>SJYO01036187.1:19065973-19665973 GCA_006410555.1 Capra ibex
AATTTTTTTAACACGTATGGAATAAAATTTTTATAAAGTAATGATTCTATATGATTGGGAGTAGACTCGGAAGTCACTCAAACATTAAAAGAACACCATTATTGTAGTTTCTAGTGACAGTGTCTAGTTATATTATTATGTCAGTTATATTATTATTACTACTTCAAACTGTATAACGATCTTAATGGTTTCACACTGTGTCTCTGTGTTATACTCGTTTATGACACTCCTTCTTTTGCCACAGTCAACTGAATGAGTTACGTTTCAATGGTGTTTCGAAGTTAATTTTTCTGTCGTTGTGTCGTAGGTACTTCGTGTCATTTCGTCTCGTGTCACTTTGTTCCGTACGGACATTTGACATAACCGGTGTAAAGAAGTAATCGTAGTATGTAAACTCCATAAATTTTTAGTTTGGGTGAAGACCAAGGATTTTTTTCTAGTCTAGTCTCTAGAGAATATCATTCTTTCAAACATTTTAATGTGTCAATGAACAAAGTCTGTCCGTCCCAGTGATACGACACGTTGAAAACGGGGGACCCAAGTACGCCACGTATCGCACCATCGATAACCTTTCAAAACCACTATTAAACAAAATTATTGATAAAACAGTAGAAATAACCTGAAGTAAAAACACCAAATAGAAAGATTTTTAACTATGTACTGACGGAACAGTCTAGACAACAGTAGAGTAACGTTATTTCTCTACATATTTTCTCTACATGTAGAAATTACATATTCTATTTTAACTCAAAAATTTAAATATAAAATCCACTCTATAAATTTGACATTGTACAAATCACCCAGATAAGTACGTTGTGAGTGATAAACTTACTATTTCTTTACATTTTCTTTGGCACGAACCACTGAAACTTCGAGCGTCAAATTTTCCTCTATCAAAGGTTTCTTTTCCGTTAACATAGCATTTCATCATTAACAACATATCTTCTTACATGTCCGTATAGAGAGAATAACATGAAACGAAATAAAACGAAGTGTCTATTACACCAAAAAAAAATGTTTATCTTCCAAACACCGTTGAGAACTTAGTTTGTTTTGACTACCGTAGTAAAAAGGTCATCGTAAACGAATGCAGGAAAGAGAGAAAGTGTAAAACAATTAAAAACTTGAGAAAGTTTGGGAAGTGGTCGTTTTTCTAACTCTGAACGAATTTCAAGCCTCCTACGACCGAACGAAGTAACGGCATGAAATAACATGAACCGACCTTGGCTTGGGTATCGCAGAGACTCCATACAGATCTCGTGTCGGGAAGGTAAAAATCATTCATAAGAAAAAGACGACACATTCAAAAAACTGTGAAATTTTGATGACGAAAGTGACTTCGTTGAGTGGTAACACGATAAATTTTTCTTTAAAGTAGAACTTTGTGACTTTAACACCTTACTCCCTCCGCAGTAATATACTATTATGTTATTTCCTTCGTATGGTAAACTCTCCTAAAAAGACTGTTAATTTAAGTAAATAACGGACTAGGAACACTTTATCCGCAGCAGTAACAATTACCATAAAAGGCAGTACGAAAACATGCTGGACATCGACAAGAAATTCAGCAAGAAACTATTCGCTGTCAACAATTATAGATATGCGTCAAAAGGTCCTTCCATTAAACTATGAATTTCGAATTTTTTAGACCTCATCCCAAGAACGGAACCTCTGACTAAATACACGAAATTCTTTAGACATTAGATGGAGTTTAATTATCGCACAAGTCTGGAAGGAATGAGTAAGACCCAAAACTCACTTCAAGAAATTTGACAACTCTCTCACAACAATTTTAGAGGTCAGTATCAACACCTAAACACATAAAAAAGGGAAACGATAATCAAAGACAAGTGACTCTGAGTCAATAATCCGTGTATGTATAAATCCTATCAATACAGAAGGAGTCTCAACTAGGAAAATAGTAATAGTTGACACACAGAAATAAAACAATCATGACGAACAAAACTTCAGAATGAAACGGACTGTAAAAATATCGAAGAAATCGAGAGAAAACGAATAATGACAAACGTAATCATAAAGAAAAGAGTATCAAAATGAAAGTCGGATAGACATATAAGTATTAATTTCATGTAGAAAATTAAATTTTCGAGTAAATTAGGACAGAAACTTAACTTTAAGAACAAATGTAATTTGTATTAATAATTACAAACTATTCCAAAATTAAAAAAAGAAAACAAAAAGAAAATCAAAGTAAAACAACAATAGAAACCACCACAAGGAGAGAAAACAAGAAGAGTTGAAAACTTAGTTAGTCAATTAAAAATCATAAGGCAAATTTTTTATTAAAATAAATAAATAAAATAACGTCTCGTCCGAAGAGACATCAACGCCACTCATCCCTGAGGGGAAGAACGTCACGCACCCGAAGAGCAACGTCACCGACGAGAACAACGGTTCGTGTCCGAGATCTCGAGCACCCGAAGTCACCAACGCTAGGGGACTGAGACCTCGTGTCCTAGTTATCAGCACTACACACCCGAAGCACCGTACACCCTAGAAACACCCGGTCCCTAGCTTGGAGACAGAAGACATAACCGTCCACCTAAGAAATGGTGACTCGGTGGTCCCTTGGGGATCATAAAGTAAGATTAAGGAGACAACTGAATGGATACGAAGACATAGAAAAGGTCACGGAAAAGAGGGGTAACCAACAAAATCTCTAATGTCTTGCGTGGGTATATAATGAAGTCAGATGTATCCCACTATAACGTTGTCAAGTCTATTTTAATTCTGAGAATTTTCTTGGAAAATTAAGGGGACTAGAAACACGAAAAAAAAAAAAGTGTATGTAATGAAGAATATTTGAGGTGTTATACCACAATGGAAAAAACGAAATATATCAGTATAAAGAAAATTTCTTTCTACTTTTTTATACATAATAAATATAAAGAGTAAATAAATAGTAAAGGTCTCGAGAAAAAAGGAAAGACACCCAAATCTAATGATAGAAACCAGTGAAATAAAATCGACCTTTTTAATAGGAATCGAAAAGTATATTGTATATAGAAGACCGTCGTTTAAGAAAGTCAAGAACAAGTAGATTTTTATAGAAATAAAACAGAAGTAGAAAATAATGTTAAAAATAAGTTCATAATAACTAAATGTTATTAACAGAAAAAAATTTCTTATAAAAGTGACCATTTCATAAACTACAACGTAAATAAAAAAAAGACGTCATGTAGTTTTTAGAAAGTAACAGTGGGTTACCGGTAACAAAGACTATTCTTCACTCGATGGCAAACATAACAGTGAGGAAAACAACATAACACAACAAAAGGGGATTGAGGAGAATTCCAAGGGGTGGGGTGAAGTGGGTGGACATGTATTAAAAAATCATGAATCTGAAGCACTACATCGAGGAAAACAAAAAGAAGTTTGAATGGACCGAACCACAAGTATCAAACCCCCTTAATATACTGGTATAACGAAGATCACTAAAAAGAGGGAAGAAAGGAAGAATAAGGAAGAGATCATGGGGTAAATGTGTACACAATCACACACAATAACTGGGTGTCTAGTACCCCGACAGACGTAAAAACAAATTAGAAGGATCAAGAAATCTAACTGATTAACTATGAGTCAAGAACGTCTAACCGATTAAAAATAAGTAGACAGATGTTCAAACAACTGGGAAAGAGAAAACGTCAGACGATATGTGGACGGGTCACTTAACTCAAAAATTTTTCATAATATGATGAGTCAAAACCTCAAAGGTAAATGAAGAAAGATTAATATCAAAGTTAAAGACACGACTATAAAGGGTACAAACAAGGAAGATTAGTATAACAGGAAATGAAGATCTTTGTCAATAGTATTGACGAAATTTCAAGAACGGACAACTCAGGTTGAAGATCTTGTAGAACCACAGATAAAGATAACTGACGACAAAGAGAACTGTCAGAGTAAAAAGACAAGGTAGTACATAAATCATATAAAACTAACATATATCCTGTAACAACTATCATGATTTGTCTCAGAGACCTAAATAAATAGAAGGAGACTTTTCACAACTAAACTATCCTTCAATTAAACCCAATTGAGTCTGAAGTTTAAGTCGGAAAGGTCATCGTACGTTATCCGTTTAGATATCAAAGGGATTGGAACATAGACAGAGAAAGACTGTACAAGAAAGCTCAAAGAGAACGACTGCAAACCAAATCCCGAGTCGTTCCCTGGACATCAAACACACGTTTGAAATCTCAAAATAAGAGGCATTGAAATGAAAGTAGTCTCAAAGGAAAAAGTGAGAATCTAGTTAAGAAAAAAAATCGATAGTCGAGGTAGGAGATGAGGCATTCAGTCATTCTGACAACGAGACGAACTTAAAGTCAGTGACCCTCGAACCATCTAGTCTCAAACGGGGTCCACTTTTGATTTTTAAAGTGGGATACACCAAGGGAAAAATGTTTCTAGTCAGAGGAAGGTCAAAAACGGAAGAAAGACACCGAGAAGTCCCGGTGGTTTGTTAACAAAAGTTATAAAACAGACCTCTAACATAAGAATAAATGACCATCTAATCAGTCTATGCTGATAAATAGGTAATAATCTTGGTATTGAAGGGATGAAAAAAGAAAATTACTGAAACTCTTTATCTTTAAACCAATAACAAAGATTTAACAACACCGGACATAACCACGATTGACTGACTGCGCATCAATACCACACGTTTCACCGTACAAGATCTCAAGACCCTTCACTCGACACTGTAGGGGTCGAAGTCCAGATTATATACTATATATTGAAGAGTCCTTATAAGAAAGAAATAGTACATAAACAGTAAACTAACTAAGTATATAAGTAAATAAGTAAGTAATGGATTATCCAATCGGTTCGATGTGGTAGAAAACGGAAGATTTAGACTGAAACATACCAGGTCACACGTCCCCGAGATATAGGCATTGAAATTGTCAAACTTAAGGTCATCATAAGTCAACCTGTTGACTTAAAAGTTGTACATCCGGAAACGTTTTCTAGGAGGTAAATTATATGGTAAAAGGATCCATGGAAAGAAGAAACTGAAAGGTTTCATACGAGAGTGGAACCCCCAAAAAGAAAAATAAGTAAAGTGACCGAGTTTACGAGAAGAGGACAAATAGATCGAGTAACGGTAGACAACCCAAGTCGAGTTTGTAGTAAATAATGTAGATCAGGTAATCATCGTAAGTGGGGTTGAGGGAGGGATCTGTAAAAACAGTGTAGAGGAGTAAAATAAAGGCAAAATGAGGTATAATGGTTCATATCAATAAAATAAAACCGATAAACGTATCAGAACAGAAGAAAGTGAGCTTATGTTTAAATAGGAAGTCTTAAAAAAAAGTCCGATGGTTAGCTGAATTTTTTTTTAAGGCAAAAAAAAAAAAAAATTTGAATCGGATTCAACCAAAGACAACGAATCTCTGTTCTTTGGACTGACATGTCTTTGATCATGTCAAAGATGTATCAGTCCAATGTCCGTTGGACTGACGGACGTTGGTCTTCAGTGACGTCCGTTGTTTGTGAGTCCCTTTACCGTCTTTAAACCCTAACCAAAAGACCGGATCCTCTACCCAGAAAAAAAAACAAACAAACAAAGAAACCAACACTGGTTGGATCTGTCGTATAATTTTTCGTCTCTGTAATGAAACGGTTGTTTCCAGACAGATCAGTTCCGACACCAAAAAGGTCACCAGTACATACCTATACTCTTAACCTGACATAACTTTCGACTCGCGACTTCTGAACTACGAAAACTTGACACCACAACCTCTTCTGAGAACTCTCAGGGAATCTGACGTTCCTCTAGGTTGGTCAGGTAGGATTTCCTCTGGTCAGGACCGACAAGAAACCTTCCTGACTACAACTTCGACTTTGAAGTTATGAAACCGGTGGACTACGCTTCTCGACTGAAGCAACCTTTCCTGGGATTACGACCCTTTCTGACTCCCGTCCTCCTCTTCCCCTACTGTCTCCTACTCTACCAACCTACCGTAGTAGCTGAGCTACCTGTACCCAAACCCACCTGAGATCCTCAACCACTACCTTTCCCTCCGGACCGCACGACACCCAAGTATCCCAACGTTTCCCAGCCTGTGTTGACTCACTGACCTGACTTGACTTAGTTATTCGTGAACATACCAAGAAGTCAAGTCAAGTCAAGTCAGCGAGTCAGTACAGACTGAGACGCTGGGGTACTTAGCGTCGTGTGGTCCGGAGGGACAGGTAGTGGTTGACGCCTCAAGTGAGTCTGAGTGCAGGTAGCTCAGTCACTAAGGTAGGTCGGTAGAGTAGGAGACAGCAGGGGAAGAGGAGGACGGCGGTTAGGTAGGGTCGTAGTCTCAGAAAAGGTTACTCAGTTGAGAAGAGTACTCCACCGGTTTCATGACCTCAAAGTCGAAATCGTAGTAAGGAAGGTTTCTTTAGGGTCCCGACTAGAGGAAGTCTTACCTGACCAACCTAGAGGAACGTCGGGTTCCCTAAGAGTTCTCAGAAGAGACTATGGTGTCAAGTTTTCGTAGTTAAGAAACCACGAGTCGGAAGAAGTGTCAGGTTGAGAGTGTAGGTATGTACTGGTGTCCTTTTTGGTATCGGAACTGATCTGCCTGGAATCAGTCGTTTCATTACAGAGACGAAAACTTATACGATAGATCTAACCAGTATTGAAAAGAAGGTTCCTCATTCATACCAAGAATGATACACGATAAGACTCGTGGAAATGTCTTTATTAAAATACATTAGGAGTCTTATCGATACTCTATCCTTTTAGGGTACTTACCTCCTTCGGACCATGCAACGTCAGGTACCCCAGCGACCCTCAGTCTGCGTTGACTCGCTGAAGTGAAAGTGAAAAGTGAAAGTACGTAACCGCTTCCTTTACCGTTGGGTGAGGTCACAAGAACGGACCTCTTAAGGTCCCTGCCCCCTCGGACCACCCGACGGTAGTTTACCCCAACGTGTCTCAGTCTGTGCTGACTTCGCTGAATCGTCGTCGTTGTCGTCGCCCGAAATAATAATCAAGGAAATTATCTGCTCTTTTGTACGTGTATTTCTAATTTGTTGAACGGGTTCCTACGTATCGATCACTCATCTTTTTAAAGTAAAGTAAACCATAACTTTCGTCCCTTTTAAGATAATAATAAGTCCTTAAGATTCAGACTATTAGGTACCCTAATCAAGGAACTTCTCGATTACTTTAACGATGGACATTAATGAAAATTATGTGATGTAGAGTTCGGGTCTAAATCCAAGTACAACGGTGACGACGTCTTTTTACTTCCTTAAGTCACAGATGACCTAACTCACCTGTTGAACTTCTTTCTTTTTTTTTAGACTTAAACATAAAAGTCGATTTCTACTCCCTGATCTTAAATATCGGTAATATAATAACTCGAACGTATTATAGAACATGGATAGTCGGAATACCAACTCTGTCAAGAATTAATTCGAATCGATACTGAAGTCGGGCTGCTCCCGTACCGTCGGGTCAGGTCATAAGAACGGACTTCTTAGGGCTACCTGCCTTCTCGGACGGTCCGACGTCAGGCACCCTAGTCTCTCAACCTGTGCTGACTCACTGATTCGCGTCGTGTCGTACTGAAGTCGGGTACGACCTATTTGTAAAAAAAGATCCGAAGAACAAACTCTCAATTATATAACTAGTCACACCTCACTCTAGTCAATAGAGTTTAATGAGAAGTCTTTCAAGGAAATCCCTTTCTAAGACGACGACTCACCACGATACCGTCAGGACTCCTTTTTACCCCCAAACTCCCCTCCCTATAAACAAACCCACTCACAAAATATTAATCTTAGTATTATAATTTTTACACGAAATATAAGGTAATATTAAAGATTAAACTCTGAGGAGATTTACGTAAGACTCTTTCAACCTACCGAGGATTTTTCCCAGTACGAATTACAACTTTCAATCCTCTAGAGTAAAAATTTTTCCTAAAACCTCTTATATAATGGAAAAGGTTAAGATCCACACCCTATTCTTTCTTATCATAAAAACATTCTCGGAAGACAGCGGAGGAGAGGATTCATGTCTGTGACGGTATGGATATAAAAGGATCTTAGAGGAAAAGACAACCATCCTAAGCGGTCTTCGTTAATTCAAGACGGAAAGTATGGTACTACAAAATGTCATCCCCAACCGATCGACGTAGGATATCCGGTTTACGTCGGAAACCCACACAAAAATATACCGAGACTCGATTCTTTCAAAGAAATTTTTACTCATGGGTTGTCCCTGTCACCTCAGACGTTTTGCACTTTATAAATAACAGATCGAAAAATATTTTTTTTGAAACGACTGGAGACACAGAGTGGTATGAACATCTCCTATATGTCTTGTCAGTTCTTACGACGGGAATTTATAACTATCCAATGGACTAGCTCTCAAAGAGGAATTCAAGTCAAGTCAAGTCAGCGAGTCAGCACAGGCTGAGAAACGCTGGGGTACTTAGCGTCGTGCGGTCCGGAGGGACAGGTAGTGGTAGAGGACCTCAAGTGAGTCTGAGTGCAGGTAGCTCAGTGACTACGGTGGGTCGGTAGAGTAGGAGACAGTAGGGGAAGAGGAGGACGGGGGTTAGGGAGGGTCGTAGTCTCAGAAAAGGTTACTCAGTCGAGAAGAGTACTCCACCGGTTTCATGACCTCAAAGTCGAAATCGTAGTGAGGAAGGTTTCTTGTGGGTCCCGACTAGAGGAAATCTTACCTGACCAACCTAGAGGAACGTCAGGTTCCCTAAGAGTTCTGAGAAGAGGTTGTGGTGTCAACTTTTCATAGTTAAGAAGCCGCGAGTCGAGAGAAGTGTCAGATTGAGAGTGTAGGTATGTACTGATGACCTTTTTGGTGTCGGAACTGATCTGCCTGGTAACAACCGTTTCATTACAGAGACGAAAAGTTATACGACAGATCGAGCCAATATTGAAAAGAAGGTTCCTCATTAGTAGAAAATTAAAGTACCGACGTTAGTGGTAGACGCAACTCAAAGAGGAATCCCTTGACTAATATAACGGGAGAGAAAACAACAAACATCGAATCGATTTTCAACTTGTACAGACTATTCTTAGAGGATTAATAAGTAAAAAGGAAATACTGGAGAATTAATCTTTCATCACTATCGAGAACACATAGTCGATAACATAACGAGACATTGTTCAGTAGGGTTGTGGGTCACCAAGTTTGAGTGTTCGTATACAACAAAGAATTACTCAGTGGCCCAATAGACCCCTAGTCAACTCAATTAGACTGGAGTCGATCCTCACCGAGACGGGTCACACAAAGAGTAGAAGGAAGACGAAAGTCGGACCTGTTCGGGAAGAGTACCCCTACCGTCTTTACACTGTCTCATTCAACTTTGTGTTGTCCCGGAGAACTACTGATCATACCCTGACCGAATATGGTGGTAAAACTTGAGTAAGATAATCGGTTTCGTTTAGTATACTGACCTACGGGTTTCTCACATTTTGATATAAGACGGGAGTCATCCTCCTGTAACCTTTCAATGTACCGTTTCCTACACTTTTAAACCTCGATTATTAAGTCAGATAGTCAAACTAAATATCAGTCTTATACGAGACGTTGGTCGTAACTCTATATTGAGTTTATAGAATTGAGTAAGACGACAATTCTCTAGACCTGTCGTTCTGTAGTAAGGAGTATTCAGTAGGACTCATATCCACAGTCCTCGTGTCCCTGGTATTCAAAGAAATGAACCGACGAAACATAAACATAACAGAAACAAACACGGATTGTGGTATAAGTCATAACTGGTAAAGCACTACAGGTACACATCTTAGAAGAAAACACAACAACCTTCTCTCACAAACGATACTGGTCGCACAAGAGAACCGTTTTGATATAATCGGAAACGGGACGAAGTAAGACATAAGGTTCCGGTTTAAACGGACAATGAGGTCCACAAAGAACAGAAGAATGAAAACGTAAGGTCAGGGGATATTATTACTTTGCCTGAAATAAAACCTACAATCAAGATCTTCTAGAACATCCAGAAGTATCTTGGTAAGTTGAAGTCGAAGAAGTCGTAATCTTCAGTCCCGTATCTGAACCTAATGACCTAAAACTTATCAAACGGAACCTTTACTTGTCTCTACAGTAAAAACTCTAACGTAACGGTTTAAGTCTGAATTTAACTTCTTTCATCCCTTTTGGTGATCTGGTAAGTCCATACTGGATTTAGATTGGGGAATACTAATATGTTACCTTCACTGTTTATCTAAGTTCCCTGATCTAGACTATTTTACGGACTTCTTAATACCTGTCTCCAAGTACTGTAACATCTCCTCCGTCACTAGTTCTGGTAGGGGTTCTTTTTCTTTTCGTTTTTCCGTTCTACCAACAGACTCCTCCGGAATGTTTAATCGACACTTATCCTCTCTTCGTTTTCCGTTTCCTCTTTTCCTTCCTAAATGGGTAAACTTACGTCTCAAGGTTTCTTATCGTTCCTCTCTACTCTTTCGGAAGGAGTCACTAGTTACGTTTCTTTATCTCCTTTTGTTATCTTACCCTTCCTGATCTCTAGAGAAGTTCTTTTACTCTCTATGGTTCCCTTGTAAAGTACATTTCTACCCATGTTATTTCCTGTCTTTACCATACCTGGATTGTCTTCGTCTTATATGACTCTTCTCCACTGTCCTTATGTGTCTTCTTGACATGTTTTTCTAGAAGTACTGTGTCTATTGGTACTACTACACTAGTGAGTGGATCTTCGGTCTGTAGGACCTTACTCTTCAGTTCACCTGGCATCCTTCGTAGTGATGTTTGTTTTGATGACCGCCACTATCTTAAGGTCAACTCGACAAAGTTTAGGAGTTTCTATTACGACACTTTCACGACGGGAGTAATACAGTCGTTTAAACCTTTTGAGTCGTCACCGGTGTTCTGACCTTTTATTAGTCAAAAGTAAGGTTAGGGTTTCTTTCCGTGACGGTTTCTTACGAGTTTGAAGGCGTGTTAACGTGAGTAGAGTGTACGGTCGTTTCACTATGGGGTTTAAGAGGTTCGGTCCGAAGTTATCATACACTTGGCACTTGGAGGTCTACAAGTTCGACCAAAATCTTTTTCGTTTCCTTGGTCTCTAGTTTAACGGTTGTAGGCTACCTAGTAGTCTTTTCGTCCTCTCAAGGTCTTTTTGTAGATAAAGACGAAATAACTGATAGGGTTTCGGAAACTGACGAACCTAGTGTTGTTTGACACCTCTTAAGACTTTCTCTACCCGTATGGTCTGGTGGACTGGACGGACCACTCTTTAGACATACGTCTGGTGGACTGGACGGACCACTCTTTAGACATACGTCCAGTTTTCGTCGTCAATCTTAACCTGTACCTTGTTGTCTAACCAAAGTTTATCCTTTTCCTCATGTAGTTCCGACATATAACAGTGGGACGAACAAATTGAATATACGTCTCATGTAGTATTCTTTACGATCTGACCTACTTCGTGTTCGACCTTAGTTCTAAGGACCCTCTTTATAGTCATTGGAGTCTATACGACTACTGTGGTGTGAATACCGTCTTTCGCTTCTTCTTGACTTCTCAGAGAACTACTTTAACTTTCTCCTCTTACTTTTTCAACCGAATTTTGAGTTGTAAGTCTTTTGATTCTAGTACCGTAGACCAGGGTAGTGAAGTACCGTTTATCTAACCCTTTGTCATCTTTGTCACTCTCTGAAATACAAAACCCCGAGGTTTTAGTGACGTCCACCACTGACGTCGGTACTTTAAGTCTGTGAACGAGGACCCTTCTTTTCAATACTGGTTGGATCTATCGTATAACTTTTCGTCTCTGTAATTGAAACGGTTAGTTCCCAGTAGATCAGTTTCGAAACCAAAAAGGTCATCAATACATACCTACACTCTCAACCTAACACTTCTTTCGACTCACGACTTCTTGACTACGAAAACTTGACACCACAACCTCTTCTGAGAACTCTCAGGGAACCTGACGTTCCTCTAGGTCGGTCAGGTAAGACTTCCTTTAGTCAGGACTTATAAGTAAGTTTCCTGACTACGATGTCGACTTTGAGCTTAGGACACCGGTCGACTATACTTCTTGACTAAACTAAACTTTTCTGGGACTACGACCTTTTCTAACTTCCGCTATCCTCCTCCCCTACTGTCTCCTATTCTGCCAGCCTACCGTAGTGGTTGAGCTACCTGTACTCAAACTGTCCGCAACCACTACCTGTCTCTTCGGACCGTACCACGTCAGGTACCCCAGCGTTTCTCAACCTGTGCTGACTCGTGTGTGATTGATAGGTATAATTAAAGACCTCAAATCCCTCTAAATTCAGATTGTTACTTTTAATTGGTATCTGGTTATGAATTCTTCTACCACACTATCAGGTTATCATCTTCAAAAAGGACCTATATTTTTATCGTTGTCTTTTCTCCCCATTAGTCAAGACGAAACAGAAAAACACTTTCTGTATCTTGTGAAACAACTGCTCCTCTATTTTGACTTAAAACTTACTATCTCTTCAGGTATCAGGGAAACCTGTTCAAGTCCATCTCTTCATGATAAACATCATTAATAATATTACTAGATAACTGAGACTCTTTTACTAATATTAATTTTAGAGAACAAATACGAATCTATTATCTTTGCAGCGATTCTTGGTCACTCATTGAAACACTAATGACGGATTAATATAATAAATAACGCCATCAAAAGTTTAAACGGACGTAGTCTTAGTGGACTCCTGACCGAATGACCCAAGGAGGGGGTCTCAAAAGACAAGCCATCAAGACCTTGTCCCAGTCTCTTAAACGTAAAGATCGTACAAGGGTCTACTACGACTACAACGACCAGGTTCCTGTCGTGAAACTCTTGATAACCAAATAACTTGAAAAGGATATATAGACCGTGAGACGTCACATTATCCACATATTTTCACCTTTCTTTTGTACAGAGGAGTTCAACGAGTACCATTCCACCGTCTGTGTTTCTTCACTCACATACTGGCACGTCATCTAGCTTAGTGTACCTTCACGTCAAACGACACTTTTATGGGGTCACACTGAGAATCGAGTCTTACCGACGTTTACACACATGTTGTGTCTTTTAGGAAATTAGGACTCGGTTCAAAAAATTTTTATAGTTTTCATTTTTGTTTATCTTTTTACTAGAACTCAGGACGAAACGTACTTTAATCATTCACCACAGTAGAAGTTTCAACGGAAATTCTTTAAAGACTAGTTTTAAAAAATCTGTACGAAAACCACCATATCCAACCTGTTGTATACAGACTTAATGAAACGTCTATTTTCGACGGGGAAGGAAAGAAAACAATTAAACAACATGAGTAGAAGCCGATAAAAATTCTACAGTCTATTACTACAATACAAACAGTACGTATTAAAATGTAAAAATATCTTTTACGATGTTTAAAATAAATGAAGTCTTTCGTCTGTTTTGATCGGTTCACGTCCCTGTGAGTCTCGACCCGTTTGTCCCAAGGAATCCGTCGGAATGGACCCTGAACTCCACGACTCGGGGTCCCATTGTGTCAGCCAATGACACTAACACTCTGCGACTCTGTTTCACTGCAGAGACGGAACTTTTCCCGTGTCAAAATTATACTCCTTCTTCCGTCACCCATATTCCAGTACGTAGGTCGTCCCGATAGCTACCGAGGAGGAACCCGTACCCTTTGACCCACTCCCCGATTCCTCAACTAATTTCGATGGACGGTACCCTTTGCCGACCAATCAACCGGTTTCAATCCACGGGTCGTTTACTTTCTCACTGGTCCTGTTCATCGACCTGACCAAATCTCTTTGTCTCGACATGAGCACTTCAACAGAACCACGACTTCTGTAAGACGGTAGCATTACTTCGTTAGACCTACACCTAACAGTGACGTCGGATGTCCCCATTGTGGGAATCCTCTCATTACTAGACACCCCGAGGACCGATAGATTGGTAAATACAGAAAAATTTTCGTTTTCGTATATAGATTTCGATACGTCTTGTAAAGTAAAATTTACTAATATAAGGGGGACCGTTTCCCTTGATTTCAGTTCATCTTTAACGTTTGTCTTACGGGTCTTTACCACATCACGTTAGACAAAAGTAATCTCTACGTAAAAAAACGGGAGAAATAGAAATTAACTTCTTATTAATGTTATGACACGACCAAAGACGGTATGTAGTTGTACATAGTCGGTATCCAAATGTATACAAGGGAGACAAACCTCGGAGGGAGGGTGGAGGATTGGGTAGGATGGGGAGATCCAATCTCTACTTAATAGTTACTTTTAACAAACATCACAATAAACTTGACAGGAAATTAATATATCAAATTAATTACTACTTTAGAAGATTGGAAAAAGAATCGTATGTAGACACCTACCTATATGACTTGGGGTATAGGTCGGTTGGTTTAGTTCATCGTCTGTCTTGTAGGGAGCCACATCTTTGAGGTAATGCAGTCGTTGTCTGCTTGTCGGAGTGTAACCTTTAATGGCAAATGTTTTCTGTTATCCCTTCCCTTTAAAACGGTTTCACTTTAACCGTTCCGTACAAGATTGGCCGTCTCTCCATTCAAAAGTGCTACGGAAAATTATGAATGAACCTGGAGAGGTCTCAGAATGATTTTTCCGAAAGGATATCGACTAAGACCTTTATTTAATTGTCAACATTATATCATTTGTGACCCCATACACACTTACTTTGCATGTATCCATCGTGTCTTTTTAACAGAAATGCATAATCGTAGAGAATATTTAGTCTACACGACGTGTACTCCTAAAGAATCGGAAGACAGAAAAATAATATACCAAAGGTATTTGTAAAGTCTAATGGGAACGATGGGTTGGGGTCCTTGTCCCGATCCTATTGAAGAATAATTAATGACGAATTCGACATGACATATATCCTTATCTTTAGACTCCAACATGTGCACTTTGAATGTATCACAATTTTCGGTGACAATGGACTTATTTTTTATTTAAATTTTTTGGTGATGAACTTCATTTAATCCATATTTACATATCCTTTAATCGGTGATTAAAAAGTAGATAAATTTCTAATGTAACTCGTTCACAATGTCTACGAAAAGAGTCTATTATTCTCTTAGTCAAAAGATTTTAGGACACACAAAGTTTCATCCATATAAATATATCATTTTATATACAAAATGATTATTATTATATAAATTATTAAATATATAATTTCTGAGTTTATCAATTTGTAGATTGTGAGACGTAATTTACTAACCTAGGTTAATCCTGTAGTACTTTTTAGACAGTATTTTGTAAAAACGATTCAAAGGTAAAACAAAATATATATTATAATGACAGTGAATACCAATTTAAATCAGAAGAGACAGACAAAACTAGGGTCCTCGATAATCCTGTGTCCGATATAGTCTGTTTCTGAATCTCCTGTAAATTTGGACAAAACAATCAAACGACATTCAAACCCACAGGTCAGAGAGAGGGGTGCATAATGAATTGTATGATTTTCAAACATTCGGAGAGGACTATTAATACTGAATAGTTCTAGTACTCAGTTTATAATTCCATGTTTACTAAAAATGAAATTTTCCCCTTGGAACCTTCTTGAAATTGTTTCCACATTAAAGTGACTGAGTCTTACTTTATCCAACGTCTGAACCCAGTTATCTTATATAAGATTCCGACAGATCAATAGTTTTGAAATGGTAGGTTAATACAATTGGGGGTCATATCGATATAGATCAATCCTACTTTGTTTTCTACAAAAGAAATATTTAAAATCAGAAATTCTATACATAAACGTTTAATTTTAAATTACTAAGAGAAAAAGTCCAACGACACTTTTATTATCTGTTTTGAGTCGATTTAGGATGATCAGATGTTTTCCATAAATTAATAAAAGTATCATTCATTAATATTACACTCAAATATTACTTATATACTATGAGACATCTTAGTCAATAAGATTGAAAGGGTGATCCATGTTAAGATGTAAAGTAGTCATATACTTCTTTTCTGAACTATAGTTGTATTATAAATATAAACAATTATAAATTCATAATTAGTTTACAAACTTTCTATAGATGAGGAGTTTACGTAAATGACACAGTTTCCTCGAATGTAGAAAATTATGTCATCCTATTTTGAAAAACATAGTCTATAAAACTTCATGAATCCTAAGACGAAGTCAGATTAGTTGAATACTCTATGACAACAGTCATCCACCGAAAGGATAACGAAGTCAACGAAGAGAAGGAAGGAGGTGTTTTTGACGTCATCTTCTAATGATATCTTCAACGACATTCGATTGAATCTCATCTTCAATGACATTCGATTGAATGTCATCTTCTATGTTTGTAAAGAAGTTTCCCACTTGTATTTTGTCGTATCCCTGGTTTCTTTCGTTCATCCTACCCTTAACTGGACCATTTAAATCATCTCGACCAAACACAACGAAGTAATTAATAAATAAACCCTTTTGAAAGAGTCTATGTGTAAAATCATGAAATTTTTACTTCGTTTATAAAATCGTAAACACGGTATATACAACAAATATATATCGAGTGACACATTATATATTCTATATATACATACTAATACATATTTCATGTAATAATAAAATACTCTTATATTACCCTAGGACCAGTGTATACATCCACACCACATTTATTGACCTAAAGATTTTGTCTTAAGATATTCTTTCAAAATCACACCATACATATTGATATGGACGACACTAAGATTGTAATTTACTTTTTAAACCCAGTCACTATTAGTTCTGAAGGGTGAACAAAGTCATGGTCTATTGAGTCAAATAAAATATATAAAGATGAATTCTCTAAATTTAGACAGAAAAATGAATGACTCTTAGGAAAATTTAAACGGTTGGTCATATCGAAAAGTATCATAACCATAAAGAGTAGACACACTTGTACTATCCAAACGATCTAAAAAAAAAAAAAAGAGACACTCACACTCCACTATATATGGAACAACCTATAAAAAACCCTCTTTGAAGGTCATGGACAGAGAGTCGATTAGTACTGAATCACCATACTCAATATTTTTCCGTAGAAGGAACCCGTCTGTTTAATAGGTTTCTACGACAAAGAAGGACATAATCTCGGTGTCACCCCGTTTAAAAACGGGTGGGAAGAGGACCCTCAGGGAAATTTTGTCTCTGACGTTTTGTCGGGTCTCCGGGACAAGTACCGGGTCGATCGGAAAAGAGAAAAGGTTCCAATTAGACACACTAGGAGACCGTTTAATTCCCTAAAACTCCCTGTACATCTTGATCAGGTCCGGACAACACGAACAACCTACGTCCCGTCACACTGGGGGTGAGACAGAAAGGGTCTCCCCGGGTCTCTTTCAACACCTTACTTTCAGTGCGAACAACTTTGTACGTCTGTACGTCTACACTTCGACTTGACAATAAGTCTATTTTTTATATGAACCACTACATTAAAGACAAGATTTAAGACGACGTAAGCCAATTAGAACGACTATTTTCCAACGAAAAGGTTTGTCCGTTTATTTTTTACTACCGTTAAAACAAAAGAATTTAGACACTTTTATTTTCGTTTCTAACTTTAAATGATTTACATCGGTCATGTGGTACACATAAAACAACAAAAGTCTTATTAAAAATAAATACAAGTATCGAAGCGAAAAACAATTTTCTAAATCTTTTCTTGTCTAGTTCCGAACGCATCAAAAGTACGTAACATCTTATAAGTTGTAAACCGGAATGAGTAACTTACGATCCTCGTAGAGTATACGGTCGGTCAGTATAGATTCTTTATTTATATATTTTGTATTTTGATTTTCATTAGTAAAAAAGGGGAATCGTGACTGTCAGTTCATTATCATTTTTTGTCGTTTTACTGAAAGGTACGGAATCCACAGGAAGAATTTTCCGTCTAACACTGTCGTGTATAAACGTCATTCCTAAGTAAAATTAGAGTAGAGTTGGGTTTCACAAACCAATTCAGAACAAGACTTGAACTAGACTTAAATTCGACCAGGAAGAACAAATAAGAAAAAACATATCGTATAATTTTCCCTTATAATGAAAGGGAACGGTTGTAATCACTATCTACTTTCATTAGATTTAAACTATGGGGTCAAGAAGGTTTGAAGACTTTATGTCTGAAGAATTTTTGTCAAACCAGAAACCTTAACAATCGTAGAAATCAAAGTTGTAACGAGTGTATTATACGAACATAATAAACATAAGTCAAGTCAAGTCAGTGAGTCAGCACAGGCTGAGAAACACTGGGGTACTTAGTGTCGTGCGGTCCGGAGGACAGGTAGTGGTTGAGGACCTCAAGTGAGTCTGAGTGTAGGTAGCTCAACTACTACGGCAGGTCGGTAGAGTAGGAGACAGAAGGGGAAAAGGAAGACGGGGGTTAGGGAGGGTCGTAGTCTCAGAAAAGGTTACTCAGTCGTGAAGCGTAGTCCACCGGTTTCATAACCTTAAAGTCGAAATCGTAGTCAGGAAGGTTACTTGTGGGTCCCGTCTAGAGGAAATCTTACCTGACCAACCTAGAGGGACTTCAGGATCCCTGAGAGAAGAGGTTGTGGTATCAACTTTCCGTAGTTAAGAAACCACGAGTCGAAAGAAGTCTCAGGTTGAGAGTGTAGGTATGTACTGGTGACCTTTTTAGTTTCGGAACTGATTTGCCTGGAAACAACCGTTTCATTACAGAGACGAAAAGTTATACGATAGATACAACCAGTATTGAAAGGAAGGTTCCTCATTCGCAGAAAATTAAAGTACCGACGTCAGTGGTAGACGTCACTAAAATGTATAAAATTTAATTACCTTAGGTCAAATTATGTAAAAGTATCAAATTCTGACAAATCGTATCTACAATATAAATGAAAAAGGAGAAACATCGTACTGAGGGTGGAGTGTATAATCACCAAAAAATCTCATCCCAGATACTCGATATGATCACTAAGGGATCCCTAGAAAATTCGTCGGATAATGACTACCTCGTTTTCGTCTTACTACTTCGTCAAAATAAGTATCAAGTGAATGAACTTTACATTCTAATCAACAACAAAAGAGACTTTAAGGTGGTTCAAACTTTGAACCTGTATAATTAAATATGTGTCTAACTGTTTCAAACACAATCAAACAGAGTCGAGTGTTAGTAGTCCCACGTCAAATAGAAAACATATAATGAATAATTAAACATAGAAAATAATAAAATGACACAACGTAACATAAAGTTTTAGTGTTTTTATCGTGTCACCAACTCTTCAGTAGACGACTCATCATTTTGGACGTTACTTTTGTCTTTATTCTGATGACTTCGAGTAATTATTACTCTTCACGACGAAGGGTCAATGTATCTTATCCTTAGGAATACTGTCACTAAAACGTGTTCGTCCCGTTCATATTTTTCAAAGCTATTAACTGTAGATCATCAATCTGAATAACTTACTTATTAAGTAAATGACGATCACACAATAGACAACACATTTTTGTAACAGTTTACCATTGTTAGGACTTTCTACTACGAGACTTTTACGACGTGAGTTATACGGTCGTTTAAACCTTTTGAGTCGTCACGGGTGCCCTGACCTTTTCCAGTCAGAAGTAAGGTTAGGGTTTCTTTCCTTTACGGTTTCTTACGAGTTTGATGGCGTGTTAACATGAGTAGAGTGTGCGATCATTTCATTACGGGTTTTTGAGGTTCGGTCCGAAGTCGTTATGTACTTGACACTTGAAGGTCTACAAGTTCGACCAAAATCTTTTCGGTCTCCTTGGTCTCTAGTTTAACGGTTGTAGACGACCTAGTACCTTTTTCGTTCTCTCAAGGTCTTTTTGTAGATAAAGACGAAATAACTGATACGGTTTCGGAAACTGACACACGTAGTGTTATTTGACACCTTTTAAGAAGTACTCTACCCTTATGGTCTGGTGGACTGGACGGAGAACTCTTTGGACATACGTCCAGTCCCTCGTTGTCAATCTTGACCTGCACCTTGTTGTCTGACCAAGGTTTGTCCTTTTCCTCATTCAGTTCCGACATATGACAGTGGGACGAATAAATTGAATTATACGTCTCATGTAGTACTCTTTGTGACCTGACCTTCTTCGTCTTCGACCTTAATTCTAACGGTCTTCTTTATAGTTATTGGAGTCTATACGTCTACTGTAGTGGGAATACCGTCTTTCACTTCTTGATTTTTCGGAGAACTACTTTCACTTTCTCCTCTCGCTTTTTTAACCGAATTTCGAGTTGTAAGTCTTTTGCTTCTAGTACCGTAGACCAGGGTAGTGAAGTACCCTTTATCTACCCCTTTGTCACCTTTGTCATAGTCTGAAATAAAAAACCCCGAGGTCTTAGTGACGTCTACCACTGACGTCGGTACTTTCATTTTCTGCGAATGAGGAACCTTCTTTTCAATACTGGTTGGATCTATCGTATAACTTTTCGTCTCTGTAATGAAACGGTTGCTTCCAGGCAGATTCAGTTCCGAAACCAAAAAGGACACCAGTACATACCTACACTCTCAACCTGACACTTCTCTCGACTCGCGACTTCTTAACTACGAAAATTTCACACCACCACTTCTGAGGACTCTCAGGGAACCTGACGTTCCTCTAGGTTGGTCAAGTAAGATTTCCTCTAGTCGGGACCCACAAGAAACCTTCCTTACTACGATTTCGACTTTGAGGTTATGAAACCGGTGGAGTACGTTTCTCAACTGAGTAACCTTTTCTGAGACTACGACCCTCCCTAACCCCCGTCCTCCTTTTCCCCTTTTGTCTCTTACTCTACCGACCTACCGTAGTGGTTGAGCTACGTGCACTCAAACTCACTTGAGGCCCTCAACCACTACCTGTCGCTCCGGACCGCACGACGCTAAACACCCCAGTGTTTCTCAGCCTGTACTGACTCGCTGACTTGACTTGACTTGACTTGACTTCGGTAAATATGAAGTCACTCAAAAGTCTACTTCGGGTCTCTGGAGAGACCATTCCATTAATACAAAAGGTCTTATAGAAGTGTTAGTAGACATAGTACAACTCCTTAAACCAGTCATTTTCATCTCTCCTTCTGTCTTAGTACCTTCGTTAAGTCTTAATGTAAAGAAAATTGTCTAGTTTTCTGACTTGAACATTTCCGTTAGGATATTAATAACTGTTTATAAAACCTAGTTCTTCTTTCGTCTTCGAGGAACCGTTATAAGGAATTGTTTAGAGGGACAACTTGTATCCAACTTTTGGTCAATGAAAGTGTATACGAACGAGAGAGTGTATAAAGTGAAACATCGACGTTTTTGGTGAATGCGCGACTCATGAAGAACACATGCTAAGAAAAGTACACACATCTACTAAACTTCCTTCTCAGAACTGGTCAAGAAAGCACCCATTTACTTTTGGATTCAGTATTCTCTTCTTAATCGTGAATCATTCGACCGTGGGGTGAGGTCATGAGAACGGACCTCTTAGCGTACCTGCCTCCTCGGACCATCCGACGTCAGGTACCCCAGCGTTTCTCAACTTGTACTGACTCGCTGAAGTGAAAGTGAAAAGTGAAAGTGGGTAACCTCTTCCTTTACCGTTGGGTGAGGTCACAAGAACGGACCTCTTAGGGTCCCTGCCCCCTCGGACCGCCCGACGGCAGATACCCCAGCGTGTCTCAGCCTGTTCTGTCTTCGCTGAATCGTCGTCGTCGTCCTCGTTCGACCAACATCTGACGTTTTCAACAGAAACTTAGTAATGACTTAAATATACATATTCAAGTGTGTGGATGTTCCTCACTATGACGACACACTTATGTATCCTATGTGTGTTTAGTGAGTGACGAAGTAAGAGGTACTTTAAAAACCAACCATCGTATAGACACTGGAACTAAACTATAATTTCCTTACGACCTTTGTCCCTGCGAGTATTTTAGAGCCGATAACCCTCTACAGACACATCGTGTGTCACACCTCTTAACTCTTAACATAGAAAGTGTGCCTTTATACAACTTAAACTCCCTCGTCCACAAGTTTCTTCAAAGAAAAATTTAAATAAAAATTAACTTCCTATTAATGAAATGTTATAATACAATCAAAGATTTGTTCAAAGAAACTTTTCCACTATGGTTATTACAACTACAGATTGATTTTATAGTTGTCAAATTTACAACTTCTATTGGTCTAAAAGACCTCTTAACGAGAACAAATTAACGAGCGATCCAACATAGATTGACAAAACGTTGGGGTACCTACCGAAGAGACAGGCACCTTAAAGGATGGTTCTTATGACCTCACCCAACGGTAAAGGAAGAGACCCCCTAGAAGGGCTAGGTCCCTAGTCTGGGTGCAGAGGACGGAACGTCCGTCTAAGAATTGACGACTTGGTGACCCCGTCGAGGAAAAACCTTTCTGGTTTGTCATAAAGTCCGTCAAGTGACTGGTTTTGAGACTGAAAAGATTTGGGACAAAATCGGGAGTCAATAACCTGTTTCTCAAGTTATTGTATAATATCCCTCCAAATTGTATGTTTACAATGTAGGTTTATACTTCTGATGAAAGGTCTCATTCGTGTAGGTTTCTCATATAATTCTTGGTAAACGATAATAGGAAGTCTAACTTTAAAGATCAGAAAACTGAAAAATCACACTAATATAGTTATCGGATCTTAGACAGACTCTCAACACGTATTAGAAGAATTTCTTGACGAAAATATTCCAACCTATGTGATTAATTAGACTTACAGAAACTGTATGGAGGGTCATAAAGGAAGTAAGGAAAGTGACCAGTTAGACACTAATATTAAATCCTAAAAAATTTAAATCATCTTTATTCCCCTTTTTTTTCCATTTCGATCTTTACCTTTGAAGGAATACTAATTTCGACGAACTGTCACATAACTCAGGTTATGTACACAATTAATTAAGAATTATATCGTTTATACATAACTCACTTCTAATATAAAGGGGAATACAAAAGAAACAAAAACCGAGGGGGAAAAGAAAAAGGAAATTTACTTCAGTATAAGGAAAAACAACCGGCGAGTCACAACCTCAAAGTATTCCGTACCGGGATCTTGAGAGTTACAAGAGAAGGTTCCGACACAGTTCCCAATGAGACCAAATTTACTAGTGGATATTCGTTTGTGTCTAAATAAAGAAGTTGAGTCTTGGGGAAGATGTACACGAACATTAGGAAGTTTCTATCGGGTTTGAATATAGGTTTCGACTTGAGTACTGGAGGGGGGTGGAGGAGTCATACAACGGGGGGACAACGAGAAGGTCACAGGACAGAGTCACTCACTGTGACAGGGGTTCAACACGTCCGGTCTTCGGAGTCTTGATAGGAACCGAGGAGGGAGAGGGAAGGAGTGGTAGAGTCAGGAACTTAACAAGACTAAAATAAAGAATGTACAGAAAGAGCAGGACTAGAAGACCTGTGGTGACGAGAATAGAGAAAGAACCTGATGTGGTCATCGAAAGGTTGGTCAAAAAGACGTGAAACGTAGGGGGTGGGTTGTGAGGGACGGGGGTTGTGTGTGTGTGAGTGAGTGAGTGAGTGAGTGTGTGCATATATAGGAAATTTTTCAGTAGTTCCTACGTCTTGGACAGACTAATATAACAGACAGATAAATTTGAAAGTTTGCCGTAAGGTACAAAAACATCAGACCTTTAGTTGAAGTAATCGTACCACAAGTCTAGGAAGGAAGAAAAAAGTTGAGTACCAGGGGGTTGAGAGGGGTCGAAGAGGGGTGAGAGGAGTAGGGGAGGAGGAGGTTAAGGTGACGGAAAGAAAGTAGACCAGCATAAGTATGACAAAGTCGGTAGTCCGGAAACGTCGAAAAGTGGGGTGGGACAAGAATTCGAAAATGGTAAGGGAGACTCGAAGGGACTATCGAGTCAATCATTTCTTAGACGGACGTTACGTCCTGTGGGATCAAACTAAAGACCCAGTCCTTCTAGGAGACCTCTTTCCTATCCGATGGGTGAAGTCATAAGAACCCGAAGGGAACACTGAGTCGGCCATTCCTTAGACGGACGTCACAACCTCTGGACCCAAACTAGGGAGCCAACCCTTCTAGGGGACCTCTTCCCTTTCCGATGGGTGAGGTTATAAGACAAGACCTCTTAAGGCACCTGATGTCAGGTACCCCAACGTTTGTCAGCCTATGTTGACTCGCTAATAGTGAAGTGAAGTAAATTAAGAACGAGTGAAGAGTGTAAAGTCGGAATTCTCATTAAAGAAGTCCCTTTGGAAAGGATAGAGGTGTTGTCCACAATTTAGGGGGACGGGAAGAATTTCAATTCGTGGGTCTTGGTTCTCAATAAGTATTTGGTAGAGAAATCAAAACGAACTTATCATGATAAACCTAAAACGAAAACTACGAACATAAAGACGAAGACTAAGACTTCTGGAGACAAGATTAAAGAGTCAGAAAAAACCGACTTTTCACATGTAGATAAAGACATAAGAGTTCTTGATACATTATAAAAGTATCAATAAAATTCTCAGTATGAGGACCGAAAAGATTCAACCCTTCAAACAACTATATCATGTGATCAGATAAAAATTAAAAACCTACCTCTGAAGTTTTGTAGAAAGGGTAAAATTTTTTCAACGAAAGAGTATTATAAATAAATAACCTGACTTTACAAAGTAAAGACTAGAAAAAAATATTCTATTTTGATCTCTATGTCAACTTCGGGACACACAGTAAAGAACCAAGATAAGGACAGAAAGATGGATCTTTATTGAAGATAAGACTTAAACCAGAAAGAATAAGGGTAAGTAAACAAATTTTTAAAAGTGTACACATAGAAATACATTTTATGATATATAATAAATAAAAATTCGAAAAATAAGAAGACGTTGAATGAAAAAAGGTAAATCGTAACAGAATGTCAAAATAACTACAATCATACATATCAGGTCAAGTAAATAAAAGTGATAATAATATACGGTAACATGTTTATTCGGTCAAATGGGCAAGAGAGTCATCTATACACGATCAATCAGGTAGAAAGACAAATATAAATCTAACGAGGACAACAAAATCACAAAGAAAAAAAAGATCAATCGAAAAACAAAAACGACAATGTCTGTTGCGTCGTTACAAATAACAACACATGTAGAAAAAGATTTCTTCATATCTTCCCATATATTGAGAGGTTCATCTTAACGTTCCAACTTCCCGTACGTATAGGAGTTTAAATAATTTATTACAGTTTAACGAGAATTCGCCGACGTGGTTATAGATGAAGACGATTGAAACATACTCTAAATGAAAACGAGGTGTAACAACAGTCGTGAAATATAATAGTCTAAAGAATTAAAAACGGTTAGAACATCTTCCCTAAAACAAAACTAAAAGTACTAAAGACGGATCACTCTAACCTGTCAAAAAGTTTAAATCAGATAAATTACAAATCATAGAAGAGAGACTTTAATAAACTAAACTATAGAGTTTGTTAACATAAATGAATTGTCGTTGAACTCAGGTGTCAACATAGTTATGTTTGGGAACCCTTTCTGACATCGTGATATATTAATCATGGTCAAGTAATTTTTTTTTTTTAATAGTAAGTATATACTTCCATTTTAAATCCGTCTCACGGTCTCGGATAATAAAACGTAAATTATTAACTACTGTTCAACAGTTCAAATCTTCATTATGATTCGTAAAACACAAAAAAACAATATTTAGTAGATTATATATGATTAAATTCATATAAGTCTAAAGAAAAAGACTTGACAAAGTACCTCTCTTGAATTCAATCCGACTCAAAATCATGACCATGATCGTTAATGAAGTATTTTATAAACTACCGGATTATTATTACAGACTTCATTTTCTCCTTACTTTACCATTACGATCTTTAATTTTTCGACTCTCAAATTAGACATCCCAAGAGAATTATATCCGTTTAACATATATTTTAGGGAGTTACTGACCACAGAGACTCTTCCACATATGTTTCGGGAAAGACAATCTTGTCTTGTGGTGGATGTCCCATGTCGTCGTGGGTGGGAAGTGTAATGATCCGGTCATTTGACAACCTTTCTATGTCAACTTAAAAATGTTCCAAACTCCACTTCCGTTTCTTCTTCCCGAAGACGGGGAGGAGTTTGGGTTTAGTCTCGTTTTATGAACTTTCCGGTTCTTTCGACACAATTTTCCGTGTTCTTCTATACTTACAGTCGGAGGAGAATACTCGGGTCCTATGACACTGAGACTACTGTCGGACCTTCTCGAGAGGAACTCCCCTTGTGCCAACTGGTGACGGAAACAGTTAAAGAGGTACCGGTCTCATGAAGAGACAGACGGGTTCTTGTGCCTCTACTACTTCTTCAGGAATTGTAACTGTCCAGGACCCTGTCGTGTCACTCGTCCAGACCATCTCTACTACTACCCTCAAACTGACCAGGGACTGATGCTACGAAACTCTTATTTATCCTACTCGTAACAGAATCGGTACAGGTGAACTGATGATTATTTATCTTGTCTGAAAAGGTGGTAGCTTTTCATTATTATGCGTCTTCCTTACCTTCTCCAGCCTTCCATGTCTCCTCAACTCTCTTCTTTATTTATTCCGTTTATACATAACTAAATCGGATTACCTCAAACGGATTAGGACTAGGAATGGAGATTGGTCCTTCCTGACTTGACTTTTCACTTATGGAGAGGTGTCTTGACTCCGAACAAGTGATTGAAGTCTATAGATTTTGTCAGTTCTTAGTTCCTCCTTTGGTGTTTTCGGAGACTTGTTGATCTCGTTGACAGTGTTTCAGGTCTGTCACTTCAGGGACGGGAAGTCAGTATCTTCTGGGTAGGTAGAGTTCGGAAACGAGTCGTGAATGAAGACATTAAGTTGTGTCAGAATTTTGGGACCGGAATTAAGGGTCGGTTGTCTTTTCAACTTCGTTATCAAACTTTCCATAATCACTTAGGTCTCGAGAGGACGATTTAAACATATACAATCCTTGTAGTACTACAGTGTCAAAGTTCTCCTTTTTATCCTGATCTTTAATCTTAGTCTTTGAGTTTAACATTACACCCTGACAAATTATACAAGTGCTTGAAGACAAAAAAAGGACCAATTAAGAGTACACGCAAAATTAGTGTGACTTTAAAAATTTCCACTCCTTCGAGTATATTTACGACTAGATTTTGTTACCGTTTGAAAACAACAGGAATGAACCGGACGTATATACTACGAATCAAGCGAGTCAGTACAGACTGAGAACCGTTGAAGTACCTGACATATCGGGTGGTCTCAGGAGACAAGTACCGCAAAACGTCCGTCCTCATGACCAACAACAACAAGTCAGTGAGACAACACAGACTGAGAAACTCTGGGGCACATGACGTCGTACGATCCCGAAGGGCAGGAAGTGACAGAGGACCTCAAACAAGTTTGAGTACAGGTAACTCAGTCGTTACGGTAAGTTGGTAGAGTAGGAGAGAACGAGAGAAGAGGAGGGTGGAGTTAGAACGGGTCGTAGTCCCAGAGAAGGTCACTCAATCAAGAAGTGCGGTCCACCGGTTTCATAACCACGAAGACGAAGTCGTAGTCAGGAAAGTTACTTGTGGGTCCTGACTAGAGGAAATCCTACCTGACCAACCTAGCGGAACGTCAGGTTCCCTGAGAGTTCTCAGAAGAAGTCATGGTGGTAAGTTTTCGTAGTCAAAAAGTCACGAGTCGGAAGTAATACCAGGTTGAGAGTGTAGACATGTACTGATGACCTTTTTGGTATCAAAACTGATCACCCAACGGTAAAGGAAGAGGTCCCCCAGAAGGGTTGGGTCCCTAACTTGGGTGTAGAGGACACAGAGAACATTATGTGTCCGTACGTCAGTAAAAATGTAAAGAGGTAGAGGAAGAATTGAACCAGATTTACAAGTCGAGAGGAAAGACGGAGTGGAGAGAGAGAGGGGGAAATGATTCCTTCTCGTTCGTACCTATTCTAATCGTAGAAACGATTATTCCTACACAAGACCCACTCTTTTAGTGTATACACATTCCTTGAGTGACAGAGAGGGGGAAGAGGAGGGAAACTGAGTTCACTGACCAAGTCAACAGGTCAGAGAGAAGACACGTCGGTTGACCTTATAATCTGAAATTCTTCCCTAATACCGCTCAGTACTTCTTCTCTGTAGTATTCGGAAATGACTTAGGTACACGATGAGGACAAGTCAACTGGGTTTAAGAGCTCCAAACCTTCCAATTACTGTTTAGATCGACTGTTAAATTCACAAAGAAATTCTTATTCCCACTAACCGTCCCGTACTAAGACCGTGAAGTAACAAGGTTCAGTTAATTGGTGAATTTTGGGGGTAGTAGTGAAGAAGGTCGTCGCCGACGAGAAGAAGACAGGTATCGACGGACAGTGAAATTCGGTCGTGTATGGGTCGAATATGTGTGTAAATACGACAACGAACAAAAACAAAAAAAGGAGTGAGGAACAGTTTTTGATAATTTCCTATTTTATCTGTTGGTTGTTCCTGGTTGACATATCATGTCCCTTGACACGAGTTATAGAACATTATTGGATATTACCTTTTCTCAGATTTTTACTTGTATATACCTCTATATATATATATATATATATTGAATTAGTGAAACGAGATATGGACTTTGATTTAATTGGTATAAACATTTAATTGGTATAAAGTTATTTAAATTTTTCTTTAGGTGGACTTCTTCTCCTTTGACACGTATCTTGTTATATAAGATCTGTAGAAACTCTACATCCTTGGGCTACCGACATCTATTAACGAAATTGATCTCATTTACTTTTGTTGTCTATGGTGAAGTGTGGGTAACGTAACGTACACACACGAGTCCGCACAGGTGGAGACGCTGGGATACTCGATATTGGACCGTCCGAGGAGACAGGTACCCTAAAGGGTCCGTTCTTATGACCTCACTCAACGGCAAAGGAAGAGGTCCCCTAGAAGGACTGGGTCTCTAGTTTGAGTTCAGAGGACGTAGAGGACGTAACGTCCACCTAAGAACTGGAAAACTCGGTGACCCCGAAGGACGTGTGGATATTTTACCACTTTTAGGTCTTGTCACTGTTGTGACTTACCACCGGTCCTACACTTTGTTATCCCTGAGAGTTGACGACTACCCTTACGTTTTACCACGTCGGTGAAACCTCCCATCAAACGACCTAAGAATCTTTTGATTTGGATGAGGTGATATGGTAAGTCGTCAGCAGGAGAAACTATAAATGGGTTCACTTAACTTTTAAATACAGGTATGTTTTCGAATTACCAAATATATGGAAATAAGAATTAACGAATATCACACTAGTCGGTCATCTCTATTGATTTCTTAGTCCGGGGGGTGGAGGATTCTTGCAACAAAAACCTATTTTCAGTATTCTTACATGCAAATCAAAGTAAAGGCATCATAAAAAGAAAATAAGGATCATTATTCATAAACTTACAAAAGAATAACATATACCATATAAGTGTGTGTGTGTGTCTTGGTAAACTCAAGTTAATCAATAGTAACAGGACCTTTGGTTCAGAATCATCTTAACCTTAATACTTTATTTAGAGAATAAATTGGTGATAATTTAGGATATCACAGAATGTTCTTCTATTTAAAGAAGTTTATTTACAAAACTAACCAAGAGACAACTCACAAGAAAAAATCGTCTTTACAAAGGACAAAGGAAAGTGTCAACAAAGCTCTTCATGCTTATTACTTCTATAACTTAGTGGGATTGTATCCATACTTTAAATATAAAGTGTTAATTACTATTTTATAAAAGGAATTTATGACAACTCCGATAAACTTTACTATGTCAAAATTCCTACAAGAGATATTTTTCTTCTTTTCACTATTGGATTCACTATTAGAGTCTTTCACAATGAAACCCATATTTATAATATTTCTTCAATTGACTTCCGATGTTTAATATAAAAAGATGATGGAACGAGAGAAGATGAGAAGTGATTTTATTATGTATACTGAATCTCAACGACATATGTCCACAAAGAACATAGAGGAATGATTTAGAGAGATTTCCAACGTACGGTAAATTTATACCTATTCTTTATTAAGGTCTATAAAACCGTTATACCTGAACCCAAACAAGTATCAGGTATCCGTTTTATTGATCAAACTTAAAATTTCTTTTATTTCTAAAATAAAGTTAAAATCACTTGAATAAAGGTATTCAAGATAAAGGGGGGGTATAAATGTCTATTTAAATAAACATTTAATTAAATGTGCATAATGAGTTTCAGTAACCTAAAATTCTTCATTTTTCGTTAAGAAGAAAATTAGACGAATAAGAACTTCACACAAAGAACGTGTGATTTTTTTTAGAATACAAATAATCTCTATGTTTACGCTAAGGGATACCATATATTAAAGTTGATGTATTCAGACTATTAAATCATCTAAGATTAGTCTTTGAATTTTATAGTGTATTAATATTTTAAAAATAAAGACATGGTTTCTAATAAATTGTAAGAGCTAACTTAGTAATACTATTATCAATAGAAAAATTCGTAAGTGATTTAAAATAATAAGATTATTAAAAAAATAAAATTCTAAAAGGAAAAATAATGGAATAAGATTTAACTTTCCCCTATTCCAAAAATTAGGATCTTTGAATTTAGAGAAAACTGGGTCGTCAACCAAGGTTTAGTAAAACACTATCTAGATGGTACCATCATTATTAGGAACCCTTTTCAATTTTTGAAATTTAACATTCATCATTAAAAATCATTTACGAGTTGAAAAGGAAACCAAATCACAATGGAATTTAAAAGAATTTCGTATAGATCATACGAGTGTTAATGTCTCAATATAGAGATTAAAGAAAAAGTCATTTTAACAAACTTCAATAACTTTGTCTCTTCTGAGAGATAAATCAGTACCTTATGCGTTCACCCCCATTCCTACTCCCCTTACTTTTCAATGGAAACTACTCTGTACATCTTAATAATTATGGACTTTCGAGTAATATTATATATACAGAAATAACAACAATTACTTAGACATCAAAATAAGTTTACGGAAAGTCACCACAGAAATACTTTTAAGTAACAAACTAAAGTTCTGGATAACTAGGATGTAAATTTTTAGCTTGAAACCGAATAAATTTTTAATGAATCTCCATAAAAAGTTTTAATTTAAACGTAACAATAGATACTTACATTAGATACTTTGTAAGTAGAATTATAATATAATAATAATAATAAAAGATTATGATAAAAGAGAACCGATATTTATCCTTTAGAGTTTGGGTCTTACGAAAATCATTACAAATATCATTTTTGGATAAGATCCAGTGTAAAAACAAAGTGACTAGTGTATAGTACCTAAGAGTTATATGTATGTAGAATTTCTATTAGATATTTTACAAAGTAAAATTTGTTCATAACTAGATATATAAAATATTTAATCTTATGACTCAACTGTCCCCTTACCATTCTATATGAAGATCATCTTATGTTACAAATAAAACTGACAGATCGTAGTTTTATTTGTGACTAATAATCTTTTAGTAAAAGTAAAGGATGTGAAAGGAGTTTACTCTTTATGTAACGACATCTTAGTGACAAGAAAATCCGTATTCGGGATTGAAAGAGTCTGTGTCCAAATTTTAAATACCTCAATTTATTAAATTATTCATTTTTCTCCTAGAACTTCCAAATTTCCTGAGGATCTTAAATTCGTCAATTTCTTCCTTCCGTAACATCCTTTTGAATCACCACTCAGATCAAAACTCAGGAAAATCGATTTTTTCCCACATCTAAAAATACTACAAGACTAAAAGACATTGAACTTATTTCTGTTAAATAAAATTAGATGTTGTAAATCTGATACATAAAAATATGAGAGAATCTAAAAAATTTTTAAATGATGTTTATGATTTATAAAATTAATGAAAAAATCAAAAAATTATCTAAAACCAAAAACGTAGTGAAAAATTTTTGGGATTTTTATGAAGTACATTCAAAAAATGTATTTGGTTTTTGGATCTAGTAATTACAAAAAATAGTAGTATCCTAAAATTTTTTATAATTAGTAGTACGTTTGAACGTATTTCACAATCAGACATTATTTTAATTACTTGGAAGTTTATGGTGTATTACTTAACAAACAAGTGAATTGTGAAGAAATCAATCTACAGTTAATTGTCAAGTAGTCACACCCTTGGGACACACAAATATCAAGTCAATTTGGAAAAAATCACTAGATCAGAGTTCTTTTTCCGATCTGTACCGAAACTATACTCTTGAATATCTGTCGACTCCTAGCTACCCGTAACAAGCTAAAAATACTTCCAGGTGGTGTTCCGACCCAATTATACTTACACACATGACGAAATTGTTAATTACCATTCATGTCAGTTGAGACAACCACGATTACTTCCCCTCGTTACCGACCTCATTATCTGTCGTGGACCCCAGGAGTGACGAGAGGAAGTCATCGTGACCCCCCGTCACCTCACCTCACATCCCATCTCCCCACACATGAAGTCGAGTAGGGTTTGGTCCACCAGAGAATGAATTAAGATTAAGGACCACTACCCAAAGGAAGCTCAGAACGGTCAGTCACCAGGACATTGTTTTGGTAGCGTCAAGACATCGTCATTTAGATCTTAGCTGGACACCGGAAAATTTGGATACTTACTGTTCTACTGAGACCTTTTACTTTGTTACACAAAGGAGATTTTAAATATCTATAAAATCCTAACTTAGACTGTACGTGTGTTCTTTGAATCGTACTTTTTACCGGAGAAACTCCTCATGTAGAGAACTGAGACCAAGTAAGTATCCCGTTTTCTAGAAGTCACTAATCTTCCCGTCCCTTGAGGATATACTTGGTACAAAACAAGTTTCCTTGGATAATTTTCATCCGTAGTCCCGATTAGGTGTTACCACACATATAAAGAAGATAACAAGTACGTCTGTAATAAATAATTTACAAATGATACATGATCCACTATAAGTTCCACGTTCGTTGTGCACCTACTTGTCTATGTTGCAGTAACGGTAGTTTTTCTACTGTAAGATCAACCCCTTCGCATAGTATTTGTTCATTATATATTAGTCATTTTCTGACCCAGTACATTTGTAGATCCCATACTTGTAAGGTCCGTCTTGAACTCCCGTCAGGTCTAAAAACTTGGGGACGACATATATAGAAAGGGTCGGATTTAAGTGTATAGATCTCAATTGACGATACTACCCAGTTGATCTCGTAGATAAGTAAAGAGACAAAAATAGTAGGGTAAATTAGTAAATTCATACGAAATATATTAGACGATTGTAACATCTACATAATCAAAGTAGACTGTATGTATGTAGTAACGTAAAATTAAAAATTGTAAAATGAATGCAGGATCCTAACTATAACGTATATACATATACATTATATAGACATATGGATCTATGTTTATATATTAAATAACTCACGAATGATATACGGTCAGTGACACGATTCGTGCACGTAATAAAGTAATTAGGAGTGTTGCCGGTACACTCTATCCGTTATCCCTCTTTTCCTCAGAATTGAATCAATTCTTTAGAAGGATTATAGAGGGGTATCGTTGAATCCCGATTTAGTCCTAAGTATGGTTTTAATCAGACTAAGATTTTGGACTCAAAAATTGGTGAAACGACATGAAATATTCTTGAGAAATTCGGTGAACCACTTAAAAATTATATGTACATACAGATGTACCATGTTTAATATTCCTATATTTTTAAAATAGGGAATGCGACTCCATAAAATAGAAAGTATTATATTGACTTGTAATCCAAATAACAATAATTAATCTGTTTTTACTTTTTGAATGTACATTTCCTAGACAATCTTTTAAAAATGTCAAAGATTATAGAAATTTAATAAAGTTGTTTAACATAACAGAGAGGTGAAACACAGGATAGTACCCTACCCGTACGTCCATTTCATACCCACACTACTGTCGTAAGTTCTTCCAACGTCGAGGAGATCCCATTATCCTCTACGTGTGTTCCTACCAAAGTAAGACATATCATTCCTCAATTCATGGTCACGTCCACTTTACTCATAGTACTCTTACTTGTACTAGTTTTATGCTTCCTATTCTTACTTTAGTCACACCTACCTCTATCTCTCCACCTTAAACTGGTTCTAATTTGTTAGTCATCTGAAATTCTCTCACTCGGTTGGATTATACCGAAAACCACAAAATAAACTTTGCATTCGGGGTTTATGTCTTGGTTTACATTAAAAACCAACGGACACGACACCGAAGGGAAATAGACTTACCTATTATTTCTCAACTGACATAAAAGTGTATCATGACCTTTCTTCTTTCTTTCAAAAGAATTACAAAAGTACTGAAAAAAATAATTTCCTCAAAACGACTAAGTATTCGACGATGGTTATAAACCAAAATATACAGAAAAAGGGAAAAAAGGATAGTACATTATCAAAATTAAATACATCTTGATAGACTTTTCACACCCGGTTTTAGAAGAAATTTTTTGAACTGTTCCGTTTTTGAACTGTAACGTATATAACAATTGACTTTTAGACACATATAAAATGACGGACGAAATGGAAAGACTAAGTCCACTTCATAAACTAATGAATCAACGGGTACCTTCTTACTTTCTTTTTCTCCGGGCACGTTTTAAATCCGTCCATACCTTTCATCAAAAGTTGAAACAAAACGACTATAAAAATCACTACATGTTACCTGTCATAGTGTTTGGTCTTAAGTCTCATGTACCATGAAATTTTTCTTTTTAACTATGAAAGAAAAATTTCTACCTTTGGACTTTTTCTTTAAACATTTTATCAATATAAACCAATAAAAATCTAGTGGTATTTATCATTTTACAAATATCAACTCTGAGAATAATTATTAAGAAACTATCAGAACCTTCATCTCTGGATCTCACTCTATCTTTTATTTATGAATTTGTAAATAGGTCCTTAATAATAACTCATAATAATGGAAATATACATGTTGTATTGACACATGACAAATTTTTCCAAAAACATAAAAAAATTCATTAATTTCTATAGAACGAAAACCTTGAGGATAAAAACATCCAAATTTCTGATACTAGTTAAAATAAATCAGCTCATCCCTTCCTTGGAACGGTCATACTTCTTATACCATTCTATAACCATAAAGGTCCAGCTGAACTAATACTAAACAATGGATTTACTATTTTATTCTTTTTCGTTAAATTCAAGTACATTCGAAAACAAAGATTAAAAATCCTTACTTCATTAATTTTAATCGTATGAAATTTTTAATGACATCGTTACGGTCTAATTATTTAACATCTAACAAGTATTTTAAATGACTTCAAAGTTGTCTATTGAATGATATACGGTTTGAAACGGAATCACTTAAATTTTATGAGTGAATTTTTATCAAGTCATAGAGAGGAGATTCGTACTAAGACGTTAATTTCACTAGGACATTAGTCATTCTAACCCAGTATGATTATACTTTACAAGGTGACACTCTAAAGATGTATATACAATTGTATATTTGTTAATATCTTCAGGATTTCTTCTACCCTCCTTTTATGGAAAAACTGATAAAATAACTGTATCGTGAGAGGCTTAATTAGTACCTCACTCAAATAAAACCCTTTGTAGATAAATAATTATAGAGTGTCTCAGTAATAAAAAACCTTGTGTCATATATTTTACGAAATCTGGTTTCTATATATGTCGGTAAGTAATATAAACTTTACCTAGAATCTTCGTAAACTGAATTTTATCGACCTAGATTTCTGTTGACCATTACTCCTTCGTTGTAACGCTAGTCGGTGTATGATAATTCAAGAAAAGACACGACCCAAAGTTCAGGTTCAAATGAATTCATTTCTTGATGTTAGTAGTGAAGTTTACAACAGCAAGAGAGGTAGAGTCAGTGAGATCGAAATCATCGGTTGATCCTTCTTTTAAGGTTAACTGTAATCTATAAAGGTAACTTTAGATTTAGCCATAAACTTCCTGACAGTGACGAGTGAGAAGAAAAATCAACCGACCAAAATAAATAAATAATAAATTTTGTATGACACCAGCTTTTAACATGACCCATGATATACCTTAATCTCTTCCACTTTTACGGACGACAAAGTTTCTCGAATGAGTAGAAATGACTGTCCACACTCGTCCTATCCTCCGATCCTGTGTCTATAAAAGTATTTCTAGGTTCATTAATAATTCACCGAGAAAAAAAAAAAATTACTTTAGACCTAAGGAAACTTTACTCTAGTCTCCAACTTATACTTTACTTAAGATAAATTTTACATTTTGTTACCCTCAAATTTTTTATTAAGAGATAATATTTATCATTTACATAAAATGATAGATATACACAAGGGGGGTTTAATTTATCCATTGGTTGAGTGTAAAATTTTTTGTTACTTTTGTGTATAGGGTAAAACATCAATAAACAGTTTTTGAACAAAAACAAAAATATAAATAAAAACGATTCAAATAAAAAGAAATATCCAAATTAATTTTGAGATCAATTACATATAAATAAAATAAACGAGATATAAAGTACGTCAATGAAAATTCTCAAATTGTCACTTCTCCTTATATGATACAATCATTCCCATATATGTGTGGACATGTACATACAGGAACTGAGATGGTACTTAATATCGTTTCTGTGATGCTGTCAAATCCTGGTCAAATCGTCGATAACGAGGAGACGTAAGGGAATTCTAAACTTCCGGATGTTCTTTTAGTATTACAACTAAGTCGAGAGGGTTATAGTTCCGATGCTGAACTTCGAACCCTTAAGGACTGGGTGAATATTTATTAACGTTTCGTTTGGGGCGTTAACGTGGAGTACCGTTTTGTAACTGTATAGAACAGAATCCCAGTCACGTCCTGAATAACAGTTAATACAAAAACTCTAGGCATTGTTTTCCTAGTATTTCTTCAAGTATGTAATGTAAACACCTCCATGTCTTCCAAACTCTACCCTCCCAGACCGGTATCTAATTACGTCATTTTGAACCTAAACACCTACGCCTAAGAATGTCACTCACTCAGTCTTCGGTCTCGACGAAAGTAACATCTTTAACATAGGATGATCTAGTCACACCACCATAATATTTAACAGAAAGGGAAGAATTCAGAAATTCTGCGTCCTCTAAAAATAAGGTCTTCACGGATATCTTGACGAAAGTATCTTTGATAGGATAGATTCCACTTCAAGTACAAACCATTGGTTTAGTAGACATCATACGGAAGAAATAACATAGTTCTCTTCCACTGAACTTTTTGTATTACAATAGTCGTTTCAAGACAGTAGACACTATGTTTTTATCGGAATATCATACTTATAGGATACCGGATATATTATATAAGTCATTCAACTTAATTATAAATGTATATTTACATATAGAGAATTGATTACTTGTATAAAACCACTTTTAATCTATAACGTTAAACTTCGTATAACGAATTCTTTTACTTACGATGTATAATGAACATCCCAAGACGACATAAACCCCCTGAGTGTGAATTTTAACCAATATTAGTAAGTGTCAACAAGACGAGTTTTTGTAAAGTACCAAGACATCGTGGACGAATCAAACCTTAAGTCTCTGAAAATGGTTGAACAGACAGGTCCAAATTGAGGGTCATAATGGTAAAAGGTTGAATGAAAAGTCTATGTAACACAACGGAGGTGTCATCCGTAAAGTGGGGGAATGGGAGATGTAGGGGTAGGGGTTCGGAGGTGTAAAATTTTATAAAGACAGGAAGTACAACCGAATCCAGTTTACAATTATAGTGGATGGTTGACCTTTAATAAGAAATAAAAATACTAAGGAAACGAAGAAACATGTAGACGAAGATACTAAGACGGAACAATATATATATCAATGAATATGTGTATAAAAAAGGAGGATTAGTCTGACATTTGAGGAATTCCTGTCCCACGTATAAATAACAAGTAAAGACACAAGGGGAACGTTGATCGTGTAAAAGAACGTGTATCGTCCATGAGTTATTTGACAACCTAGTTTGACTGAAATCATCTTAATGTAGAATGAGTAACATACAACTAAAACAAAACTTAAGTACAGAAGAGACAGAAACTTGGTAAAATTATATGTAATCTTATTAAAATATTATGACTTTATCGTCGAAGTGAACATGATGAAGTTTCAAAAAAAAAAAAAGGGATTGGTTATAGGATAATCGCACCAGTATGAAGTGTAGTGGAAATCTGAAAATTTTTAGAGTAAAGACAGGGGTGAACATTTACGGATTGGTTATGAGTTGTAAGTCTGACACAAATGTAAATTGACTGAGGTGTCTGGACTTACAAGACGACACGATTTTACCGGTACGTACATACATGTTTCATCGAGAATGGACTAACGATAGTCTATCAAAGGTAAAGACATAAAATACATTATTTTCACATATTGATAGTATCTTAACGAATATTGGATAAAGAGTGAACATAGAAACCGGGCATTCGGTAACCCAAGAAAGGACAAATCGTGAATAGGGGTTTCTCGGGATCCATTATCTTTAATTCTGACGTACGTCTTAGATCAATGTTCCCATCTTATGAAACGGGTCGACTTAATCACTGTCCAAATTTTAATATAAAGCCAAAATAGGAAAAAGAAAACTTTTAATCCAAAGGAAAATTCCGAGTTTTTAAAAGGGAAACGAAACATTATATACTTGTCTGTTTTTATGTCATAACGATTTACGGGACAATTATTTAAGAATTCAGTCAACTGGAGGGACTCTTTGTACGGAACTCGTGTAAATTACATTAAGGATTTTATCTCAAAACGTAAAACTTGAACTCGCTTAATAGAACTTTACGACTAAGTACACACGGTTTTAAGAATAAGGTTGTCACCTCATTTGGTAAACTGGGTTTTGACACTTCATATGTAAACTAACACATTTGTCTCTTTATATTGTTGGATATACTTTTTAGAAGTACGTGAGACTATTTATAAATCATATAAATTCGTTCTCTTGTGATGAAAAGGTGTAACAGACTTAAATTTTCACTTTTAAAGTAGTGAAATCGTGCATACCAAAAGACTTGATTTCCTTGTCACTTTAATGATTTACATTGGAACTTTAGGTTCGATCATTGAAGAAATTGACCTTATTATTAAACATTTTTACACACGAAAATGATATTATTAAAACTTAGAATAATAGGTTTATAAATAAAGTCTAACATAGACGACATGTCATAACAGTAGTTTTCACGTAACAAGTGGCACTAGAATTCCATTCGTTGACCAAAATATTGTTTTTAAAGAATAATAATTGTCTATAAACTATGACAATCTCGATAAAAAAACTAACGTACTAACACGGTCTATAATATCTTCTTTTAAGTGAAAAAAAATTAAAAATGTCGTCGAAAAATATTTTCCGTCATAAAAGAAAAAAAATTTAACTTCACATCAACCAAATATCATAATACAATCAAAGTTCATATGTCAGTAAGTCAATATATAATATGTATATAAAAAAAGTCCAAGAAAAGACAATATCCAATAATGTTCTATGACTTACATCAAGGGACACGATATGTCCCCAGATAAAATACATACCATAAAACATAGACTATTAGGGTATGAGGATTAAATAGGGAGGGGAGAAGGAAAAGGGATACCATTGGTATTCAAACAAAAGACACAGTTACTCAGACAAAGATAAAACATATATCTAACTAAACATAATAAAAATCTAAGGTGTATATTTACTATAATATATTATAAACACAAAGAAACAGACTGAATGAAGTGAATCATACTATAAGAGATCAGGTAGGTATAACGACGTATACCGTAATAAAACTAGGAAAAATACCACTTCATTATAAGGTAACACGTACATGTGTGTGTGTGTGTGTGTGTGTGCGTCTGTGTGTGTGGGGACGTAGAAGAATTCGGTCAATAGACAACTACCTGTGTACCCAACAAAGACATAGAACCACACACACATAGAAAAGTTTAACTCAAAAACACAAAAGACTTATATACGGGTTCTCACCCTAACGACTCATTACACCATCGAGATAAAAAATCAAAACATTCCTTGGAGGAATGAGAAGAGGTATCGGCTACGTGGTTAAATGTAAGGGTGGTTGTCACATCCGTCCAAGAGAAAAGAAGTGTGGGAAAATTCGCAAATAATTAACATCAGAAAAACTACTATCGGGAAGACGGGTACCACTTCACTATTGGAGTAACACGAAAACTATGTGCAAATATACGTAAAAAGATTATTAATCGTCACAACTCGTAGAAAAGTACACGGACGACCGGCAGCACATACAGAAGAAACCGCTTCACTGACAAATCCAACAGACGGGTAAAAAACTAACTGGCCAACCAAAAAACATAATAACTCAACATACTCGACAACTATATAAAACTTATAATTGGGGAACAATTATTTTTCAAATTTTTAAACGTTTATCAAATAGGCTAAGGAAATAAGAAAAAAACAAAACAAGTACCAAAGGAAACGACACGTTTTCGAAACTTCAAACTAATCCAGGGGAAATAAAATAAATAAAAGTGAAAATATAGAAAACAGACCCCCTTATTTGAATTGATTCCTCCACTTTCTGGATATACGTGGATATTGTGACTTTTGACATTTTATAACTATTTTCTTTAACTTCTACTAGGTTTCTTTACTTTTCTATGGGGTATGAGAACCTAACCTTCTTAATTATAACCATTTTACGACGTGAGGAGTTTCGTTAGATGTTTACATTAAGGATACTTTTGAAGGTACTGTCAAAAGTGTCTTGACCTTGTTTATTAGGAGTTTAAATATACCATGGTGTCATCTGGATCTTAACGGTTTCGTTGGAACTCTTATTTCTTGTTTCGACCTCCGTGTCGGGAGGGTCTGAAGTCTACTATGGTGTTTCAATGTCATTAGGTTTGTCGAATCATAACCGTATTTTCCTCTGTCTATCTAGTCACCTTGTCTTAGTTCTCGGGTCTTTATTTGGGCGTGTGGATGTTAGTTAATTAGATACCGGTTCTGTTGCCTCCGTTCTCATATGTCATCTCTTTTCTGTCAGAGAAGTAGTTCACCACAACCCTTTCGAACTGTCGATGTAAATTCAGTCACTTTAATCTGGTGAGAGAGTGTGGTATATGTTTTTGTTTGAGGTTTACCAAATAAGTAAACTTAGTCAAGACTACTCTACCTACTTTGACCTCGGTTAATATCTCTCACTTCATTCGGTCTTTCTTTTTGTGGTTATGTCATATGATTGTGTATATATACCTTAAATCCTTCTACCGTTACTGCTGGGACATACGTTCTGTCCTTTTTTCTGTGTCTACACATATTACCTGAAAACCTGAGTCTCCCTCTCCCTCTCCCACCCTACTAAACCCTCTTACCCTTAAGATTGTACATATGATAGTACATTCTTAACTTAGCGGTCAGGTACAGACTGCATCCCACGTCGTACGAACCCCGACCACGTACCCCTACTGGGTCTCTCTACAACACCCCTCCCTCCACCCTTCCCCCAAGTACAAACCCTTGCGTACATTCTTAATTTCTAAAATTTTAAATTTTTATTTATTTAATTAATTAATTTTTTTATTTATTTATTTCTAGGTTTATGTCCCGTACTGTGGTATTTTGAGGATCTTCTCTTGACTCCGTTTTGTGAGACTGTATTTAGTATCCTTATAAAAGAATTTCCCGTCATAAAAGTGACTCGTTTACTTCTTTTACACCTACTCTCCAATAGATCGTAATTTCCAATTCTCCTAAACTAAGACAATTAATCGAAGAGATTTATGTATTTACACATTGAAACAGGGATTAATTTTTACGGCCTCCGGGGTAAGGTAGTCTTCGTTCCAGTCCCATGTTTAGGTCCAAACAGACTACATTCTCGGTCACGAGTAGGAATGTGACTTTAAGTCTCTTTAGCATCCTTTTAAAATTTACAAAAATACTTAGGGACCACCGAGTCAACCATTTCTTATACGGACGTTACGTCCTCCCGGGTCCAAACTAGGGACTAAACCCTTCTAGGGGACCTCTTCCGTCACCGATGGACAAGGTCATAAGAACAGGTCTTAGGGTACCCGTCTCCTGGAACCGTCTGATGTCACGTACGACAGAGTTTTCTCAGTCTGTGCTGACTCGCTTATTGTGATGATGATAATACTTATAGTTTACGTACACTAATCATATTTGATCGTATGAAAGCCTCTTCCGTCACCGTGGGGTAACCCCAACGTGTCTCAGCCTGTGCTGACTTCGTTGAATCGTCGTCGTCGTCGTCGTCGTCGTATGAAATCTGATTCAATACACACTATCAGTTCTTTACTACCACCGTTACTTGTACCCTCCCGTCTATGGAGAACCTCCTTGACTAAAGTAAAAGAAATCCATCTGACTCTTCTGTCTACCGACCTAGTGCACCATCAAGATCAAAGTCGAAAACTTCTTGGAGACATGACAAAACATCTTACCGATATGACTAAATGTCGGGAGGGTTGTCTTGTGTCACAAGATCAAGGAGTGTGATAACTACTGTGAATAGAAAATAAAAAAAGTATATCGATAGTTCAACACTCTATTATGGAGTAACACCAAAACGAAACGTAAAGAGACTACTCATCACTACAACTCGTTGAAAAGTATATGGACAACTGACGTACAGAAGAAACCATTTTACAGATACATCTACAAAGCGGTTAAAAAATTAGACCAACAAACCAAAAAACCAATAACTCAGTGCACTCAAAGAATGTATAAAATTTATAATTGGGGAAAGTCTACACACCAAACGTTTATAAAAGAGGGTAAGACATACAAAAGAAAAGTAAAACAACTGCCAAAGGAAACGACACGTCTTCGAAAAATCAAACTATATCAGAGTGAACAAATACAAACGACACCAACGGACTCGAAAACTATATATTGGGCTTTTCAACTAATAACCATTGAAGGGACCACCAGGTCACCAATTTTGAGGTTCCAAGGTTACGTTCCCCGTGTCCAACCTAGGGATCAGTCCCTTGATTCTAGAGTGTACGGCACGTCATACCGGGGTGGGGGGTTTTCAATTATTATGACATAATTCATGACCTGCAAACGAATCTCTCATCTAAAGTCCACAAGGGTAGTAATTATGGGTTTTTTTTCCATTGACACTCCTTTATACAATTAATTGAAATCATTATTAGTAAAGTGATACACATACATATAGTTTAGTATTACAAGTCAAGTCAAATCAACGAGTCAGCAGAGGCTGAGAAACGCTGGGGTGCTTGGCATCGTGCAGTCCGAAGGGACAGGTAGTGGTTGAGGACCTCAAGTGGGTTTGGGTACAGGAAACTTAGCCACTACGGTAGGTTGGTAGAGTAGAGACAACAGGGGAAACGGAGGACGGGAGTTAGAAAGGGTCGTAATCCCAGAAAAGGTCACTCAGTCGAGAAGTGTAGTCCACCGTTTCATAACCTCAAAGTCGAAGTCGTAGTCAGGAAGGTTACTTGTGGGTCCCGACTAGAAGAAATCCTACCTGACCAACCTAGAGGAACGTCAGGTTCCCTGAGAGTTCTCAGAAGAGGTTGTGGTGTCGAGTTTTCGTAGTTAAGAAGCCATGAGTCGAAAGAAATATCAGGTTGAGAGTGTAGGTATGTACTGGTGACCTTTTTGGTATCGGAACTGATCTGCCTGGAATCAGCCGTTTCATTACAGAGACGAAAACTTATACGACAGATCCAACCAGTATAGAAAGGAAGGTTCCTCATTCGCAGAAAATTAAAGTACCGACGTTAGTGGTAGACGTCACTAAAACCTCGGGTCTTTTTATTTCAGTCGGTGACAAAGGGGTAGATAAAGGGTACTTCACTACCCTGGTTTACGGTACTAGAATCAAAAGACTTACAACTCGAAATTCGGTTGAAAAAGTGAGAGGAAAAATGAAAGGAGTTCTCCGAGAAATCAAGAAGAAGTGAAAGACGGTATTCCCACTACAGTAGACGTATAGACTCCAATAACTATAAAGAGAAATTCATAAAAAAAAATAATTTTTATTAAAAATTTTTTCTTTACCAACTCCGGTTTAACGAAAAAAATTATTTTCATTTTTTCAAGGAACAGATTTTTTCAAAAAAAAAAAGGGGAAAAAGAGATAAAAAGGTTTAAACTAAACGTACAAGGAATAGATCCTCAGAAAAAAAAAAATTTGAAGAAAAGAGTAACGGATACAGTCAATGATCGTCATTAAACACAATATAAACTTATATGACAGGATTTATCAACAAATTTCAGATTGTGACATAAAACGAGGTAAAAAGACTCCAAAATTTCAAAGATGACGAAGTTTATAAAGATAAAGAGTCAAAGGAGGGAGTCGATAAAATTCCCTTTAGTGACGACGTTTCTTTCTCTTTCTTCTCTCGATAAATAAAGGGACGGACACACAAACTGAGGATCAAACAACAGAGTAAAGAATTTACCTTATATAGACGTTTTTTTTTTTTTTTTTTTTTAAGTAGTGGAACACAAAGAGGAGATCAGGACACCTCTCTCAAAGGACATACGTGAACCCTCCTTTGGAGTTTTGAGAGGTCGAAAGGGGAAGAACCCGTCGGAACCTATGAAACGACAGATAGGTCTGTAGAAATCTCTCTGACTCGATTCAGATCGAACGAGGGTCTTACGGTGTCTTTAAATGTTAATGGTCTGGGAATTTAGTCTTGTAGTCTCATTGGACCAAAACAGTGTATCAGGTATTACACTACTTGATTATATTTAGAAGGTTTAGACACACGACAATTTTATATGGTGTAAAAAACGTATAAAACCCATAATAGTCATAGAAATAAAGGATTTTGTCCTACTTTTGTTTATAGGGTTTGATCATAAGGAATTCTTTTCTTCCTCCATTCCCTTCCTTCTTTTTATACTACCCGACTCACGACTCCAGACGACTGATAACCTGGGAATTCACCACATCTCTTGAGACCTAAATAAAATCATTTTAAAATGAGGAAAAACATTGGACTATTTTGTGTAGATGTTTGATTCACTATTGAAACAATCAGACAGTCAAATCGTATCTTACTTTGTTTTGTACATGTTTTGGTTTAGGAAATAACTTAATGAACGTACATATTTTCCATGGAAATTTACAAAAAGCAATCTACAAAGACTAAGTCCTTATAAAATCTTTTGGGTAAAAAAGTTTTGTATCCCTCTTTAGAGAAGAAAGATGGTATTATTTGGAGGTCATTTTGTTACATCAAAATCTTTTAATTTCTCCGAATTTTGTCTATTTTGGATTACCTCCGATTACAACATAACAAAAGAAAATGACCTTCTTATCTCGAAACAACTCCTACGTAAAACGTTCTCTCCTGTTCCTTACTTAAGTAATCAGTACCTTGGGGACTGAACGAAATTGATCACTATGAGATAATTTTGTCTCGTATAAACCCATTTAACCAACCAAATTGGGGTATCACATAATCACAAAACAACTGAATACAAGAAATCTTATCTAGTATAATTCCATGTTAAGGTCCTACAAAGAATGGCATTCCTTCTTTTAATCCGAATTTTACTGGAGACCCTCTTTTATCAAAAATTTATTTGAAAGAATTTGTCAATGTGTGTACGCACGTATGACTCAACGAAGTCCGTACAGGTTGAGAAACGTAGGGATACTTGACATCGGACGGTCCGAAGAGACAGGTACCCTAAGAGGTCCGTTCCTATGACCTCACCCAATGGTACGGGAGGAGGTCCCCTAAAAAGGCTGGGTCCCTAACTTGGACGCAGAGAATGTAGAGGATATAACCGTTCACCCAAGAAATGTTGATCGTGGCGGACCCGTCGAGTCAATGTATATACGTATATTTGCTTTGGAAGGATATATCACAATTTTAAGTCAGAAACAGTAACAACGAGTCAGCAAGTCAACACAGACTGAGAGACGCTGGGGTACCTGACGTCGTGCGGTCCGAAGGACAGGTAGTGGTTGAGGACCTCGAATGAGTTTGAGTACTGGTAACTCAGTCTCCACGATAAGTTGGTAGAGTAGGAGACAGCAGGGACAGAGGAGGACAGAAGTTAGAAAGGGTCGTAGTCCCAGAAAAAGTTACTCAGTTAAGAAACGCAGTCCACCGGTTTCATAACCTTAAAGTCGAAACCGCAGTCAGGAAGGTCACTTATAAGTCCCAACTAAAGGAAATCCTAACTGACCAACCTAGAGGAATGTCAGGTTCCCTGACAGTTCTCAGAAGAGGTCGTGGTGTCAAACTTTCGTAGTCAACAAGTCGTGAGTCGAAAGGGACACCAGGTTGAGAGTGTAGACAGGTACTAATGACATTTTTGGCATTGAAACTAATATACCTGGAAACAACCGTTTCACTACAGAGACGAAAAATTATGCGAGAGATCCAAACAGTATCGAAAAGAAGCTCCGCAGAAAATGAAAGTGCCGACGTCAGTGGCAGACGTCAGACAGTGACAAGGTAAAAATATGTGGTAGATAAACGGTACTTCCCTATCACAATTTTAAGTCAGGGTATCTCTACATTAAGACTTGTTGATCTACAACTTCATCAGATGACCCGAAGAGTCAAACTACAATATAAAATTTTACTTTCTGTTCTTTAATCCTCTAACTCTGGCTGTATATATGTGATAATACACATTTTATCTATTGATTTCTCTTGGATGATATATCGTGTCTCTTGGGATGAGTTACGCGACACCACTGAATTTACCCTGCCTTTAGGTCTTTTCTCGTCTACATACAAACACATATTTACTAAATGAAACGCCATGTCGTCTTCGATTGTGTCTTGACATTTCGTTGATTTGAGGTTATTCTTAATTATTGTTTAAAAAATTTTCATTGACACTCCATTATCTACACAATTAATTGATCTAATACCATTAGTAAAGTGTCAGATGTCCAAATAATTTAATAACGAAACATATGGGAAAATTTTTCATTACGACATTTCGGATTTATATAAGTTAAAAATAAACAGTCAGTATGGAGTCACTTCGAACCTTTTTCAAAAATTTATTATTTTTTAAGTGTATTAGAATTTTTCTCTCTGTTGTTATGTACAAATTCTAGACTTATTAATATTACTTGTAAAATAAAATGCATCCGAGAAATGTAACAGGAAAAATAATAAAAGAAGAATCCGACTCTTGGAAGAGGAACTACGACTATACTTATAATTTTAACGACTGAAACCAAAATCATTACTTAAATGTCAGCCCTTGTTCAACCTGTGTAAAACACCGTCGGGTGGAATGCGGCGAGGACTCGAAAAGGTTCCCTTCTTCATACTGCCCGGACTTCACCTGCACACCTCGGAGCCGCAGTAAGAGATGTGCAACCAGTCACCGAGGAACGGAAAACTGCCGGTCTTAAATTTCCATAACCGATTTAAGCTATAATTACAAGATAGGGGTTAGTGGCACTAGAGTAGTCGGTCGTTATTTACGAAAGAAAACGAAAGATTCCTTGACGCCCTTGCCCAGAATGCTCCCTTCATGGCATAAGGGAAGATATACAGGTGTCTGACACTTTTGGAAAACTTCTTTAATAATCACGACTTAGGTTAATTCTCTCCGTCGAATCTTCATTCATTAAAAAAGGTGGGATATAAATTTCAAACTGTTAATTTTATAAGCTCCTTGACCGGGCACAAGAAAATCCTTTTAACGGTCTAGTAGAGTAAACAGAAGACAAGTTCGATCTCTTTCATTGTACTACGAAAGTGACGGGTTTTCAACGCGTCACCCAAAGAGATCTCTGAGAATGAAGAAGAAGTAGGACGTTGCTTCATAAGTTTGTTGTAGTGTTATCCCTATTCTAACTAAATCGACTTCTTTTTCCTTTTGGATTGGAACATAAATCCTTCATGTCTATAAAGTTCCTACTTTCTTCTATCACTTTAAACTTAGGTCACTTATGAGGTACTGACATACACTATCATTTTTTAAGTCATCTTGGGACAGTTGTAGTCATGTTTTTTAAACTATATAAATTATTGATCTCGTACAACCTTTGTCCATAAAGTAAAGAATGGTGTGACAAAACAACGGATATATGCAAGGTATATACACTCTATAAATATTATTATCCACGATAATAATTTCATAATTCATATAACGTGGGTGACTACAGTCTCCGAGTACATTGGTTTTTCCAGATTGTAAAAAAGGAAGACCACGACATTAGACTTGTTGAATAATTCATAAAACGGGTAGACAAAAATTCTTATAAAAGTGGACAAGATTTCATTAAAGTCTCAAGTCGTACATAATAAGAAATCATGAAAAAACAGAAGTAAATAAACGGAATTATCTATCCCATCTTTTAAGTCTCTTAATTGGAGTAAATTTGACATGAAAAAATCACATCGTTACCCCGAAACACTGTGCCTGAGGTACGACCAATCCTCCGTCGGAATATCACTCGGTAGGGACACATGTCTCGAGAGTCCAATCAAACCCGAAACATTGAAATAATGGTGTTATGAAAAGTGACTTTCTATGTCATACAAACCTACCTTCAATTCCCTACCACTGAAGGTGTCCCTTCAATTTACGAAATATAGTCACTTAGTTAGTAGTCTACAAAAAATGACTTAATAAACAAATTTACACTAATCAAGGAAGGATATTAAAAAAACAAAAAAAAAAAAAGGAAACCCCCAGTTCGCTGTACAATTATTACAAAATTATCTATTTAGATACGTCATTTTTTCGGGTGAAAGTATAATGACGAGAAGATTTGAATGAAAGTTGATAATATTATCCTCTAATTCACTTTATCAATGTTAACACCTGTGAATAGTCAAGATTTTAAAATATCCCTGTTTTTTGAAGAGAATTGGGACGAAACACTGGGTAAAAATAGTGACCTCAGTTTAAATATACGTACAGTGAATTTAGAGGTCTTAACTCCGTAGTCGAGTCGATTAGTCGTCTCGTTTTTCTGGTTGTTTTTAATAAATTCCCCCTTATCTACAATTTTAGAGACACATGTCAACTATTCTACATGAACTACAGAATTACTACTAAGTAAATGTTATCATCGGTTTATCAATTGAGAAAATAGGAATTGTAATTTTACACTTCCTAATGTCATAATCTTAAGAGACTCATCTTAATTTTTAGGTTTAATAATAATACTTTTGTAAACGAGTAGTCTTCAAGTTGAACTACATAAACTTATGTCAGACCTTGGAGGACAAAGTCGAATAGTTTTGACACAAAAGGTCGATACCTTGGCACTCAGATGTAACCTTTACGATGGTATTATAACGTCTATAGTGATATGTTTCCGACAAGACGAAGTGTTAAGGGTCTTGACTGAAAGGTCTCTTTGGACTATGGTCAAATTTATTTTCTAAAGAAAATAGTTTAGAATTCTTTGAGGGAATCTTTATTGTTACAATTTTTAACATAATCAGAAGTGAAAATAAAAGTATACTTGAAATAACAGTTGAAACGTTAATTTTATTTAGATACTTGAAAATTTTTGTCGGTAAAAGTTTTGTGGTCAGACGTTATACATTTGTTTAAAAATATGTCATTACAAAAGTACAGTATAACGTAAGAAAAAAAAAATTGAATTTGTAAATATCAAACAAGAGAAACGAAATAGTATTCTTACTGGAGGAAGGGAAATACATAGTTTCAAATTGACAAAAGAACGAACAACGGATAAACTTGACAAAAGTAATAAAAACGATTTTAATTACACTATTTGAAAAAAGGAAACCCTATATACGAATCTATTTATGAGGTTCGGGTATCAAAGACTCAGTCTTCTATGTTCGTCAGACGATCCAGGACACATCGTAACGGTTTTTTTCTAACATACACTGGATTTCGTGAACTCCCAAAGAAGAGGTGTCGAACAAAGATATAACCTATCTTATTAAAGATCATTAACCACAGAAATAACATCATTATGTCAGTATTAGCGGAATTAAACACAAAGAAAGTAATCTCTATTACGAGTCACAAAAATTACTTATCCAATTCCCACGACGAAGTACAGATTCGAGAGACACAGGGAAAGTGACGAACTGACTTCCTCAGACCAATTAGTCGAAATGTCTGAATATAGTTGAAACATGTAAAACTATAATTTATAAAGGGTTAAGGGTAAAAAATATTTACTTTAAACTGCCCAAAAAAAAGTCACAATAAACTCACAGTACTTAGTGACTCATTCGAAATCAGAAAGGACTGATATATTAAACGATTATAATTTTAAACTAAATTTCTTAGAACTAAGTTTATTAGACGAATAACAGAATAATTGAAGAATAAATTGAATGTATGGAAGGACAACGAAGAATCTATACTGACACATAAAGAATCCCGGAATATTCAATGCACGGAATTAGGAGGTACTCTTGTTTTAATTACTTTAACTAAAATATAATAGGAACGAACTGGAAACCAACAAAGATCTAGATTTATCAATATATCGAAAGAATCCGACACATATACTTACGAAAGTCGAGAAGGATTGACCCTAGTATTACCCTCTCTGTCCTAGTGTGTACTAAAATTTTCCTAAACACAAAGTACGACACGTGACCAAAAAAAAAAAAAAAAGGATAAATAATCTTATACATACAGACTTAAAAAAAAAATCTTTCTTCGGTTTTTTGAGAAGACGACAGAGTAGAAACATATAAAATAAATTAAAAAGGTCAGGAATTGGTTTTACAAATTTTATTATTGTCAAACTCGGATTTCGTTTCGGGAAGGAATGACGAAAAACAGTAAAAATCAGGAGTTCTTCATAAAAAGATGAAAATTGTAAAAAAAGTCGATTCTATTAAAATTTTTAGAACGAAAACAGACGGATCATGTTCACCATCATGTCGTTTTTTGTTATTATTATTGGTAAAAACTTTACTTTTAAAGACTCATGTTTAAGTCTACATATACCCCATATGAAATGTTTCCGATTTTGCTAAATTCTTTTTAATAAAAGTACACCGGTTAGATTTCAGGTATCAGAAAATTACACACCTGGATACACATCCCAAAAAAAAAGGATGACAATTAAACAAATTAAGAAGTGCTAAGTAGACACAGGTAATAAAACGATCTCAAAGAGTCGTTCATCAGTAGAGGTAAGTGACCGTCACTACCGATTTCATTTGAAAGAAGTCAAAACCTCAGAACGAACAGGAGAACAAAGAACACAACTCCATAGAGTTTACTTTAGACTTTACCTAATCAGACAAGTGGACCAGATCACGTCGCATAACCGGTAACTTGTCATCGAAGGCTAACGAGGAAGGAGGATTGCGTCCGTTTGTCGCAAGATGAAGGACAAAGATACTCAACATAAATTTTGGTAGGAAATATATTCATCTAGGAAATAAATTTCCTACAATATTCATCTAGGAAATATACTCATCTTAGTACGTCACAAACAAAAGGACACTAACCGATTAAAAAGAATTGTCACAGGAGTCTCAAGTAGGTGTAATATCGTATACCGTCTTAAGGGAAGAAAAGATTCCGATTGCGAAGTGACACACACGTGCAGCGTAACAGAAATAGGTAGGTAGTCTGTAAATCTAAGAAAGATGTAGAACCGATAACACTTATTACAACGTCACTTGTACCCATACTTTATCGAGAAGTTCTAGGACAAAAGTCAATGAAACCTATATATGGATCTTCACCCTAACGACCTAGCCTATCAACAAGGCAAAAATCATATAATTCCTCGGAGGTATGACAAACGGTATCATTGTTATGGTAAAATGTCAGTGTGGTTGTCACGTGTTCCCAAAGTCAAAGAAGTATAAGAGTGGTTGTGGACAATAAAAGAAAAAAAAAAAAAAACTGTCAACAGTAGGATTGTATATACTCCACTATAGAGTGACGCTAAAACTAAAGGGACTACTAGTCATTACAACTCGGAGAATAGTATACGAATAACGGATGAACATATATAAGAAACCTCTATATGGATATGTCCAGGAAACGGGTAAAAAATAAAACGTGTTAAAAAACAACAATAACTCAACATCTTCAACAAATATATAAGACTTATAATTGGGGAATACACTATATACCAAACGGTTATCAAAGGAGCAAGGTATCTGACGTAGAGGGTCCAACGGAAAATTGTCGGGTCCCAACTGACAACGAACTCACAGCCGAATTTAAACTGAGACCATTACGTGTGGTCACGGACAAAAGTGTGACTAAGAATTATTAAGGATCAAGATCTGAATTTAGAATTGACAGGAGAGAAGGGCATAAGAGATTCGATAGTAGTAACTGATTGGGACTAAAGGTAGAGGTTACTAGAGAAGAAAGGATTACAAAATCACTCCTAAAATTTTATATCGTCTACTAAAATTTTAGTCGTGTCATCTATAAACCATCTCCTGGTCCTCTTTTTAGAGAAGTAATAAGAATTGATATTTTTATGCTTCGTCTTCAATTTTAGTCATCCAAAAATACAATTTTAAAAATTTACACTTTTATGAGGAAAATCTCCTTGTATCCGTCGTCCGTCACATAAAACTCAGTCAAGTAAACCACTCACACGTCCTACTACCCATATCAACAGTATTCTATATAATTATGTTCATACAGAGTCCGGATATGAAAGACAACCGGACGATTAATTTGATCTTTGTCATTGAAGTCAAACTTTTACAGTGTACTAAGAACAACTAATTTGATCGTTTAAAGTGTAAATGAATTTTTTCTCGATTATATTCACCAACTTACAGGACTAACTGGTTTGTATTACATCTCAAATAAAGGATCGTTTATTACTTTCTAGCCACCTACTTACAACCAGTACTTCTTCTTCTTGATTTCGGTATACGACTCGGACTTGGTCTAAAGTTACTGTGTTTTTCTTATCCATTCGTAAATTCATAACACTCTCCATGAGAGGAGGGATCCGATTTTCAGTCCTCAGGAAATCAGATGGTTTTAACACAAATTTTACATTTACCCTTCCTCAAAAATAAACTTTTTACGACGTAATAGTAGAAAAGAAAGACGTCTATATGCGATTTGTAACGTTTTAAGTTCAAGGAATAAAACAAGAGTATATAATATTAGATTTTGTAAACAACCGTTGTCACTATATTTTTACCTTTGTTACATTTATTCGGAGTAAGAAAAGAAAGTTGTCAAGGATTGTTCTCCTTACTGACTAAATTCTTAGTCGTGACAAGTCTGACTCTTTATAGTCGTTTTACATCGTGTATAAAATTGGTTTTTATGTCTCTGTGACTCAATCGTCCTCCTCGGGAAACCAGGGGAGAACCAAAGGGTGATTGAGTCGTCCCAGGTAGGAGGTGTGGGCCAGTCACAGGCGAAGCTTGGAGGAGGGAGAAGGAAGAGTTTCGGTAGTCTTTGAAAATTGACTCAGTGGAGTCGATACGAGTCCAGAACGAACTCCCATCTTGCCGTTTCCTCCTCGTAAACTCCCTCAATCTTTAGACTAGTCTTGACACTTTAAGTTCGGAAGGTTTCTTAGTTGGACGGATGTCAAGTCTTTGGTTTAAACAGTTCGCTACTCTCTTTGACGAGGTACTCACCGACTCATACACAACGTTCTCTCTCTTCCATAAGACACATACAGTGTCTGTTTATGACACAGATAAACCTGTTTCCTTGAGTCGAGTTATTACACGATCCGTCTCTCTTTACCTCATCCGAGTCCTCATACAACTGAGTACTCTCACAAAGACGGACTTTTTAACTCCCACATGTCATAGATTGATGTGTCTTAGACATATAATCATCAGGTCTTCAAAAATATAATTTCAATGTGAAATTTTACAATCTTGAATCAAAAGTATAGATTACACCTGTTTGAACGGGTAAAAACAACCAAACAAATGATTTTATTTGAAGTCTTTAAAGTGAAAAAAAATAAAGATCTATAGTACTAGTGGTACCCAAAACATGCTCTACTCTATTTACTACGGAATTATTTAGTCTTTATACTACTTCAGTACCGATGAATATAAGAAGATCCATCTTTTCGTGGACTTCATTCAAAAAGTGGAAAAGTGTAATTACACTTAATAAAAAATTCGATTCAATGTCGAAGTCATATCTATATTATAATCGTTTATATAAGATCCACCATATTTTTTATATTTTTGTGATTTTTAGAATAAATAATCTTAAGTTTTAAGTGTCACGATTCAATACTTGATTAGAACAAGATTTGTGCTTCTCTAACAAAACTTCCTCATCTGCATCATAGAACGAATCGAGACTCTCCGGGGCAAAGTCAGTCCAAGAACTCTTATCGTAGGAGGTTTACGTTCTTGGGAAGGTTTCCGTTGTACCAATAAAGTCCACGTGTCTTATGTGTCATTGACTTTGTTTCCCTGTATTGTCGTAAATTTTGTTTTATATCCACCCTTGGGTCCTTTTCCAGTAGAACACTATACAAACGGAACATCTCCCAGTTAACAAAAATATGTAGTTAGTCCTTAAGAGTTCCGGTCAGCTCTAGATAGCATCCCTCTCTCTCTCATTTCTTCAGTGATACGGTCACCAATAACTTGACATTTTCGTTTACTAGGAAACCCGGTCGTTTATGTTTCCATATTTAACTCTCAGTCCTTATCGGGTCTCGAAACTGTCAACCACCCTCCGTAAAACATCTTATCCTAATTTAATAAATTTTCATCTATCATTGATAATCACGAGAGTCACACCTCCCCTTCCTTAGTCAGGCATCACACCATGCCACACCCTATGCGAGACTCCTCTTCCACGTGTCCTTTGAGACCCTACATTCTCCTGTCTGTGGGTGTTGCTCGGTTCGGTACATTCTCCATCTTAATTGTCACAAACTATTGGACAACCTTTACTCACTCTTCCCTGGGAGTCTGAACATCGCATCCACTGACCAAAACATTCTGCATAAACAGTTCTATCCTTTTCTCACTTAGAGTCCCCCTTCTACCCTCCGAACAAGTCAAGCCCCACCAACTTAAACTTGAAGGACAACCAACCTCGACAAGTCATCAGTAAACCTATATTTCTAGACCTAGACTTCCCTTACTCAACTTATCGTAATTATCTAAACACTCAACAGTAGTCTCCTGGTGGGTCATTACACGGTCCTCGACAAAATTCCTGAAATGAAAAATTTAAGTAGATTAGGAGAGTCCATCCATGACAATGTCGTCTCCTTTCCCTGGAAGTCATCTTTACGATTCTCGACCCCGTCACCACAGTCTCTTCGGTTCGGTTCTCTTAAAATTCTTCACCCTTTATCATATTTACTAATAAAGATTTCTGAAACTGGACAAAAATGAACCTAAAATCTAAAATGAGGACTCTAGAAATTAAAAGGATAATTAAATTCAAAATATTCGTATGTCGGATCGGGTACGTACTTAATTTTACTACAAACTTAACGTAACTATATTTAATCATTTTGATGATATTCATCATTCTCGGACTCGAAACCTCGGTCCCAGTAACCCAAACTTGAGGGTGGGTAGGGGATGGGATCGTATCGGTGATAGTTCGACACACTGAATCCGTTAAATGAATTAAAGAGACACGAAGTCAAAGGACCAGATATTTTACCCCTACACTACCGTAGGATATCTAGTCAGGACCCACAAGTAACCATCCTGACTACGACTTCGACTTTGAGATTATGAAACCGGTGGACTACACTTCTCGACTGAGTAAACTTTTCTGGGACTACGACCCTTTCTAACTTCCGTCCTCCTCTTCCCCTACTGTCTCCTAGTCTACCAACCTACCACAATGGCAAAGTTTCCTGTACCCAAACCCACCTGAGACCCTCAACCACTACCTGTCCCTCCGGACCACACGACGTCAAGTACCTCAACGTTTCTCAGTCTGTACTGACTCACTGACTTGACTTACCATGGATGGAGAATCGTACTGACTTTCTCAAATTTACTTAATTATGAAGAATTCAGAAGTCTTGTGAAAGACCGTGTAATGATACAGGAAACACAATCGATAACAAAAAATTTTAAAAGTAATAGTCGTAATGAGACGAGAAATAGTAATCGTCGAAACGTATAATCTAAAGAGTAACCTTTCAGTCACTAAGTCAGTCTTCAATGACCGTTGTTTTATGAAAACACAAGATCACTCTTCCTATCACATAGTTAGGGGTCAAATGGTACGAATCAAGATTCTTTAAAGACTCAGTGTCGGTTATTTGGTGTAAAAAACAAGAAACTTACACCACCTCTTTCGGTTTGTTTTGTTTTTTACACACACATACTTCATTTTTAAAATCCAAAGTAGGATTCAAACTTAGGGTTGATGTGGACTCAAGTTTAGGGTTTCTACAGAGAACTTAGAGAATTGCAGTTAAAAATGTAGATTTTTCACGTCCAATTATCTAGTATCCAAACGTCATTACTAATTTCTTTCATTGTGTATATCGTTGAAATCGTACCGTCGACTCACTTCAGTGAGTCAGCACAGGCTGAGAAACACTGGTGTACCTGACATCGGATGGTCCGAGGAGTCAGGTACCCTAAAAGGTCCGTTTTCATGACCTTACCCAACGGTAAAGGAAGAGGTCCCCTAGAAGGACTGGGTCCCTAGTTCGGGTCGGAGGGTATAACATCCGTCTGGGAAATGGTAGACTCGGTGGTCCCTTCAGGAGGTCGTACCGTCGATCATATATTATTGGTAAGTTCTTAACCATCGACAATAAACCTGGGTCTTCCTGGGTTTCGGTAAACTAGTTCTATTGTCTTCTACTGTACAAGAACACCTTTCTACAAGATCGACCAGGAGAGGGAAGGATAAACGGTCCAAAGTCAAGACATAGGTCTGTAATAAAAGAATAAAGACTAACGAGGAACATACTGAACCTTATTTAACTTTTTAGTTCTCATATAAAACAAAGATACTTGAACAAAACAAAATTTTACGACCGGCAGAAAGAAGAAGAATATCAAACTTCCCCCACTTAGCAATAGGTCACCTTTGAACACAGTCTCCAGAGCCGGGTCGTCACTGAATTTGTTGTCGTGGGACGTCAGGGGACGAGTGGACTTCCAGGTCGCCTCGTAGAGTCGTTTGGTCTTCGTTGCTGCTAAATCACTAGTACCACCCCCTCTCAGTTTATTCACGTTTCTGTTTGGTTCAGACGGGTTTGAACGTAAAAAACAATTCGTACTATGTCAAGTGTACAAATACAGAAACACAGTAGGGATCAATAGTGTCTAAATATAATGACTTACTAATTATATTAGGACAAAAGTCCCCGACTGGATTAAAAACATTAGTTTGTCAAATTAGAATCGAGTTTCACATCTCATACGTTTGTTTCTAATAAAAATTATGTCTTCAAAGACAAACACTCTTCTTTTATACAGTCAACGAAAAGTCAACTAATACGAAAAAATTTTTAATGTCGACCAGGTAGGTAAGGAGGACGACATAGTATGTGGTTTTCCGGAGTCCGATTGTCGCACCTTTCACTTGTCTTTCTCCTCACCCTGTTTCTACACCGAGCATTTGAACCGTCGTGTTGTCAACCTAGTTTTTCACTTTACTGACGTTCAGGAGAACATCCCGGTCTTTCTTTTTTCAGAAGTTGATAAGGTTCACACTCATTAATAAGACTGTATAACGTTATACGACATCAATAAACAACAACTTTAAAAAATTAAATTTCCAATTTTTAAAAAAAAAGTTCAAAGTTTTAAATTTCACTTAGTGTGTAAATTTCTTGTACGTTTCCCCCGGTTCGAAGATTATTTACATCAAATTCTTGTTTTTTTATACTTAAAAAATTTATTGTAAATGGAATAGTGTTCCTTTCATGTAATTTGAAAGGACGGAGTCAAAAGGAAAAACATTATGAATGAACTATCATATAAAGTAACCACGTAAATTAAAATACAAATGTTTATTCGACAAGTCACTTCCGTCTGATGTCGTTATTAATTAAATGTCTCAATTGAGTGTAACAAATGAATTTTGTCTTTTGATATCTTTAATCTATTACTCTCGACCTTCTATCTAACTCTGTAGATGGAATTCCGTCGTCGTTTCTTACTTCTCTTTTATATTTCCTTTCGGTTCTACATGTCTCCTATCTTCATCTTAATCATAGTAAATCCTTCACACTCAAATCTTTCCTTTTCCCCGTTTTACTTCCCCTTCTTTATAAACTTCCTTATTATTGTTTTTTTACTACCTTTTGAATTATAATTTTCCTGAGTTTTCCGTATGTCTTCTGTCTTCCTCTTGAATAAGGACCCGAGTAATTTCACCCTACACACCTATGGTTTTTGTTTCTCCTTTTTGAAATTTCCAAAGTCTTACTCTGTCCTCCACTGGATCTTTCCTTGTTCTGCGTGTGACTGCAGTCTGAAGAGTTGTACCCACGTCTTCTATTCACCTACTTTTTACAAAAAAAAAAAATTATAGTTTTCGTGTAACTTGGGTCTTAAAATATGGGTTGCTTTGACAGTATATTTGTAGTCAGTAAAGTCAAGTCACGAGTCAGCACAGACTGAGAAACGTTGGGGTATACATTTCTTCTGATAAGAATACTGATTTCATAAAGTTAAGAACAACTTACTGGATGAACTTTTGTGACGACAGACTCCTTTATAAGAATATCCTTCTCTTTTCATAGATGTTATGAGACATTTTGTATACCTTCAACTTTCGTTAGTCGATTGAATGATGTCATACATACCACTATTGTATGTGTTTTTTCTTTTTTTGTTATTACTTTTAAGTCTTGATTTTAAAACCTGTTATAGGTCCTTCACTTCTATCCCTATCTTTAATTTCCTTTTTCGTATACGGAATTTTCCCTTCTACTCTCCCTTTAAATCCTTTAGTTATATCAGTCGGGAACTAAAGGTAAATACTGACCAACTTAGACACCTGTCCCTTGGACGCCTATGTACCTCCCGACTGATATGAGTCAGTAAAATATACTTTCTGAACTCGGACGTGTCTAGTACCTTAGACGTTCCCAGGACCTCGATTAGGGGTGACTTATTGTTCCCTGTGGACATCGTCATTCGTTTTTACTCAAGTCTTTGAATTCCTGTTTTTTATATTCTTGTTTTTATTTTACATATTGAAAATTCGGTTATCTTCTTTTTTTTTCACTAAATCGAATACCTTTCATCCCTTCCTCTCTTTTTTCTTTTTTCGTCAAATTTATCTTCGTACTTTATTCCATGGTCTTTCGGATTGTATTAACATTAACATTTACCCAATTTGAGGGGTCATGGATAACAAAATATGTGCATTACCTTTGGTATACAAAATTTTTATACACTACACTAGCAATGGAAACCAGATACTTTGTCGACATATATTGGTGAAATTCTTAATTACCTATATCGGTGAATGTAAGGTCGACTAGATAAACCTTTACTACATTGATGTTATCCCAAATTATATAAAAATATTCGTCAAAAAATCTGTTTAGTGAAGGAGAATGAATGTATAGTTGATCTCCTGCCAACGGTCTCACAGTAGTGGAGTATATTGTCTTTCTTTATTAAAGTGGAAAATAACGTACCGTAAGACGACACATGGACAGTAAAGTTGAGTCGAACCAGAATAAAAGGGTATTTGTATGAGTCGCCAAAGGTGGGCAGAGACACACCACGAGAACGAATTCCAAGGGGGAGTGTAATACTTTTAGGGAAAAGACATCTAGTAAAGTTCAGGACGGAAGGCGGACCTCGGAGGACATTGACTTATGAGATTTTAATGGAATAGTCGGAAAGACTAGTGGTCTGGTGTAATACATCGAGAATCAATATACGACGGAACGTATATTGATAGAGGGTGGAGAGAGAGATACACGACCATATATCGTCGTGTGAACGAAGGAATCTTAGTGATCACCAGTGGACGCAACACCCACAGGTTTCGTGTAAAAAAAAAGTAAATTTCTTCCGTAACGGAATTTAAGTCTAAATGATACGGTGTGAATAAAAAAAAATTGTATTCGGTTTTCTAAGACCAACACTTTAAAAAGAGAACCGGTGAATCATAATCGCAGTTACCGTACTTTCCCTGTTCCGGTCCCTCCGTCGGACACCGTCGTGTCTAAGTCTTCCGGCTCAAAACTTCTTCGCGAAGTGGGCAGTGTGAAACTCTTCCTTTCACCACAATTGACTTCTGTCGGTCTTTGCAAATTCTCCAGAGATTTCCCCTCCATACTATCGTACAGGCTGTTACTCAAATAAGTTTTATTCTAAAAACAAATTTTAATCCAATGAGCACACTGTCAAGTCGACTCTGTCACTTTACTAGTTTCTACCTAAGAATTCAACGATGTAAACCAAGGGTACCCTATTAAAATGTCCGAACATCATTAGAGAAACATCAAAATATCAAAAGGTCCTAAAAAAGGGGAGGAAAGATAATAAATAAAGGTCCTAAAAAGAAGATTTAAAAATTAAAGGTCAATTAAAGGAGAATTTAAAATTAGAAGTCAATTTGGAGGACTCATCAGAGATTTTCGTTTCATTCCTTATTAATGTACAAGTTTTTAATCTCTAAATAATTAATTTTCTTTTGTGAAATAGATACATCAACCTTTTTCCTTTATAAGGGGACCCACCGTGTCGTGTGCAAAACCAGAGAAGTGTACCGGCCACCGACACTCCCAAAGGGTTCGTCCACGTCTTACCTGTGGGTCTCCAAAGGCTCACCGGAAGGTGACAGTCCCGGGGTCCCAAGGACAAACACTACTATTGAATCACACCTCGATTCACTATGAATCACACCCCGACAGAGACCACGTACCAGGGGAGTTCGATGGACACGTCGCGAGGGTCTCCGTACTTATTTCGGGTCGAGAAAACAACGAAGGTTTGTTGACGACGACGTCCTGTCGTCAGTCGATTTTTTACCACTCCGTGAACGATACGAGACGGAAAATGAGGAAGTTCTCTCTCCACCCTCTATCTCGAATAATTATGTTCTAAGACTATTCAATTTTAAGGCGGTACCTAAAGAGGTCTCAATGAACGGTAAACTTAAGTAAAGAAACTGAAACGTGTTGATGTCGATCTTAAAAAATTACACACAGTAAAAAAAAGGGGAGGAATTTCTTGTTACACATAGGACCTCCATCGTACCGTTCTTCCTTATGCATACAGACGCTTTCTTGGTGTCTAGCTATGTGTCGTAACGTCTTGCCTTTTCTGTCGTCCATTGACAGCGGTACGTCCATCCTGACGGCAACAGTAACGAGACGCAATCATCACGAGAACCATGTTGAGGATATCGACTTGTCCACTTCTCCTTTCCTTTGTCTTAGCGATCAATCTACCGTTGGTGGGCATGAAGGATTCCGTGGCGGAGTACACATCGTCTTACCTCGTCACCTTCTTATAAATCCCTTTTATTCTCCATTTAGAGAATTAGATGTTAAAAGGTTTATTTTAGACTATCATTTATTAAGGGATATCGTTTTGGATAGTGTCACAGGATTAGAATAGAAGTAATAAACTTAGAACAAGAAAAAAAATTTCATAAATAAAAATAAATTCATAAACTGATATGGCCCAGGATCAACACCGTATACCCTAGAATCAAGGGACTGGTTCCTAACTTGGACTCTAGGGTCGTAACCCTCGAACCTTAGAATCGGTGACCTAGTGGTCCCTTCAGGACTTAGAATAAGACAATATGGAGACGACGAAGGAGGAATGGAGGAGGGAAGGGTGGGTGGGACAGATTAGTGGTAATATATGTTTATGTCTTCTGACACAAAAGGAAGGCGATTTCTTTACACCGGTAGAGTTGACTAGTAACTCTGGTGTGACAAGAGTCTCACAAAATAAAGTTTATTACTATTTAGTACAAAATAATAAATTTTTTAAACTGAAGAAAAGTAGCACTCAACATTCCTGATGATGAGTAGTCATCTAGTGTTTTACTGCCTCAAATAACATTATTTAAGACAAAGCAAGGTAGGGATCAGTAAAATCATCTGAACTGTCTGGTAAGAATTTGAACAAAGGAGAGTCAATTATCCGTGAATTTCATTTACAATGATACTCCGTATGTTTCCATTTCCTCAGAAGGAGTCTGCACTCTCGGAAATCCGATCTCTCCAACAGCCCTTAATTGAAGACAAAATGAGAAAAGGGAAATGATTTAGAATTAGACGTCGAGGAAATTAGACATCGTCAAATTGGATTTTGACTCGATTTTCGTAAAACTACTACAAAGTTCTCTCCTAAAAACGATATCAATACTTAAGAATAACTTATCACCCGTCACTCGGTGTAGTTGTGTAGTGTGGTTTGACACTAACTAAAAAAAAACCTTTACACTTCACAGAGACCAGTTAGTAAAATGGGTATTTTTATTACAATATCTAAAGTCTAAGTGTATATATCATGTTCTCACATACTTTATGAAAGGTACCTTCCACCACTATTTAAGTGGGACATGTGAAAATTTTTATAACAACAATCATTATTATGGTAACAACAACTAAAGTTCACAAACAGTACTTTCTATAATCTGAAAATTTTTAGATTAAGAATTTAAAATCATTTGATGTCGAAAAGAAAAAATATAGAGGTACCAGAAGAGTTGACCGAATACAACTTTCGGAATGTCTCTACAGGCGTTCGTCGTACAGGCGACGTCCGAGGCGGCACCGGAGGCGACACGGGAGCCGTGCTGGGGCGGTGGTCTTCAGGTACAGGCGAAGGCCGGTAGGATAATTTCAGTGTGACGGTTGGTAATTTCTGTCGAGACTTCGAATGTCCGGGCCCATTGTACCCCAACGTAAAACAAACAGTAGTTCTCAAAATTTTTTTATATCGTGGTATATTTTTATGGACTATCGATAGTGTAAAATTCTCGAAAAAACTCTTCTGAGTCACAAATACCGTCTCCATTTTTTAATATTGTATTTGAATGATGTAGGAGGTCGACAATAGTCTTTACAACGAATATTAAATTCAGTAAAAGATCTCCTTAAAAGAAGTTCCTAAAACAAAATTTGGGTAGGTACTTTATTTCCCAACAAGGATTAAATAGTAAATTTATTTAACTTAAAAATACCAAATTTTTGTTTGTCTTTGTAAGGTTGGGTGTTCTGATCCCCAACTCTGGACTATTAGAACCGAGGTCGGTCAGTGACCATGAATTCTTCTTGAAATTTAAAAGGATAATCACTTTGTTTATTAGAGTTTCTAGGGAAAGTTAATATTTTACTTTAATAAAAGACCATAAAGACGTACAATTCTTAAGAGTTTAAGTCTTTACACAAACTATCCAAACAATTAGTATAAGAACCATACACCATCGTAAATGACAGTGAGTCCTCACTTAATATTTATCCTTTATTCGGAAGTTAAGTGTCGGAAAACTATTTGTTATTTTAAACACAAGGTGTAACGACTGACCAAATTCTCTTGTCACCTCCCTGTTTTTTAACGTACGTCACGGGGAACAAACCGTAAGGACTATGACTTAAGGTCACAGTCCTTATATATATATATATATACTGAATATAGAAATATAGGGACAAAGTCATTAAAGAGAAAAAAAGAATTATGTATATAAAATAACTTCATATCAACTGAATTTTACAAAGTCTACGTGTCGTTCCACTATGTCAATATATAGTCAAGTCAAGTCAGCCAGTCAGTACAGACTGAGAAACGTTGGGGTACTTAGTGTCGTGTGGTCCGGAGGGACAGGTAGTGGTTGAGGGCCTCAAGTGAGTTTGAGTGCAGGTAGTTCAGCCACTACGGTAGGTCGGTAGAGTAGGAGACAGCAGGGGAAAAGGAGGACGGGGATTAGAGAGGGTCGTAGTCTCAGAAAAGGTTACTCAGTTGAGAAGCGTACTCCACCGGTGTCATGACCTTAAAGTAGGAATCGTAGTAAGGAAGGTTTCTTGTGGGTCCTGACTAGAGGAAATCTTACCTGACCAACCCAGAGGAACGTCAGGTTCCCTGAGAGTTCTCAGAAGAGGTTGTCAAGTTTTCGTAGTTAAGAAACCACGAGTCGAAAGAAGTCTCAGGTTAAGAGTGTAGGTATGTACTGGTGACCTTTTTGGTATCGGAACTGATTTGCCTGGAAACAACCGTTTCATTACAGAGACGAAAACTTATACGATAGATCCTACCAGTATTGAAAGGAAGGATCCTCATTCGCAGAAAATTAAAGTACCGACGTCAGTGGTAGACGTCACTAAAACCTCGGGGGTTTTTATTTTCAGACTGTGACAAAGGGGTAGATAAAGGGTACTTCACTACCCTGGTCTACGATACTAGAATCAAAAGACTTACAACTCGAAATTCGGTTGAAAAAGTGAGAGGTCAAACTGAAAGTAGTTCTCCGAAAAATCAAGGAGAAGTGAAAGACGGTATTCCCACCACAGTAGACGTATAGACTCCAATAACTATAAAAAGGACCGTTAGAACTAAGGTCGAACACGAAGAAGGTCGGGTCGCAAAGAGTACTACATGAGACGTATCTTCAATTTATTCGTCCCACTGTTATACGTCGGAACTGCATGAGGAAAAGGACAAACCTTGGTCAGACAACAAGGTACAGGTCAAGATTGACAACGAAGGACTGGACGGATATCCAAAGAGTTCTCCGTCCAGTCCAACAGACCATAAGGGTAGAGAGAGTCTTAAAAGGTGTCAAATAACACTAGGTATATGTGTAATTAAAACTTTAATAAAAGGTAATATCCAATAATGTTCTATGACTGATATCAAAGAAGACGATAAGTTATTTATAAACAACGAACAACACATAGATAAAAAATTTAATCTTTAGATCGTAAGATAAGTATGATTCAGTTTGTTTAACTTAGTCTTATAGTATTTAAAAAATCAATCCGGTTTTAAGTTATCCAAAAAATTTTATATACATAACATGTATAATAAAAATATATTCATGCGTTTTCGAAAAGATGATACGAACTACTTCCGAACTCTTTCTTGTAGTTTTTTTTCTACCTCTTTAGAGAGGTAGAAATCATTGATTTAAAAATATTTTCCGGAAATCAGACTTTACTATCACAGAACCATTAATGTCACTTGTGTACGTAGTGTAGACAGTGATCTTGCTTATCTTGTCCCGGCTAATTTTCATCGGTACCGTTGAAAGATTGTCAAAAATCGTACTCGTTTTGACAAGAGGCACCAATGGGACACATTGCGTAGAAGGACACAGAGTCGTCGTGTTGGGTCGCGCACGGACGACGCAGCGGTAGACGAGTGTCATAATCGCGGAGCTGGGGGCTGGCGTGGGCGAAAGGGGCGCCGTCGAGGTCGGCGTCGTGGAAGGTGCCCCTCGTCGACGCGCTCGCGGCGTCGCGGCGGATGTTACCCGGCGGGCGGAGGGGCAGGGTGCTCGGCCCCCGGAAGCGCGTACGGTCCTCCCCGTGCAGGTGACCATATTATTCGTTTTATTGTAGGTTTAAACAGGCGTCCAGTCATGGTTGCGTGATAAAACAAAGGAGATCCCCCATTGCCTATAAACGAAAAAAAAAAAAAAGAAAGTGGAGATGTGACTAAAAAAAGGTTTTACCCAAATACTGTAAAGTAATTCTGTACGAGAAAAATGTCTTCGAACTTCTTTTTCTAGTTCCTCCTGTATCAGAAAAAGGAATTCCTTTTTTTTTTTCTTGTTTTACTTTTAAAAATTTAAGACATTTTATCTCGTCCTCCTTGTATTGAACCGTATTTTTTTTACACACAAGATTGTTTTTTACAAGGGATGAATTTTCGGAGACAAATCTTTTACCTTAATTTACACTGATGTAAACAGGAAGTTTACCATGAATTCTTATGAAAATTTAGCGAGTGATTACTGTGTGTATGTGTGTACATCAGGGGGAAAATAAGACTGAATATCTTTCGGATAATACAAGATCTCAGTGTCTATAATGAATACATTAAATTGTAGTATTTTAGAATTGTAGTTTTGTGTCATTTGTGTTTTCCTTATGTTCACATCATTAGATTAATTCATTGTGACACTTTAACATGAGGAAAGATTTTTCATTGCATTCATATATCATGGGTAACTAATATGCTCACGACTTGTATCACGTCCAACTACATTCAAACCAGGTGATAGTCCAGGACGATTTCGGGGTGTTTTCAGGACATCCATGTTTCGAAACACGAGTCACGACTCGTTCAAAGTTTCTACTTCTCTGTCGCAGACACGGGAGTTCTAAGTCGGGGTTTTCCTCGTCTGACAGACGGTGGCCGGTGTCATGTCTTACTTGGTACTTACCTTTCTCTGCACACCCGTTCCGGGACTCCCGAGGGTGATCCCTTCTTCAATTCAGAGGTATGACCCATCAATAAACTCGTTTATTCAATACCCATTCTTTCATAATATGAATAAGATTTTTTATAACGAATTTATGAATTAAAAGATACAAAAATCACAAGGATCCCAAAGTCTCTCACCCATATCTTTTCTCTTCGTCACAGATATCAGAGAAGGGAAAAACACCTTGACATATATCTGAGACAAGTACCTAACCAAACGGGTTCTAGTGCGTCGACGTAAACATAGAAATTTATGGGAGTACGTTTCAGTCAAAGATTGGTATAGTCTGTCACTAAAACATGGTAAACCCGCCAATGGTGCGGTGTCATTATTTCTGGACTTTCGAGGGGGTGTCAGTGGTACTGGCACCTTTCACGACCTACTGGGAGACACCCCGTGGTCAATCTAATAGGCATCAACCGTAAACTGACCGTTAAATTTAGGTAAAAATTTTCGGTCATGAAAGAATACCAATTCGGTCTTAACTAAAATTCTACTTCCTTTTATCTAAAAATCAAATTACGAACTAATGATTAACATGTAATTCGTAGTACCTTTTATAAAGATAAACGTTACTTTAAATCTAGTATCTCTCTTTGTATGATTCCTCGTGACCTGTTCTTCAGTCCTGGTCGACAGTCTCGACCTTGTACGGAATCTCTAGTAGTAACGCTCCAATCCTACCTTCTAACGGCACATCCGCTAGTCGTTTCCACCTGTAGAGGGCACCCGGTCCGAGAGACGGTCCGCGAGAACTGTGTCGGGGAGGGAAGGACGGTCAAGGACTACCAGAACACTGGGGGGGTCTGACGACTTTGGAAAAGGAGTGAACCGGAAGACGGGAGGACCCGAGGGACAGGGAAGACTCCGAGGAAACGACCAAGACAATCCAGGGGGGTGGGAAGGGACTGGACGGACGGAGTCCCGTACTAAAAACCTGTGTAACAGAATAGACCAAGAGGAATGAGAACCACCAGAGTAAGTCCGGGTACGGCAATATAAGGTAGTATACAATTGTCAGAGTCAAATATATAAATTCGGTCTGGCGGGAAGACTTCCTGTCTGAACATAGGTCAACAGATGAACCGGAGAGGTGGACCAACACTTTATCTGAGAGGTTGTCTTGGACAGGTCCTAAGTCGGGAACAAAGAGAAGGGGTTTGGACAGGGAGGGAGTCGGACACGGTAAAATCCAGTACCGCTGTGGTAGGAAGGCCAACGACGCCTGGGACTCGGACCTAATAGGAACGGAGGAGGAGGAAAGAAGTGTGGTGTGCAGTAAGGCACTCGTCAACAAAACCGTGACGGAAGTGTCGTAAAGGTCCTAAATCGCCGCAGGTCGGGAGGATGGTGACGGGAGTGCCAGAGTTAGTGACATACAGAAGGTCGAGGAGTGTCCACGGGATCGAAGACGGGAACAGGAGAGCACAGGGGTCGTTACATTCAGGAACTAAATTTTAGGAGTCGAACGAAAAACAGAGTAAGTCTTATGTTAAGTCTCGGGAGGGTCACCGGAGGTATCAGACCGGTGGGTAAGGACGAGACTGAGGGTAGAAGAGGTGAGGTGGGGAAAGGGACGGTCGGAAAGTCCCGTGGACTGACAGGAACTCGCGTGGTCCGTATGGGCAAGTCCTAAAGCATGCGGGGACTGTGGACGTACCGACCGAAGATGCGGAGTAAGTCCAGAAATAACCTGACAGTGAAGGAGTTGGGGGACAACCTGTAGTGGTGGAGAAGGAGGGTCATGAGGGAGAAGGACGAAATAAAAAGAGGTGTCGTGAACTAAGATGGACTTTATCACCTAAAGGAACTGACTGAACAAGCAGTACACAGAGAGGGTTCCTCTTCTGTGAGAGACACTCTTGTCCCCGAACACCAACCAAACGAGACAAGACACGACTTAGTTAGAGGACGGCTTCTCACTTACGAAGGAGACTGTACACCACACCGTAAGTCATCTACAAATAGGGTACTCATCTACTTATTACACCTTCTGTCAAATTTTTCACTTCTTGCAATAATCTGCAAGACTATTCACGAGACTTCCTTCGTCCAGGACTTTCTCTCCTGCTCCAACTCCCTTACTTTCACAAGTCTCGGTCGGACACCTCCCACGATCACACTTTCCCAGAGTCCGAGGTGGCACGGGAATAAGGGGAAACTTGTCACAGTAGCTCATCTCCCGAACTCCCCCGTCTCTCTTTCTTCGCTCCCTCCTGCAACAAACGACGATAAACAGTCTTTAATCTCCCAAAAAAAAAAAAAAACGATACGACCCAGGAGACACGTCCGAAAGAGACCGACCCCGCTCGTTCCGGTCGAGAAGAAACGTCACACACCCGAAGAATGAAGTCACCGAAGACAACAACGTCTCGTGTCCGAGATCCCGTGGGCCCGAAGGCATCAACGTCGTTCACCCGAGTTATCGACGCCGAGCACCCGACATCTCAACCCCGAACAATAAACACCATGTTGTCGAACCAACGAGGTTCCGTACACTTTAAAAGGGTCCGGCCCCTGACTCGGGTACAGGGAACGTAACCGTTCACCTAAGAATGGGTGAATCGTGGTCCCTTTAGGTTATTCCAAAAAATTACAGAACTGAAAATTGTATAAAATTAATTAAGACCTACACCAATCTCTTCTCTTTTTTACGAGTCAAGACGAGACTCCAGTGAACAGTGGGATACTCGTCGAAACCGAAATGTTTATATAAACACAAGTGTTGTCACGGTATTCCCATCGTAGAACACCGAGCTCCACCCCGGTAGATTAAGACGAAGTCTACTGAATTACGTCCTTCTGTCCGTTCGTCCTTAAAGGTAGGGTCCCTACCTCGGTGACTCGAGAAATCGTTGTCTGTCTGACCTGTACGTCGACTAGAAATACGTAAACGTCGGAAAACTCGAAAACCCACAACCTCCGAACCGTTATTTGATGTCTTGAAAAAGTCACGGAATAAATTATAGGAGTTGAGTTGACAGTTCAATAGTAGGAAGGGTGAAGAGAAGAATTTGAACAGGACACGAGTTCGGGCCGGAAAGAGACATAAGGGAAACCGGAGGAGTGGAGTGAGATGGATTTCGACCTTCTTTACCTCGCTGTGCGACTGTGGAGGTGCCCTAGGTGTGGTGTGGGGTACACGACCCCCGTCCCGACCGAGTGCGGGTTGAACGTTCGGTTCTGTGGAGTGTCCAAGTCCTTGGTTGAGTCAGTTACCCGATGACTTCCGAAATTTTCTACCCCCCTTTACATCCTAAAATATCCCCTTTTCATTTTCTTAAACCTAATAATTCGAAATTCTTTTCTTCCTATGTTTTATCAAGTCTTAATTAGTAAGTACATAAACTTTTGGTAATAGTGTTTCTTCGGTCGATCATCAAGAGGAACCGGTCATTCTTCGACCTGCGGTCTTACTGGTGTACTTTCTCAACAAAAGACCCGAATTCTTTCTTGAAAGATTCACTAAATGTGATCTTATTAGGTAGTCCCCTCCTATATCTAAAAGACAAAGGTTCACAAATCTTACTAAACAAAACCTCCTCAAGACACATGGACGACATATCTGATCTCTAATATAGCTTGGGGTATCGAGAATATATCCCTTATTGGCCTAATCAAGTCGACTAATATACATTCCATACACCGAAAAAATTCGAAAATTTATAACCTCTTGGCACGACGTGCGTGACGTACACGACAATGTCGGTCGAGGTGAAGAGATTGGGGTCCACGGAGGGAGACACCGACGAACCTCGACTGAATGCGTGATAAACTTTGGTAACGGTTTATCGTCTTTAAGAAGGTCAGTTAGAGAAACACCGTAGGTCCGTCCGTGTTTGTCCTATACCCTTTACTACACTGCTCAGTCAACGTTTATCAATGACGTTCCCTTCATCCCGGATTCCACACAAAGTAAGGATTACGAAGGTCAACCCGTAGTCAGACGGTCGGCATCTTTTCAGGTCACGTTGCATCCAGGGAAGGACAATTTCCTTTAAATAGAATCGTCGTCCTTAGTCGTCGTAATAATAGAAAGCACGGGTTAGTTTTCTGACGGGGAGTTATAGATAGCAATATAGATGTACATTGAGTTTTACGTGTGAAGTAACCTCGGAGGAGTTTTTACACAACATAAAGTCACACGACATCATTCTATCCAAACACATTTACCGAAACTTGAAAATAATATGAAGGGTTCCTTCTACGGTCAATAATTTTTATCTTTAAATTCTTTTGGATAAACTTACACTTTCATGTAGAATGATAGGAAAAATTAAGTCTATCCTTTTACCAAAAATGGCTTATGCAGACAGTGCTTTAAGGATATCAATTTCTGGGACTCTTCATATATTCCGTAAGTATAAAATTGGTCAACTTCAAAATCTCGAACAACATGACTATATGTTGTAACAATAATTAAACTCCCTACTCCTTTCACCATGACTAAAATAAGGACAACGTAAGTAAAATGTATTTATTACAAAGACCTTACCAATTTTGTAATTCTTTTACAATTGAATTCCCAAGTTCAACAACTAAAAAGGGTCGATAAATCATGACAAAACGATAGTGTTCAGCAGAGTCAGATAAAGTCGACCAAATATTGAACTATGAGGATACATATATGAATTAATGGAAACTTATACTGTTTAATGTAAGTTGTTTTCTTGTCAATCATCTCAAAAGGACCAAAATAAAGTGTCCACCTATATGTCCATTCTAGTCACAAAGAAAATTCTAACTTAAGTACAAAAATCTGAGTAGACGAACCTATCCGACAAACCACACGACATTATAAAATAGTACACGTACTTAGTAATCGTATCGAAGACTTTATTCAATGAACGTATAAATTTTTGATATAAATAAAAGTCTTTATGAATATACAATTCGAAATAAAGAGTGACGTTCCAAGTACATATAAAAAGACTTAACTCGCTGATGAGGTTAATACCAATTATTGGTAATACTTCAATTTAGAACGACGACTATTAATAATTTATCAAAATTGAAATCTAACTTGATTTTCACTTTTCTATTTAATACTGAAATTTCAGTACCGACCTTTAACCTTCTAGTGCATTTTTAGGATTTGGTAGTGAATCGTACAGGAGAGACTGTCATGGGTCATCTGCGAGTTATTTACTATCAGTTCACACCAATACTACTTTTTGTATTTACTATAATTTGACTGATCATTATCTCTAGACAGTACGATCTTTAAACGAGTTGTTCAATTAAAATTTTAGTAAAATCTAAGTCCAAAAGAACCATTAAAAAAAAGTGAAAATAGTAATTTAGAGTTGGAAGTGAAACAAAACTCCCTAGGTTCACTTCCGCTTCGGTCACCGTCTCGGCTGTGGAGTTCCACTCCTCGGTGATAATTATGAAGCGACGATCCAGGGACACACACTTCTGCAAGAAGACTTTATGAATTGTCGTGAATTATTTGTACCTCTCTTGATTATTGATCTATCTTACACGTAAATATTAAAAATATAACCATACCCGAAAGGATTACAACGGATCATAAATAATAATTGAAACAAACACAAAGGATTTGTAATAAAACTTAACATACGGAATATCGGAAAGACAGGATAATTTTTTGCAGAATTTGTACGTCTTCTTAATTAACTAATTTTACATGACTCGGAAAAGAGTGTTTTTACTACATTTATTTTAATCAGTTTATTGGGTCTTGTAACTCCATTGGTTTATGTATCCTTCGACACTATAATCTTTATATAAAATTCCCCGATAAGTAACCACCTGGTGTAAAGTTTTGAGAGTGGGACGGTATAAAATACCGAAAAAACTGTGAATTATGACGAACACATAAGTAAAACCACTACCTAACGTTTCAACTCGTGTCAGTCTTATCCCACCTCTCGACCTACTTTGTCCACCGACCCGGGATGGGGGTCCCAAACACTAACCGTCCCTCCCCGTAACTGCGGTGACCACACCTGGTGTAATCACTGTACAATCACGAACACAACATAAATATTTACCCTTCAAATTCTTTGCTTCTGCAAACTAATAAAACTTACATGTGGTCGTAATTCCCCATTGCGCATTTGGAATCTTGGAACTGTTCGTCAAGGAGTCATCCTGTCTCCGGACCGAAGTAAGTCCCTCATATAAACTGGTCGATTCGTGTCCAGAGTTAAATTAAAGAAGAAAATTTTAATGAACTTTTTATTCCGTGATACTCGAAACCTTTGGGACCACCAAGTCATCAATTCTGACGTGAAGGTCACGTGTACAGAGTCCAAGTTAGGGACCAACCCCTTGATTCTAGGGTGCACGGTTCGTCGGTTTTAGTTTTTGGTGGCAGTCGAAACCTTTTCGACATAACTCGTAGGGATACATCAGAAAAGATGTTTGACACGACACACACACAAATCAGTATTAACTTTACAAAGAGAAAACCCTAATCCATGGGTTCAGTGGAGTTACCCCTCGGTCGGTCTCCCTCCGTCTTGTTAAAAGTCGGAGGAAAACGGACAATCTGTACGTCCTGAGAACGCCAATCGGGGAGGGAGCGACTCAGTGAATCAGAACTCGGGGGAAGAACGTTGAGTAGGACAGAAAGAGGAGCTAAAAGGGGGACTCTATAAATTATCGTACATTCCAGTGTTCACCGGCAACTACAACGGCAATTAGACGTACGTAAATAGAAAAATTACACTGATATACAGATAGAGAGAGAGAAAAAAAAAAAAAAAAAACGAAAACTTGTTTGAATAGTCTATGGATGATAGACATTCCATGGTCGACAAGTAAATTAGGAGTACTGTTGATTCACTTTCCATCTGTAAAATGTCTACTTCTTCTTCATTCCTCGGGGCCACCCTGGGTTGGACAATGTCACTCCAAGACAGGATAAGTACCACCACTTATCGTGACCGAAGTTCGGTCTGGAGTACCCACACTCGATACGACACGGTGAATGGAGAGACATATGGAAATTCTTTCAATGAAATTGAGAAGTGCGGGTACGAAGGAGTGACTGACGAAGGATCCCAACAACATCCCCCATTTCCTCATTAATTATGTACAATCCGTGGATCTTCCGTTACCGTGGGGTGAGGTCGTGAGAACGGACCTTTTAGGGTATCTGCCTCCTCGGACCACCTGGCGTCAGGTACCCCAGCGATTTTCAGCCTGTGTTGACTCACTGAAGTGAAAGTGAAAAGTGAAAGTACGTAACCTCTTCCTTTACCGTTGGGTGAGGTCGCAAGAACGGACCTCTTAGGGTCCCTGCCCCCTCGGAATACGCGACGGTAGATACCCCAGCGTGTCTCAGGCGGTGCTGACTTCGCTGAATCGTCGTCGTCGTCGTCCGAAGGGAACACCGAGTCGACAATTTCTTAGGTGGACGTTAGGTCTTCTGAAACTAAGTCAGGGACCCAACCCTTCTAGGGGACCTCTTCCCTTTCGATGGGTGAGGTCATAAGACCTGACCTTTTAAGGTACCTGACATATCAGGTACCCCAACGTTTCTCAGCCTGTACTGACTCGCTTAAAGTGAAGTGAATGTCATGCATAAGGAGGATTCAGTCACAATCGACAATGACAACTACAGTCATACAGGTCCGTGAAACGTCTCAATTGCAATGTTGTCACCACTACGGAAACTCTATGTCCATCTTTTTATGGAACATACACGGATAACAGAATTCCAGTGGTCCAAAGGAACTACCTTACCTTTCTTTTGATCTGAACCTCATTTTGTAGACTAAAGATCAGAAACGAAAAGTGGCGCCTTTTCACTAAATTCAAAGGGTCAACAGTCAAGACAAAAATTTTACTCATAAGTCAGTGTACTAGAGGACCCATGGAGGGGCGGGATCGTGTGACTAGGGTGCCGGGTACAACACACATATCAGGACCACTTACTAAGACCAACCTAGACGTGTGTGTGGGTCTCTGGACACTACAGTATCGAATCTAAATCACTTACTTATTTTCTCTAATTATCTCTTCTGTGACTCTATTCATGAGAGGTATCAACGAACTATCAGAAACCTTTAAATAAAAGATGTGAATTAGAAAAGGGTTAAAAGAGTTCAACCGTATCAACCGTCTCCAAACAGACAACTTTATAGATTCTTACTCCTCCTTTTGTATATTTACTTATGTATTTTTACATATTTATATTTACATATGTACTTATATGTAATATACTATTATAACTACATTTTACACATATGTCTGTTTTATAAATATATCATCTTATATTTAAGGAAAGTTTAACATAGGAAAAAAAAAAAAGAAATTTAGTGTGTGTTCAATCAATCTAATCGTTCAATTTTAACATTGTAGATACAAACCTATTGACGAGTTGTTTAAATTAATATCGTAGAAGACTCAGTATTTATTAATAATTAAAATGGACAGAAACGAATAAACTTCATCCAAAATACTATGATACAATAAATACCCCTCTGGAGGTTATTCCTTTTAGGTCATTCCAACTGAGTAAATTCAGTCAGAGAACGATAAACGAATCGTGTCAAGATCTACATACTCTATGTAGTCACTTGTTTTGGTTGTTTTGAACGGGATAACCTTAAATGTTAGATCACTACTTCTGTCTACTATTTATATTATTCACTCGATTTATCATATATTCTTACACTATTCATGATTCTCCTTTTTATCTCGTTCCATTCCTTAACCGGTACGGTCTCATCCGTATCAATAATATCTGGTGTCCCTCTTTCACTCGTCGGTAGACTCCCTTTTCGTAAATACCGTCTCCCTTGACGGACACGTTTTCGGAATTCCGTCTTTGTATGGGGCATACAAGTCTCTTGTCATACCTTCGGTCACAGAACTACCCATACTCGTTCCTCCTTTTATTATCTACCTCCCAATCCCCACCCTCAACCTCACATTATCCAGTGGACCTCGGGACATCTGATAAAATTCCTATACAAATCGTCTTGTAACTTCAGACTACAGACGTGAGGACGTACAATGGGGTGACGTCTTGGTGTAAGAAAGACGTGTAGTAGTCCATGTTTATTAGGGTGTCATCGGTAATGATGAGAAGACCAAGGGTCTGAAGGATACGTTTTTTTTTTTTTTCATCTTTTTTTCTTTTTAAAAAGAAATATAAAGTTTTTACACACAAATATTCGTTGAACGAAAACCAGAGGTAAGACATATTTACATATCTTTTACCTCTTAGACGTAAAAGTTTGTTTATACCTCCTTTTTATAGTTCAACAAACGAAAGCCTACGTTTGTAAAGGGTGTTTGTTTATATAAATTCTTTTATTCGACAAAATTAACCTTCTATAATTATCCTTAGTTTTGTCTACCGTTGGACCTTAGACTAAAAACATTGTCGTTCTACTACATTTAGAAACATAGATGAACTTCCATCAGATGTTTGACCCAGTAAAATAATCAGTGACTCAACACTGACGAATATAAAACACACACAAAACTACAGAAACGACTGTCCTTAAAAACAGAAGTAAAAGGGGGGAAGGGGGAGACAGGGGATTAAGGTCTTCATGTTGTCCCCTTGGTTTTCTTTCTCTTTTCCTCCTCCCATTTCTAAGGTTCGGTGCAAGAGACGCCAAGTGCACCTCGTACTTCTGGTGATCAAGTTACCTGGGGTTACTGTACTACTCTCTTTAGGCGTTTCACAATCTACGTTTATTGACACTAATACTTGTCTTTCTCTCCAAAAACGAAAAGACGCAGGTACCACTACGGTCCGTCCTATCGGAGCACGTCACCCTCTACCTTCAGACGTTCAACGGTGCTGACAGGGAGTTGCCTCAGGCGAAGTTCGCTTATAGGCCCTGTAGATAACGGAAATTTTTGTAACGTAGATTTTATCGTTTACTCGAATTCGACATTTCTGTAAGCTTAAATGTCCTAGTCCCTTCTATGTGGGTATATACTCCATGTCAAAAACTTACATGACCACTACGGATTACACTAACCGGACACTTAGAGGGGTACATCTTAAACGGGAATAACGTTATTCCAATATGTATCAATGCTTGATATTTTAATTTCAGTCATACTTGATATTATTCATAGACATCGATTTTTTCATCCAAGTGTACATGTCCATTCATATAACACATAAAGACAAGTAGAAGACAAATATCTCAACATATTATTTTGTCTACTAACGAATTTTTGAACATATCAACAGATCTAAAGACGTGCATTTACATGCAAATTACGAAACTCAACTTTTACAAGAAAGACAATAAATGTAAGACCACCCAAAAATTTTAAGAATAGAGGTAGTACGTTAAAACTTTTAACACAGGTCTCAAATTTTTCACGTGTCTTTTGATCAGAAATGTTAACATCGTACCTGAAAATTTTCAATAAAAATTTGGTATAAATTTAAACTTGGTCTTCGACTATTTATCTAGTCGAAACAATATGTGTCTTAATGAAGACGAATAGAAACGAGAATAGGAACAATAGTCTGTTCCAAATCAATTCTATGTTTTACAAATGTCACAACCGTGAATCTCCAAAATTTTATTTCATGTACTTTTATTATTATCGAAACGGAACTCGATTGATTCTTCAGGACCCCTTCTTCAATTTAGATGTATTTTAAAGAAAACTTGAACTTTCACAAAGGACCGGGTGATGATTAACCTCGCCGTTTTAATTTCTCTCAGTTATAAAATGGACCGATGATATTACATTTCACAGTGAATCCAAACGACGGAAGGTTTAGGGTACTGTAATTAACACTTTCATATTATATTATAACCCTGGTAAAGTATCGTGTTTGAGTAGAAATGTCACAACTTGTTACGTAGTCAATTCTTTATTACGGTGGAGTCCTTAATTACCCGTAACCCTTACAAACGGAGTACGAGGGAGGTTCGGAGAGGTAGGTGGGGACTGTATCATGATAGACAGTAATGTATTCTCTGAAACCTCGTTTTGTACGATAAATATTATCATATAATAACTAAATGCGAATACACCAACAAGTCAACTAAGGGTACACTGGACAAACAAAAATTATAAAACGGTCTAAAGAACATAAATAAGGTGTAGTAATACGGATATTACACGTCGAAACATTAACCCGTAAACGGATGAAAAGAAAGTATTAATCACTATATACGCTACATTTTGGTGATCATTTCCATGTAAAATTATGAACAACAAAAGATGACTTAATCGGAACCTCCAACTGACACGTTACAATAAATTACAACATTAATGACATTATAGTCGTATACCCGGGGTAGACGTGTGAGGACTCTTTATCTTTCACATAAGGTTAAAGTAGTCAAATTTCTCTTTATTTCGACACTGTTTTATGACATTAAGATCGGACGTAGTCTTTCGAGATTCGCGTCCACTACACGGTAAAATACTACCGAAGGTCTGATCCCACTAGACATGACATGACACTACATCGAAAAAGACATTGTCGACACAAGATTTTACTTCACATAAAAACGGAATCGTCTCCTACCACAAACCTTTGTTTTTGTTTTTTGTTGACACATCGGGGGAAAATTGAATCACAAGTAAGTTTTTTTTTTTTTTCTACGTTTAGAAATAAGTGAAAGTGACCACGTGTGACTTTAAAATGAACTTGTCAAGAGTATTATTTCGTGAACAGAAAACGAGAAATAGTCTTACACTTAATGGACAAAAGATCACGTTTTCAGAAGACATACCCCTCAAAGAAAACACACACGATTTAAATTAATTGTCCCATTTTAGATATATCTAAAAACTCTACAGTAATACTGTACTGTTCTTTTTTAAATTAGAAAAATAACCTTAAGGATAGTTAATTTTGTAAAAAACTTTTTATCTGTACGAAAAAGGTTTCATCTTTGACTGACTAAAAAAAAAAAAAAAAAAAAAATGTAAAAGAGTGAGACCAATAGAGAAGATACAAACATCGTCCCTTAAAATGAAGTCATGAAAAATTACTCGATTTTTACTTTAGAATTATAAGTGAAATCCAAAAAGGTAAAATATACCGTTGTATTGTAAAAAACTTCTAAATCTCCTCAAAATACCATACAAACGTATTTATTTATGGTGTAATACAGGTGACCGATACACTATAGTCCTAAAGGAAGTAAAGACGAATTTATAATAAACTATATTGTAGTGATTATAATTTAATAAAACATAATTAAACTATTTATTATTCTACTTTATACGAGGTCTTAGGACTGAGCTATTATATTAGATTCTTTCCTAAACTAAATTTTGGGCTTTATGAAATAACACTTCACTAAAAGTGGTTGTCATGGTAAAGTGTTACACCCATTGTTTTTCCTGTACACTACCTCACTTTATGGTTAAATGACATTTATTCACTAAATTACGTACACAGACAGGTAGTTCTAGAGACGAAAGTGAATTTTTTTATAGATGACTCCCTAGAGGACACAGAATTTTATATATTTCCTTAACATTTTCTCCCAAAGGATGAAGACGTTCTAAAACCAGGAAAACCCTTCTGTTTTATATTTGTGTGGGTTTGGTTTTTATGTGTGGGTCCATCTTTTGTCACTTTCACGAGTTTATTCGTGTTCCTTATCTACGACATTCTTAAGTCTCTTCCCACCCAAGACATAGTCATACTCTTTTCTTCCCGTAAACTCCCTAAACTCCTACCTATTTTAAGTTCTGCTACTTCCTTGTACACTCTTTTCCGACCCTCAATCATTCCGACATTCTGTGTAAAATCTTTACTTGGTGAATAAAACACCACACTGTCCCAAATGGATCCAACGACCTATCTTCTATACATTTCGTAACTAACGTCGGAGTCGAACTTGAACTGGGTACTAATCTCCCTTCATTAAACCCGAAAACTTCGGGTCCTTTATGGATTATTTAACTAACTCGTTCAGTAATTAAACCGTTTAAAAAGTTCATGGTTATACGTAGTCTAAGATCCAAGACCCCTTTGTCGTCAATTTTTTTTTTTTTAGACATAGATTATCTTTAGACACCCTACTAACTTCCGATCTATCTCGGTCCTTCTAGAAAAGTCTCCGATAATCGACATTTCACACCTACTTTATCAGATCTATCTCTACCAACTGTATCATAGCTTTCCTCCCATATAAACTCTCTCTAAAGATTTCCACATAGTCGTCCTATCGTATTCATCTTACACCGGGTATAAGATGACTCACCTTACGTCTCTCTCGAAGGCCCGTATTACTAAGTTCAACAGTCGAACGTGTACTTCTGAAGACGAAAGTAGGTTGTACTTCTTCATGATCTCAGTAGGAAGGTGGATTTTGTTCTTTTGTTTGTTTCCGTTTTGTACTTTGTTGCCTAAGCCTACCTCAAAAGTAAAACTACCCCACAAAAGTTCTGTAACATATAGTCGGTTACTTCCTGTCACTAGGAATTCTCCTTTGTTCACTTTACTTGGAACACTGACTGGGTCGACAGACGGACCTCTCTCAAAGATCCGACACTATGTACCTCCCCTTCGGTGTACCTTGGACCACATGTGGGAGTAATTTCTCAGTCTCGACCCTCTGGTCCCTCTGACTCCGTCGATTTCAGACCTCCCTCTGTCGATATGGTTTTGAGGTCTCTACGCGTCTCTAGTCGTGTGTGTACCTCTTTTGATGTACTTTGGTTACTTTCCTGGTGGACTTTATGACCTTCCTAGGAGTTCAGAGTATGTCTTCATCACGGACGAGGTTGGTCGGCATCACTTTTTGGAGTATTAAGTACCCAGCACCCCTCTTATGAGTCTTCAAAACGGAGTCATCACCTTTGGTCAATTGGGATCTAATTTATGACACAACAAGGACGAATTGTTTCAAATCGTTCGTCATAGGTCTTCTTGATAAAGATTCATTGATACAAGGTCTTGTCTCGAGTTCTTAGTGGACTGTACCATTATCAGTATTATAGATCGGAGGTAAGTTTTCAAAAGGACGTACGTTTATAATTACAAGATTGACTTGATAAAATTTTTTAATCTAGTGTGTAAATACATCTTTGAACAGATGTAACGTAAAAATAAAAAAATTTCGGTCGTACCAATTTTTAATCTAAAAAAAGTAAGTAGAATAACCAGACATTGTAGTAACGTAAAAGACATGTACAAGTACTTATATTTCGTTCTCTACACATTTTCTTTTCCCATATACTACTCCTTAATAGACTTTTATTAAATATCATGTCGGTCACGTATAAATTCAAAAAAAGTTACGAGAACCGTGTATGACATACAAAACTTTTATATAGGGGGTTTTGATAAACATCTATACCTTATAGTATACATTCTCTGTAGTAGAAATTCTTTTTCTTTGAATCTACTGATAACGACATGACATAATAGTAACGTTTATCTGTACAAGACATTTTAAAGGATTTATTAACGACGAACGAATCGAATGGGAATCACCAAACTACCATGATGTAAACTATTATATCTGGTTTACATACCTTTACTATAAAGTTAGAACTAGAATTAAAAGATTCCTTCTTTTTACAAGTTAAAATCACTATAAGTGAAACTTTATACTTTAACTTTTTTAGACTCCTTCTGATTAGAGTCTAGTAGAGATCCATTCAGTACAAAATTGAATCTACTACAGTGTCTTTATCATTTCGTTCACTTTGTTATCTTTTGGTAGTTAATTGTGGACAAATAACACTCTTTAGTTTTTAAATTTTTGTATTTTACAGGTCGAGTACAGAAGTCAAGTCAGCGAGTCAGCACAGGCTGAGAAACACTGGGGCACTTAGCGTCGTGCGGTCCGGAGGGACAGGTAGTGGTGGAGGGCCTCAAGTGAGTCTGAGTGCAGGTAGCTCAGTCACTACGGTAGGTCGGTAGAGTAGGAGACAGCAGGGGAAGAGGAGGACGGGGGTCAGGGAGGGTCGCAGTCAGAAAGGGTCACTCAGTTGAGAAGCGTACTCCACCGGTGTCATGATCTCAAAGTAGGAATCGGAGAAAGGAAGGTTTCTTTAGGGTCCCAACTAGAGGAAGTCGTACCTGACCAACCTAGTGGAACGTCAGGTTCCCTGAGAGTTCTCAGAAGAGGTTGTGGTGTCAAGTTTTCATAGTTAAGAAGCCACGAGTCGAAAGAAGTCTCAGGTTGAGAGTGTAGGCATGTACTGGTGACCTTTTTTGGTATCGGAACTGATCTGCCTGGACACAACCGTTTCATTACAGAGACGAAAACTTATACGACAGATCCAATCAGTATTGAAAAGAAGGTTCCTCATTCGTAGAAAAGTAAAGTACCGACGTTAGTGGTAGATGTCACTAAAAACTCGGGGGGTTTTATCCAGTACAGATGAATGTATATTTGTTTTGGTTGACTTCAATTGATACCTAAGAGTTTTACAATTAAAATAATTCCACCTTGGACTAAGTACCCCAGTGTCTCAACCTGTGCTGACTCACTGACTTGACTTGACTCTATATAACCCAAATAACAAAAGAGAAATACGGTAGTGATCGATTAAACAAGACACACTCTATAAAATTTTAAACTATAGTGATATGTGTGAACTATATTTTAAAAGTTGATTACTTTTAAACATATCCTTTAACAATGGTACAGATCTAATTGACTATTGTTTGAACCAGTTTCTTAGTTTTATAGTACCTAACTTTCCGAGAGTGTCACGACTTAGATTCGATAGGGGGGTTTTGACCAGTACGATGACGACGATGAGGTTTCTGTTCCGATCGGACGAGATCTATAAACGTCCCGGTCTACGTTTCGTGTTTTTTCCGGTACAGGGTTTCGTGTGGGAAGAAAGGGTAAGAGTAGAGAGGGTCCACGTAGGAAGTGACCCTTCCCGAACTTCGTGTACCTCTTTACTTCTAACGTATATAAAGTAAATTGGTTAATACTCATTAATAATAAGTCGAATGAGTACAAAACTAAAAGGTTTTACAAATCGAATTCAAATCTGTATGAAGGCTACTGTACGTAATTATTATTGTCGTTTTTTTTTTGTTGTTTTCCTTTTTCTCTTTCCAATAGACCATGTTCCAAAAGAATCATTTGGGTACGATTAACGATTATTAATAGAAAGTAAAAGGAAGAATTTCATTAATGAAGGATGCAATGAGTTTTCTAAAAATATCTCTGGTTATAAATGGACGAAACCATCACAGAACCAACCTCTTCCTTTACCGTTGGGTAAGGTCTTAAGAACGGACCTCTTAGGGTCCCTACCTCCTCGGGTCACCCGACGGCGGTAGATACCCGAGCGTGTCTCAACCTGTGCTGACTTCGCTGAATCGTCGTCGTCGTCGTCGTCGTCGTCGTCGTCACAGAACCACGGCGACAATAAAGAACCGAGTCAAAACGTTTCCTGTAAATATCGTTAAACCTTTAGAGTGGACAACTTGACAAAGACAAGGGAACTTACAATAAAGAGGTAGGTCCTCAATATTTTATTAAAAATTATCGTTATTTTTATTAGTATATGTGATAGGACAATCATTTCGGAAAATAAGAATGTTTTCGTCGTACATAAGTGTTAAAATCTTTCATATCTATTCGACCAAGAACAAGTTCTACAACTACACCCTCCTAGGACTTGAACCGATGAAGGTACCTATGTGATAGATGTTGATTTATACATTGGTTGGGGGATATGGAGGGTGAGGTACCGAGACACTTAGTGTTGGTTCGCAATTGACTTGATCGATGAGGACTCCTCGTTTCTCTAACTTGGAGTCCGGGCTTTACTATTCTTGAAGATCTTCTTTTGTATCTACCAGAAAAACTTGGCGTTGTGACAGTTTGACCTTTAGTCGATGTTTTTGACATTTTTACCTCCGATTTTTTTACGATGATTCATTAGTTACCGAGTGACTTCTTTACTTTTTCCTTTAAATTTTTATTGACCTCTGTTTTCACCTTTGTATTGTTAGGTTTTAGATACCTCGTGTCGTTTTTGTCAACATTCTCCCTCCAATTACCGGACGGAGTCCCTTATTCCTTTTAAAGTTGGTTGTAACCTTCCTGACTACGACTTCGACTTTGAGGTCATGAAACCGGTGGATTACGTTTCTTGGCTGAGTGACCTTTTCTGGGACTACGACCCTTTCTAACTCCCGTCCTCCTCTTCCCCTACTGTCTCCTACTCTACCAACCTACCGTAGTGGGTGAGTTATCTGTCCTCAAATTCATTTGAGACCCTTAACTACTACCTGTCCCTCCGGACCATACGACGTTAAGTACCCCAGCGTTTCTCAGCCTGTGCTGACTCGTTGACTTGACTTGACTTGGAATGTGGATTTTCTTGATTTTTGTAACTCATTGTTGTTAGGGTTTCTGTCATCTTCCTTTTTTAGAATTCTTGTTTTTTATTTTGTCTCCGGTTTTTTTTTTTTTTTCTTTCTTTCTTTGATTCTCGACCAAGAAACTTTTCTGTTTTAACTATTCGGAAAGTGGTCTGATTAGTTCTTTTTAATTCCGGACTTATTTTAGTCTTTACTTTTTCTTCAATATTGGTTGTGATGTCTTTGTGTTTTATAGGATTTTAATGATGTTTATATACGGTCATTTTTACATGTTGAATCTTATTTTTTCCCTATTTATAAATTTTTGTGGTAGAGGGTTCTGACTTAGTCCTTCTTTATCTTTATACTTGTCTAGTTAATGGTCACAACTTTGACTTAGTAAATTTTTTTATGGAGGGTTATTTGTTTCCAGGTCCTGTTCTCCCGAAGTGTCCACTTAAGAGCGTTTATAAAGTTCTTATCAATTGTGGATAAGAAGAGTTTGGTAAGGTCACATGGTTTCTCCTTCCTTGTAAAAGTCTTGAGTAAGATATTTCGGTCGTAGTGGGACTGTGATTCGGGTCTGTTTTGTGGTGTCTTTTTCTTTTCATGTCCGTACTTAGTTACTAATTGTATCTACGTTTTTAGGAGTTATTTTATAATCGTTTCACTCAAGTTGTTATGTAATTTCCCGAGTATGTGGTACTACTTCACTCAAAACAGGGTTCCTACGTTCTTACCAGACTATAGGCATTTAGTTAATTACACTGTATGGTATAATTGTTTGACTTCTTGGTTTGAGTACACGAGTTATATGCTTCTTTTACGAAAACTGTTTTAAGTTGGAGGTAAATACTATTTTTAAGAGGACTTTCACGCGTCTCCCTTTGTGGAGTTGTGTTATTTCCACCATATACTGTTCGGGTGTCAATTGTGGTATGAAATGTCACTTTTGGACTGAAAAAAAGAGATTCTGTCCTTACTCTTTCCTTCGGGGGAGAGTAACAAACGTTTACCGTAATATGATATACATATTTTAGCATTTTTACGGTGGTTTTTTCTAAAATTGATTATTAAGTCAATTCAACGTCCCATGTTTTAATTGTATGTATTAAAAAAAACGTAAAGATATGTGATTGTCGTTTGATAGTCTCTTTAATCCTTTTGATAGGGTAAGTGTTAATGTAGTCTTTCTTATTTTGTCCTTATTTAATTCGTTCTTCCATTTCTGGATGTGTAGTTCCTGATATTCTGGAACGTCTTTCTTTGTCTACTGAGTTTGTTTACCTTTTTACATGACACGAGTACTTAAACGTCTTAATTACAACGATTTTACTGGTATGATAGGTTCCGTTAGATGTCTAAGTTTACGTTAGGGATAGTTTTATGGTTACCGTAAAAAGTGTATTGATTCTGTTTATTAAGGTTTTAGACATACCCCTGTGTTTTATGGGGTTTATCTGTTTTGTTAGAACTCTTTCTTGATCTCCATAGTACGCGGGACTAAAGTTTGATATAATATCTAGATGTCATTAGTTTTGTCATACTATAACGGTGTTCTTGTTTGTGAACCGAGTTACCTTGTCTTATCTTTCGGGTCTTTCGTTCGGTGTATAAACACCAGTTAAATACTGATTCCTCCGTATGGTTACCCATTTTTTGTCGGAGCAGGTATTTACTACAACCCTTTTAACATGTCGATGTACGTTTTCTTAGTTTGACCTGATGAAAAGAATTATGATATATCTTTTTATTTAAGTTTTAACTAATTTCTAAATTTACAATTCTGGACTTTGGTATTTTGAGGGTCTTCTTTTGTGTCCGTCATACGAGATTTCACTTTATTCGGTCAGTGTTTTTCTGTTTATGACGAACTTAGGTGAATACACTACATAGAGTGACAGTTAAAGTATCCCTGTCTTTTACTTTAATACTAACGGTCCCCGACCCCCTTCCCCTTCGCCTCTCAACGAATTACACATATTTCAAAGTGAAGACATTCTACTTTCATTAAGACTTGTTGTTGTACTTATATGAGTTGTTGTAACTTGAGTTATGAATATTTACTAACTCTACCAGTCAACATATACGTGTGACGACGACGACGATTCAGTGCAGTCAGCACAGGCTGAGACACGCTGGGGTATCTACCGTCGGGTGGTCCGAGGCAGGGACCCTAAGAGGTCCGTTCTTATGACCTTACCCAACGGTGAAGGAGGAGGTCACGTACTTTCACTTTTCACTTTCACTTCAGCGAGTCAGTACAGACTGAGAAGGGCTGGGGTACCTGACGTCGGATGGTCCGAGGAGGTAGGTACCCTAAAGGGTCCGTTCTCATGACCTCACCCCACGGTAACGGAAGAGGCACATATACGTATAGAATGGTGTTAATTCGTTTTTCTTCTCGTCGTTGTTGCTTTTCCCGTCTTTATTTGGATCGAGTATCCTCAGTACAGAAGTGACATCCGAATGTACAAGAATTAGCGATAACAAAAGATTTCAGCCGTATATATCAAATTACCGTAACCGAATTAAATCGTCCGTAGAAGGTCACAAAGTGAAAGTTCTGTCCATTAAGGTTAAAACATATGAAAGTCCATTGAAACATAGAATTTTAGTGGAAAAGAGGGGAGAAATTCACATGACTAAACACCGTTCTTATGGACGGTTCATGATCTTTGTTCTACGACCTCTACGAAGGGATTACCGTAAAGTTCAAATGATCGTAGACTTACCAAAGACAAGAAACAAATTTTTCTGTCGCGGTTAAGAACAACTACATACTGTCTTTTGGTGTTTTAAGACATTTCGTTAATAGGAAGTTAATTTTAAAATAAAATTTTTCCGTAAGGGGGTCATGAAGGGACTACTAGGCCACTGACTTTTAAGTAGAAGGTACATCTCGAGAATCTTATACGGACCGAGAAACATTCTGGGATTATTTACAATCTGTGTTACTTTCAAACGAGAGTAATAAAGAGAATAAACAACGGTCATAAAGAGTCGAACGACAAAGGGAAAATGAAAGGAAGACGAGAGAAGACTTAATGATCGAATAGGTAATGCTAAAGAAAGTAGTGAGTTGGTATTTTTTTAGAGGTTAGGTCTCTAAATTATTTGTAAATAAAAGAACGTTAATAATTTTTTCTTTAGGTCTGACTCTTTAACCAAGTCTAAAATTTTGAGAACATTTGTAACATAAGTGTCTTATAGTACCTGTCTGCACCGGACTCTTTAGTAAAGTAAGTATGGGAGTAACTACTCCTTTGTCTCTAGTTTCTACAACAACATTCACCAAAGCAGGTTGGACCAGGTCCTTCCAAATCGTGCGACCCGAGACCTCAGGGTCGAACGACAAAACGGTCACGAAAGATTTAAGAAGTGGTTGTTTCAACTTTTTACACTTTCACAATCAGTGAAGTCAACACAGGATGACAAAACCTGACATCGGATGGTCCGAGGGGGCAGGTACCTTAAGAGGTCCGTTCTTGTGACCTCACCCATCGGTAAGAGAAGAGGTCCCCTATAAGAGGTGGGTCCCTAGTTTGGGTCCAGAGGACGAAACGTCTGCCAAAGAAATGGTAGACTCGAATGTTCCTTTGGGTTTATTTCAATCAGTGAGGCAGCACAGGTTAAGAAACGCTGGGGTACCTGATCTCAGGGGGAAATATAAGGACAAACACCTTGGTTGAAATCTTCAAACAAGATAACTCGACGTAACCTCACTATTACGTAAACAGTTTCTCAGTCCAGTCCCACTATATTGGGGACGGGGGTATAACTTACCTATAAGGGTCGGGTTACGTGTCTTTACGGTCTGGTAAAGAAATTTTTACAACTGTATAACTTTAACAACAATCAAGGTCAATACACCCGAAGAGAGTGTCGAGTCGACCATTCTTAGACGGATGTTACGTCCTCTGGGACCAAACTAAGGACCCACCCCTTCTAGGTGACCTCTTCCCTATTCGATGGGTGAGGTCATAAGAACCCAAAGGGAACACCGAGTCGACCATTTTTCTTAGGTGGACGTTACGTCCTCTGGACCCAAGATAAGGACCCAACCCTTAGGGGACCTCTTCCCTTTCTGATGGGTAAGGTCATAAGACCGGACCTTTTAAGGTACCTGATCTGACTCGCTGACTTGACTTGACTTGACTATATCAGGTACCCCAGCGTCTCGACCTGTTCTGAAAGTAGAAGTGAAAGGTCAATAATGGTCTCTCTTGGTGATCTCCCGTCTCTTTGGGGGACAGACCCTACGTCCCGAACACGGGATGTTGGGTGTCACCAACCTTAGGATCCCTGGACGGACGTGTTGTCTATGGGGTAACGGGGACTTTTCACGAACAAGAGCACCGGGTGTAAGAGATCTAAATTGCTTCTCGTATAAATAAAGAAGACGGAAGAGGACCTAAACTCCAATTTCAGGAAACGACGAAGTCAACTTAAAACGGGAAACTACGTGAGTCCAACAAATTAGACCGATGTTTCTGTGGAGTCAAAGTAAGGTTACCTAGAGAGTATAGTTTGACATTACGAAAGTATTTAAAAGACCTTGAACTATCTTAAGACGTAAGAAAAGTGTAAAACATTCAGATTGTCCCAGTTTAGGGATCCTTATAATTTTATTGTAAAAAATTTTTGGGTACAGAAAATATTGATGTAAGAAAATATGACGTGTATAAAAAGGAGAATCTGATGACACTACTCGGTCACCAAAAAGTAACTGAGTTAACCAAAGTCAATAAACACCAGTAATCAAAACACACACACACACGTACAACTCCAATTTTTCGTCAGACCGAAACATCGGAGGATCGGGTACATTGGATTTTACATGTTAAATTTTTTATGATAAATAAATTATAACCGACATGACCCAGAAACAACAAAGTGCCAGAGATGAACGTCGTTCATCCCGGATGAGATCAACGCGACACGTCCGGAGAGTAACGATACCTCGTGTCCGGACACCGTATACCCTAGAAGGACCTAGTCCCTTACTTGGTCACAGAGGACGAGATCGTCCGTCTAAGAATAGGTGTCTCGGTGGTCGGTTTTACGTGTTAAAAATTTACACAGAAACGAAAGATCATTGGTCTATAGTGTTCCGGCAGAATGTGGAAGGAGTAGGGTTCGTACGTTAGTCGGTCAAAAAGGATTTGGGGTAATGGAAAGGTACCTTTAACTATACTCTGGTTTGATAATCGTGCTCTCCACGAATAGACTAAAATACGATGATCCTACTATGCTGGATATCCGGTAAAGTCATCTGCCTCTACCTTTTTTTACAGGTGGAGGGTTAGAGAGAGAGATATGTGTGTGCACACACTATGTAAGTATCCGTAAAAATTAAATCAGGAATATAATGAAGTGTTGGTATCATAAATTTAATAATTAAGATATAAATTTGATATTAATACGGAAGAAAAGAAAATAGTATTTACTGTGTATATTAACAGTGACACTTCGAGAACTAAATATTACTTCGATCGTCTTAATGATTAAATAAAATGAACGGTTATTTTCCTTTTTCTAGGGTTTATCACTATGTCATACTTATCATTAATAATTTGACGATTTACTTTCATTTTAAACATAAACATGAACGAAAACATGAATTTCACGTGGTCTCCAATATCTCATTTTAATGAAACCAAATCTCTTGAGACTTTATTAAGGAGTAAGACACCGAATCACTTCAAGACAGGTTTACAAAGGTAAATAAAAACCAAACTTTCCCAGTCGCAAACTGTAAAGACTCAAGAATTATAAAATCAAGAACGAAAAATGAAACCCGATATAAGTCGGTGTCCGTTTCTCATTCAGTCAAAATATTGAAGTATAGTAATTTTATTTATCTTTATTGGCAATACAAAGTCAGAAGATTCATAACTGGTTCTTAAAGTAAATCAACAAAATACCGAGTGGATGTTACTGAGATCCGTATCGATATCCACATTTTAAATATATACACGTAAGACCTGTTTGGACCTGTTCGGGTACTACTGTTTAAGTAGGATAAGTTAAAGAGAATTATACAAATCTTAGAAGTACAGAGATTAATTTAAAAGTAACATGATTCAAGATAGGATTATACTCTCAAAAAATTATTAGAAGAGACAAGGGATGGGGATGGTTTAAGTGTAAAGAAGGGAGAAGGAGGAAAGATTAATTATGTAGTAAGCACGATTCATAATAATGTAGTTTAATTTATTAATGAACCAAAATGATATATATTCGGTTTTGTCAAAAGACACAACAGTAAAAGATTTATATCATGGTCAATAATTCTATAAAATTGTGTGTAGGTCCTTTTTACCACAATAAATAATATAATCTTACATATATATATATAAATGATACGTATAATATAAATATATATATTTATAAACTTACTACGTGACAACCGTTTCCTCTTACGTATAGTCACGTCTAAAAAGTCCAAATCAGTCTTTATAAGAAAATTGAGTATTCCAGTATTAAGACTGAAAAAAGAGATGTGTATGTAAAAAGACAATAGTTATAAGTCACGTTTATCGAACCCTCAAAAGGTTCAGTAGCCACCGAAAACTTATTTAGGTTGGTTTATTCTATGTTAAAAGAATATCACAACTTCTTACTAACACTGATAATGTACAAGATGAAATTCCGAAATAGGTGTCCACTTAAGACTACATCTTACTACGTGACCACCACCTATGTCCCCTCAGAACCACTTACCTTAAGGTCTCTCACTGTTCGAGAGTCCCTGCCCGTCCGTCCGCACGTCGGACGTAAAAGACCCGTTCAGCGACTCGACACGGACCCCTGGTCTCTTCCCCCGGACGAACCGTGACTCTCCGCTACGTACGCCCACTCCTCCTTTCTCGGTTCGAAAATCAATGCACCCCGACCGTTCGATCTGACCTTAGACCTGTACGGGGGTTATCTTTTATTTAGTGAATCGGGACGCTACCAAGGGAATAGGGGTCTTGACACGACTCTTTCGCCGTTTCCCCGACGCGACCCTTCGTGCACCCGAAAGAGCTTGAAAGGTTGGCACCACCTACGGTCTCGGGACGACCTCAACTTCGGTCCCCACTTGTTTACGACTGCGACACGTGGTCAAGGGAAGGTCGGGGTCACGGAAATTCTAGTTTGTGGAACCGGAGAACTGCGACCACTGCGTCTTCAAACTCCAAACCCGAATAGTCTTCACAATAACAACGACCAGTTAGCGAGTCGGCATAGACTGAGAAACGCTGGGGTACTTGACGTCGGGTGGTCCGAGGAGACAGACACCCTAAAGGGTCCATTCTTATGACCGCACCCATCGGTAAAGGAGGAGGTCCCCTAGAAGGGGTCGGTCCCTAGTTTGGGTCCAGAGGAAACAACGTCCATCTAAGAGATGACAGACTCGGTGGTCCCCTCGGGGAGAAAGAAAGGTTTAAGTATATAAAAAACGTTTTGTTTTCTATATTTTGGAAATATCCAGATGTATACCTTTGATAAAAGTTAATTTATAGACATTGATAGAATCCGTTCAATTAAGTTTATTTGTTAACAAAAATTCTGAGACTCTATCGAATTCGTAAAAAATAAAATTGAGTTATTGGCTACTATGTAAAAGTGCTTAGACAGACGCTAAATCCTCTGGATCCAAGTTAGGGACCCAGTCCTTCCGGGCGACCTCTTCCCTTACCGATGGATGTAGTCATAAGAACGGACCCTTGTACGATAGGGAACCCGATTAATAATCGTCCAAGACTTAATAATGGTCCTTCCTTTCTAAGGATTCCTACCCGAAAGTCGGGAAAGGTGAGGGAAAGGACCCTCGCCTCCGACCCTCTACTCGTAGGGGGTCTCAGGAAACTCATGACCTCCCTTAAATTGTTCAATTGAATATTAGTCCCCGTGAGAACTCTCAAAACTTTCTGTCTAATCTCACTTTCGGGACAAAGACGACAAAAACGACGAAGACGATCATTCGTGTCGGGACGTCCATAACTTAAAGAGACTCCCTCCTCTCTCCTAATTAAAATTTAGTTCAAGTTCAGAGACCCATAATGTACCTTAACCTATAACATTCTAAATTTTAATATATTTAACTCTTGTATAAACGTTGAAACCCGAAACTAATACTCTAGTCTTTTTTTTATATATATATATATATCATGACGGTACATCTTTGTTCCCTTGGTGTGGGGTGATACTTATTGAAGATTTCTCTACTATCACTCGTTGTATTGTACCCAAGACTAATGTACAGAAACTCAGGACAAACGAGTCACTAATATCTCTGAATTAAACCCCTAGTTAAAAGTTAACGAGATCACAAAATGAAAATTGTCCGTTCGATTTACAACAACACTATAAGTTTTTAATAAAACAAACCTGTTTTTGTGTGGTATATCCCTGAAAGGACCACCAGGTCATCGATTCTTAGGTGAAAGGTTACGTCCCCAACACCCAAACTAGGGACCAGACCCTTACTTCTAGGGTGTACGACACTCCGTTGTTCTCTTCGAGTACATGACATCGTCTCTGGGTCATGTCGTTTTTTTTTTTTTTTTTGGGTGTCCTTTGTTTGTTTTGTGTAAGGTGTCTGTAAAGTGGATATAGAGGTAAACAATTCATCAACCCTCACCTTCCCAGAGACTTCAGGTAAAAAGTGTATCTTCTCCCTGTCAATCTCAGACAAAAACAAATATTCAACTATCAAACCAATGTTGAGGTATCTAGTTCGAAGGGTATTAGAAAATTGGAAGTCATGACAAAATAAAGTAAATGTTTGAATTATTTTAAATTGTCAGTGATATCACCCAAAAATAGTAAGTGAAGTAAATTAATAGAATTTGTAAAATTCACTGAAAATATTTGTTATATTCACTAAAAGAAAAGTTCAGGAAGTTGAAACATGTCCTGATACATTGAGTATTTACATCATTTAATTGAATAAAAATATGAGGAAAGTTCAATTTGAATAGTCAGATTTATTTAATAAACTAAAATCTTAAATTTAACTTTATTTTTTTGATTAAAGATTAAAAACTATAAGATGATACAATTTAATACTGATAACATATATGAAGATCATCATATAAGGTTTGTCAAGAATTTGTATAGTATGTAAAACTATCATAATTTTATAATTACTTTATTATTATGTAGCAAAAATATGAATTACGATTTAAAGGTTCTTAATTGTCCATAAGTGGATGTATTCTTTCATTCTATAGGGTTTGTCTAACTCTAGGTGTCATTAGACTCTTACGTACAGATGGTCTCACTATAAGAACTTTTAACACTAAAATTTCTAATGAAGTATACTACAGTATACGAGCGCGGTCTTAATTGAAAAGGTCGGGACGACCAAACGGAGGGAAAAAGTGACCTCAGTCTGACACTACTTGTGGTAGGTAAGTGACCAAACACAAAGACTTACAAAGGAATCGTATCCGTGGACCTTTCAATGTTGACAAAAAGTCTTGAGTTATTTATAAAAGACTAACGGAAAGGTTATCGGATAGAGATCAAACGTAAGGTAACTTATGACATAATATCGGTAGCAAAGTGGTATAGGAGTGGTCGTGACTTATAACGAGTCAGCACACCCTGCGAAACGTTGGGGTACCTGACATCGGACGGTCCGAGGAGACAGGTACCCTAAAGGGTCCGTCCTTATGACCTCACCCAACGGTAAAGGAAGAGGTCCCCTAGAAGGGGTGGGTCCCTAGCTTGGGTCCGCCCAAGGTAGGACGTAACGTCCGACTGAGATGGCAGACTCGGTGGCCCCTTCGGGTGCTAGAAATAATTATAGTAGAAAAGGTAGTGGTAGTAGTGGTAGTAGTAGTAGCGACGGTCAGACGTGCACCCGTTTCCTTCAGAGTGATCAACCCCAAGTGAAGAAAGCAACATTCACCCAACTTGCACGAAACGTACAATTAACAGGTAACTGGAAAGCTCGATAGGGAGTAGGTCACCGACCCTAGGACCGGCGACCCCGGCTGGTCGGCTTCCGGTCCGGGCCGCCTCGGTGGCGGTAGGGTCCGGGGTGCCGGTCCCCCGCGACGCTGCGGTTCAGGAGGGCGGGGCAGGCCCAACCGGACCCGACCCGACCCGGCCCAGCGCAACCCGTCGCCACCCGCCGCGCCGATCTCCACGCCCGACCCTCGTTTCCAACCACAGAAATGCGGGACTGGAGTCGGCTTCCCGGGCGTCGTAGTACTGCCACCCTCGGTCCGAGGCTTCGTTCCGCCGCTCGTCGGAGGGCGCGACGCCCGGGGACCGGGCCCCCGCTCCCGCCTGCCTCCCCCTGCTCCTCCGTCGGCGATAGGACCTCGTAGACCTCTCGCCCCGCCTCCGCCGCCTCTCGCTCCCCTCGCGGGCCGCGGGCCTCAGGGCCCCGCGCGCCTCCCACGTGGAGCGGCAGGAGGGTCTCGCGATGCTCGGCGACCTCCTCGTCCACGGTTCGCTTTTCGGGTTCTTCTCCATGGCCTTCTTCGACTTCTTCATGCCGTTCCATCCGTAAGTTGGCGGTGGTCACGGGACCCACCCCGTAGGCTGCAGACGGTCTCTCGACTTCAGGCTAGGGATGTCGGACTGCGAGAGTCGGAGCGACGGGACGGGACGAGGGCGCGGGCGGTGGCGGGAGGGCGGGGGGCGGTAAGAGAGGACCTCGGGGCCTTGCCGAGGAACTTGACCCGCCACCCCGCTTTCACTGACGCCTCTCCCTAGCATTGATTTGCTCTCCAAAGGGACGAGTGTCGAGGGGCCGAAGGGGGTACGACCGCCCACTTATTGTAATGGTTCCCAGCTAATGGTCCACCAAGAACAGGATCCCCCCAGAAGGGTGAGAGGACACATCAGCCCTCCTGTCCTTAGTCACAGGGATAAAATGTCTACCCTTGTGACTCCTTAATCGCACAAAGCCACTGAACATCTTCTACCGGGTCAACCTTTCGTCCCTCAATGTTGGGTCAAATAGACAAAAGGTCGTTGTAGGAGAGTTCCTGTAGGGTGATCGACTCTTAACAACCGCAATAAGGGGATTTATAAGAGTTCCACTAAAGGTCCCGGACCCTCGCGTTGTCAGGGCTTCATAAGTGAGTGACTTAGATGAAAAGAGGGTCACACAAAGAGACGTTTGTATGACAGTGAACGGACCCCCACCCCTACCCCTCCCCCTTTCTGTCTCTCTCTTATTCTTATATCCTATGTTGCCCTCAAAGAAAGAGTCTCTAGTTTCGGGGTTTCGTCAAGGGTTCAAGAAGACGGACGTTTGGGAATTTCGAGGACGACGGAGTCCGGGGACCTCGACCTGTTCCGTTGTCCTCGAGTGAGACAGAGCCGGTTTCCCGTCCTCGAGGTGGAGTAAAAACAGGGAGGTCAATAGACACAGGAGGTCGTTAGAGAATAGTATGGACTTTAACTGGTCAGAGGTGTGGATCGTTGACTCGAAACAGTAGAAGAAATTTCCACGAAGTCGTCGAGACCCTGGTCATTTGTTCATCCGTCACCATTTCATATAATTATTTACATATAATCGTTTTTCATATTTTAACCCTGAAAGTCCGAATCTCAGTACGCTCCTACTTAGTAGGAAAAAGGAAAAAATGGGTCTACTCGTGGTTTTTTCAGTAACAAACGGAGTCAACCACTTGACTATTTACACACTTAGGGTCGAGTCTCCGACCGACTCGACTTCTACGAAATCCTCAAGATTGTTACACGGTCTGCAACGCGACTCGTGATCTCTAGATTTTACCCATACTACATCAGCACGGGATCACCTCAGAAGGACCCCTCTGCGACCGTATACCCAGTGACGGGACCTCGATGTACCTTTCTCGGACCCGTAAAATAGAAGTCCTTGCTCCAACATTTCAGTTCAAAAAGTCTAGTCACCACTGTACCTTTGACCCGTGTCTTCCTACTCAGTCCCAAAGTGTCCAATTACTACTCCATGACCAAGTGTAAGTGATCGTACTAATAATAATCCCCTTTTTTTTTTGTCTTTTATCGTTCACAACCGCTCCTACACCTTTCAATCTTAAGAACACTCAACGACCACCTTTGCATTTTACCCCGTCGACGACACTTTTTGTTAAATCGTAAAGGAGTTTTTTAATTTGTGTCTTGATTGTATACCGGTCACATATTTATGTGTTATTCCTGGATGACATTTATCGTGTCCCTTGATATCAGTTATAGAACATTACTGGATATTACTTTTTGTTAGGTTTTTCCTCATATATATAACCACCGTGTCACGATTTCTTAGGCGGACGGTTGCGTTCTCTACTTCCTCTGAACCCAAGCTAGGAACCCAACCCTTCTAGGGGACCTCTTCCTTTACCGTTGGACGAGGTGATAAGAACGGACCTTTTAAGATACCTGTCTCCTCCGACCGGCCGATGTTCGGGCACCTCAATGTTTCTCAACTTGTGTTGACTCGTGCATACGAGAGTACGAGTGTGTGTACGTGGTATCCATTATCATCAAGGTCATTAAGGTGAGGATCCACATATAGGTTTTTTCTTGACTTTTATCCATGAGTTTGTCTATATATACATATGTACAAGTGTCGTCGTAGTGTTATCGGTTTCTTACCGTTGTTGAGTTTACAGGTAGTTAACTATTCGCCCATTTGTTGTACATCATGTGTGCACCACCTTATAATAAGTCGGTACTTTTCCTTAGTTCATGTACGATGTTGTACCTACTTTGTGCCACGATCAACTTTCGTCGGTCTGTATGTCCCAGTGTATAGTACGTATACTAAGGTAAGTATATTTTATAGGTCTTATCCATTTAGTTCTCTCTGTCTTCCGCCTACCAACGAACGGTCCCTGACCTCCCTTCCTCTTTACGTCTCGCTGACGAACGACTTACACACACCCAAACGGAAACCCCAACTACCTTTATAAATCTTCATCTATCTTCACCACCAACGTATGCCAACACTTACACGAGTTACAATGACTCAACAAGTGAACTGTTACCAATTAAAAATGTAATACATTTAAAGTGGAGTGGATTTTCTTTGTTTGTTCTTTCTTAAGATGGTCTATCTTTTTCCTACTCCATGTCCCGTCTCACGGTCGTCTTAGCTCCGTCACTGTCGAAACGTTACAGTGTGCGACGAAGTCCTCTGGTCCTTCGGTCCACTCCTGCGACAGTACAATCTCCACCTACACGGGAAAGACGGGAAGTTGAGGGTCCCACGTTTACTCGGTGGGGAGAGACAACTTTTAGGTACTGTAATCGGTTCCGAGTCGATCTTTACATCCCTCCACTGTAAGGGTCGAAAGCAGTGGTCCGTTTTAAAATAGAGTGAACCCAGTCCCCTCATTCTTCTATTGAACTGGACGTCTATTGAGGTACCTCCCCGTTTCTTTCAAGGAAAGATAGAGAACGGTGAGTCTAGGTAGTACGTCCACGAAAGGACGAAGAGAAAAAACCTTTTTCTTTTTAGAAATAAAAACCGATACAACCCAGAAACAACGACACGAGCTCGAAGAGAGATCTAAACCGCTCTTCCTCGACGAGAGATCAGTACTAGACTTCGGAGGAGTGACGCCACTGAAGAGAACAACGTCTCGTACCCGAGATTCCGTCAACCCGAAGTCATCAACACCACATGACCGAATAAATGAGGCGTCGTACACAATACAAGGACCTGGTCCCTAGTTTAGTCAAAGGGGACGTAACGTTCCGTCTAAGAATTCGTGACCTGGTGGTTCCTTCGGGGGGACGAAGATACATGTCTTTCCACAAACCGAAAACACTTGACAGGATCCTATCCGGGGGATGGGAGACGATTGGGCACAGGGGTTCATCCCAGTGGGGTCCCGACAAAACCCAGGTCGCAGACCGTCCTTAGAGACCCGAGGCTGCCGACCCACGGGCCCTGAGAACCACCAGTCCCCGGGGTCAACTAAAACTTCATTGTCTTATAAGTCTACCTCGGACCCAACGACCCTTTCAGGGACACAAAACTCACTTCCTCCACCTTCATGAAACGAGAATGTCAGACGACCCACGAGGCAACGTGTGTGTTACACGGTTTCGAGACTGAGAAGAATTGCTGGAACCTTTCGGGTGTCTGAGGGTAATACGTCACTTCCTTTGACCTCAAAGTCCTTCAATTCGAGAAACAAGTTCCGACGTGTCGAACTCTCTTCGGCTCGACCCGCAGTCCTGGGAGAGGACCGGAGACGGACACGCCTTCGTCAATCCTACCTCCGTCCTCTCCCAATTCCCGTGGTTTGGGGTTTGGACGTAAGTATATCCTCCAGTAGAAAGGGTCCGTGGAGACCCTCGGTGTCCCTCTCCACATGCAATTTTTTCAATGATTTAAAACAATTAGCCCGACGAACTTCCCTCAATCCTCTCCCCTTTGTGTCCCACACCTTACTGGAACTCGAGTTCTTCCATAACCGGCGTGTAGATTCATCTCCCAATCCTGTACCCCGGCCTGACGGTCCACGTTCGACACGAGTCGGAGGATGACCAACACACTGGAACCCGAGACGAGAGGAAAGACGGAACCAAAGGAGAGACAGTGTACCTGACACCATTCCTCACTTACTCAAGTAGGTGCGTCTCCAGAACCTTACATGGACCTTACAAGATACTGACAACAACCGACAAAAGATTCTCTACCTGCTCTCCGGGGTATGCTGACCAAGAAAAGACTAAAACAAATTACTCGACATAGAGTCCCCCTTTTTAGTCGAGGGACCTCTGCCTTTACTGTTGGGTGCGGTCATAAGAACGGACCTCTTAGGGCACCTGTCACCTCGGACTACCCGATGTATGTCAGTCAGGTACCCTAACGTTTCTCAACCTATACTGACTCACTGATTGTGAATCGACTGGTCGGTGGAGTCGAAACACGGACCCTACACTTCTGACCTAAAATATAAGGTCCCTTTTCCCGGAAACAACTCTTGACCAAAGGAAAATCTTTGACCTACACCGTCCTTTAGGGACTGTAGGAACCCCTAATCAACTTACGGGCCCTTGGGGATCTTTTCGGTGTAAGGGACATAATCTAAGGGACATTGTCTAATGGTGTTTATGTCACTAAATTCTGCTGTGTTTGAACGAAAGGATGTCAAGACCTCTGGTCTTCAGGTTTTGGTCGGAAAGACTCGAAGTCAGCCGTCCGACTAAGGAAGTCCTCCGAGGTTCCCTTTGGCAAAGAAACAAGAAAAGTCCAAGATCTCCACGAGGGGAGGGACGGTGACCGCATTGTAGACGTCCAGAGAAAGAGAGACAGGAAGACGAAGACAGTGACGTCACGGAAGAGAGACTCAGGAGGTCTTAGTGAAAATATTCTGACCGAGAAGAATAAACGTAGGAATATACTGATTTCTATATCCTTAGGAATATTACTAGTCCGAGGGGATCTATTAGGTATTAGGTACCATCAGGGAGGTTAAGTTCTAGGAAGTAATTGACTACAGACGTTTCAGGGAAAACGGTTTACTCCACCGGATATGTGTCTAAGACCCCTAATCCCGAGAACCTTCTTCCATAATAGGTTGGGAGGTGTGACAGGATACTAGGGGGTCCGGGGAGACGGGAAGACTCTCTAGTAAACCAAACTTTTTCGAGATGAGTCTAGTTTCTAACGTTTTAGACGAGGGAGGTCACTGTGACTTAACCAGCTACCATTATCAAACGTAAAGAAACGTAGTGTAAAGAATTCAAGATACAAAACTGATACAAGATCGATTACTCGATAAAATCATTGTAGAAAAAGAGTAACCGGTTCTACTTCACTGTACGTCAAAAAATTTTTATCGTCCGTCTTCCTTCACCTACATGTTTATGGGTATTACAGTTCAAATTACTTCCGGTAGGTACTAAGATCCCCGAAACGAATATTTCCCACGAGACCTGACAATCTCCTGTTAAAAACACCAATAAAGTTTGTCCATTCATTTTAAGAGGGTGACTTAGAATAGTGTGTAAATATCTCTACATAGAAAATCATCGTAGTGGAGGGATGGGACCTGTATGTGGGATTACAGGGTAACTCTTCAACTACTGTGTCACAGGGTCCTTAGTCACAGATTTTTTCGGTAGTCTTAATGGAAGTAGAGGGTCTTGAGGAGGAAACCGGACTCTCGTTGGTTTCCTTTGTGGGTCCGGGAAAGACCCATGACCCGTATGACATAACTCGTCCTGGAGTAAGACAATAGGGCTCCGGCTACTTTCGGTTCTATTCGGTCTTTAGTATCCTTTCATGTCAGAATTCTTTGAAGGGACTTGTCTGTTGTTTTATAGAATCTAAAATTTTAATGATGGTGTTTGGATTTGATGATATTCATTTTTCGTCGTCTCCAATAAAAGGTTATTTCGATTGACTAGAAACCCCCGTAAACATGACGACCTAAACCACGGTCCGTGACAAGATCACCCGAAGCGAGCATTTCTTGGGCGGACGGTTACGTTCTCTGTTCCCAAGTCAGGGAGGACCTCTTCCTTTACCGATGGGTGAGGTCATAAGAACAGACCCTTTAACGTCCTTGTCTCTTCGGACCGCCCGACGTCAGGTACCCCCAGAGTTTTCTCAGTCTGTGTTGAATCGTTGATTTGTTGACAAGATTCATGAAAGGAACGTGTTTGGGTAAATTAGGAGAAATGGGTCACTCCACCAATGGTTTATAAGAGTAATATATCCACTTCTGTGACTCCGGTTCCTTTCAATTCATTCACTGCCCCCATCTGAAATACGGGTCCGACGTTCGTTGACGTTCCAATGTAGACGGAAGTACTTTCTTCCCTTCATATACACCCCCACTTCCTGTGTCTGGGACTCTACTCTATAGAAACCCTGACTTCAAGTCGAGACGGAGAATGGTCGATATATTAGTGTTCATCTGAATTGAGGAACCATGAAGGAAGAACAACTTCGGATTATTGGTTTCCGGAGATCCTTGTATGCTCATCGGTTAGCTTCAATCTAAACAGATAAACAACGTCGTTCCTTCTCACAAACGATCTCCTTAGTACTCAAGAGTTTTTCCTCTCTGGAGTTTATCTCTCCATTTATAAACTTTCTATATTTAAACCTTAAATAGTCGTATGTCCTTTATGAGTCAGTGACCTCTACCCACTGTAGTGGACACCTCTTTAAGATCCGGTTTTGTACAAAATTTTATTTTTTATTCCTTGCCATGACTTCTTATTGTAAAAATTCAAACTAACTTCCTTATTAGGTCACTTCTTTGGAATCCTCCCGGTAATTTTTTATCTTGTTTTATTACGGTAAACGTCGTTGTACACACCCGGATCTCTAGTGGTATGACTCACCTCATTCAGTCTCAGCTCATAGTGTACTACGGTGAATGTACACCCCGAAGGGAGCACCGAGACGACTATTTCTTGGGCGGACGTTACGCCCTCTGGACCCAAGCTAGGGACCCAACCCTTCTAGGGGGCCTCTTCCCTTTCCGATGGTTGAAGTCATAAGACCGGACCCCTTAAGGTACCTGACACATCAGGCACCCCAGTGTTTCTCAGCCTGTGCTAACTCGCTGAAAGTGAAAGTATACACCTTTGTTTTTTTTTCTCTCTCTCTCTCTATTGTTTGCGTGAATAAATGTTTTGTCTTTACTTGAGTGTCCGTATCTTTTGTTCGAATACCAATGGTCTCCCCCTCCTCCCTATTCAATCTTTAAAACTCAATCGTATATGTGATGACATGTATTTGATCTATTTGTTGTTCTTGGATGGGATATTGTGTCCCTTGGTATAAGTTATAGAATATTACTGGATATTACCTTTTTGTAGACTTTTTCAGATATAGATAGATATATCTATCTATATATTATATAGGAAAAATGTTACAAAGTCTGTATGTCGTTTACTAGGACAGTATATATATATATTTAACGGACCTCTGAGGGGTACCTGTCTCCTTGGACCGTCCGATGTCAGGTACCCCAGCGGTTCTCAACCTGTGTTGACTCACTGATTCGTGTCGTGTATGTATATATCTATATAAATATATCTCTTGACTTGGTGAAACGACATATAGATTTTGTGACATTTAATTGATATGAAGTTAAAAATTTTACAATTTTTTTTATCTTTTCTTTCGACTTCTTCCCGAAGCACACTCCATTCCCTCTTCAGTTTTACTGACAAACTACTTCATAGGTTTCGCCGACTCTCAGTCCCCCTTCTGTCTTTTCACGAGTAACCGAGTCCGTTGTGCCGTCACCGCCTACCGGTGCCGGTCAGGTAGGACCTACCCAGTCTCATCTCCTGCTTCCTCATTCCTCCCCCCTCATCTCCGTCACACACGTCTACTGAGAAAGGTAACCGAACCGCACTGCGCCCGTCCCGGATCTCTTCCGACGCCTTAGTTTCCCTGTCGACTCGTATACACATTCGATTCGCCCCACTGGGTTACCCCTCCTTCTCCCACTACTACAACCTCTTCCCTTTCGACTCCCGTTCCCCTTCTCCCATTGTCGTCGTTCACAGGTCCCTTACCGGCATCCCCATGGAAAAGGGTGACCCTGTACCGATCCACCCTCCTCTCCAGTCCCGCCCACATCTGTCACCGTCTCGCACTGACCCGAGGGGTCACTGAAGACTGGAGGAGTAGATTACTCCTATACCTATGTCACACACAAGCACACGCGACCCCCGAACACCTCTTCCCTTCTCCATTCTTTAGGATAGACCCTCTCTTCCTGTCAGCCGGAGGACCTGGTTGCCTGGTCCGACCCGTCCGTCACAACCACAGTCTCCCTCCGAACGTTAACACTAGTCCCTAAAATTCACCAGTAACCTCGACCTTCGTAACTCCTACCTGTCTGTTCTACATACTACTGCAGGTCCAGTGGAGGTGCTCACGGCAGCAGTACCTCTGTCTTCAACCCCGACCCCTCTCTTTCCCCTCCCCGTTGTCGTGCCGGTCACAATCGACCACCACCACCGGAAGTAAGGAGACAACACTGACGTGAACTTAGGGAACCTATGGGAGACTGACCGTGGTTCGGAATTTCTGTTCCTCCTCCTTCTTACCTATGGTTCTTTCATTCCGGGTCGGGAATGGTAATTCCTCACATCTTAACATAGTCCTTGGGGTTTGGTACCCGCGTTGTTACTGTCTCGACACCCTCTGAAATCTCTGTGTTTTACACCCAGTCTCGTCCGCACAGGACCCGAATCTCCCTCCTGCCCCACCCGAAAGTCGAGTCCACTCACTTCCTTTTGAACTGGGTCGGGAGGAGGCTAGGTCATTGAAGCGAACTTGTCTCCTCTCACCCGAAACAAAGTTTATTATGTTGTGACAACCAAACAAAATTTAACAATTTTTATACATAAAACGACACGGTCCAGAATCAGCACTGTACACTCTAGATCAAGGGACTGGTCCCTAACTTGGGTCCGGAGGTCGTAACCCTCGTACCTCAGAGACGGCGACCTGGTGATCCCTTCAGGGGACCAAACCAAAATCTTGATCGTCGAAGTGTCAACAGAGGTTCTTCTAGAAACTTAATGGACCTTTGAACACCCCGACCTTTCGGGAACAGTTCCACGACTCCAGACAAGACCAGGGGGTACACAAGAAGACTACCCCAAGGTACACCCCACGGTCTCTCCACCCTTTAACGACTGAACGAACAAACGGGACCCTTTCACTCCGCTTTACTGAGACATACATACCGTGTTAACACGTGCTTTCTAGTGTTTCAACGGTGTAGATTGGGAAACGAAAAGAGGAGACAAGGATTTTTGATCTTGCAACCTTTCCAATAGTGGTTTCCTACGGCGATGTAGCACCAGCCGGACGTCCCTAAGCGGCGGCGGATGAGGCGGGGTAAGCCGCACCGGTGGTCGCACCACAGCAAGCAGGCGATCACCCTCGACGGACCCGCCTGGGGTGTTTTTATTAGCCTTCGGAGACAAGACCCTTGTCACACTTGGGTCCTCGTAAAGTCTGAACTTGGGTGTTTTATGAGCCTTCTCTTTTTTGACAGAACCAACTTAACCTGCTTACAGTACCTACTCAGTAGGAGTAGGTAGACGACTCGAAGGTGTGGAGAACCTGTGTCCACCGGGACCACCTGTTAGGACGTCTCTTAATCCGACTCCAGTCCAAACCCTAATCGTTCTCAAACGATTTTGGTCTCGAGGGGTACTTTCTACCGTCCCCCACCGACTCTCCGTTTGTGAACCGTCCTCGGTCACGAGACCCCCCCGTCGCCTTACCACTAATCCCTATCCCACCCTCCACCCCCTAAAAATAAACCTCACTCGGTTAAACGAGCTAAGACCTTTCAAGAGTCCGACTGTCTCGAGGGTCGGGCACTGACGGAGTCAAGACTCCCGTGGGTTCCTTGACAAACAAGGATTTCAGTAGGGGGGTAGAGGAAAGACGTGAGGAAACGGTGATTTTCAAATTAATGTCCGAACTCTTCCTCCTTTCTTTTTAGAGAAACTTCCGCGGCCACGAAACTTTTGGTACAACTGTGACACAGTGCTGACAAAGTTCATCTACTTCCGAACAGTGAAAGTGAGAGAGACTGTACTTACACGTCCACCACTACCCCCTTCCTCCTAGTCGTTCAAGTTCACGTCCAACAAACTCCCTCCCTCCCGAGGATTGGCGACGACCCGGGCCAGGTCGGGTAAGGTCGAACCGGTGTACACCCCGACCGGTCTGGGGTGGACGTCCGTCTATCGGTCGACTCCAGCCCCCGAAGGACTGGGTCGATAGTCCATGGTAGTCGGGGCAGTAGGAACCGCAGTTTGGCTGTCGCCCACGAGACAGAACTCTCTCTTTGTGGATCTTTCCTTTCACATACTAAATCTTTTCCTTGGTCTTTCATCCTCTTCCATACGTCCTTCGTCTTCTTCCCACGACCTACTCTCTTCACCTTCGTGCCCCTGGTCGGGACCCAATAGTCACAACCTTTCAGAATCCGAGACCTACACCCGCTCCCCTCCGATCCACCAGTCGCCACGGTGCGACTACGAAGGTCTGGGAGACTCCGGGCACTCGAGTGTAACCGACGGGAACCTCATCGGAAAGGAGAGGACACGACGGGTTAAACTGTAGTAGAGTCGACCCAAGTTTTTCAACCCCACCCACTCTCAGGAGCCGGACCTCCTACTAGACACCTGACGGTGACTCAGTATCCTATCCCTCCACGGGTGACAGTTGGGGATGTTGTGCGGGGACAAGACTGGACCAAAGGTCTTATTATGAAGGGTCAAGCTTTATCAATAATACTTGGTCAGACGTCCGAACCACTGCTGTGGATGAACAAAGGGGCACTTCAAATTGACCCCTTACTTCCGAGTCAACGAGTGCGAAGTGGGCAGTTTGGATCGATCCTTCACCTCTTCCAACCTTCTGTCTGTCTGTCTACCTGTCTTTCTCCTTACTCACCTTCCCTCTCACAACATCGATATTTCGATCCAAGACGAAGTATAGGACCTCCGAGTAGTGACTTCCACTCGACCCTGGATTAAGGACGTAGTAAGAATAAACACTCCTTTACTCTTATCTTTACCGGGACACAACCGTGGTTGACCGTGTAAAAGTGTGTACATTCTATTAATATCGTACGGGCCGGTGTGACCCTCAGCCCCTTTTCCTCTGTAGTCACTTTTCTTTTCGTCTCGAAGCAAATCACCTTTTCTTTCAGTGTCCTTTCCGTCTACCCCCTTCCTCGGGCGCACCCAACCCTCGTACGGAAGGACAACCGGGTCGCGACGACTGAACTGGGTCTCTTGGGACAACTCAAAGAGCCTACACTGGACCCTCCCTGTTCTCGCCGGTTCCGGGTAGGTTCCCGCTCGGAGGGTGGGGTCGGGGTTCAATCTCTGTGACGTTCCCGTTTGTGTAAACCGGGGTTGCAAAACCTTAAGACCAATTCTTAATTGGGTCTTTAAAGTTTTCAGTTTTGAAGGGTCTTGGTAGGGACACTTCCAGACACGTGTCTTCTACTTGGTAAGATTTGTCAGTGAGTCGACTCAACAGTAAAGGAGACTCTGTCCCATGGGTACTACGTCGAATGGAAAGACGGAAAAGAAAGAGAAGTTAAAACAAACAAACAAATTATAGTCGTAGGTGTGAGATGATTTTTAACTTAAAATCTCGAAAGGGAAATGCACTAACTGTTTCTCCGAAGAAAAATACGAAAAGAGTAGTATCAGACATTTATTTTCTGGACTAAACAGATTACAAAGACACACACTTCAAAATGAGGAGGTGGGGTCTCTCACTCCCTGTGGAGGGACCCCGGGGGTCGTCCTCGGGTTCCGAAGAGGGGTTCTGGTTCCCTTCCCCATCTCTAAGACTGAGGGACCTGTCTTCCACCCCCACCACTCAAGAGGTCTTCGAGTCATCTTCTCCACAGATACATCCTCGGAGTCGAGTACGCAACCAATTTTTACTTATAAAGGTCTTGGAGGTTAAACCTAAATCTCTCAGATCTCACCCCGGTCCTTAGACGTAAAAGATGGTGTCAGATCTTCTAAAACTTCATCAGTAACTAGACGGACTTGACCCTCTACGACCACGGTCCCTGTCGACGTCCAACGTGCCCGGTCACATGAGGTTCTGCCCTGGACCCCAGTGGGTCCACAGTCACGAACTGCTCGGGTACTTCGTACGTGAGTGAGTCGGGACGACCTCGTAGGTCTGCTCGACTGCCTGGTAGGTCCGTCCCATCCCCGGTGCGTACAGTTGGGTGGGACTCCGAGTAATGTTTCGTCTTCGGTCTAGGGACTCCAGGAGGCAACGGAACCTTAGTGGGTATGACCGGGGGACGGGTCGTGGACACGAAACAGCCTCTTCGAGGTTGACCACAGACTGGTTCTTCGTGGGACTTCGTCCTGAACTTGAGTGTGGAGGGGCACGTAAGTGGTCATAAGGAGGACCCGTACGTCACGGGAGTCGTCTTTCACCAACACCCCGACCCTTCGGTAGTTACGTTAAAATCTAAGTCCGTCGACGACACTGTCCAAAACGTGGACAGTACGGAGGGGGTAGGAAGACGTTCTCGTCTCTACTTGACTTAAATTGAAACACTACGGTAGTAAGGGGTTTTACAACACTTTGCCAATATCCGCAAGGACATTCAAATAAAATATTACGGTACGGGAGGAGGTCCCCTAGAAAGGCTGGGTCCCTAAGTTTGGTCACAGAGGACGTCGAGGGCGTAACGTCCACCTAAGAAATATCGACTCTGTGGTCCCTTCGGGTTATGTTTAATGTGTGTCTCAATTTTGTTTACGGGAGTCGTAGGAACATATCCGACGTAGACTCTCCGAGACACTAAAAAGGTTTTCGGATCTACCAAGGACTTATTCTTTTCGAGTTTGAGGGACTGGTGAGTCTCACCTTTACCCCTTTTTAATTATTACGTACCGGGTTGTTAGGGTGATGACCCGTATATCGGACTCTTTTAGTATTAACCTTTTCTACACACATGGGGTTACAAACATGATCAGGATAAATGTTATCGATCCTGTACTTTGGTTGGATCTACAGGTAGTTGTCTACTTGTCTATTTCAACACCATGTATATATGTTACCTTATAATAAACCTGTATTTTTCCTTGTGTAAACTCAATCAAGATTACTCAACCTACTTGGATCTCGGACAATATGTCTCATTTCATTCAGTCTTTCTCTTTTTGTTTAAAACATATAATTGCGAATATATACCTTAGACCTTTTTACCACGACTACTTGGATAAATGACCCGTCCTTATCTCTGAATCTGTATCTCTTGCCTGAAACCTGTGTCGTCCCCTTCCTTTCCCACCTAACTTAACTCTCGTATCGTAACTTTGTATATGTAATAGTGTTCATTTTATCTATCGATTACCCTCCAACGACATATTGTATCCCTCGAGTCAGGTCACAAGACACTGTTGGATCTCCCCACCCTACCCCACCCTCCACCACCCCCCCTCCAAGTTCTCCATTCCCTGTAACATATAATACCGACTAAGTGTGACGCCATTCGTTCTGTTATAACATGTAGTTAATAGGAGATTAATTTTTATTTAAATTTTTTATTTTTGTTTGATGTTTTTTTTATTATGTACCCTATAACAAAAATTCTCCGTTTCAACAAAGTTCGGTTCGGTGAGGTAGTATCGGTTTCTCTTTCTTTCAGAGAAGTCTAAAAGATTTCACCCGTGACGACCTTGGGTAACCCACGTGTTCGGTGTATCCTCGCCTCCGTCTCCCTTCTTCTTACCTCCGTTTCCGTATCCGAACGGACGGGTTGAGGGGTCCCCACGGACCACGGGACGTGGGACGTCAAGGTAGATCTCTGTCTGAAAACCTGGTCTTGGGTGGTGGAAGGTCGTGACCGAAACGAAAAAAATTTCCACAAAGAGTCCACTAAGGAGAACGTCGTAGACAACTGTTCAGAGATTTATTTACATAGACCAAGTTTCGTCTGTCTTCTTAGTCCCGTTTACACGATTGTCTGTCTGTTTCTCGACTCTCCCGTACGAAAGAAGGGAACGAACGGGACATTAAGGTCTCACTTAGCGAAGGTACGTCTGATCGAAAGGAGTAACTCTCACTTCCCTCTACTGAACATAACAAAAACAAACCCAAACATACCTTCTATAAATCTTAAAGACGTCTTCATCTTTCACGATTATATTGGAAAGAAAAGGAAGGGAGGAAAGGGGTCCCTCTGGATAGGTAGTCTTTTTGGGAAATGAACAAGTTGAAGTAATTAGTAAATTTCTCAGAACTCAATCAATAAACCGAAGGGTACACCGAGTCACCATTTCTTAAACGGACAGTTACGTCCTCTGTGTCCTCTACACCCAAACTAGGGGTCAACTCTTCTAGGGGACCTCATCCTTTACTGTTGGACGACGTCATAAGAACGGAGTTTTTAAGGTATTTGTCTCCTTGGTCCGCCCGATGTCAGGTACCTCAGTGTTTTCTCAGTCCGTACTGGATCGCTGACTCGTTCGTGCGTGTTCAATCCCTAATAGTGCGGGTGTCCTTTCCTCGATCCTTCGTTTCTGTAAAATATAACACCCGCTACCAAACACATAAAACTCCAGAAACCTCAACTTTTCCCGTATCTACTAAATACGTAAAAAACAGTAGTGGTAGCAAAAAGGTTTGTTTTAGTCTGAACTTAAAGAGAAAGTAAAAGTAAAGTCACTTAGTCACTCGACGAGGATACCAACCTGAGGTACGATGGACGAGGGGGCCAGTACCGAAACAACAGTCGTCCTAGTCTCTCCCCTTGGTTCTACGTCGTTTTTGTAGATGATCTATGATCCGACATTTCTTTTTTTACAGTGGACAGTAAGTTCAAGACGTTCCCAGTTCGGTAGCTGGTGACGTCTACGGGTTGATATCACGTGACGGGGCTCCCCTCAAGTACTACCTCTTTTCGTCCTTCGTTGGACACGAAACCTATATGACCGAGTTGTCAATTGTACGTATAGATTCCTTTTTAAAGTCACTGGATTCTAAGAGGGTAGAAGAGTACGTAGTCAAGTCAAGTCAGCGAGTCAGCACAGGCTGAGGAACGCTAGGGTACTTAGCGTCGTACGGTCCGGAGGGACAGGTAGTGGTTGAGGGCCTCAAGTGAGTCTGAGTGCAGGTAGCTCAGTCACTACGGTAGGTCGGTAGAGTGGGAGACAGCAGGGGAAGAGGAGGACGGGGGTTAGGGAAGGTCGTAGTCTCAGAAAAGGTTACTCAGTTGAGAAACGTACTCCACCGGTTTCATGACCTCAAAGTCGAAATCATAGTAAGGAAGGTTTCCTTAGGGTCCTGACTAGAGGAAGTCTTACCTGACCAACCTAGAGGAACGTCAGGTTCCCTGAGAGTTCTCAGAAGAGGTTGTGGTGTAAAGTTTTCGTAGTTAAGAAGCCACGAGTCGAAAGAAGTCTCAGGTTGAGAGTGTAGGTATGTACTGGTGTCCTTTTTGGTATCGGAACTGATCTGTCTGGAAGAGTACGTATCTTTTCGTGATTTTAGTAATTGAACTTTGCAGACTAGAAACACTAATAGTTAGTATAAAAATACGAACTAACGTACAAAAGGGGTCGTTTTTCTTTTCTCGTATGTAAAAGTAGAAAATTGAACCTTAAAATTAATACACGTATTTATCGTTGTCCTCTTACTCCTCAAGATTCCAAATATGAAATAGAAGTCCACCAATCGAGTGAATACCATACCCTAGTGAGGTCTATCGTTTCTCTGGGTCATATTAAGAGGACCGAGGAGGGAATGGAGAACCACCCGACAGGACTCTAGTTTCTGACTCGGACCTCAGTCACTGTCTCTATAGTTACCAAACTTCCGATCCCCTTACAGACTTCGTTCCAGGACGCCACTGTGCGAAACGAGGGTACCCGTCTTCCTCCAATCGTCAATGTCCCCCTCAATCCAGTCCAACCGTGTTACCAATGGTCCCTTTAAACGTTCCGCCATACGGGAAGTGACGGGGAAAGTATTCGACAACCCTTGTTAGTAATCGACTCCGGACTCTGTTCATTCATCCTTCGAGTCAGTGTACTCATCCGACATCCACTTCGTCCGTGACCAGGTCGTCTTCTACCCCCACCCACCCCTACATGTCCCTCGTCCTCTTGTCGAGAGAACTCACCGGGCTGGTATGTGGAGAAGTCTCGTCAAGGAGTCTCGAACGACTCTTCGACAGAGGACCCGATATCAGGAGTCATTCTAAGTACTTATTTTGAATTGAGTGTCGAAGACGATAAACGTAAAAAGAAAGTCAGTTATTCCGTAACACGACCCACCGAAGTACAATAACAACAAATCGGTGGTTAAGTACAGGTTGAGACACTGAGGTTCCTGACATCGGGCGGTCCGAGGAGACAGGTACCCCTAAGAGGTCCGTTCTTATGACTTCACCCGACGGTAAAGGAGGAGGTCCCCTGGAAGGGTTGGGTCCCTAACTTTTACGCGGAGGACGTAACCGTCCACCTAAGAAATGGTGACTCAGTGGGCCCTTCGGGTACCAAAGTACTGTAGGTAAATTAATGGGCAAAATAGAGGAAGAGTAATTGTTTTAGTTGTACTATCGATAATAATAATAGACTCAAAATACCTATTACTTTGACTTCGAGTCTCTTCCATTCCTTAAGACGAGACTACGACACCGGTCCTTCGGACTTTGGTCCTGGGCGTCGAAGGGAAAAACCGGTCAAAGTCACCGAAGAGCAAAGGAAAGGAGAGTCCGAGGACAATGGTGGTCGTTGGTACTCCTTCTCGCTACGAAATTTACCTTAATGTAGGTTGCACGCGAGGACGAAGACTGTAATACCTAGGTCCATCAATTTTTTGGGAGGTTTTTTTTTTAATACTCCCTCTGAAAGGGACCACCAGGTCACCGATTCTGAGACTCGAAGGTTACGTCCTCCGAGTCCAAGCTAAAGACCAGTCCCTTGATATAGGGTGTACCACATTACTTTCTCAAGGGTACGACGTCGATTTCTAGGACGTACGGTGCTGATTCTGGGTCGTGTCGGTTTAATTATTTGTTTATAAAAATTTATATAAATTTTTAATATAATTTAAATTATTTTAAATTAAATTAATTATTTTAATTATGTTGAATTAAATTAATTATTTTAAATTAAATTAATTATTTTAATTAGAATAATTTTAAATTTTATAACTTTAATTTTTATAAATTTTTATATAAAATTTTGTGTAGCTCCACGAATGGGAGGGTAGTATGAGACCTAAGAACTCTACGACACGAACGATCCAACGGTGAAACGGTACCAGTTCCGTGTCTCACCCCTGTTCCCCGACCTGTCGTCTTCCCTAGACACTGGGGCTTAGTCACACCAACTTAAATAAAACGGTATGAGTTTAGTACGAACCGTACTAAAGACGTCGGTGTCGATGATAAGAGTAACTGACCATTGATACGAAGGTACCTCGTCAGGAGGGAACAAACAGGGACCCAGGGACCCGGTGCACGGTTTCGGGGTTCCCATCGTCCTTCGGTGGGACATCCTGTCCTTATCACGACCGTAGGAGGTCGGGACACTGGGACCCGTTCGAGGAGAGGTACACAGGACTGGACACCCTCCCTTCCTTTTCTTCCGGACTCTCTACCTCCTCCACACCCCCTTTTGACGTTACCTCCTTAGGCCGTCGTACCTCCCCACCCCTTCCCCTCTGTCGGACGGTGGGGTAAACGGGAATCACAAAAGGAGATAATGGGGCTTTGTGTAGGAAAAGACGAGACTCACCGAAGGTCCCAGGAGGTCTAGTGTACTCTCGGGGTTTATTGGGAAACGACCTTTTGTTTGGGTCCGACGTCCTCTCGACCCGACCCGACCCCCACACTCACGTTCTCACCATCCTCCCTGTCCTAGTGGCCGACGTCTCTTGCCTTTCCTGTCCTTTCCAGACAAATGTCGAAGATCAGAGAAGGTCGGTGCTCCTTCCTGAGACTTGAAAGTGGGACTTACAAAAAAAAAAAAAAGTCAAAATAAACGGTCACCGGAACAAAGGTTTGTGGATCTGACCGGAGTAGACATTGCACGCCTAGGTCTTCAGGACTGTTAGGAGACCCCGTGTCTCACAAGTCTTCTGTTTGTCCGTCGGACTTGTGGTCACCCTTTCGAGTCCTCCTACACCCTCCCAACCTCTGAGAAGGGAGGGTGGTATATCGACGTCCCCTTGATGATCGATCCATAATATTTGACACTCCTGACCCCTCCGTTTATGTGTGAAGGCAATTTAGTGGGTTCCTCAGAGAAACGAATACAAGTAAGTAAACAAGTTTTGTATAAAAACTAACTTTATATGGACTACGTAACACATTTAAATACCATATGTGATACAACGACACTATGTAAATATATGACCTGATACTAACGGTGACATCGGCATCAATCACAGAGACAGTGGACAGTGTATTAATAGACACACACACACACACATACACACACACACACACACGTACACCACCCTCGTTAATTCTGGATCAGAGATTCAACCTAGTAATGTCATGTTATATATATATAAAAAATTGTCTTGTTACTACAACAGATATAAGTGATCTGACACGTAATCCAGAGGTCCGGAATCTATAGATGATCACCGTTCAGACACGGAGATTTGTCCACCACGATCACCATTTCTTAGGAGGACGGTTACGTCCTCTGTGTCCTCTACGTCCAAGTTAGGGACCCAGTCCTTCTAGGGGACCTCTTCCTTTACCGTTGGGTGAGGTCATAAGAACGGACCTTTTTAGAGTACCTAAAAAAAGAAAGGGAGGGTGTCCCGATGTCAGGTACACCAGTGTTTCTCGACCTGTACTGACACGGTGATTCGTGTATCCGGGAATTTGTTGTAGCGAGGGTAAGAAAACGGGGGCCCGGGACCTTTAGTGGTAAAACGAAAGACCAAAATGTTCCAATCGAAAAAAAAATCTAAGGTGTACATTCACTCTAGTGTGTCATAGACAAAAAGAGACAGACTGAATCAAGTGAGTCGTACTCTAAGAGTTCCAGGCAGCACAACAGTGTTTATCGTCCTAAAGGAAGAAAGAGTACCGACTTACTTATCAGGTAACATACACCTATAGTGTAGAAATGATGTTTATGTAAAGCTCACGAACGACACAAGACACAACTGACTTTTTTCTTTTATGTACTCTGGACACTCAATTCAAAATGACCCCCGTCTTACTCCTGAGATTGGGTCTTCTACCGGAGAGTCTACCGAGACCCTTGACGAGGTTTCTCTACCCCCTCCAGTCATATATACACTAAAACTACTTCCTTCTACGTCCGTTCGAGTGTAAAACCGTCCAACGACGATCAGTGGACCTCGTCTACAGAAAACACGAAAAGATCTACCCTGTTCTACGTTCTTAAACCCAAGTATTTTAGAAGAGGACTCATATAGATTAATAGACTCTCAGACAAGACGGGTAAAAAGGTTCTCGTGTAGAACGAAGTAAGGACTAGAGACGGGACTTGAGGAAAGCCCCCCTCACAACTTCCAGTCGCTGATGTCCCCGACAACTGAAGTAGGAACGTCTTCGTCTACCGCTCACAGTCAAAGATCAGTCGTCGGCCGTGGTACGATCCACGACCCTGACGAGGTGACCTCCGTAGCCCTGCTCCCCAAGACGAGACATGGGGTCACCGTCTGTCCGGCAACGTCTAAGTACCCGTCCCACCAATAACCCCGACGGAACCCTAGTTAGGGGTTCCTCTTCCCCCGTACGTGGAAATCAACTTCGACGAGAGTCCCCGACTCCGTTAGGACTTTCCCGAGAAGTGACTTTTCGACAGACGTGCGTCACGAGGGACGTCTGTGTACACCCACCATGGAACGACACAGATATGGGAGACTGTGGCGGGGTGATGGGTGCAACATCTCAATAAGCTTCCTCAACAGGAACGACAACAAGTCCGTGAGAAACATCGGGTGGTCCGAGGAGACAGGTACCCTAAGAGGTCTCCTCTTAGGACCTCACCCAACGGTGAAGGAAGAGGTCCCCTAGAAGGGATGGGTCCCTGGCTTACACGTAGAGGACGAACCGTCCGTCTAAGTAAAAAAAAAATTTATTAATTGAAATTAACCTCCTATTAATGAAGTGTTATCACACCACTAAAAACGGTATGTAGTTGTACTTAGTCGGTACCAATGTGTACACAGGGGGGGTAGAAGTTGCGGGGGTGGAGGGAGGGTGGAGGGTGGGGTGGGATAGGGAGACCCAACAGGGTCTCGTCGCCGAAACCCACGGGACAAAGTACGTAACTTGAGTGTGACCAGTAGATAAAATGTATACCGTTATATGGACAAAGTCACGATAAGAGACTTTAGTAGGGTGGGAGTGGAACCGTCCGTCTAAGAAATGGTGACTCGGTCGTCTCTTCGGGTAGTCCTCCTCTCTCACTCAATTAAGAGTGGTGTCACTTTACGTATTTTTCTCGAGTTATGGTTCAGTAACACCACAGGGATAAAGATCTTATTTGTTTCCTTTCAAACCGGGACTCCCTTGAACGTCAGCTAACTCCCCAAAGTCTGTTAGGGTACACTATTCGTACACATACACCCCTGGGTCCCTGAGTTTTCCTCCCGGGGAGGTGGGAAGAACTCTTCCGAAAGGTTTTCCGTCCCCACTCTCTCAACCCCGGACGTCCAACTCGTCTCGACGGGTCCGTCTCCTCCTTCCTCCCCGAAGTCCTCCACCCTCCGGGGCACGTTTCCGAGTCTACACTCACGGGGTCCCACCGACCTCTCCCCGGTGACCGTCCCGTACCCCTCACCCATTTCCGGGGGTAGACTCAGTGACTGAGACCGTTAACTTCCGGAAACGGTTCCTACACGGAAGACGATACTCACGTTGTTAACGGGAAGTGAGAGGACTAACCACCCCGACCTTGGACCAGAGCGTCTGTGGGATCCGAAATCTCGTCCCTCCGGTCACCCGTCCTTGCCCCACTCCCTCGGCGGGGGTGGACTCTCGACGCGACTCGGCGAAGGACACTGGGCTCAAAGTACCCGTGGACCCTCCCCAGCAGGACAACCGACCGTTAACAGGTAGGAGACGATTGTGTCCTCCCTCCCTCTTCCCCGGACCCAAAAGGGAAAGCGGACGAGAGTTGGAGTCCTTCGTTAGACTCGTGTGGTGTCCCTCAGTCCTTTCGTTAGCGGACGCACCGGAACTTGGTTAGTGCAGTGAAAGACCTTTGACCCGTAGGAAAAGACATTTTAATATTCAAACTTTACTTACCAGGGAGAAACGTGACCATAGACTCAGTCTCCTTAAAAGAGTCTCGGACAAAGAATGTTTTGGTGCCCGTGACAGGAAACTAGGAACAAATCGAAAATAAAGAAGTTCCCCCAGCAAAGGATAAGACGGAAGGGGAACTCGAGAATTCTTCGAGAGTTCCGGTGACTGTTAGTCTCCGGACGGCGGACGAGAGTTTGACAGGGGGTGCCTCCTTTGTCTTTGTTACCCTTAACGAAGAGGTCGTCGGGCCCAGGGGCCGGTCACTCTCCACAGGTTCAACAAATAGACCTTGATACCGACAAGAGGGGTTGTGGGGGTGTGGGAGACGGGGGAGAGGGAGATCCGACTCCAAGGGGTACCGGTCCTGACGGTCCTAACCAGTCCTGACCGGTCCTCTCCGGTCGAAGACCAGAAGCGGGGAAAGGTAGTCGGTGGAGGGTAGGGAGGTGGTCCTCAATAGAATAGAAAGGGTTCCGAGTCGAGTTCCGGAGGAGGAGGTACGTCGGAAGGGACTCGAGACGACTTACTTAACCAAGAAGGCCTGTGTCGTCGTTCAGAAGTGGGACAAAAAAGACGGGAGACAATCTCAATCGAGAAGTGTGTCTACTAGGGTGTCGGAATACGAACGTATGTTTACCGTTGGGTGAGGCCATAAGAACGGACCTCTTAGGGTACCTGTCTCCTCGGCCCACCCGATGTTAGGTACCCCAACGTTCTCAACCTGTACTGAATCGTTGAATTCTCTATCTCTCTCTCCCCGGGGGTTCACCTCGGACGATTGCGTCCTCTGTATTTTCTGCGTCCTCGGTATTTGCTGCGTCCTCTGTATTTTCTACGTCCAAGCTAGGGACCCAGTCCTTCTAGGGGATCTCTTCCCTTACCGTTGGGTGAGGTCATAAGAACGGACCTCTTAGGGTACCTGTCTCCCCGAACCGCTCGATATCAGGGGCCTCATCGTGTCTCAGCCTGTGCCGACTCCGCTGTCGTGTGTGTCTGTTTGCACGACCTACTTACAACGACCACCCCTTCCGTCCCTGTCTTTGCCGTGTTTCGAGACGTCCTTCCGACCACCACGCAGACCCTGTTTTGACCAGGGAGAAATGACAAAAGACCGGTTATATCTTGTCTTTAGACACGGCTCACGTGTCAGAGGTCTGTGGAGGTACCCTATCGGGACGAGTCCTTGTTCCTCCATCCGTTAGTACTTCAAGAGGAACACACTGAGGACTATCGAGATCTTTACTTGGACGACGACGGGAGTCGACGGGCAGTGGGACTCGCACACCTGACACACACACTCAGTGTCCCTCCCACCCTGGGACTCAAAGTCAAGTCCCGAGACCAGTGTCCGGACGGGATCGATACTGGACCTTCCCTCATCTCAAACAAGGTACGCGACGGGTCGGACGGACTGGTCGTCGTCCTACGGGTCTCCCTCAACCTTCACGTTATCCTCGGCTACTCAAGTCCCTCCACTCCCGACCCCCGACACCTCGACCGCTACCCCTATAGGACGTCCCAAGAATCACTGTCTTCCGTGCCGACGACCGAAACTTATCCACTCCCACCCTGGACTGAAGACACTATTTCAGGGATACTCCTCCCTGACAGCAGTCGGGTAAAGTGTCTACTTTTATGGTTTCGTCTCTACCACTCTCTGAACGGACTGGGGAGAGGGAGGGGGTGGTGGTAGTCTCCCACAGTGGAGGTAGGGTCTCGGGACGAGGTCCGGTAGGGTTTTCCGTAAACGAAGTGAGAGTCGACGAGGGAGAAGTCCCCCAGAGGGAACGGCGTGAGCTCAGTTCGAGGTACTCTCCACCCCGACGAACGAAGGGTCGACGTAGGAGTCACGGAAGTTCTACGGACCACGTGTCCTGCTCAAGTTACTCCGAAACGACTACTCCCCTATTCCTCTCTCCCTTGCGTCTGTCGGACCTCTCCCCGACGACCTCGTGGACTAGGACTCAAGAGCGGTTCCGAGCCATCAGTTCCAAGGGTACCCTTAAGGACCCCCAGATTCGGTCGGACCCCCAGATTCGGTCGGACGCCAGTCCACACACCCACAGACGGACCCTGAAGAGGGGTGGGGCGGTTCCGTAACGGGGAGTCTCTCAGTCTCTTCCCGCGAACCGACGGACGACAGTAAGTAACTAGTCAAAGAAGGCAGAAAGTGTATAAGTCAGTAAGTCGACAGGTGATTCGTAATGGAAGTGTGGATAAGACCCAGCCTGTGACGCTATCCTCTCGGATGTTCATTGGTTCAAGCTCACAGACGGGGAACGTAGGAACCCCCCTCTCTGGTTTCCCTTTTTGTTTACTCACATGTTGACGATACCCTCTTCCTGCACTCCCTGGAACTCTCCCACCCGTCGGTCCGGACATCCTCCCGTCCCGCCGGAACCCCGTCCCCAATGGTGGTCCCTCTTTCGAAACGTTTCGACAGTCTTCGTCCCGTCGGACGTCCTCCATCCCCCGAGTCTCTTTCCCCTCGGTCGCACCGACCTCGTGGGTCTTTCCCTCTCCCACCCTCCGCTCAAGACCCTTCTCCATTATCCGTCCGTCGGTTCCCGGGGGACCCGGAGTCGTCTCTCCCACTCACCTCCCCGACCAGGAGTCTTCCCTACCCCCCACCACCACCACCCTAGGTACCAAACCTTTCTGGCAGGGCGGGGGGGGTGGAATCGACGGTACCCCTGACTGACCCGGACCCACCTGGGACGGGACTCCCCGGAAGACCCAGTAAGACGTCCGGCTCGGACACTAGTCCCAGGGTCTTCCTGTCGCGAGTGGCCTCAGAGTAAAAAAAAAAAATTAAAAAAAGAAAACACACATACACAAATTAACAAACTGTTACAACACAATCAAAGACGACATGTCGTTTCACAGGTACATAGGAGAGAGAGCCAGAAGGGGACAGGGGTAGGGCAGTCCAGTAGTGTCTCGTGGCTCGACTCGAGAGACACGACACGTCGTCGAAGGGTGATCGATAGATAATAAAAAAAAATTACTTGACAAAGCCCATAAGAAAATAAATAAAATAAACATTAACCTCCTATTAACGAGATATTATAACACAATCAAAGATGGTGTGGAGTCGGACTCAGTCGGCATCCATCTAGGGACAGGAGAGGGAGAACTTGGAGGGAGGGTGGAGGGTGTGGTAGGGTGGGGAGGTCCAACAGGGTCTCGTGGTCCAAACTCGAGGGCTTGAGTGTGACGTTTAAGGGTGACCCCTACATATACAAAGTGACTACGAGAAAGTTGCGTAAGTAGGGAGGGAGAGGAAAGGGGTAACATAGGTGTTCAGAGATGGCCGAAGTAGAGATAACGACGTGTTCCGTCACAGATATGCAGTTACGGTGAGAGGGTTAAGTAGGGTACGAGGGGAAGGCCGAGACACAATGTGCAGGTAAGAGACGGAGAAGCAGAAATAAGGACGGGACGTTTATCCAAGTAGTCATGGGAAAACGATCTAAACTATACACACGTAAAAATCTTCTGTCTTCACCGCCCTGAACGGTCCTACCTACCTCTCCTCTCCTTGACTTTTTAAGAGACCGAAGACCGGGGTTGTTGTCCCCTTCATGGTAGACCCCTCCTCCCATCTTTGTCTTTTTACGGTTTTCAGAAAACTCGAGTTCCGGTTTTCCCGGCAAACAAACAAATTAAACATGTTACGGATACACGACCCGGTCTTTATGTTATATGTGTTTCGTCGGGACCCAAAAAGACGGCGTCGGTGTCATAAAGGACGTACCAACAACAGAAAAAAATGGAACCTCGGACCCGTCAGTGTACTGACGGGGGCAGGGACGGGAACCGGAGGGTTTCCCTCTGTCCCTGAGTCACATGTGAGAAGGACGACCAGAGACGACCGTGGCTCAAACGAATTTCCGTGTAAGGTCCGGACCCCCACCCTCCCTCCCGTCCCTCCCAACAAACACACACACGTGGACTCCTCCCGGCACACCTCCCTTCCTTGTGTACATTGAGTCATTTCAGGTCCGGGACGACCCACGAATTATAGTGACACAATGAATTACTAGAATATTGACTCGTGCTGGGATACCCCGGAGGGGTCCTGTACAGAAGGGGGAATAGGAGACGAAATCGAGGAGAGACTTCTCTTGTCATAGACTACGTGTAAAGGACTCAACAAAGAGTCTACACTTTTGGGGGTGGTGTACCTTCTACGACTGATGTACTACTGGCACTCATGTATCGGGGTCCTGACTATTACAATTGAGGACACTGAGGTGGGACAAGGGAGTAGTAGTCGGTTAACACGTCCTAAATTAGTGTATGGGACACTGGGGACGGGAGTGGACCCAAAAATTTTTTACGAAACTTCTTTGGGAAACTCTTCGAACCCCGAAAAACCTCGTACTCGATGGGAAGAGGAACGTACCGGGGTGTTATTTGGAAAGAGACGAGGTTTGAACCTGCAAAACCACAAACTGGAGTGACATGCAGTCCCTGTACTTGAACACGATTACTATATCTATAACAACAGAGGTAATAAATTTGTTCCTTTGTCTCCACCTCTCCGGAGTGTTCACACGTCTCAGGATGTACTCTGACGAATTAAGGGTATTTAGGTTTGGGGTGGAAGAACCAGTGTAAAAGGAAGGTCCACCTCTGACTGTGAGAAAGACGGGACATGGGAAAGAAGGGGTAGGAGGGTGTATGGAATACGACCTATAGGTTCACTAGAAATGTCAGATGTTGGGGGAGGGGGTCGTGGAAGAGTAACCTCCCGTAGACCCAGCGGTACAACCAAGAGGGGTTCGAGTCCATCTTCGAGGAAACACGCCGAAGGTTTTGTTAACCGGGAGTGGTACTCTCGCACACCTGAGGGACGAGGGACCTCTTTCCACACAGGACGAAAGAAGGGTGGGGTAACGGACACAATACGTTAATTCCCTACGAAGGAGACCACAACAGAGTTCTCCTCCTCCTTCCCCTCTCGGTCGACACCCTTCATCCCAAACTACGCAGTCCTACCCTCCCGGAGTCCCCAGATTCTCTCCTACAGGGAACCCCTCGGACGGTACACCTGCAACCGTGGTTGTCGAAGTCGTCGACGACTTGGGTCGTATTGAGACACACGACCTGGGTCTACATGGTACGTACTTAAGAAAATTTGGCGGTTCCTAAATCTAAGAACTTTCCCGAAAACAAAATAATTGTAAATAACAAACAGAAGACTTATAAAATCAGTGACTTCTAAACTTACTTCCTTTTCTCCTTTTACTTTTTGTGACCATTAAGGTGCTCGGTTTCTTTGATCTCACCCGAAAACGGGCTAGTAAGATCCAGTTCAGAAGTCGTCGTGACACACTTCACTAACACACCGGACGTGGTATTAGATAATAATAGTGAATAAATCCTTCAAAGGTTGATAGAGAAACTCTTTTTAGAAACGTTTCACAAAAGGTTTACCACACTGTGACACCACACGGTACTTCGTACTTTTTGGTTTCTGATTCCCCTATGTATTAGGTGAGGTCACAAGAGCGGACCTCTTAGGGTCCCTGCCCCCTCGGACCACCCGACGGTAGATACCCCAGAGTGTCTCAGTCGGTGCTGACTTCGCTGAATCGTCGTCGTCGTTTCCCTGTGTGAAGGAACCTCGATGAAAAATACACTACTACCTCCGTAAAAAGTTGGGGACATCTTTCCTACGTAACGAACTATTTACTGCGACCCTGTTAAACGATAAATATATGTACACACGAGTCCGCACAGGATGAGAAACACTGGGGAACCTGACATCGAGTGATCCGAAACAGGTACCTTAAGAGGTCCGTCCTTATAACCTCACCCAACGGTAAAGGAAGAGGTCCCCTAGAAGGACTGGGTCCCTAACTTTGGCTCAGAGGACGTAATATCCCTCTAAGAAATGGCCCACTCGGTGAGGTGAAAATCTAAGAAAAGGTCACATTTAGTAATGTCTTGTGACTTACCTCAGGGGTGTTACTCTATAGTACAGTCTGGGTGGTCACCGATATTGGTTTTTCCATCTATTATTGTTTTAAAAACTTTTACACCTCTTTATCTTTGGGAGTATGTAAAAACCACCCTTACGTTTTACCATGTCTGTGATATGTTTTGTCAAACCACTGAGGAACCTTACAATATGTACCTCAACGGTGTACTGGGTCGTTAAAGTGAGTGTTCATATATGGGATTTTTTTCACTTTTGCATACAGGTGTGTTTTGTACACCTGAAGTCGTAGTGTCAATAGGTTTTACATTTATTTTGGGTTCACTTCTAATCTCGTTTCTTTCTATTACATCGTCCCACAAGAAAACGGTCATAACCTTGTAGTGGGACTTTCTTGACTGTCAATACTTGCCTGACCAAATCGGTCTGCACCCCCTTGTCATCCGATTTGACTTCTCCTTAATACGGTTTCTTGATGACAACCTTGACCGAAGTGACGTCTGAAGGAAACAAGGAAACCTACTTCGATAATTCTATTAGTTATCCACACATTTACAGTAACTTGTGCAGTAGTAGGGGGTCTAACTTACATGGTAACGAATATAGTAGTGTCTTGACCTACTCTCTCTTCTCAAGACGTCCAATTTCTTTCACGCGTGTGCACAATTCAGTAAAATCAGCACAGGTTGAGACACGTTGGGATACCTGATATCGGACGGTCCGAGGAGACAGGTACCCCTAAGAGGTCCGTTCTTATGACCTCACCTAACCGTACGGGAGGAGGTCCCCTAGAAGGGTTGGGTTCCTAACTTGGTCACAGAGAATACAAAGGACGTAACCGTCTACCCAATAAATGGTGATCACGTTTTTATGTCTTCTTTTTATAAGAATTCTTTTTTAGACTCTTCCTGAACCTCGTAACTTCACGTCGACTCTCCACTACCTCGGACGATTAGAGAACCGACTTTCTTTTTCTATTCCTGGAAGACAAACTTATTCGAAAGGACGAGACTGAGAAAGTCTTCCGGATTGTACTGTACCTTGTTGTCTGACCAAGGTTTATCCTTTTCCTCATACAGTTCCGACACATAACAGTGGGACGAATAAATTGAATATACGTCTCATGTAGTACTCTTTACGATCCGACCTTCTTCGTGGTCGACCTTAGTTCTAACGGCCCTCTTTATAGTTATTGGAGTCTATACGTCTACTGTGGTGGGAATACGTCTTTGACTTCTCCTTGATATTTCGGTGAACTACTCTCACTTTCTCCTCTCACTTTTTCAACCGAATTTCGAGTTGTAAGTCTTTTGCTTCCAGTACCGTAGACCAGGGTAGTGAAGTACCCTTTATCTACCCCTTTGTCACAGTCTGAAATAAAACCCCCCGAGGTTTTAGTGACGTCTACCATTGACGTCGATACTTTAATTTTCTGCGAATGAGGAACCTTCTTTTCAATACTGGTTGAATCTATCGTATAACTTTTCGTCTCTGTAATGAAACGGTTGTTTCCAGGCAAATCAGTTCCGATGCCAAAAAGGTCACCAGTATATACCTACACTCTCGACCTGACACTTCTTTCGACTCGCGACTTCTTAACTACGAAAACTTTACGCCACAACCTCTTCTGAGAACTCTCAGGGAACCTGACGTTCCTCTAGGTTGGTCAGGTGAGACTTCCGCTAGTCGGGACCCTAAAGAAACCTTCCTTACTACGATTTCGCCTTTGAGATCATGAAACCGATGGAGTACGCTTCTCAACTGAGTAACCCTTTCTGAGACTACGACCCTCTCTAATCCCCGTCCTCCTCTTCCCCTGCTGTCTCCTACTCTACCGACCTACCGTAGTGACTGAGCGACCTGCACTTAGACTCACTTGAGACCCTCAACCACTACCTGTCCCTCCGGACCGCACGACGCTAAGTACCCCAGTGTTCCTCAGCCTGTGCTGACTCGCTGACTTGACTTGACTTGACTTGTACTGTGGTAGAATTAGTACCACACATCCAATCCACACACACCGATAAATAAAAACTGGATTCCGAAATGTTAAAGGGATCTACAGGTAAATACCTTAATGGAAACGTCCTAGTATAAGTTGTTGGTAAATAGTGGTCACTCTTGAACGGGTCTTTGAACGTCTTAAACAAGACGTGTTCACAGTGGGATGAAGTGAATGGTTAGACAACCTTGACTAAACGAATGGTTTGTACAACTCTTTAAGGGGAATCCTTTGTCGTCACCAGAGTCCGGTTGTGTGTGTCCGGTCGTTGACGACCTTTGAGAAACATGGATGCATGAGTGTGTGAAACCGTGGTGTGGGACTCTGACGATGTCGGTGAGAACACAAACAATGACACCCTGAACAGAGGAGTTCGAAGTACTTTTGGAAGTGAACAAAAAGGAACTCATTGTCCGGAGACAGAACAGACAGTACCCTTGTCAAGTCACTTAAGTGTACACTGATACCACATTTGTTATTTTACTTAATTTTACTTTTTTTTTAACATCGTCGAGACCTATGACTGTGTGTAAGTGTGTTAAATACATAGACAAAGTGGCAACTACCTGTAAACCACCCAACAAAATTCGATAATGGTTATTACAAACGTTTTTATAAGAACATGCGTAGACTCAATTTATAAGAACATGCGTAGACTCAAAAGATCAGGTGATAATGATATCATCTGATGATCAGATGATATTTGGTTTGACGACAAAAATATTACTGACTACGATACTGACAGTCTCTGAGATGAAACTCAGTAACGAAAGAGTCTAGAAGTTCTATGACTTTTTTTTCCCTCACTAGTCAAACCAGATGTCCTTGAACTCTTTACAATAACTAGAGTAGTGCCAGTGGAACTTCCGTCCTAACAAAGACAAATAGTAATCTACGAATCGTAGATGGTCTATATTAACCATACCTTCACCCAAGGTATGGTACAGTTCAGTTCTAGTTCATTACTTGGAAAGGACTTCCAAAATTTCTACTTCGAATACAAAGGAATAACATTATAGAAGACGATTAATTGGGTGAGACACCGTACTGGGGTGTTTGACAGGTTACTCAGAATTGTTTTTGTCGGTCACACCCCTCTAAAACTATGAATATAAAACTCAGGAAACTCAGGACTTTAGAATTTTTTATTATAGAATTATTGATCGATCTTTTCAAGATCTGAGATCGGAACACCCAAGGGAGACATTGTGAACTTTAGATATTCTGGAAGGGGTGTCTTATATTTGTAGGTTTTCGTGTGTGTAAGGACATGTATATTAACCCCTTTCGACCAGGAAAGAAGTAACAAGAAGTTATAATTTTGTTCGACATTTCCACCCTTCCTCCAAGTGTTCCCTCCCTTGTGTACTTATCAATGCCGACTAAGTGTAGCAACATACTGTCTTTGGTTGCGTTTTAACATTTCGATAATAGGACGTTAATTTTTACAAAATTTTTCTTTTTTTGGTTCAGTATTTATGAAACTTGACCTTCTTCAATAAATCTTCGTCACATTTATCTAATCCTTTTTACATCTTATACTCTCGTTCGCAAACAGTAATACTTTGAAAATTGATCCCCTTGTTAACCTGTTTTTCATCCGAAATCCGGAATTTTTTCGTAATAAGTTCGGTGTTTTCTCTCCTTTGTGGGGATCCACACTGCACACATTTTTAGGAGAGAAGGAGATCGTCGTCAGTGGGTTTTAAACTAATATCCCAACACGTAAAGGAAAAATTTGAAGAGATTTATTGACATAATACCACGATACCACTCAAGGGGGTAAGTTTTCCCACGAAATCTCCCTTTAAGGGACCACCGGGTCTACCATTTCTTAGACGGACGTTACGTCCTCTGGACCCGAACTAGGGACCCAACCCTTCTAGGGGACCTCTTCCCTTATCGATGGATGGGTGAGGTCATAAGAACGGACCTCTTAAGGTACTTGTCTCCTCGGCTCACCCGATGTCAAGTACCCAAGCGTTTCTCAACCTGTACAGAATCGTTGATTGTGAACTTAGTGATCTAAGGTTTGAGGGTGTATTGAAATGACTAAAAGTGGAACATAAAATAAATAATGAAATAAGTACGTAAATGAAATGTGTGAACTAACATTCAAATATCCCTCTTCTTACGGAGGTTTAAGTAAAACATTGGGATGACTTAGGACGTATATTATTTGTACACGCACGTACGAGTCATCGAAGTCAACACAGACTTAGAAACGTTGGGGTACCTGACATCGGGCGGTCCGGAGGAGACCGGTACCCTAAGAATTCCGTTCTTATCATCTCACCCAACGGTACGGGAGGTGGTCCCCTAGAAGGGTTGGACCCTTAGCTTGGGCACAGAGGAAGCAGAGGACGTAACGTCCGTCTAATGGGTGACTCGGTGGACCCTTCGGGTTATATTATTTACAAGTTGGTATTAAGTACGTATAGTTATAATTTCTAACACTACCTGTCTGTTCTGATTTTCTCTAAGTGCGTCCCTTTTGTCTACCCAACCCCACCTCCCCTGTGAAATGATTTGGATGACCAAGAGATAAGAGTAAGACTCTCTCTCTCACTCTATGTGTAAAAGTTCGATAGTCTCCGACAACAGGTTTCACTCTCAAATAAACAGAAGGACGAACAGTGCTTTCTAAGAAAGTTTCCATCGTTAACACCTCAATCAAAATTTCATCGTAAGAGACGGGTTTTTGTAAGTAAGAGGTTTCGAGGAAACAGTCTTCAAAATTGGATTTTAGTCGTTCCTGAGGAAGACAGTTACAAAACCGTGTAGCAAGTCCGTTTACATGAAGGACAACACAAAGTGTGTAGGTCCTACTAGAGGCTACCTGTGGAATGGGTGTCATAGTTGTAAAGTCAAGACAGGAGAGTGAGGTGTAGGCACTTTTGTGTGTTGAGACCGATGAAGAGTTACCTACTCGACACGACATATACTCGACAGATAATTCAACTACCTTAAAGATATCGTCCTACCTACGTAACTCGGCTAAAATTGTTTTTAATCGTCACTATAGCCGAAAGGAACGTCGAGTCTACCATTTCGCAGACGGACGTTACGACCTCTGGACCCAAACCAGGGACCCACCCCTTCTAGGGGACCTCTTCCTTTACCGTGAGGTGACGTCATGAGAACGGACCTTTTAGGGTACCTGTCTCCTCGGACCATCCGATACCAGGTACCCCATTGTTTCTCACCCTGTGTTGACTCGCTGAAGTGAAAGTCACTACTATAGTCACAATTCAAAGTAACGTGTGAAATTCCCCTTGTACTTATCTCTTTCTAGGAGAGAGTAAAGAAGTAAGAGAAAAACTAGTGTGAGATCGGTCCGAGGAGACTGAACTGCTCTGGAATTGGAACCGGACATTTCTGACTTCGTTTGTGATTTTGTATCAAAGATTGTCGAGTTCGGATTTTTCGTTCGCACTCGGATCGAGGGGTAAGTGCACGGACGGACTCTTTGAGTTCCGATGACTTTCTTAAGTGACGAACAAGGTCGCTTGTAGATTTCTATGTTGGAGACACAGGGTCAGAGACACCCTCCCTCTGTCGCCTGTTGGGTTTACTGACAGTGTAAACCCAAAACATCAAAAAGTGAAAAACACCAAAAAGTGAGGACACTAAGAAGGTTCTGGTTCGAGAGAGGGAAGGGAGGAAAGAGTCAGAGGAGAATGCTAAGGGTCAGTAGAGACCTGTCTGGTTTCGATCTAAGTCAAGTCCAACCTAAGACGGAATAATGTTGTAGATAATACCTAATTTTAGCTAGGAATGGTAAAATTGACCACAGACCGAAACAAATTAGAGAAACTGTTGTTTTCAAATGGATTCTAACAGATCTGGCAGGGAATTACCAAAACAAATTCTTACTTTCCCCATAACCTGTTATTCTCCATTCTTACTTTTGTCAATTTTTCATGTTTGAAGACCCTGGAGGGATCACCAGGTTACCTATTCTGAGACTCAAGGGTTACGTTCCCCGAGTCCAAGCTAGGGACTTGTCTCTTGATCTAGGGCACTCGACGTTGATTCCGAGTCGTGGTGGTTTATTTATTTGCTTTTATTTACAATTTTTTTATGTTTGAAGGTCAATATTCTATTTATTCAGGCCCCTATACTACATGACCTACCACTGATATCAATTGTTATGACATGCAGTCTTTTTCTTTTTATGACATGTAATTACGTATATATACCTTAGATCTTTTTATTATGACTACTTGGAGAATTGTTTCTTCTTTACCTCTGCGTCTGCATCTCCTACCAGACCATCTGTGTCGTCCCCTCCCTCTTCCGTCCTGTTTGACTCCTTCATCGTAACTGTACGTATGCGATGGTACACATTTTATCTACCGACCGTCCTTCGACGACATACCGTGTCCCTCGGGTCGGACCGTAAGACGCTACTAGGTCTCCCCACTTTATCATCCCTCTCCCTCCGAGGTCTCCCTTCCCTCTATATATACATTAATACTGATAAGCTCAACTACATACCGTCTCTGGTGGTGTTGTAACATTTCGTTAATAGGAGGTTAATTTTTTTCCAATTTTTTGGTTATGACGTAACATAAAACCTTCAACGATTCTTTCACCTAGAATTTCCAAGAGTGGTGTTCTTTCTTTTTTTTTTCATTGATACACTCCACTACCTACCATTGATTTACATAAATTGTTATATGTGTATAGTTTGGTAATACAACATGTGAAATTATTTTACAGTATCAGTCAATATAGAGTTCTTTTGACCCCTTTTCACCTTCCCTTTAAATATATAGTGACCACCCTTTACATTTTACTATGTCGGTGACACCTTTTACCAAATCGTCAGGAAGTTTTTCAGTTTGATATTAATGGTATACTGAGAGGGTTAAGGTAGAGTTATATAGGTGCTCACTTAACTTTTGACAGAGTGTTTTAAACACGTCCTTATAAGTTTCTTCGTAATAATTATTGTCGGGTTTCTCTTTTCAATGTGTATCTATTTGTTTTACATCATGTATGTAAATATGTTCTTCCTTGTCTCTTAAGGACCACTAGGTCACCAATTCCAAGGAGTGAAGGTTAGGTCCCCCGTACCCAGACTAACGTCCAGTCCCTTGATTCTAGGGTGAACAACTCACCGTACCGGTTTTTTTTCCTTTTTCCCCCGAAGGGACCAACAAGTCGCCATTTTTTTTAGAGGGAAGGTTGCGTCCTCTGTGCTCAAGTTAGGGACTAGACCCTTCTAGGGTATACGGTATACGACACCTCGTGGACTCAGGTGCACGGTGTTGACAAGTCGGACACGAGATCTCGGGTCTTTCGCGTTGACGACTTTAGGTGCACGGGAGCGCGGACACGAGGTGCTCTCTTCGGTGGCATCACTCTTCAGACGTGTGACGTTGAACACTTGTTGGGGACGAGTGGTGTTGATCTCTTCTCTGACTCGTAGTCACTTCTGGGTCGTGTCGGTTTTTCTTTACTTATTTTAATAAAAAAAATTCTTCTCTTTTTCCTTACTTCCCGACTGTCTCCGACGTTATACCTACTTGGTACTCTTGTAGTGTGATTCACTTTCTGTCGTTTGTGTTTTTCAGTGTACGATATACTAAAGTAAATGTACTTTATACGTCTTATTCGTTTCGGTACATCTGTCGTCTAATCATCAACAGTTCCCTCCCACCACTCCCCTCCTTCAACCTTGACTGAGGACTGTCCATATCCCAAAGAACGACACCACTACCTTTACAAGACCTTACTCAATCTCCACTACTAACGTAATGATTTCGGATGACTTAACATGTGAAATTGTTCCACTTGAAGTACCATACTCTCAACTTGGAGTCAAAGCTTTCTCTTTGACCGTTATGAACGTCGAGTTCACAACACCTCATCTAGTATGGATACAGTAATAAAAGACCAGTATGAGTGATTTCCACAAACCCGAAGAGGACACCCAGTCGCCGTTTCTTAGACGGACGTCATGTCCTCTGTGTCCTCTGAGCCCAAGCTAGAGACCAAGTCCTTCTAGAAGACCTTCTCCTTTACCATTGAGGTGAGGTCATAAGAACGGACCTCTTAGGGTGCCTGTTTCTTCGGACCGCTTCAACGTCCCTCAGGTACCCCGACGTTTCTCAGCCTGTACTGACTTGGATACTGAGTGTGATTTCACGAGTTCTGCAACCGTCCAATTTAATTTTTTCCTTTTTCATCTTACTTTCCCTCAGACCGTTTATCCAATAACACACTGGTCAACACTCACTCCTCTGTAGAACGCATAAATAAAAGAACCCCCTAATTACCCTCTTTCCTTGAAACCTCTCTGTGCCGCTGTTCGTGAATGACATCTCGTCTCGTCGACACAAACCCGTTCCTGTTGGGGTTTGTTCCTCTAAGAGAAGGGAAGGGTCTGTTGGTTTAGGACGATATCGAAGTAGGAAGTGAGGTTCGTCTCGTGTACGACGAGTCTACTCTTCGTTTAGAGGGACATCGTCGGTTTCTTTTGTTTGTGTCTTTTTCGTTAACTTTTGACTCTCTCCTTCGTCCTAAGACGTCGGATCGACTATTGTAGGAATCTTAGTTTGGGAGGTTCTGCGTACTAGTACCGGTAATGTCCTCTGACCCCCTGTGGGTCCTGGTCCGACAGGTCTCCTCTACCTCCCTACCAGGGACCGGGAGTCCCAGCAACCGAGTTGGGGGAGTCGAAACGGAAGCTGTAGTTTCCCTATAGTCACAGGAAGGCCATATCCTTCTCCGGTCACTCAAGGAAACTAGTAGATAAATAAGTGGTTTATATTTGACTCTAAGATGACGCGGGTTCTATGTGTCCACCCGTGGGGTCGGGTCGCTACCTTCCGGTCAGAGTGTCACTCCTTCAGCCGGCACTGACTGTAGAGTCGAAGAAAGAGTCCAGACGGGTCAGGAACGAAGGAAGGAAGTCGGTGTATAAGAACCATAGAACCGAAGAAGGCCCCAGAAACAGAGAGGTAGTTTCCCTTTCACACTCCTTCGTCAACACCACCCCGTGGACGGAGAAAGAACGACCGATCCACGAGAATCCGTTCTGTGCCCTAGGACACAGTGACCATGTCCCTGTCACCTGTTACACGGGATAAAGACTGTCTCCTGACGAGTCTCCTGCCTCATTGTTCCACAGAGATTGTCCCAACATAACTGATGTTTCATCATAAGTTCACAGTTCCCATTATCTTTCACACGAAACAAAGACGTGGAAAATAAAGTTTTGTGCACCAAACGTTCATCGAGAACCAGGACTGAAAAGTGACTCGATCCAGTTTCCTTCAACACGGAATCCTGAAGAGAGGTCCTTCCTTTCCTCCCGAAGGAAAGGGCGGACACCTTGGTCGAGGGTCGTGAAGGAGGGGCGGGAGGAGCGGGTTTGCGACTAGTGTCGCGGGAGACCACCTTGAAATCTCGTTAACGGGATATCTGGGGCCCGTTCGGGTTTCCGAGTCTCCTCATGCCACCTTGAGTCCCGTCCGACCTTGACCCCACGATGTACCACGCCGCGCCCCGCCCCACCCCCCGCTACGGATGTTTCTTGTCCGAGGTCAGTCCAGGACGACTAATAACAGTACGTCTTATATCTGGTGTGTAATGGTCAATAAAACCTAAAGGTTCTGTTCGGTCTTTGAAGAATAACTTTTTGGTTTTGGTTTTGATTAACATCCTCGGTTTCTTTAGTTCGCCACCCGTTCTCAAACCCGGACGTTTGACAGTCCTTCGAAACTAAAGGCACCTTTTCTACTTTTCGTAACTATAATCAATTAGGACTGTATATTTGGTCCTTGTCAGAACCATTGTCTTTTAGAATATATTTTACATTTTTAGTGTTGATACTTTTATAAACTGTTCCTTCTTTTTCTTGTTCAAATAAGTGTACGAAGACTCCAAAGGGTAGTATAAATGAACAATGTGACTAAAAATTTTAAAAAATGTAATTGGTCCCCTTTGATCCTCTAAGTAATTTTTTAAACTCTCCTTTTGTGTTTTATCTTTTTTAAGAAAAGTAAAAAAACGACAATAAACCTTTTTTTTAATAGAATTTCCATGGATAAGTGGTCGAAGGTCTCATGGTTACAGGTACTCCCACATAAACTTATAAAATCCTTTCTTTAGGTATGAGGGGTCATGTTGTATGTTTCGGACCTGTTAAGTCGGAGTAGGTCGGATGACCGGAATGGAGGATGATAAAGGGTGTCACAGGAATGGAGGATGATAAAGTAGTATGGTTTGATAGAAGGAGGTTCTTGTAAAGTCCGGAAAAGTCTTTTCGTATAAAGAATGAAGAGACCACCATGTCACCTATCCTTAGGCGTGGACGGTTTACGTCTCTGTACCCAAGTTAGGGACCAGTCCCTTGATCAAGAGTGTAAGGTGTTGATTTCTAGAGGTCACGATGTCGGTTTATTCATTATTATTATTAGGAATTTTTTTTTTTGTTTTTGTTGAGGTCAAAGGTACGATGGAGGATGGTTTTGGGGTAAATGTCCTATACAGGACTTCGGATGTCTGTATCATTTGACGGGTGAGGGTTAGAGACGAAAGTGTCAAGATTCGGGTATAGAGATTCTATTGTTATTAAAACGAATATTAATAAATAGATATGTAGAACCCGTAACCTTAGATGGGTGTCCCCCCGCCACAGAGACTACCTTATATTTTACAACTTTTGTGGAGTATCTAATCTTCGACTATCCCATCCAAAACGAGTGGGTTCCGGACCTGTTTTGATCTAAACAACATTCATCCTATTAAATTTTATGTAAAAATTTACCGAAATAAAAAATTAAAAAATTTCTTTAGTAGTAAAAGTGACAAGTTTTACGTTTCCCATATTTACGCACATGTTCAACTTTTGAGAAGGAGAGAGGGTACATAGGTCGGTGGATCACAGAGAAACTCATTTACTACAATGAGTAACAAATATAGAAGACCTATTTCAGGTGTAAGGAAATGTGTGTCACATTTAACAAAAGATGAACCCGACCAGACAGAAGGGTCAGGAGAGAGATGGAGGTCGGAACCGGGAGATGAAAGGTCCGATACGACTTAAATCGAGGAATTTTACGGGACGAGAGACAGTGGAAGAAGGGAGTGGGGCAGAAGTAAATCGTTTTACAAGGCAGTCCGACCGAAGTCGTCCAGACGCGACCACAGGTCACTCAAGGTTCTGAGGGGAGGGGAGTAAATTAAGAAGAGGGGAACTTGGATTAAGGGACAAATGGTTACAAATAGGAAACTTCCGAGACCTGGGGAACTCTAGACTCTGAGATGAGTAATGATTGCGGATCGTTGGTCGCAGATCGGGTGTCGTCCCACCCTTACTTTCGACGAGAGGAGAGTGACCTGAGCAAGAGCCCCTAAAGACTCGAGAGTCGGAGACCTTCAAGACCCTAAGTGCAAAAGGTTGGCTCCGTATTGAAGGTTCCCACAGAGATGGTGTTGCGGAGTGGAATGGAACGGGGGTTGAGCTTGCGTTAGACCTACACAAAGGAGGCGCGTCGGACTTCCCCCGCGGCCTGACTGTGTGTTCATAGGGACACTCCCGACAAGAGGGTCAAGTCAGGCGTAACCCTCCTGCTTCTCACAATCAGCGCGTCTCCGTGTTCGAACACCCGGACGTCTTGATAAATAAAAGAAGCCCTCTTCTATTTTATCGTCTCACGAAAGTAGTAGTCGGAGAAGGGACTCAGGTCAGTCGAGAACCTGTGACTTTTCAGTCTCCAAGACGAAAATTTCCCGATTTTCCTTCTAAGACCCGGTACCACTAGGAACGAGGGAGAAGAGACAGCCCTGAAATATCTACCTGTGAGTCGACAGAAGGCTAGTAGGTGGGGAAGGAGGACGGAGGTGTCCCGTTGAATTGACGGAAGAGAGTTTGAAGTCGGGCGTGGAGTGACTTACAGTTGAATGAGGTATTTAACATTTCATGACATTTTACGTTCCACTAACAATGGTAATGATAATAGCTATAAAATTGAGTCTAAGAATTACCGTGGTTTTAAATGTATATTCTATCACTGAGACCCTCACAGTGTTTGTGGATGGTAAGTATATATATAAAACATGTTCCTTGGTCCTCGGGATTTCTCCGATAGAATACATAAATTAATCGTAAAATAAACGAGTTGAAAGTTTTATTTTAGAGCGATGTCAAAATTCGAGTGAAATGTATCGACGAAAAAGAAGAAAGAAAGAAAAAACAATGTTAGTGAAAAAATTCCTCTAGAAACTAATTACAAACCGGAATGTCTGAAAACTTAACGTAAGAAGTTGAATGACAAAAAGACAAATTCATGAAGTCAACAAACTGATTGTTCGTCCGTAAGGTTACGTAAAGTTATCGAGAACATTACATTATTTAAGTCTTTAATATAAAGAATATTTATTCTTTTATGAATCCAAGGGAATTTAAAGGGTTGTGACAAATGTTCGGATCTTAAAAAAATCAATACTGTGAACAGTAATTTTTTAGACTTAGTTAATGTATTAAATTAAATTTAACCTGAGAAGTTTTAAGGGTTGATGAGAGATTATATAATTAGAGAGAATTCACGATGTTTAAGAATACTATAGTTTATATGTTTCTAGTAAGGATAAAATTGTAAGTATATCATTACTTACATTACTTACAAATGAAGATATAATAGAGACATTAATTAAGATTTAGAAGGTCAATAAGGTGACTTATTAAATTTTATAGATAAGTAAATAAAATAAATAAACCAACGTCGTACACTTTAGATCAAAGGACTGGTCCGTGACTTGGACTCGGGGGACGTTACCCTCGAACCTCAGAATCGGTGACCTAGTGGTCCCTCCAGGGTTATAAACATGTAATAGTCTACCGAAGGGACCACTGAGTCACCATTCCTTTGGTGGACGGTTACGTCCTCTGCATTCTCTATACCCAAGCTAGGGACCCATTCTTTCTAGGAGACCTTCTCCCGTACCGTTGGGTGAGGTCATAAGAACGGACCTCTGAGGGTACCTGTCTCCTCGGACCACCGATGTCAGGGACCCCAGTGTTTCTCAGCCTGTACTGACTTTAATGAATCGTACGTACGTGTAATCAACCTCATTTTTTCCTGTTCACTAGTGGTCCGAATTCAAGTTGATACCCTTTTCTGTCCTTACAAGAACCCCACGTGTTCAAGAACCACTCGTCTTTAGGTCCTGTACTCCTACCTTTGGTATAACAGGACCACCCCCCACCATTATTCACTCCCTACTCTTTCACAAATATCTACCACTGATGTCTATCGAGTAAATTTCCACACTAACATTTCTGTTCCTCTTTTCCATCTAGTCCTTTCCAGAAATTTTCTACTTTTTATGAAGTCATGAAATTCACACAAATTTACGACCTTCCTCGATTCAGTCACTCTTTTCCGACTTTCAAGGTATCTCTTTCTACTGTTACACGACCAACCTCTCAGGTATTAAAGTCCCATCTTTGTCCTAGGGTGCGTGTGTCCGACTTACTCGGAGGCCGTCGTCCTTCCTTCTTTCCCTTTCAGTGAGTCAGCACATACTGAGAAATCAGGTACCTTAAGAGGTCCGGTCCTACGGAAAAGGAAGAGGCCCCTTAGAAGGGTTGGGTCTTCAGCTTGGATCCAGAGGACGTAACGTCCTTCTAAGAAATGGTCGACTCGGTATTCCCTTTGGGAGGTCGTCGTCCCCTCTGGACGTTGGGTGTCTTGTCCTCCTCTGCCTCTTCCACCTGTTCACCCACCACACTCTCCCACATGTGAATCCCCGACCTAACTCCCTCGGCACAGACTACGGAAGATGACGACACTTAAGTCTTCGGTCCGGTAGATGAGTCTCGCTCTGTCCGTCCGTCTCCCTCCTCCTGTACTCGTTTCAGTACTCGGTCTTTTTAGTGGTCCCTCTTTTATACCGAAGCGACCGTTGGCAAGTCACTCGGAGGAAAGGACACACGCAGAGGGTTAAGGTTGAAGAGTCTAGAGCAACCCAGCGAAACAACGATATGTTATACCTAAAAAGAATAATTTATTCCAAAACCCAGTTCAGTAAAGTACCTACCAACTAAGGGAATAACAATGAAGACCAAAACACTAGTCCCACCATTTCCACTAAGGAAGCTGGGTGTCCTGTGTAAACATACCTTTAGTGGGGTTCCCCCGAAAAGAGTCTTTCCCTGACACCTCCACCGTGGTCGTCACCATCTCGAGTGAGCGTAGAAGTTAAGGTTTCAGCGAGACAAACGACCCTTGTCTTTCTGATGTAAAGGAGGGCAGAGGTTGTCGGACGTGTGAGAGATCCGAGAGACGGAGAGATGGGTACACCGACACCCTGACCCAAGACCGAAGACCTACACTCATCTTCACTCCATACCTACCCGGAGACCCAACCTGTCGACCATAAACAGTTCACCTCATTTTGACTTCGAATCAAGAGTAGGTCTGTGGGGTTCTAGTTTCGATCACCGTCTTGGACTCGAGTCGACTTCTCATTTTACTTCATTCTACTGATGAGGACTCCAGTTCCTTTTGAAAGGAAAAACGGGAACGTGTCCTTCCGAGGAACCCCCCAGTTTTTTCTTCCCCACGGTGGGGTATTATTCAAACCTATACATAGGTATCTGGAGACTTCACCCTAAGTAGAATCCTTTTTTTTTCAACGGGTGCTTATAACCCTTCCCAGGATCCTGGTCCGTCCACACTTTTTTCCTTGTTCTATTAACCGGTTTCCATTCGGGTCTTCCTGACAGGATACATTCACTAAATTTAGTGGAGATTTGACACAAGGAGTAAGTCCTGCGAGAGTGAGGAAAGAGTCACACATAAAGACAGATCAAAGACCGAGTGACACGAGGAGGAGGAATCTCTCCTACGGGTATGGGAAAGAGAGACCCCAACATAAAGACAGAACGAAGACAGAATTTATTTGTTTGAAGAAGAGACACACGAGAGGGTGTTCAATACAACATAGAGATTATTATTTGAAACATGGACAAAAAATCTCAAAAACGGAGAAACTTTGTAAGAACTAGAGTTTACCTTCTTTCTCGGTCCCGGAGAAACGAAGACTGGAGATAGGGGACCACCAGACCACCGATCCTAAGGACCCAAACTAGGTGGCCCAAGTTAAGGACCCGTCCCTTGATGTTAGAGAGAAGTCCTGACGAGTGACGATAGAGAGACTCTAATCTTCGTAAACGTGATGAAGGATCTAGTTGGGTGATATTTTGGAGGGTGCGTTCTCGTAACGAACGAAAGAGGAGAGTAATTGACTTATCTGCCCTCTCGTTGGTGGATCTTCTTCGGGTCCAGTCACTTAATGACCAAGGTAACAGGTAGACGGAACTTAACCCTATACTCACTTTTTATTTGAAAATGAAACGTCCTCACAACTCTACCAATTTTATAAAATCGGATATACTGAGTATTCTGAAGAATACACTCAGCTTCCGACTAATAGTAACGTAAGACTATTAGGTTAGACATGTAGACGAATTCTCTATGTGACGACTCACCGGGATTAATTATTAAGACAACCGACCACCCCTGGGTGTGAGGACTATTTGCGGACCGATTCGTTCTCGTTTAAACCTTTTGAGTCGTCACCGGTGTTCTGACCTTTTCTAGTCAAAAGTAAGGTTAAGATTTCTTTCCGTCGCGGTTTCTTATGAGTTTGATGGCGTGTTAACGTGAATAGAGTGTGCGATCATTTCATTACGAGTTTTAAGGGGTTCGGTCCGAAGTCGTCATGCACTTGACACTTGAGGGACTACAAGTTCGACCAAAATCTTTTCCGTCTCCTTGGTCTCTAGTTTAACGGTTGTAGACGACTTAGTACCTTTTTCGTTCTCTCAAGGTCTTTTTTGTAGATAAAGACGAAATAACTGATATGGTTTCGGAAACTGACACACCTAGTGTTATTTGACACCTTTTAAGACTCTCTCTACACTTATGGTCTGGTGGACTGGACGGAGAACTCTTTAGACATACGTCCAGTCCTTCGTTGTCAATCTTGACCTGTACCTTGTTGTCTGACCAAGGTTTATCCTTTTCCTCATGTAGTTCCGACATATAACAGTGGGACGAATAAATTGAATATACGTCTCATGTAGTACTCTTTGCGACCCGACATTCTTCGTGTTCGACCTTAGTTCTAACGTCCCTCTTTATAGTTGTTGGAGTCTATACGTCTACTGTGGTGGGAATACTGTCTTTCACTTCTCCTTGATTTTTCGGAGAACTACTTTCACTTTCTCCTCTCACTTTTTCAACCGAATTTCGAGTTGTAAGTCTGTTGATTCTAATACCGTAGACCAGGGTAGTGAAGTACCCTTTATCTACCCCTTTGTCACCTTTGTCACAGTTTGTCACAGTCTGAAATAAAAAACCCGAGGTTTTAGTGACGTCTACCACTAACGTCGGTACTATATTTTCTACGAATGAGGAACCTTCCTTTCAATACTGGTTGGATCTGTCGTGTAATTTTTCGTCTCTATAATGAAACGGTTGTTTCCAGGTAAATCAGTTCCGATACCAAAAAGGTCACCGTTACATACCTACACTCTCAACCTGACACTTCTTTCGACTCACGGCTTCTTAACTACGAAAACTTGACACCACGACCTCTTCTGAGAGTGCTCCGGGAATCTGACGTTCCTCTAGGTTGGTCAGGTAGGATTTCCTCTGGTCAGGACCCACAAGTAACCTTCCTGACTACGACTCCGACTTTGAGGTTATGAAACCGGTGGAGTACGTTTCTCAACTGAGTAACCTTTTCTGAGACTACGACCCTCCCTAACCCCCGTCCTCCTCTTCCCCTAGTCTACCGACCTACCGTAGTGGTTGAACTACGTGTACTCAAACCCACTTGAGGCGCTCAACCACCACCTGTCCCTCCGGACCGCACGGCGCTAAGTACCCCAGCGTTTCTCAGCCTGTGCTGACTCACTGATTTGACTTGACTTGCCTTTGTTCTCGTTATAAACAGAAAATCTGAAAAAGAGACAAAGGACCGAACCATGAGATTAGTTGACTCAAAATAAATCGACATAGTTGCGGAACTCCGTCTGTCACTACAGAGTCATTCGTCTTCAACGGGGGTTTGATTGTTTAATCCCCCTTTCAGTTGTTGACTCAGTGTATACTATTTTCCCATAAAAAGATTTAAATTTTTTCAGAGAATATTTAGTTGTTCTTTTTCTATCTGTTCCGTTAGAAGGTTTAGTTTTCCCTTTTCTTTTCGTTTATTGGTTATTCTACTTATCTACGAGTCGGAGGGTAACGAAGAGTATTTAATATCGTTACTTCTATGATCCCGACGATCACATGTGTAAGTCAAGTCAAGTCAAGTCAGTGAGTCAGCACAGGTTGAGAAACGCTGGGGTACTTAGCGTCGTGTGGTCCAGAGGGACAAGTAGTGGTAGAGGACCTCAAGTGAGTCTGTGTGCAGGTAGCTCAGGCACTACGGTAGGTCGGTAGAGTAGGAGCCAGCAGGGGAAGAGGAGGACGTGTGTTAGGGAGGGTCGTAGTCTCAGAAAAGGTTACTCAGTTGAGAAGCGTACTCCACCGGTTTCATGACCTCAAAGTCGAAGTCGTAGTAAGGAAGGTTTCTTTAGGGTCCCGACTAGAGGAAGTCTTACCTGACCAACCTAGAGGAACGTCAGGTTCCTTGAGAGTTCTCAGAAGAGGTCGTGGTGTCAAGTTTTCGTAGCTAAGAAGCCACGAGTCGGAAGAAGTGTCAGGTTGAGAGTGTAGGTATATACTGGTGTCCTTTTTGGTATCGGAACTGATTTACCTGGAATCAGCAGTTTCATTACAGAGACGAAAACTTATACGACAGATCCAACCAGTATTTAAAAGAAGGTTCCTCATTCGTAGAAAATGAAAGTACCGACGTCAGTGGTAGACGTCACTAAGACCTCGGGGGTTTTTATTTCGGACTGTGACAAAGGTGACAAAGGGGTAGATAAAGGGTACTTCACTACCCTGGCCTACGGTACTATGAGTAAAAGACTTACAACTCGAAATTCGGTTGAAAAAACGAGAGGAGAAAGTGAAAGTAGTTCTCCGAAAAATCAAGGAGAAGTCAAAGACGGTATTCCCACCACAGTAGACGTATAGACTCCAATAACCATAAAGAGGGTCGTTAGAACTAAGGTCGAACACAAAGAAGGTCAGGTCGCAAAGAGTACTACATGAGACGTATATTCAATTTATTCGTCCCACTGTTATATGTCGGAACTACATGAGGAAAAGGATAAACCTTGGTCAGACAACAAGGTACAGGTCAAGATTGACAACGAAGGACTGGACGTATGTCTAAAGAGTTCTCCGTCCAGTCCACCAGACCATAAGTGTAGAGAGAGTCTTAAAAGGTGTCAAATAACACTAGGTGTGTCAGTTTCCGAAACCGTATCAGTTATTTCGTCTTTATCTACAAAAAGACCTTGAGAGAACGAAAAAGGTACTAGGTCGTCTACAACCGTTAAACTAGAGACCAAGGAGACGGAAAAGATTTTGGTCGAACTTGTAGTCCCTCAAGTGTCAAGTGTATAACGACTTCGGACCGAACCTCTTAAAACTCGTAATGAAATGATCGCACACTCTACTCACGTTAACACGCCATCAAACTCACAAGAAACCGTAATGGAAAGAAACCTTAACCTTACTTTTGACTAGAAAAGGTCAGAACACCGGTGACGACTCAAAAGGTTTAAACGTCCGTATAACTCACGTCGTGAAAGTGTCGTAGTAGAAAGTCCTAAACTTTGTCGAGTTAACCTTAAGGTAGTGGAGGTGATCGAAACAAGCATCACAACGAAAGATTCCGGGTGAACTGAAGTGTAAGGTTCTACAGACCAAGATCTAATCACTAGTGTAGTAGTACTGATAGACCCAGCACTTCTAGAAAAAACATGTCAAGAATGGACATAAGAACGGTGGAGAAGAATTATAGAAGACGAAGACAGTCCAGGTCTGGTAAAGACAGGAAATAGCTCGGGTAGAAACGTACTTTACAAGGGAACCATAGAGATTAAAAGAACTTCTCTAGAGATTAGAAAGGGTTAGACAACAAAAGGAGATAAAGAAACGTAACTAGCGACTTCTTCCGAAAGAATAGAGAGGAACGATAAGAAACTTTGAGACGTAAATCTACGCATATAGAAAGGAAAAGAGGAAACGAAAAGCGGAGAGAAGAGAAGTGTCGATAAACATTCCGGAGGGGTCTGTCGGTAAAACGAAAAAACGTAAAGAAAAGGTACCCCTACCAGAACTAGGGACAGAGGACGTGTTACAGTGCTTGAAGTAAGGTATCAAGTAGTCCGTGAGATAGATAGTCTAGATCCGGGAATTTAGATAAAGAGTGAAGGTGACATATTAGTATTCCCTAAACTAAATCCAGTATGGACTTACCAGATCGCCAAAAGGGATGAAAGAAGTTAAAGTCAGACTTAAACCGTTATTCCTCAAGTACTAGACTCGGTGTCAGCCGAGGACCAGAACAAAAACAACTGACATATCTCGAAGAGGTAGAAACCGACGTCTCTTATATTAGTTAGCCTAAAGTCACAACTGGTAGACCACTACAGGTACACATCTCAGAAGAGAACACAACAACCTTCTTCCACAAACGATACTGATCACGTAAAAGAACCGTTTTGAGATAATCAGAAACGGGACGAAGTAAGGCGTAAGGTTCCGGTTTAAAAGGACAATGAGGTCCACAAAGAACTGAAGGATGAAAACGTAAGGTCAGGGAATATTACATTACACATTATCTCACATGTGTAATGATGGTCCTTATAGGAACAAGGTACTTTAGTGGGGTTGGGACTCAAGACCACTTTACCACCAACCCCGTCGGATCCACGGTCCACTACCACCCACTCCCATCGTCTCTGAACGAGTAGTACCGTTTCAAGGAGTGAATAAACCGACAACCTTGACTACGGTCGGTTATACCTAGATCATTTATGTCTTAAAGCTCGACTATAGAGCCTCTAGAACTCGGTAGTAAAATGTCTACTCCTCTACCTTCGTGTCTTTCCAGTTCAATGGACAAGTCCCTTGACAAAGAGGAAACTACAAGGTGTATATTGAGTGTGAGTGACAAGGGTTGTCTCGAGTAGTAGAAAGAGGGGTATGCTCGAAAAGACCTTAAGAAATAGAACTTCTTACAGTAGAGGGTGGGTGTAGGTCTGTCGATGCGGTCTCTCGACCCTCAGTGGTACCCGGGGAGAGGGAGTTAGAGTTCACTAGGTAGACAGAGGTGGAGAACGATTGACGGCGGACAGATAGAGAGGACGGGGGTCGAGGTGACGTTTGAAAGAAAAACAAAAACGGTGTGTCGTTCCGAACACCCTAGAATCAAGGGACTCCTCCCCCACCTTAGGTCCGGGGACAGTCATCTTCGTGTCTTGGGATTCGGTGTCCTGACGGTTCCTCGGGGGGTGGGGGGTAGAGGTAGAGGTAATAACAAAAAGGGACTAAACCCTAATAAAGTCGGACTTGATCCCGCGGAGAGTAAATTGGTGGAAACCGTGAAAATGAAGGGTCTCTTCGGTCTCACTGAAAGTTTGTGGTCTCGGACTACCGCGGAGTGACGACAAGACTTAGGACTCCGTAGAGGTGTAATTCTACTCTGACCACGTAACACCAGACCGGGGCGGGTGGACAGGATGGAGTCGAGGGACCGACGTCTGTGTCCATCCTAAAGATCACCGACAAGTTTGTACGGTATACGAGAACAAGGAAGTCAAAGAGGTGCAACGTCCCCGACTAGGAAACCGGGTCTTAGGGGAGAGCCCAGTGAGAGGTTTCGGGAGGAAAAACAAGTTCAGAGTCGACTTTTCGCGGAAGGAGACTTCTGTGCTGAACGGGTCTCTAAAGGAACGAAGACCAGTGAACGTGACGTGGGACTGGAACGGACGGGAGACTGTTATAGGAGGGTCAGACAGAAGATCCTCAAGACATTCGAGGACCTGCCACCCCGTCGAAGAAGATTTATAATTTAAGGGTCCCGGTCAGATCCCCCTTACTCGTTATTGACACACACCTTTCCTTGTCTACAAGTTGTTCTGTCAAAGAGTACAGGACCTCGAGTTCCCGTCACACCCTCTACCCAAGTATTCCTGGAGCACGACTACCATTTGAGCACCCCAGACCATAGACCTCTTCACTTCCCCTGGTCCATGTTCAAATTTGTGTGTGGAGTAAGTGTTGTGGTGTGATCTCTTTCTTTAGATTCAGGACCAAAGACTCGTACTACTCTTAATATACACGACAAACTTCTCTGTCTCACGTGACCGGACCTCAAAGGTTGTCCCAGACAAATGTCCCTCTAAAACTGAAAGTGAAACGTCCTCCTTGGGACCTTCCCTCGAACCGAGGAGACGTGGGACGGGAGGAGACGAGAGGAGGGTCGGACCTCCCGTCGGGAAAAGAGGACACTTACTGGTTAGGACTACCACCCTCCACCGGACGACCATTGAGAAGTCTTGGACCGTCGTCCAATTTCCTGTTAAAAACTTTTTATTTGTTTACTGGAGTTTGGAATTGAAGAGATTCTTTTAGGTGACAAATGGGTTCTCGAACACACTTATCTCACCCATTCCTCATTGTTTGACCTGAAGTCAATTTCGTCATTTTTCCTTAAAATACCTTGATCATCCCTTTGTAGATGAAGACGAAATGACTGATACGGTTTCGGAAACTGACATACCTAGTGTTGTTTGACCTTTTAAAAAGTTCTCTACCCTTATGGTCTGGTGGACTGGACGGAGAACTCTTTAGACATACGTCCAGTCCTTCGTTGTCAATCTTGACCTGTACCTTGTTGTCTGACCAAGGTTTAGCCCTTTCCTCATACAGTTCCGACATATAACAATGGGACAAATAAATTTAATATACGTCTCATGTAGTACTCTTTGTGACCCGACCTACTTCGTGTTCGACCTTACTTCTTGGAGTATATAAGTCTACTATGGTGGGAATACCGTCTTTCGTTTCTTGATCTCGGAGAACTACTTTCACTTTCTCCTCTTACTTTTTCGACCGAATTTTGAGTTGTAAGTCTTTTACTTCTAGTACCGTAGACCAGGGTAGTGAAGTACCGTTTATCTACCCCTTTGTCACCTTTTTCACTGTCTAAAAAACCCGAGGTTTTAGTGACGTCTATCACTAACGTCGGTACTTTAATTTTCTGTGAACGAGGAACCTTCTTTTCAATACTGGTTGGATCTGTCGTATAATTTTTCGTCTCTGTAATGAAACGGTTGTTTCCAGGTAGATCAGTTTCGATACTAAAAAGGTCATCAGTACATACGTACACTCTCAACCTGATATTTCTTTCGACTCGCGGCTTCTTAGCTACGAAAACTTGACACCACGACCTCTTCTGAGAACTCTTAGGGAACCTGTCGTTCCTCTAGGTTGGTCAAGTAGGATTTCCTCTAGTCAGGACTTATAAGTAACCTTCCTGACTACGACTTCGACTTTGAGGTCACGAAACCGGTGGAGTACGCTTCTTGACGGACTAAACTTTTCTGGGACTACGACCCTTTCTGACTTCTACCCTCCTCTTCCCCTTATCTCTTACTCTGCCAACCGACCGTAGTGGCTGAGTTACCTGTACTCAAACTCATTTGAGGTTCTCAACCACTACCTGTCCCTCCGGACCCCACGACGTCAGATACCCCAACGTTTTTCAGTCTGTGCTGACTCACTGACTTGACTTGACTTGACACCCCCCTTTTTGCCTTGAGGTAGGGGTACTTACGTCTCAACTGACCCAAAATTTCCCACTTACTCTCGTTCCACTCCCCACCAGAGTTCACTTTGACTGTTCCTACCCCCGTTACTCTACCTCAACCCGGTCTCCATGACTAATGTCAAGTTTCCTTACCAAGAGTCCGGGAACTCTTTCTGTGAAGACTCAACATCCTCTAAGTATGTGTAGACCTTCCCTGTCTCCCTCCTAAGCGTTACCACTTCGGAAAACTCATTCCCGAGATTTTCACTCTGTCCAACCCTGGACCCTGTGAATCGACGTTACGAACGTGGACCTGTTTCCAGAGGACGTCGTTGTTTTATGTTTTTTTTGATGTTCCCTGATTTTTATCGACACACGTACACGTCACCCCCTTTTAATACTTGGTCTTCTATGTTTTCTGGGGTTTGGGTCGTTTTCTTCCCCAGACGAAAACGTGGGACGAAATACGTGGGACGTGGATCCTGGTGGTTCCCCACCCGTTGGGTGAATTCGATGGGGAGGTCGGGATGGGGACCTAGGTGAGGACGGGAGTGGGGTGTATCCTTAGTCGTCGGGGGTGGGGGGTGGGAGTGGGAGAGTCCCTCGTTCCCTCCCTTAGACAATGAACGAAAACGAAGGACCACGACGTCGAGTTCAAGGTTGTATCGGAACGGATTTAAAGAACGGAGGGGAGACGAAGAATGACCAAAGATATCTAATTCCTCCGGTTCTCGTTTCCAGTCATTGTTCCTTCCCTCCACTCCTAGCTCCCCGGTCAGGAGTCTACAACCGTCCTTGTTTTGTGACTTTGGAGGACCGTTGTCACTCAAAAGAGTCCATCCGTAAACTTCCTCTCCGACCCCAGTAGGAGCCCCGAATCGGAGTACGTCGTTCTTCGGTACCACCTCAAATAGGTGTCGTATCTGCAAAGGTGCCTCGCCCAATACCCGGGTTTCAAGACGTCACGAGTCTCGGTAAACGGTCATCCTCGACGATTTGCAAATTTCACCAGGGAAGCTGCAGGCGAAAGGGACAACCGACCCGAGGTCGGTGCGTCAATTTACCCGGCACGTCCTTCGGTTCTCCGTCACCTCTCGCCCACCCCACACCCGCCCACTCACCAACGCAGCGTCCGGTGGTCCTTCTCCCTCGTTATTTCGCTTTCACTGGCGAGTCTCTCTCCTGCCGGTCGGTCCGGACGCCGAAGCCAAAGGGCTAGGCACGGAGGGGGTCCCCGCAGACTTGTAGGGCCGGGCGAGAGACAGATACGGGGAGCCAATGGCGGCCTAGGAGCCGCGGACAATCCGCAGGGGAGGAACGCGTGTCGGTCACGGCGGCGGCCGCGCGCCTTTCCCACGGTCCCGCGCAGTGGCCTGGCTGGGACCGAGGCGGGAGAGCGGGCCTCGGGACTCGCGGTCCGCGGGAGGAGTGAGGTCTGCGACGGGGCACACGCGAGTCCGGGGGCGGGCGCTAGCGACCCAGTACCCGCGGCGGCCGAGGAGCCGAGACAGGGCGGACCCGGAGGGGCGCGGCGGGCCCGGGGCGACCGAGCCCCACCGGCGGGACCCTGACCGGCGCCACCGAGACCCCCGGCAGCGGACCGCGGCGCGCGCCGGGCCAGCCGCGGCCGCCGACGTCGTCCACCCGTGCCACTCGCTCGACACCTAGATGGGCCAGTTCAGGACGTTCCCCCACAGCCACCTGCGCCGGCTCACGTGCCGGGACCCCGACGCGTCGCCGGTGGAGGCCCTGTCCATCGCGACCCGCGCCCCTGTCGCACCCTGGACGGCCCCTCCCCCACCCACCCCCCTCGACCCCGAACAGGGCCCTTTCCTCTTATCTCCAAACGGCGAACACAAAGGACCCGACAGAGACTAGAACATCTATCTTCCCAGTTCAACCACAGACCAAGTCTAAACCTTGCCATCACCTCCGTTCGACAATCGACGTTCAAAAACACGGACCTCCTGAGTCACTTCGGTTTGTTGAGTGTTCCGACCTCAAACCTCACCTCTTTAGAAATAACGTCCCGGTACGTTCCTCTGACCACAGCGTACGGAGGGGGTTTGGAGAGGGCCTTTCCAAAACTGTTTGAAAAAAATTAGAAATAAGTAAAAAACCAGACGTCACCCTAGAGACCAACACTGGACACTTGATGATCGGCGTCGTGTACCCTAGGTCGAGGGACTGGTCTCTAGTTTCGGGCCGGGACGTGACCCTAGCATCTCAGGGTCGGTGACTTGGTGGTCCCTTCAGGGAACTGTTTTGTAAAAATTTCGGTTCACTCCCCCATAACGTCCCAGTCTTTATTCTAGGACGTGTTAAAAGAACTGACCGAATGTCACTTCATTGTACCCCCACAGTGTCCTCAATTACAATAATAAGGAATCCGAGGTCCTCCGAACCTCGACACATGAGTACCAGTAGATTCATCAATTGTAGAAGGTAAACCACTCCCAAAAGTATAGATATTTTGTCGGACCCTTTATACATAGTTTATGACAATAAATCCACACGACATCAGGTACCCAAACGTTTCTCAGACCTGAATCGGTGACTTGTTGTTCTTCCATGAAGTCTCTCTTGGATTTCGTCTCTATCCCCTCCCTGACAGGACCCTTTCGGGGTGTCCCAGGACGAACGAACGTTTTAGAGACAGGGAGGGACCTCCTCTCCGAGATATTTTTGTACCCCAGACTAACGAGTAGAGGTTCCGACGACAAGATTTAAAAGACTAAGAAACATACTTGCGTTATCATCTTTTCATTTTACAAGAACCGTGATCACCCATCTACCCTCGTTACGACTTTGGTTCAGAACAAGTTCGTGTGACCGAAACCGGAACGACCCCGACCAGGGAGTGGTAAAGATTATGGGCCCCTTCCAAGGACTCTGTACGACCTCCAACCCCAGGACTGGACGACATTATGCATTACTCGTCTCCCGTCAGAAGACAACCCCTCCCCTATACCGTCCACCTGGTACGCACATTATGGACGGTGATTTCCTTACCACACAGGGGAGGGGGTCTCCGTTTCACTAGGAGTCACTTCTTGAAATCCATTTCAGGAGTGGATGTATCCTGGACTGTGTAGTCTTAAAGTAGGAGGAGGGAGTCCTTTCCGCGGGACAACAAAAAGAGGGCGGTCTCCACTCGGGTGTCTGTATGAGCACCTGTGTCTTACCGCGTCGACGTATTCCCCTTCCGGTAGAACCGTCCACAGTTGAATTTTTTTTTACGTGTTGCACTCACAATTCAAAATGAACCCCGTTTTACTCCTGACGGCGGGTCCTCGGTCTTGGAGTCTATCGAGACTCTTTGACAAGGTTTCTCCGTCCCCCCTTTCCAGTCATACGTACACTAAACCCCTTCCCCCTTATGTACGTTAGTTCGTGTATAAAAAGGTCTTCTAAAGATGGTCAGAGCACTTCGAAACGATCAGTACTCCTTGTCAGTAGTGGAAGTTCCTAAAATCACGAAAAGGTTTATACTCCTCTATGTTTTTAACCCGAGTGTTTTAACCGAGGACTTTTGCAGATTGGTAGATTCCTGGACAGAAGAGTCAAAAAGGGTCTCGTGTCTCACGAAGTAAAAGAGAGAGGTGGGACTTGAGGAAAGTCCTCCACAACTTTCAGTCGTCGACGTCGTTGTTTACCAAATTAGGAACATCTCCATCTACCGGTTTACGGACCGTACACGGCTAACCATCAACTCTGTCCCTTGCTAAGGTCTGGGATCTTTCTCACTAGTTCCTTCTTGCCTTGGAGGAAAATACGAAGGAATCCTACTTCTACGAAACGACAGACCGACCCTATCTAATCGATACCAGGATACAGATGTCCTCCCTCCAAACGTCTAACCAGAAACACCCTCGGAAGATCGCCTCCCACAGACGACAGGACTCAAGTAAGGGCCCTGTGTACATAAGAGAAGCGACTTTTAACGAGAGGGGAATTTCTTTATACCCGAGGGTGCCGTACCTTTTTGAAGTCCAACAAAATCTTTTCACAACACACTTCGAGTGTCCCTTAAAAGGTAGGGAAAGTGGGGTCTAAAGATTAGGACCTCTCAATGAATAAAAACCAACACGACCCAGAAGTAAGGACGTGCGCGAAAGAGATCACTACCACTCGCCCCGACGAGAAGGAACGACATGCATCCCAAGAGGAACGTCACAGAAGAGAACTCCTCGTGTCCGAGACCCACACGTCCGAGTCGTCAACACCGTGTACCTGAAGTCACCGAGACTTGGGACACCTTAGAAGGACCTGCTTCTACCTTACTTGTGAACCGGGGACGTAACCGTCCACCTAAGGATAGGTGACATGGTGGTCCCTTCAGGGACCTTTCAAAAATTCTGACATTATAGGACTCAAAAGGTAGGGTCCGGATACCTTATCCTCACTTTGTTCGAACACACCCCACACAGCTGAATCTTTTATCAGTGTTGGATGTTCCACTCTTGACACAACTCAAGGTTCAACTCAAGACAAACCGCCCTTAAAAATCCTGAAGTTTGGGCCCTCTATTGTAGAGTTCACTGGAACTCTCTTGACCAGACTTCTCCGTCTTCTCTCCTCGGTCCAATATCTCCTCAAAACGTTGTTTCCCGTCCATCAGTCAGACTAACAGTTTTCAAAAAACATTGAATTTTTTTTGATCTATAGGGTTCAATTCCTTAAATCGCGAAAAGATAATACCCTTCTACGTTCTCAGACTCGAGCGACTTTAGTAAGGAGACTATACGTGGTGTGGATAGACCCCGGTCGTAGGATAAAAGTGTGGGACTCAAGGAGTCCCGAGTGTTTCCCTCATCGACGTACCGTCCATAAGAAGGACTCAAGGGAGTCCTGAGTGGTCGAGTGTTTCCTCCCGACTTTAACGACGACTGACTATTTCTTGGGCGGACGGTTATGTCCCCTACATTCTTTATGCCCAAGGTAAGGACCCAACCCTTCTAGGAGATCTTTTCCCGTCTGTTGGGTGAGATTATAAGAACCGACCTCTTAGGGTACCTGTCTTCTCGAACCACGCGATGTCAGGTATCCCAGTGTTTCTCAGCCTGTGCTGACTTCGCTGAATCGTGCGGGCAACTGTAGGAATAAACGACTATACCGTCCTTTATGAGGTAAAGAGTCCACAATTTCAGAGGGATCCACTAAGACTACGATACTAATCTCCCAAAGAGACCCTGGTAATTCTTCTTAGACTCGACTAAGTTCACACTTCCTAATCTTTTCGGAGGACTAACGACCCTTCTGAACTCGGTCTCACTTCTGTATGCAAGAGTACGACGTGTAGGTCTCTTTTCCGTCAACACGAGGGAAGAAGAAGTGCACTTCGTGACTACGACAACGTGTCTCTCAGTCCCGAACGGACGCACAGGCGAAAAGTAGTCCTTCTTGACAACAAAGGGTGACGTACACCGGTGATGAAACGACACTGAGACCGAAGGTACTTTTCTCTTATAAAAAGGAAACGAAAAGACGGAGACACCTGCAGGCTTTTATCTACCTTGACATACTCGCACGGGAACAAAACTTGTTATATACGAACTCTACCCTATCACACCACACCTCTGACCCCACTCCGCCCCTTTTCGCTACCTTATGAAAGTAAACTACCAAGTATGAGTCGTCTGTGACTTGTTTCCGGAAAGTTGTCTATTATATTAAATTCGGAGGATCGTTAGAACACCCGATCTATAACACAGGTGAAACGTTTATTCCTTTACCATAGTCTTTCCTACTCATAGACTGGGCTCTAGTGTCACTAGAGCCACTCCGCCGTCACTTCACTCTAGAATTAAGGGACGGGTCCTTAACTTGGACCCATCGGACCTACTCTTAGTCCTTAGAATCCGTGGTCCGGTCGTTCCCGATCTCCGATCTTCGATAAAAAGGGGACCTAGAAACTGGGGTCACTTTTTGCGTAAATAGTGTCTCCGTCTTTAACATTTACGTCTATGTTTCAAATAATAATCGTTACACCTCTCTTTCCCACATCCGTCGGGAGAATCACTCTTCCTCGGGTGGATAGAGAACAGAGTCTTTTACGATTGTCAAGATTCATAGGTCGGACTTCGGGTGAAGAAACCCGGGGACACTTTGCATTTGTCCTCCGGTCAACATTGATAGATTGGACCTCAGGTAAATAGAGGATGTTGTTGATCTGGTGATATACTACTTCCCTAAACTTGACTATAGAGACTCCCGTTGTGAGTACGGGAACGACACTTCGGTCATACATTAAATGTTCCCGTCCCTAGTGTCGTTCAGAGTCCTCTGGAGGTCTCTTCAGTTGAATTGGAGAAGGCTCGGACAAAAAGTAACCGATTTCTCCAACTTAAACTACTAGAGGTTCAGGGACAGATAGATAAATAATTCGCTATTGACTTTGACCTTTTGTTTGACCTTTCTTGAGACGATATTGCGACAATAAGAGGGTTGAACTCTAAAGGTAGCACTTTGAGGCGTCTCAGATCTTCCGTCCTTTTCCGGCGAAACTAATTAAAGGTAGAACTTGGACACAGAAACCTTGACAAGAGGCTACGACTCGCGGAGGATTAACGAGAACAATACGGGTCTCAGGCTCAGGGGTTTTGACTCTCTTATTCTGCAGGTGTCGTTACGTTTTCGTATTTCCCCAAATAACGATCGACCTCAATCCCGGGTCCAGAATAGGTCGTGTCACCTTAGACTGTTCTCGGGGCTCGAGACTTAGTGTATATGAAAATATGTCTGCCAAGAAACAAAGATATTGTCGTATCGACTAACCAATTTGGTATACACGCTCCCTGAAAATTTGGAGTGTAGGGATAGACCTAACCGAGCCCAGACCGCACCCGCCCCAGACCCCTCTAAAAAGACTAACCAGATCGATGTGACGGACGCCCTCAAGGGTCACGGAGTCGAAAAGAGTCCGGATCGGACGGGGAATCTGGGACAGGACCGAAGTCAAACCAGGATTGTGAGACTCGGAAGTTAAAGATCTCTACAAGATCAGTTTCGGAAATTGCACAGACCCTCGCGACCGGGACTCACGGGACTCGAAACTCGACCAAAGTTCTGACAGGTCGTTTTACGACTGCAACCGACAAACCGTGTCTAAGACCCGACAGCAGGAACTGGCATACAGAGTGGGTAACTATTTAGGTGGGGTCGGGAAATACTTCGGTCGGGAAGTAAAAAAGACGTGTCTGATAAGGGAGAACCTCTGGATTCAGGGGATTCAAATAATAGGGTTCACAGGAAGGGAGGAAGGAAATGGGAGGTCGAGAGACACCACCCAGAGGACAAAAGGAGGGAAACGACCGAGTCAAGAAGGGTGAAGGGTCCGGTCAGACAGGCAAATCTTTACTGTGAAAGGTAGACAGAACTCGAGACGAGGGACTTGTGACGACACCCAGCAAGTCCCGTAGCGACAAGGAAACCTCTGAATCAAGACCCGAGACGTTACGAGAAACACGGTGTGTGAGCACAAAAGACACATTTTGCTTCCACGACCGAAAGTCCCAACGTCCACTCCTTTTCGTCCAGTACTAGTTTAGGTGTGACGTCTATCTAGGAAAGAAAGAGCAGACCGTCTCGTCTCCAGTAATAAGTGAGGACCCGTAATAAACACACGTCCTCCACTTTTTATTGTAGTAAGGCCAATGTCCCATTGCCCCCACCGAACACACACAACGGCTACCGAGAAACGTAGGAGGCAACACTAGCAGGGCGAGGTTCCAGTCCGACGAACGTTCGACGGAGAACGGGGGCGGTAACGTCCAATCGTGTCTTGAAGGTCGGTGGTGAAGACGGAGGAGGGTACCTAATTGTGGGTCCAGTAATATGTTATTCGATCCCCGCTCCGAACTCTTGGTCTCACGTCCCAAAGTTCACCCCTCTTTCTACCCTCCACTTTTCTGAACCGGGTCCCGACTGAAAATCTTTATTACTAGGCATCCCCACACACTGAGGACAGACCTATTCGGACCAGAACACCCCGAGAGTCTCCCTCCGAGCAAAGTCTCGTCCTGCCCGGTACAACCTTCAAGTCCACGTCCGAAACCACCCCAAGTAATCTCGTCCCGGTGGGTCCTGAGACACGGGTTCCTACTTCGACCTTTATTCCTTGTCCCGGGTCGGGACTCCCTTAACAACAACAAGTCGACGATTTACCAGGGACTGAGAAACGTTGGGGTGCCTGACATCGTGCGGTCCGAAGGGACAGAAAGTGGTAGGGGACCTCAATCGAGTTTGAGTACAGGTAACTCAGTCACTACGGTAGGTTAGTAATGTCGAAGACAGCGGGGGAAGAGGAGGACGGGAGTTAGAAAGGGTCGTAGTGTCCCGATACTGTTCCATCCGTCCTTTCGGGACCCAGTGTCTTGGGTGAGAATGGGGCGTCCACTTCCCGATCCCTTGGGACTTTCGGTTTCTACGGACCCTTTTTTTTTCCTCCGGGGGAGTCTCCCAGCCCCTGGATCATGACGGGTCGTAGGAGTCGAGGGTCATCTCATCGGTGTCGTCAAGGGTTTTACGGAAACGAGATAGTGGTGACGGTGCCGGTGGCACCATGGGCACGTGGTCGTACGCACGGTCCCTCGACCCGAGTCCTGGGTCGGGCACAGACGACCGAACCTCCGTTCAATGGGTCGTGAACCTGTCCTTACCCGATAGACTTCCCCTCCAAGGTCTCTCCTCTGAGGGGCGGTCTCTGGACCGAGTAGTCCAATAGAGTGGTAAGGTAGGCCGAGGTCCGTATAAAACTTTACAGAGGGAGTAAGGCCGTCCCGGACAGAAAAAAAGGACGAGTGCACACCCTCCGAAGTCGAAAGTCACCACCAAGTGAGTAGGCTCAGACGTCTCAAGGAGTGGGTGACGAGAACCAAGACAGATTTTGTCACTGCGACTTTGAGTAAAAGGGATCCCCGCCGTGTGAATCCTTAGTTTAGTACATACACCATATTGGGTTTTACAGTCATATACGTAATGATATCTATTCTCGTATTGGTCGGATTGTAAGGTAAGAAGTCGAGTGAGACGTGGGGTGAGAGAGGGACCTACACTATGTGTCTCACACTTTCGACTCGGGTCTTGCCCCCCACCCCACCCCCCACCCCTGACAGATCTTCTACTCAAGAATAGATTGTGCACTTAACGCATTCAGTAAAGAAAAAAGAGGTCGAAATGACTCTATTGACTTTATATTGTAACTCATTCAAAGTCCACATGTTGCACTAGTAATCTATGTGCGTATATAACACTTTACTAAGGGTATTATTCCGATTACTTGTGTAGGAAGTGGCGTGTATTAAAGGTAAAACAGTGACAGCAATAGCACTCTCGTAAACTCTAAAAGAGAGAATTGTTAAAAGTTCACATTTATGTCATAATAATTGATCTCTACAGTATTACATGTAATGTCTGTAAAAAAAGGGGAATCTCGAGCTTCAAACATGGGAAACTGGCGGACTTCCGTCAGTGTATAAAGGGGGTGGGAGTGGGGTACCGTTGGTGGACAGACGAGAGACAATGAAAGAAACATTTTACAAATGAATAAACCGACGTGGTCCAGAATCGACGCCGTACACCCTAGACCAAGGGGATGGTCACTCGTTTGGCCCCGGGGAGTGGACCCCTTGCACCTCAGAATCGGTGACCTGGTGGTCCCTTCACGGGATGAAAGACAAAGGTCGTTAAGGGTCGAATAATCTAAAGTGAATGTTCACTCTAATATGTCATAAATAGAAAGAGACAGGTTGAATGAAGTGAATGACAATTATGGGAGTTCAAAGTGGGTACAACAGATTTTTAACGTCTTAAAGGAAGAAAAATACCGATTTATTATAAGACGGGATATCTATATGGTGTAAAAGAAAGAAAAATTTTTACCAGGTACCCCAGAGTTTCTTAACCTGTGTTGACTCACTAACTCACGTGTGTATGTCTGCGCCGTAACCAAATATTGCAACACATTCAAAAGTGCACACGTACTTCTTCTTTCCGATAAATACCCAAAGGACTAGTTCCAGGTGTACGGGGTCGTTCAATTCGGGTCGTCTCCGACCAAACGTAGGTGACCTTAGTGTGTGTAAGTTCTGGAAACAGATCTCAAAGTCAGGTGGACGTGGTCATCGGTAAATCAGTCAGGGGAGAACAAGGTGTCGTCTTTCTGGACCTTCTGGAAAACGAAATTGGTCCCTTCAGAGACTGGTTTTGTTTCAGGGTTTCACTCGTTACATACTCGAGATCGTCATCTCCTCTAGGGATGCGGTCGGAGTGGTCCTAAACCCCCTGACCCCTAAAAGTATGTAACCGGTTTACGAGAAAGGGTCCCAAGAAACATGGTTTGTTTGAGGAAAACCCCACGCCCCATCGTGGTAGAGAACTTGCCTTTCTTAAACCGATCTAAACCTATAACAGATCTTTAACGACCCAGGACTCACCCCCGTCTCCCTCAAAAAAAAAAGACAAAAATTTACAAACAGACCAACGAGACTCAGAATCAACGCCGTGGACCCTAGAAATCAATGACGTACGTTTGAGAATCAACGCCGCACACCCTAGATCAAGGGACTGATCCCTAACTTGGGTCCACAAAACGTAATCCTCGAACTTCAGAGTCGGAGACCTGGTGGTCCCTTCAGGGTCTCTCCCTCCCAAAACTACTTTATCTTTCGATCTCCCCTCGAAACCTCACCCACCGTTTCCGAAAAGACTCACACGGGAACAAACAAAGAACCGTCCAAAACCGACCACTATTTCCTTCTACCTGTGTACCACTGACCGGCCGTCCTTGGAGCGGAACACAACCAGAGGTAGTGGATACTCCTGCTAACGGACTAGGAGTCCCGAGGTCCGTACCTGGTCGACCAAAACGGCTGGTTTGACGTAAGAAGTTTGTTCGAGGTACTGACGTCCACGAGACGAGACCCCGAGGCCCCTGGACACGGTTCTGAGTAAAGGTAAATCCGAGAGGGGACACGGGGTGGAACGATGTGAAACATGTCATCTACTACTCTGACCATTTCCTTTATAAATTCTCTTCAGATCAGATGAAACCCTAGTTCGGTCACCAGTTCACACTCACCCACTTTATTTTATGACGTAATTCCTATAAATCTAAACGAAAGTAGTCTATACCGTTCTGTACGTCTGTGTCTTTTTTGACAGTACTTCTTTCTTCATAAAAAAAAGTGTGTATTTAAGTGTGTACGGATCTTTGGTCTTCGAGTACGGTACGTCCTGGTGTACCCCTTTATGGCCCCAGACGGTCCTCCGTCTCTCCCGTCTCCTTTGACGTTCTGAGAAATAAGACCAAAGACGTCCGAGACCCTTTTAACCGGGACCCCGTGTCCCCAACAGGAACCAACAGACCATAGACTGGGACTACTAATCTCGCCCGCTTCCACCGGTCTCACACTTTGCGTCACCCCCTCCACCAACCTACTCCTGAAACCTAACCGACCAAACGTATACTTTCGGGTCACAAAGTGATAGAGAGAGTCAACCAATCGGGACCTTCCCCCTCAAGGAAGTCGCAGTGGTTCAGGGTTCTATAGTTTCGTAGTTTTGGTCTTATTCATTATGTTTATATCTCTCGTATGTCTCCCGGTCAGAAATCCCAAACAGAGGAAAACAAGTTCATCCTACCTGAAGATAAGTCTTAACAGTCCGTCTGTTCCCGTAAGTAATCACCTCTACAAGGACGGACATAGAGACCCAACTTACTATGCCTACGACTCCGAAAAGGACGACTAAGACACCGGGGACTCCAGACTCTAACTCTGACGTAGTCCTCCATACTCTAGACTGGAGACCGGTCTGTACGCGGAATTCGGACCCGAAGGAAAGTCGGACACCCTGGGAACGTCCCGGTAGGTCAACGTACCGAAAAGTTCCAGAACAGGACACGATCGGCCCGCAGGATCTCCGAATCTGTGAACGGTACCCGCGAGGGAAACATTGGTGGGCTCTTAAGAGTCGTACACCTTTAACCTCTCAGAGTCTTACGAGGGACATGGGAGTACGACACGAAAATAATCGTTTCACAGACTTGACTTTGGGTAGTGAGGTCCAAGATGTCAAAACTTTCGGACTTCGTTAGTAAGTAACTGATGTCATAAAGTCAATTAATAGAGTCATTCAAATGCTCCGTCTATAGTCATGTTAAATGTTTACTCCTCTGGTTCGAGTCTTTTTCATTTCCTCTAAGGAATTGTCTCGGCATCCCTGCCCCTACGTCACAGTACTTAAACTAATTGAAAGTAACAATCAAAGAAATTGGTCGAAAGGGATAAGTGGGATACACCACAGTAAAATAAAAAACTCTCGATGACATCTCGTCATCCGGAAGAATTAATAGTATTCCTAAATACTTGCTAACTACAGATTTTTCAGGTTTGCATAAAAGTCCACACTCTTTCTTTATTGAATTTTGGACCTGTCAGGTTGTCTTCAAAAGAAAAAAAAATAAATATTGACTTCATTATCAAAGGAAACTTCTTCTTTAAAGAGGTCGACCCAAAGTAAGGTAATACTCTATATCACTGATGACTGTTATAGTATATTAATTTATAAACTATACACTCCTTAGATGTATTACATACCTTTACTTTCAGCGAGTCAGTACAGACTGAGAAACACTGGGGTACCTGACACATCAGGTACCTTAAGAGGTCCGGACTTATGACCTCACCCATCGGAAAGGGAAGAGGTCCCCTAGAAGGGTTGGGTCCCTAACTTGAGTCCAGAGGTCGTAACGTCCGACTAAGAAATGGTCGACTCGGTGTCCCCTTCGGGTTCTTATGACCTTACCCATCGGATAGGGAAGGGGTCACCTAGAAGGGTTGGGTCTTTACCTTGGTCCCAGAGGAAGGCCGTAACGTCCGCCTAAGAAATGGTTGACTCGATAGTCCCTTCGGGGTGTATTTCATAAATATTCAATATTTTGTGTTATGACTTTGTTTGTGGACATCTCGGTATGGGTTGAATCCTTTATATTGTACTTACCTAAATAAAGTTCATGGAAGTACTACAGGACGGGGAGTCTCTTTGGTCCCAGGACTTAAAGAAAAAGAGGACCAAGGACGATGAGAGGAAAAATACATACCTACGCGAGGATCTATTATATACCAATTCAAAACGAAGTTCAAATACTTTACAGTAATGCGTCATAAGAAGACATCGACGAACAAGAAAAGTTGCGATATTCTAAGTAGACACCGAACACCGACCTTCGACATCAACTCAAAAAAGTGCCACCCCATCAAAGGTGACATACTGAAACGATGTCGAAGAAATACGAGAAGAGGTAATTGAGTACAGTAAAACATCCAAAAAAAGATTATCCTTTTTACAGGATTCTTGTAAAAAGATGTATAGAAATTAAGAAATCTCGTACTCGAATCGTCATCTTAATGACTCAGCAACCCATAGACGTACAATTAAAACTATTCCTTTACCGATTAGCCAAGGGTTTTAACATGGTTAAATATGGAGTGGTCTCATTCCCAAGTAACGGAGTACAGGAGTAGTTAATCTAAACAATGGTCAGGAGGAGTAGACCGAAAAGAATATAAAAATTAAGACGTTCATAGAAATTTTACTTAATCCACCATAGAGAAACGTCAAAATTAAACGCAAAGATCCGTAAGGTAACTTTAGACCTTCGATTTATAAAAAAGAAATATCGATAACCAAGGAACACGAGAAAAACAGATACTTTAATAAAAAATACAAAGTACGGGTTCAAAAGGGATGACTACCCCTCAAGAAATCCAACCTAGATAAACCAGTCAATATTCTCTACGTTTTAGGACGAAACACTAAATAAAAAATTTAGAAAAAATACCATAGAAGACTTTCTATCTGTAAAATTTAAAATACTATAAGTTTCATTAATTGGAAAAACCCCCCCCTTAAACGGGAAAAACACAGAATTCTTTATATGAGATAAGGTTTCAATATTTTTTAAGAGGATGCTAAGAAAAAGATTTTGATAACTTCAAGACGGAAAAAGTGAATGCAAAGACGTAGATTTCAAATAAATAAATCAAAAAATCTCAACTAAAAACTACCACTAAACTCCATCTTTAAGTTAAACTAAAAGAATATGTCAATAGTTCACGAGGCCATAAAATAACTTGTTAGGCAAACAAAGGGTCACTAGATATCACGGTGGACGTAACACCGTAGAATTCTAGAAACAACAGCAACAGACCAGCATTTCATTACAGGTTGAGAACGTTGGGGTACCTGATGTCGGACGGTCCGCGGAAACAGGTACCCTAAAGGGTCCGTTCTTATGACCTCACCCAACGGTAAAGGCACAGATCCCCTAGAAGGACTCGGTCCCTAACTTGGACGTAAAGGACGAAGAAATAGTGACTCGGTGAACGAAGAAATCTTTCACAGTCAATAAAAGACTCGAGAGAGAGGAAACGTGACCTAAGACATAGGTAAGGACTAGGATAGGTAGTGACAGAAGTAAAGAAATTGAAATATAGAACTATAGCTCATTCTACTCAGAGGAGTAATAAAATAGAAGGTTCACAGAACTGATAGGAACCTGAAGTGTGAAAATAAAAAATTAGTTACCCTGTAACAATAACAAAAATTAAAAAACCAGAGTGACACACCTTCCGTCCTAGAACCAAAACGTTGGTCCCTAGCTTGGGTAAGTGTGACAGCACCTTCACATCTCAGGGTCGGAGACCTGACGGTCCCTGAAAGAAGGACGTCTAAAATCTTAGTCGAACAGTTTAAGGTACATTTTAGGAAAACCCTAAAAATAACCTTAACGTAACTTAAACTCCTAGGTAAATCCCTTTTAACTTTACTTAAATAAATAGATAAAGTTCTCACGGACTAAGTATCGTCCGGGAATTTATTTACTATCCAGAGTGTAGAAATCACAGTCACCGGAGGGATAGGTACTTACACAATAGAAAAGAGGGAATAAACACAGAATAAAATAAAGAAATTGTTTTAAAGTATTAAAAGAGATATTATCTTAACATGTAGAGAACAATCTAACTCAGGATCTGTAGAATAGAGAAACAGGACAAAATTCACTCTTAATTTAAAGAAAAAGACAAATGTAAACTATCAAAAATAAGAAGATAGTAACCACTTTGAAAGGTCATTTTGACGGATCTAAAAGAAACATTTTCAGGTAAGTTCGAAAATACAGAAGAGTTCATAAAAATCACTCAATAAAGCGAAATATTTAATCATCTAGTGATTGAAACAACAAGTCAACGAGTCAGTACAGGCTAAGAAACACTGGGGTACCTGACGTCGTACTGTCCGAAGGGACAGAAAGTGATGGAGGGTCTCGAACGAGTTCGAGTACAGGTAACTCAGCTCCTACGGTAGGTTGACAGAGTGGGAGACAACAGGGGAGAAGGAGGACGGAAGGTAGAAAGGGTCGTAGTCCCAGAAAAGATCACTCAACCGAGAAACGTAGTTCACTGGTTTCATAACCCCCAAGTCGAAGTCGTGGTCAGGAAGGCTACTTATAAGTCTCAACTAAAGGAAGTTAGGACTTGATTTAATCTAATGATTGATTACATCAAGACAATACGAGTGAGTCCCTCTACGCCAAGAAAAGACACTCCACCACTAATACCTTGTAGAGTAAATCTTTGTACCTTCTTTCACTTGAAAAGTATTTTAAACCTCTCTTAACGTCCTCCACCTTACTGTCTTCCCATCTCAGAAATCGTCCCTCCCATCCCTCCTTCCTAATCACCCCCCCCATTGAAAGTCCCCGTGACCTATTAATCAGAAGGGGACGGGGCAACCCAGGAGAGACGAAGAGTCTCTCGGGTGTGATCCGAGTGGACTCACCCACCTTCACACACGTGAATGTGTCCTCCCGACAGGACTTCCCCAACTTCCTTCGCAAGTCGGGCCCCTCGTCTAGACATACCTAATCATCTGACCACCTCCTCTCAAAATCCCCTTTCCGACTTCCGTCACTCCCTCTCCTGGTACTCTCCTGGTACCCCAACCTCGGTCCCCAATCAGTCTCCGACTTGTCACCGAGGTTCTTCTCCCAAATCTCTCTTCCGTTTCCAGGTTCTTTGAAGTCTTGACGTACCTCTAAACTGTCATCCACCCCACTCAGATCGGTAGTCCGTTCCAGACACCCGGAGTCCCTCGTAGAATACCAGGTGAAGCCTAAGGGAGTGTAGGTAGTGGGGTCCCCGGAAGTCTGACCTCCTCCGTGAGTGTCCCTTCACGTTTGTGGAGGGCACTATGGACTCCCGATCCTAGGGAAATTCCCTCAGTCAAAGGTCTAGGAACTTAGAATATCCAAGAGGGAGGTCGACACTATAATGGACGTCCCCCGTTTAAGAGAAGAGGTGGAGAGGAACCATGTCTACTTTCCGAACGGGTAGGGAACAGAATCATCTCTCGTGACGGGACCCTCCCTTTTTGGACATCCCCCGGGTCTGTTATTTTCTTATGACCATAACGATTTCCTCTTACAAAGATTACTGCCCTCATTTCAGTAAGGTGTTCTACCACTAAGTCAGAAACAGAATGTGATTTTACTTCCGTACAGATCAGTTTAACAACGACTATTTAATAATTTTTGTGAAAATTACCTACGGTTTCTAGTGTCTTCCTAAGTTTCCTACTCACCTTAATAATATTTAGTTGAAGAAAGTAAGGTAGACACTTCTGTCATTTAGGATTCTCAAGAGTAGTATTCTTTTTTCCTTGAATTTTTTTATACTCTACTCCTGATGATTGATTTGAACACTAGTAAAGTGTTACGTACATTCAGTTCAGCAATACGAAATATGGGACTTGCATACGTCACGACACACAGTTAATACAAAGTCATTTTGATCCTTTTGTAAAAACAAAGGGAAACCGACGGGGTCCACCACACACTTTGAAGAAGTTGGCGTCAACCTTGGGTACGGAGGATGTCGTCTTCGTACCGTAGAATTGGTGACCTGGTGACCCCCTCAGGATCTGACTCTTTTTTTAACTTTTATTAAAAATTTTGCACCCGGTCTTTTCTTCAGGAAGTCAAGTCAAGTCAAGTCAACGAGTCAGCACAGGCTGAGACGCTGGGGTACTTGACGTCGTGCGGTCCGAAGGGACAGGTAGTGGTTGAGGGACTCAGGTGGGTTTGGGTACAGGTAGCTCAGTCACTACGGTAGGTTGGTAGAGTAGGAGACAGCAGGGGAAGAGGAGGACAGGAGTTAGAAAGGGTCGTAGTCCCAGAAAAGTTTACTCAGTCAAGAAACGTAGTCTACCGGTTTCATAACCTCAAAGTCGAAGGTGTAGTCAGGAAGGTTACTTGTGGGTCCTGAATTAGTACATAATAATTTTTATCAAAAATTTTTATCGACAGTTTGATGGGACCGTAAACTTAAGGTAACGTACGAAAATTTTCGTATTAAAATAAAATAAAATTATATTAAATATACATAAATATTATAATTCCATATTGTATATTTAATACTATATTAAAATGAAATTTACAATTATAAATGTTAAGTTACCTTTAAATTAGAAAGTATTGTTTAATTTGAATATTTTTTATGTCTACCTGGATCTCTTTTAGTATGATTCATACAGTCTGTCAGGTCAAGTCAGCGAGTCAGCACAGGCTGAGAAACACTGGGGCACTTGGCGTCTATCTCCTTCAGTTTATAATATACGACAGTGTTTATATACTTAGATTTTTTATTATGTTTACTTAGATATCTGTTTTGTCTTTGTCTTAGTGTCTTTATCTTTTGTTTGAATAACAAAGGGTTCCCCTTTCACTCCCTCTCTCCCTTTTTAATTCTCGTACTCTACTTGTCTATACTCGTTACGTATTTTATCTATTTGTTGTTCCTAAACGATGTATTTTGTCCCTGTGTGTGTCACGTACGGACGAGTCAGTACAGACTGAGAGACACTGGGGGACCTGACATCGGACAGTCCGAAGAGACAGATACCCGAATAGGTCTACTGTTATGACTTAACGCAACGGTAAAGGAGGAGATCCCCTAGTAGGAATGGGTCCCTAACTGTCCACCTGAGAAATACCGATGAACCCTTCGGGTATTTTGTCCCTTGATATAAGTTATAGAATATATTCAACATCACCTTTTATTAGACTTTTTCATATATATATTGAGTTAGTAAATATAGACTTTACTTGTGTTATAACAGTTAGTTGATATAAAGTCAAATTTTTTTTCTTCTTTTCAAATGTACAGTTGAACGTTAAGACACTCCCCATGTATCGAAAAACCCCCCTTCTCTCATATATCGAAAATAGAAAACTCCGGCGAGTTCGTTTTTATAGGAACTTCTGGTGAAGTAATAGTCCACCTTGGACACAGGTGGAACACTTCGTCCATTATATAATAATAAAGGTTAAACATTGACTCTGTCTTCCAGTCTCCTCAAATTACTAAACGATTTTCAGTATTCTAATCTCTCCCGTCTCAAGGTCAAACTTGGTCCAAATGGTCTGAGGTTCAAGTCCCGTGGAGATGGTGTGGTACCAGGGAGAGGGAAAGACTTCGTAGGATTTAGGAACGCTGAGTTTCACACCAGGCACCTGGTCGTCGGATCCGTAGGGCTACGAACAATCCTTACGTCTCGTGGTCCGAGGTCGGGGCGGAGAACTTTGTTTTGACCATAAAGTCGAACATTGACGTACTTAATACTCGTGGACTACCCAAGAAGGGACGAGGGAGGGCGAGACGAAGACGGGTCCAAACCGGGTGACTGGTGAGTGACCAGAGGGTCCTATCAGTCTAGGGTCGTCGGGTCGAGAAGGTGGAACTGGGGTGGTGAGTCACACAACTCCACGCTTACATTGGGGGGACGAGAGACACTGGCAAGGTCCCACAAACCAGAACTGTAGGTCCCGTCCCTGACGCCACTGCTCCGACGAGTCACCAAATGGTCGAAGAACTTTTGCCTACGAAAGTCCGACCAAGTCAAACTTTTCTCGTACTTCCGTTCTTGCAGTGTACTTTAAAAGGGAAGAAACCTGTTCTTCATGGTCCACTCGAACGTCCCTCGACGGGAAGGGAAGGCCGAAGGAAGACCCGGGTGTCTCCCGGAGGGAACCCCGTGGTCAATCCTTCCTGACTACGACTTCGACTTCGAGGTTAGGAAACCGGTAGACTAATCTTCTTGACTGAGTAACCTTTTCTGGGACTACGACCCTTTCCAACTTCCGTCCTCCTTTTCCCCTACTGTCTCCTACTCTACCACCCTACCGTAGTGGTTGAGAGACCTGTACTCAAACTCGTTCGAGACCCTCAACCACTACCCTGTCCCTTCGGACCTCACGACGTCAGGGACTCCAACGTTCCTCATCCTGTGCTGACTCGATGACTTGACTTGACTTGATTCCCTACTGGGCCCCCCCCCCATGACTCCCACGATGGACCTGTCCACTCCTGTCTCTTCTACTCGACCGTCCGGTTTCACTTCAAATACACGAACACACGAGTCAGTAAGTCAGCACGGGCTGAGAGACACTGGGGCACCTGACATCGGGTAGTCCGAGGAGACAGGTACTCCAAAAGATTTAGGTCCAGAAGATTTTAGTGTCTTCGTCTCAAATAGGTTCAGGTGGCAAGTGTCGGTCACCACACACTAGTAAAGACCACAAATTTTCCGTGGAGTGGAGGTGACTCAGTCGACGTCGGGGGTTTGATTTCCGAAACACGTCACTCTACTCCGAGTTTTAGGTAGAGGCCCACAGAGAGGGGTGCTAGGGACTTGATGTCCAAGGAACTTACGTCCCCCAAAATAGACGATATAAGTGCGATAAAGGGGAGGATCTTGTCACAGACTACGTACGACGACGACGATTCAGTGAAGTCAGCACAGACTGAGACACGTTGGGGTATCTCGGGTGGTCCGAGGGGGCAGGGACCCTAAGAGGTCCGTTCTTGTGACCTCACCCAACGGTAAAGGAAGAGGTTATCCACCACGAATTATTTACGTGCCCTCACTTACCGCGTTGATTTCCTTTGGTCCCGATCTCGTCTCCACTGACCGTCGTCTGGGAAGGGGACAGACCACTACCACCACCACTACGCCGTCCCCTGAGTGACGACCCGTCCTCACTCCTTGTTCTCTACTCCGACGTCCCATCGGAACCGGGACGACGAAAGAGACACACCTGTCCCTCGGGATAGACGCCGGGACCCCACCCCCACCCCCGACCCCCGTCCTTGGGACGAGGTCACGACTCGACCGGCAAAGGTTCGGGTGCCTCAGTGGAGAGGGAGGACTTGCGTCGAGAGGGGAAGACATAAGACCACCAAACCGAAGACCCGAAGTGGGTCGAACCGTCGACCCGACTCGGACAAGGTACCCGTCGCTCCCGACTGCCACGACACAGGAACCACGTCCACCGGATGGGCCTGACGTCGGGGCAGTACTAGGACAGCCTTCGGAGGGACCGGCTAGACTTATGGTCCTACCTCTTCTTTCACTTTTATCTGTTAAAGTCCGGTTTATAGCACCACTGTCCGACGTCACGAAAACTCCTCCATTCGCCGACAGACGAAAATACGTGCTACAGATCTCCACGAGGGCTCAGTCGCGGTTCAGCCTGAGAGACTCCTACCGATCCAACCACTAAACTCTCTGAACGGACGCAGAACGTACCTCACCAAGTGAATAACGACGGTGATAGAGGAAGGACCGGAGTCCCCCCGCGACGAGTGGGAAATGACGAGTCCGGGGTTTCGGTCGTTGACCTTGAGGGTTTAACATCGTGCAGATCCAGATCTGACCCTGAAAGGAACACCCAGTCGCTATTTCTTAAGAGGACGTTGCGTCCTCTCCGTCCAAAGTAGAGACCCACCCCTTCTAGGGGACCTCTTTTTTTCAACGTTGAGAGAGATCATAAGAACGGACCCTTTAATGGACCTGTCGCTTCGGACCATCCGATGTCAGGTACCCCAACGTTTCTCAGTCTAACTCGTTGATTTATTGTTACCTTGATCCGATCTCACATAACTATCAATATCGAGTTTCTATCGATGTCCCTTTTTTTCTACTTCTCTTGTCGGGCAAAAACATGGACATGGTAGGTCCTCGTGACTTTCCAAACTCTGAAGACTTTCGAGGTCTGGGGTTTCACCTCCGGTCCTCCTATGTCCTCTAATGAACATTTGGACCTGGACCTCTGTACAGTGAGACACCGGACTTAATAGAGGGTCTCTTGAGTATACGAGACGATACACCAACTTTGATCTCTAAAAGTGGGAGGTTTCTGAGTCGGGGAAAATCGGGATTGTCCTGTTGGTGTAGTCGTGGAACATCGACGCTGGACATACACTTTATATATATCAACATACAACGAGACATTATTGTTCATGACCCTTAGGATAATTTGCAGCCCTAATATAATATGTCGAATTGAAATATTCGCGACCTTTAATGTCGTTGGTAAGTAAGTAACAAATGACCCACGGTCTGTGTCTTAGTCACCTACCGAAGTACGTTTAAAGAGATAAACAAGGAATCCTGTCACGACACTCCAGACATGATAAAAGAGGAAAAATACTTCGAACGTCCACAATGCGTTGAACAATCCGTACCTTCATCACCGAAACCTAATCTTGGGTCCTGACTCCTCACCTCTAGAACTAAGGTTAGCTCTCTAGGGTTCTTCGATTAAAGATCTCCTAGAATTTATGGAAGAGTTAAGAAAGGAGGGAACCAACTGGGGGCGTAGAAAAACACACTCATTTTACACGGGGTAAACGACCATTTATAATAAGAAATCCTATTTGGAAACGTACCTCCGATCATCTTTAGGAGTATGTCAGAAGTAAAATAAACTATTACTTTCGTTATTGATCCCATATGTCTTCAACAGATGAACCACTATAATAGGACAACAAACAATAGATTATAGAACTTAGGGAGAGATGTAAACAATTTTAAAAAAATTTAACTAAAATTAATTTAAAAAATTAATTTTTACTAAAAAAAAGTTAACTGACCGTGACACCAGGTATTATTCTTAGGACCTATGTCTCTACTTTTCTATGTCTACGACGGGAAGTCTTAAAGGACTATCCTCTCCTTACCGACCCTCCGTTACCGTCCGGTCGTATTCCTTTCGAAATTACGTACATGAATAGTCCCCGGTTCCAACGAATCTTCACGGATATGGACGGACCTCTTCTCTCCGCACCCTCGTCTCTTCCCAGTCCAGTTCGATGGGTCCTCGACACGACACTTCACACTACAACACACTCGACCACTCCCCCTCACTCCCAGTGCCACCCATTTCCTCCGGTGGTCAATCTTCCGGATTTTCGTCGTGTCCGACAATGTAGTTCCCACGGACCCTAGTAAAGTCTTAGTGTCCCTGCGACGTCGATCTCCTCCTCACCGTACTCCACCGACCTGGACCTCGAGCGATCTCCGGTGGTACGGCTCCTCCAACCTAAAATAAAAAGTGTTTAATTTTTTAGAAAAAAAAACCGCCGTGATCTAGAAGTGACACCGTTTCCTGAAAGAGATCAACGTCGTGTGTCCGAATCAACGGAGTATCGTACACCTAGAAACAAGGGTCTTGGTCTCTAACTCGGGCACAGGAGACGTAGTGTTACACCTGCGAATTGGTGATCTGATGATCCCTTCACGGTCCTCAAATCTAAAATATAACACCTGTTCCTTCCCAACCATTACTAAAACTTACTCCTTCATTAATGATAAAAGTACGTGGGTTGTTTATGCCGGTTTGGAGTACTATGACGCTCGACGTACTAAAATGGGACCGTCGAGAGATCTTTCACGAACCTTTCAATCCCTTTGACTTCGTCTTTGTAGGCACGGTACGAAGCAGGGGTCTCCCTCTAGTCGGGCGGAATGGACTTTGGACGCAGTCTTAATACTAGTCCGAACACTGACACAACCGTCGTGGTAGGATCCACTGAGAACACGTTTGTCACGGGTCCTTTCACGACTAAATCCTCCCCACTCCCCGTTCCCACAGGATCCCCCACCCTCTTTGTCCTCACGACTGTCAGAGACCCGTAATCGACGGACTGCCTTCTCTGAACAAAAAGAGGGGTCCTTATTGGGTCTAAACCACACTGGACTTCACCTATGTTAAACTCCCCCGAGAAATTCTCCTCTTTTATTACTTTGATTCTAATTCGTGTCCCAGAGTTTTCCCAGGTCTCGAACTCCGAGTTCGGAGAAGTCTCTGTAAGGGTCATTTGGGCGGATAAAGAGGGGACAAGACAAAAGGACACGACTACTTATCTCCCACGTCTTCAACTCAGTAATCTATGAACAATTTGTGTCTTACTTTACTCTGAGTCATAATTATTACGACTTCTGACTAGTCTTTAATCAGGTACTTCGTTTTTAAGAACGTGTCCTGAGGACATTTTGACCGGGTAAGAAACGACTCTGTGAAAGAAGATCCCTTATGTAAAAAAGAACTAAACAGAGGTGATTTCTATAATTAAAATCATATTCTAGAACTTGGTCTCCTTCTTCTTCTTTTCTATGAGGGTAAGGACCGATTTCTTAAACACGAAAGGACATTGAACGGTTGATTCTGAAAAACCCAGTGGAGATTGAACAGTTTGACTTGGCTGTCGACTACATTCGGATTAATATAAACGAATCCGTCAAACTCACCCACCTCGGAACAAAAAAGTCAAATTTTTTACAATTCACTGGAACATGAGGGTTCAGGTAAACAACAAAAAAAGGACGGAACACTATCCGAATGTCTTTATCATGTATTCCTTCTCCTAAGAATAAACTTATCTTCTCAGGAAACCTTTACGTATAATTTTTTAGAAATGATATTTTACTACGATTACCCCAACTAAATAAAAGGAAATTTAATCCTCCGGGTTCTCAATTCCCGGACTACGTCATTGGACAGATGGACCGTGGTAGATATTGGGAAAATCAATCGTCCTGAAACAATTTATAATTACATTTTAATATTACGTGGCTTTATAAAGTATCTGGTGGATTATTATTTGTATGTCGTTTGGATTCGTTTCACGTTTTTAAGGCCGGTAATAAATAATGTTTTAGTATCTCGTCATCCTCCTACGTAACACGTTATAAATGAGAAACCTTGGGTTTCGTGAAACATGAAAAAGGTACATTAAGTCTTATAATTCGTCAATAAAAATTTCGTCAAAGGAAACCCGGCCACACCATACGAACTTAAGACCTTTACACCTCGTTACTTCAGATTTTTTATTATCTCAACCCTGAAGGGATCACCAGGTCACCAATCCTTAGGCGGAACGTTATGTCCCCTGTACCCAACCTAGGGACCAACCCCTTGATTCTAGGAACGTACGGGACCTTGTTGACTCGGGTACGTCGTTGATCTCGCAGACACTCGGCGTTGCTTTCTAGAGGGTACTATGTTTCTTCCAGAACTACGACGTCGACCCTGGGACGTGTCGGTTCATTTACTTGTATGTTTATTTATAAATTTGTTTCACTATTTTAACTGGTCACGAAGAATAGAGCCACTGGTAAAGGGTAGATAAGGATCGGGGAGTATACATCGGAGGGGACCATAGTCGTAGTGAGTGAACCGTAAAAAATTGGTTCGTACTTAGATATGACTGTAGTATTAGTGGGTTTCAGGTATCGACCGGAATCCCAAGTGAGAGCCACAACATACGTATACCAGCTGATATCCCCGAGGGGAGTAGTGAAATACCGTACGGAACGTTTATCCCCAGAGACAAGAGGAGGTCCCTCGAAAATACTGTGGGGGTGAAACGCTCCCCTGGAGCTTCCTGGAGTCCCTTTAATCAGAACTAAATCTTTTCGGTTGTACTACTCGTGCTCCCTCTGGGTTCAAGACCCACCTCCTCATCGGTCTGTAAGTGCCAGGAGTTCTTCGACAGCTACCCCGATAACGGAAATGAATTCCTCTCGAGGATATGGAAACAAAAAACTAACGTAGAGTCATTGAACTTGATAAATGGTGTCTCTGAAAGTCCCCGACTCTTTCTCCCCCTCTTCATACACTCGATCTCGGATCTCTCGAAGTCGAGGGGAAAACGACGACACATCGGTGAGACGACGACGACGACGACGATTCAGCGAAGTCAGCACAGGTTGAGACACGCTGGGGTCTCTGCCGTCGGGTGGTCCGAGGGGACAGGGACCCTAAGAGGTCCGTTCTTGTGACCTCACCCAACGGTAAAGGAAGAGGTTACGTACTTTCACTTTTCACTCTCACTTCAGCGAGTCAGCACAGGCTGAAGCTCTGGGGTACCTGACGTCGGGTGGTCCGAGGAGGTAGGTACCCTAAAAGGTCCGTTCTCATGACCTCACCCCACGGTAAAGAAAGAGGTCCCCTAGAAGGCGTAGGTCCCTGACTTGGACACAGAGAAATGGTGACTCAGTGGACCCTTCGCGCAATTCTCGTCTAATTTACAGAACATTTGATCCTTTAGATTGACTTGAAAAGTCCGAAGAGCGAAATATACTATTAGTGCTCCAGCCGAAATGTGTCGATACACCGAAACTATATACTTTAAGTAGTCGTGAACATTTTTCTTTACCTTGTCTCTCCATGACCCCTTCGACCGTCCCAAGACGTGACCGACGGGCTACCCGAACGTACGGACACGGGCGTCGCGGGAGCACACCGCTTCACGCAGATCAGAACAATCGAGGAAGGTCCGGGCCCGCGGTCTCTGGGCAGTGAAGGTCTGTGTCCTCGACATAATAACCAGTGTGGGCGACCCTCCAGTGCCAAGAAGTCCTCCGCTCGATCCGAGATACTGGCAGAACGTCACAACGTAAACTTGTAACGAGTAGTTTTCAGCGCCGATCTGAGATCTCTAAGGTACAATGTACTGAACTGAATCGCTGACTTGTCCTTGTTTCCTAAAATATACTACACCGGAACGGAAAATGTTCTCAATAATGTATCAAGTGAGGAGTTACTCAACAAACTTTGAGTCTCAAATAAAGGTGACAACGGAATTTTTTATCAGTGTTGGATCTTCGTCTCTTAATACAAAATAAGCCACCCTTAAAAATCCTGAAGTCTAGGGTCTCTGTCGTAGAGTTCACTGGGACTCCCTTGACGAGGATCCTCTGTCCCCACCTCCACCCCCACCCCCCTCCACACACAAGTCCAACATATCTTCAAAAGCTATTTACAGTCCACCAGACTTGTAACTTTTTAATAACAATTAATTCCCTCTGGTCCATAGAGTCCACCGGGATCGTCATTTCTTGGGTGGACGGCCACGTCCCCTGTATTCACTGCACCCAAGCTAGGGACCCAGCCCTTCTAGGGGACGTCCTCCTTTACCGTTGGGTGAGGTCATAAGAACGGACCTCTTAGGGTACCTGTCTCTTCGAACCACCCGATGTCAGGTACCCCAACGTTTCTCAGTCTGTACTGACTCGCTGAGTGTGTGTCTGTGTGTGTGTGTGTGTGTGTGTGCGTGTGTGTATAGAGTTCAATTCCTTAAATCGGAAAAAGACGTATACCCTTTAATGTTCTAAGACCCGAGTGACTGTAGTAAGGAAAGTTTACGTAGAGTCGAGAGGCCCCGGTCATAGGACGCAAAGAGAGGAGGGTCAGAGGGTAGGATTGGGGGAGGGGGAAAGGCATGGGGCGGTGAGAAGGGTCGAGGAATTACGACTGGTACCCCTCACCGACTACCGACGGACTATCGTCCATAACAAAGAGGACCCACGGGAGACCCGAGTCCTTAAGTGTAAACCTCCCGACTACCGATACTGTAGGAACAAGAAACTATACCGTCCTTTGTGAAGTAAAGAATGTAGTATCTCAAAGTATTTACCGTCAACCCTTGGGTTCCGTAGGTGTCTTTGGGGGAATCAGTCAGTATAGGGCGTCTCTAAGGAGCAACCCTTCTGGGTCATCCGTGACCTGAAGGAAAGCGCGTAAACGACGGCGACGACGACGACGATTCAGCGAAGTCAGCACAGGCTGAGACACACCGGGGTATCTGCCGTCGGGTGGTCCGAGGGGCCAGGGACCCTAAGAGGTCCGTTCTTGTGACCTCACCCAATGGTCGCGTAAACGATTCAGAGGGGTTATCCGGGCCCCACCCCTTCCCCACCAGATCACAAGGGACTTTCTCCAGGGATCGTACTAGTGTCGGACCAGTAGTCGTCCCTTCCCCCCTGTAATGGACGCTCCGGGGTAAGGGGAGAGACGGGACGGAGGACGTCCCTTCCTGATCAGAGGAGAGGACAGAGGCCCCGTCACTCGGTGGTCGACTCTCCTGACCTACGGGGTGACGGAGTGAACCTCCGACTAAAGAGTGGTTTAGGAGTCTGGGTACTAGAGGTTTTCGAGTGAACCCAACTCTAGTCCTTTGTTTAAAAGTTCCGTGCAACGTGTACCGAGTGTCAAAATACCACTACCTTAATCAAAGGCCCAACAGAAATCGGTTAGTAAGACTGAGTCTCAGGAAGGACCACCACGTGCGGAACAAGTCGGTTCTACCTACGTCTCTCCTAAGACCCTCCACCAACCTGTACGCCACAGAGGAAAACTGGAAAGGACTTGAGAAGGACAACCACCACCGAATAATCAAAGCACTAGGAATGGTCCTGGAGGACAGCATTTTGTTGAGTACGTTTACCAATGTTACCACGGACCGGTCCCACCCGCTAAAGTCGGTCACACGATGGGGATTGTGTAGATCAATATCTGTGACAACCACATACCTCGGATCTCACTCCGGGATAGGGGACTACGGAGGGAACCCCGGACCTGTTTCCCAACCGAACACTTTAAGTCCGAAATGTCTACCGAAAGGACAATCGTTCTCTCCGGACATTGCATAGGAGGAGTATATACACACACACACACACACACACACACATACACTTACGCACATACATACACACATATATATAAACAAATACCCGAATGGAACACCGAGTCGACCATTTCTTAGGCGGACGTTAAACCCTTTGGACCCAAGCTAGGGACCCAACCCTTCTAGGGGACCTCTTTCCTTTCCGATGGGTGAGGTCATAAGACCGGACCTCTTAAGGTTCCTGACACATATCAGGTACCCGAACGTTTCTCAGTCTGTGCTGACTCGCTGAAAGTGAAAGTATATACATATATATGACATTAATTATGTTGGAGGTATAAATACACAAATATACATACATACATATGACACATACACACATGTCTATCTATCCATATATCTACATACACGCACGGGTCAGCACAGACTAAGACGTCAGGACACTAGACATCAGGCGGTCCGAGGAGACAGGTACCTTTTAAGAGGTACGTCCTTATGACCTCACCGATTGGTAAAAGATGAGGTCCACCATAGTCAAGTCAAGTCAAGTCAGCCAGTCAACACAGGTTGAGAAACGCTGGGGTACCTGACGTCGTACAGTCCGGAAGGACAGGTAGTGGTCGAGGGTTTATACTTACCGGTTTTTTTACTATGTACGTTTTCTTCTTTCTTTGTGTTCGACTGAGGACAGTATTAGTAAGGTGAGTCAAACTTAGAAGTCAAGTCAAGTCAGCGAGTCAACACAATTTGAACCGCTGGGGTACCTGACGTTGTGGGGTCCGAAGGGACAGATAGTGGTTGAGGGTCTCAAATGAGTCTGAGTACAGGCAACTCAGTCACTACGGTAGGTTGGTAGAGTAGAAGACAGCAGGGGAAGAGGAGACCGGAAGTTAGAAACGGTCGTAGTCCCAGAAAAGGTTACTTAGACAAGAAACGTAACCCACTGGTTCCATAAGCTCAAAGTCGAAGTCGTAGTCAGGAAGGTTACTTATAAGTCCTGACTAGAGGAAATCCTACCTGACCAACCTAGAGGAACGACAGGTTCCCTGAGAGTTCTGAGAAGAGGTTGTGGTGTCAAGTTTTCGTAGCTAAGAAACCGCGAGTAGAAAGAAATATCAGGTTGAGAGTGTAGGTATGTGCTGATGATCTTTTTGGTATCGAAACTGATCTGTCTGGATATGGTTCACCATATCTGTACCCCAATCAATTTTCGACCCACCAATTTTCGGGACGAAGTCTTATTCTTTTCAAAAGTTTGGATCGGTGACACTGGGACTTTTATAAAACATTTGAAAGAGACGGAGACATCGAAACACATTTTTACCCTGGTATAATTAAGGAGGGGGTCAGTACTCCAAACTTCCTTTAGGGTTCCGTCTGTAACCGATCTGGATGGTGCCAAATTATATCCATTTAGTTCCGTCCCGTCAACCGACTCCGACCAGTCCTGGTCGCCGCCACGACTTACCCACGTAGAATCTTGGCTGAAGAGAACCCGGTACAGGGTGAGTAGTTTCTTGGGAGTCTAACATTGAACCGAAGGTGACGTCGAATCGTTTTCCTTTCTCACCCGTCAGTACGTTCGAAAGGTGAAGAGTAATATGTAGTAATTGACTTGGACCTCAACGAACTACCAAGAGTACCGTTGGACCGGGGACCTCTTCTACGTAAAACAACACGACTGTCTCCGTCCGAAGACTCCGGGTCAGTTCTTGACACAGGACCTTGAAGGAACAGGCAGGTCACCAATTGTGGGGTACGAAGGTCACGTCCCCCACTCCCGAACTAGGGACCAACCCCTTGATTCTAAAATACACGACACACTACGTCGGTTTTTTTTTTTTTGTGGAGACGTAGGGTGTGGGAGGAAGGAAACTCAGGCAAGACCCCACGAAACATCGTAGGAGAACATGAGACAAGAAGACGATCGAAGTATCCTGGTCGGCTTATTCCGACCTTATTCCGACCTACCTCGGAATTAAATTTTCTATGACAGAGGAAAAGAGGATCCTGTGAACCCTACTTGAAGAGTAACCGTTACATCTTTACTTTTTCTAAAACCGAACGGGGTCCATTCCTCAGAACACTCTGACCTGGAGACCCCGCACCGTCCCAGTGGCCAAGAATTGACAGGAGACTGGGAAGCAATAACACACTGTCCACGTAATACTGGTGTCACCTGGGTCTATGACCTCACTAACTGTCCTTCCTCGGTGAGCTTTGGGACTTCTCCATCTTGTAGTTACACAGACCACATAAAATATAATAGGGGTCGGAGCTTGGTGAACACCGATGTCCACGGGACAGACCCGTGGAAGCACGGAAGACCAAGAAACACAGACAATAATTACAGTCACTCATAAACAACGGAGGAAAAAAAACAGGATCTACTGAGAACATCTCAAAACCTGTTTAAAAGTTAACATACTAAGGTGTAAAACTTTAAAAGTAGAGATACTGAAGTCAAAAATTATTGGAAATGTGTAGATAAATGTTTAATTCTGGAACAAACGTCAAGAGTAAATAAATAATCTTAGTCATCGTCCTCCTACTCTTATTAACTCAACATATTACTTTATCAACTTTTCCCCTTACTTTACTCAACAGACTCAAACAAATAAGTTCTCGAAGAAAACTCAATCCCACAAAACAATGAATATCTTAAAACCGGCTGAAAGCAAGAGTCATATCTTACACAAAAATTTGAATTTAATTGAAAAAGACCTTCAACATAAGACAAGACAAAGGGAAAGGAGACAAAAAAAAAAAAAAAAACACACACACAAAGATTACCTAAATTCAAGGTCTACTCTAATGAAGAATTTCGGAAGTCTAACCGTTAAGATAAAACAAAAAATAAAAAATTCTGGGTCACTTTACTAATAAAAGAGAAATCTGTTCGGAATTTTTTTTAATTGGAGTCATTGTCGGGTCGGGTGGACGGTTGTCGTGGAGACAGAAGTCAAAATAGTTTCTAGGGTCCAAACTTGAATATTGGCACCTCCCCGTCTTTCGGACCTCAAGTCCCGTCCAGGTGACACTCTGACGTACTCGTGACTAAAGGGTACAAACATGTGTACGTTTGTGCCATAAAATTCACTGTACATGTTCAAAAAGTAACCCTGAAGTTTGGTTTCGGTATCTTTTTAACAAATCTGAGAGTCCTATAAGATCTTTTTGGTCCAAATAAACTTCAAACTGAATGGGTCTGAAGAGACAGGTGTAAAATCTTTTCCAAACGATCAACAAATATCTCTTCGACTCGTACTTTCGACTTAAGGCAACTCTCGTGGATCTAATAAGGGAAGACCACGGACTCCCACTTAAAAACGAAGAAAGTCAATGGCGGACACACTAGGAAGACTCTTCAGTTAAATGTTCAGCAGGGGTGACAAACCTTAGATAATAAGCCACCTTTTTTAACCTTCGGACTTTCAACCACTGGGGCACATGGTCTACCACCGCACTGTCTTGGTGGTCCATTTCCCGTCAGAAACGAAGACCTCACGTCACGGAACCTCGTTCCCGGTGTAAAAGAACATACCTCTACAAAAAGACAAGACGACGATATTGAGGACCCTCTTACTCGTCAAAGACAAGAATAGACACCTCGACCTTTTACGGGAAATAAATAAATAAAACTTGTTTACAAGAAAATTTTTTATACATAAATAAACCGACATGGTCTAGAATCAACGTCGGACGTCCTAGAAATCAACATCGTACACCCTTAATCAAGGGACTGGTCCCTAACTGCATAGAACCTAAACTAGTTCATATCATTTATGATGTCTTTTCGAACACTTTAAGGGTTCAAGAATGGTAAAGATTTTCGTAGACCCCTTTCACCTGAGTTCGGACTCAATACATTGAACTGGACTAAGACACAGGGACGACCAGTCCGGTGGTAACTGACCTGGGCCTAACTACAGACTCGGTTGTAGAAAGTGTACAACAGACGTAAACTGCTTTGGTTACCAGAGTCTCCATGGAATCGTTTGTCCCCAGGTGACATAAATCAAGTCAAGCCAGTGAGTCAGCACAGGTTGAGAAACGTTGGGGTACCTGACGTCGTGCGGTCCGAAAGGACAGGTAGTGTTTGTGGACCTGAACCGAGTTTGAGTACAGGTAACTCAGTCACTACGGTAGGTTGGTAGAGTAGGAGACAACAGGGGAAGAGGGAGGACGGAAGTCAGAAAGGGTCGTAGTCCTAGAAAAGTTTACTCAGTCAAGAAACGTAGTCCACCGGTTTCATAACCTCAAAGTCGAAGTCGTAGTCAGGAAGGTTACTTATAAGTCCTGACTAAAGGAAATTCTACCTGACCAACCTAGAGGAACGTCAGGTTCCCTGAGAGTTTTCGGAAGAGGTCGTTTTCTTAGTTTAGAAGCCGTGAGTCGAAAGAAATACCAGGTTGAAAGTGTAGGTATGTACTGATGACCTTTTTGGTATCGAAACTGATCTACCTGGAACAACCGTTTCCTCATAGAGACGAAAAATTATACGCCAGATCCAAACAGTATCGAAAAGAAGGTTCCTAGTTCGTAGTAAATTAAAGTACCGACGTCAGTGGCAGACGTCACTAAAACCTCGGGGGGGTTTTATTTCAGACAGTGACAAAAGTAACAAATGGATAAACGGTACTTCACTACCCTGGTCTACGGTACTAGAATCAAAAAACTTACAACTCAAAATTCGGTCGAAAAAAATGAGAGGAGAAAGTGAAAGTAGTTCTCCTGGAAATCAAGGACAAGCGAAAGACGGGATTCCCACCACAGTAGACGTATAGACTCCAATCATTATAAAGAGGACCGTTAGAACTAAGGTCGAACCCGAAATAGGTCAGATTGTAAAACGTACTACATGAGACGTATATTCAATTTATTCGTTCCACTTTTATGTGTCGGACTACATGAAGAAAGGGTTAAACTTTGGGCAGGTAACAAGGTACAGTCCAAGATTGACAACGAAGAACTAGACGTATGTCTAAAGAGTCCTCCGTTTATTCCACCGGACCATAAGGGTAGAGAACTTCTTGAAAGGCGTCAAACAACACTAGGTGTGTCAGTTTCCGAAACCGTATCAGCTATTTCGTCTTCATCTACATAAAGACATTAAGAAAACGAACAAGATACTAGGTCACCTACAATCGTTAAACTAGAGACCAAGGAGATGGAAAAGATTTAGGTCGAACTTGTACACCTTCAAGTGCCAAGTACATGACAACTTCGGACCGAGTCTCTTAAAACTCGTAATGAAACGACCGTACACTCTACTCACGTTGACTCGCCGTCAAACTCGTAAGAAACCGTAACGGAAAGAAACCCTAACTTTACTTTTGACTGGAAAAGGTCAGGACACCGGTGACGACTCAAAAGGTTTAAACGACCGTATAACTCACATCGTGAAACCGTCATAGTAGAAAATCCTAAACATTATCGAGTCGATCTTAAGATAGTGGAGGTGATCGAAACAAAAATCACTACCATTCCGGGTCAACTGAAGTGTGCCGTCCTACAGACCGAGATCCACTCACTAGTGTGGTAGCACTAATAGACCCAGTACTTCTAGAAAAAACATATCAAGAAGAGACATAAGAACGGTGGAGAAGAATTATAAACTGAAGGGATCACCGAGTCTACCATTTCTCCGGTGGACGTTACACCTTCTGAACCCAAACTGGGGACCCAACCCTTCTAGGGGACCTCCTCCTTTACCGTTGGATAAGGTCATAAGAACGGACCTCTTAGGGTACCTATCTCCTTGGACACCCGATGTCACGTACCCCAGTGTTTCTCAAAACCTGTACTGACTCGCTGATTCATGTCGTGTGAAGAATCATAGAAGACGAAGACAATCCGGGTATGACAAAGAGAGGAAATAACACGGGTAGAAACGTACTTTACAAGGGAACCACAGAGATTAAAAGAACTGCTCTAGAGCTCAGAAAGGTTAAGACAACAAAAGGAGATAAAGAAACGTAACCAGTGACTCCTTCCGCAAGAAAATAGAGGAACGATAAGAAACCTTGAGACGTAAGTCTACCATATAGAAAGGAAAAGAGGAAACGCGAAGCGAAGAGAAGAAACGAGTCGATAAACATTCCGGAGGAGTCTGTTGGTAAAACGGAAAAACGTAAAGAAGAACCCCTACCAAAACTAGTGTCGAAGGATATGTTACAATTTTGGAGACAGGTATCAAGAAGTCTGTAAGATAGATAGTCTAGATTAGGGAACTTGGATAAACAGTAACGGTGACATATTAGTATTTTCTAAACTAAATCCAGTATGGACTTACCAGATCTCCAAAAGAGATGAAAGAAGTTAAGTTCAGACTCAAAACGTTATTCCTCAAGTACTATACTCGGTGTCAGTCGAGGGTCAGAACAAAAACGACTGACATATCTCACAGAGAAACATAGAAACCGACGTTTCTTATATTAGTCAGACTAAAGTCACAACTGGTAGACCACTACAGGTACACATCTCAGAAGAGAACACAACAACCTTCTCCCACAAACGATACTGGTCACGTAAGAGAACCGTCTTGAGATAATCGGAACCGGGACGAAGTAAGACATGAGGTTCCGGTTTAAACGGACGATGAGGTCCATAGAGAACTGAAAGATGAAAAGGAAAGGTCAGGGGACACTACTTTTCCAGTAGAAAAAAACCACAATCAAGATCTTCCAGAACTTCCAGAAGCTACTTGGCAGTTGAAGTCAAAGAAGTCGTAATCACCCACCCCATATCTGAACCTAACGACACTATGACTTACCAAACGAACCTTTGCTTGTCTCTAGTAAGAAAGTAAAAACTCTAACGTGGGTTCATGACGTAAAGTCTGAGAACAACTGATACTCCCGATGAGGTAAAGAAGAACGGGTGTCATCATCTATATTACCAGTAGACTTAATTTAAGTGGGTAAGGTCAGGTAAAATCTAGTGACTAAGGATTTTACAGTTGCAAGTGAGAACAGTAGAGGACAAACTGGTGAAGGTCAAATGGAACTAAGTACCTGGATTATAAGGTCCAAGGATACGTTATGACAAGAAATATCGTAGTCTGAAATGGAGGTAGTGGTCAGTGTAGGTGTCGACCCACAACAAAAACGAAACCGAGACAGAGAAGTAAGAAAGACTTCAATAAAGAGGTGACTAGAAGTCATCGTATCGTCCATGGATGACTGGGTCGGTCGAGTAGAAAACACAGTATAGAAAAACGGGAAAGTATGACAAGTACCCCGTTCTTATGATTTCACCAAACGGTAAGAGAAGAGGTCACCTGGTACAAAACAGTCTTGAGAGGTGGTACTGGACAGGTCGAACCCACCGGGATGTACTGTACCGAGTATCAAAGTAACTCAATCTGTTCGGACACTAGGTTCACCAGGTAAACCAATCAAAAGAGATTAACACCAAAGGTAAGATAGACGGGAGACCACCTATGAGGTGACATAACGAGTCCGAGTTTAGGGGAGTTTTAGTCTAGGAAAACACAACGTCACCAACCTTCGCTCCTTGTGGGTTCAAAACGAGTGTGGGTCGACAAAGGTCAACAGAGGTGAGGGTCCTCTGGAACACAATCACTCGGATTCTATTATACAATGGAAAAGGTCAGGAACATCCCAGAGGTATTCCATCTACACTATCAGTCGTAAAGTTTCCCGTTATTTGTTTCTGAGTCCAGTTGATTCTCCTGTGCACTTCGGACAATTTCCAAAAATTCCCTTAAGGGACCACCAGGTCACCAATTTGTAGACGACACGTTACGTCCCCTGAACTCAAGATAGGGACCAGTCCCTTGATTCTAGGGTGTTCGACGTCTCGACTTGACTCGGGTGCACGGTGTTGATGTCTTAGGCACTCGATGTGCCTACTTTATAGGACGGACGGCGTTGATTTCGGACTGTCGGTTTATTTATACAATTGTTTGCCACGAAAACCTTCCAGAAAGACTCTCGACACACACCCTACCTGACCTTCGCCCTTTCTCTCCTTTCCAGTCCGTCCACACTGTCTTACACCGAATTCACCCCACCTCCAGTGTCCATGTCTCCGTCACACCTCTCGGGTCCAACAGTCGTACGGTGTCCACGACAAACTGGAAACCAGGATTCAAGGGAAAATCGAAAAAGTAGTGGCGAGAGGACGTGTTTGGGGCTCACGAAGGACTACCGACTGAGGACGAAGAAACGAGACTTGTACGAAAGTGAAGTTCTCCCAATTCACAGTCGGGGAGTCTCAGGGTGGACCCCTTGTACCATAGATCAGTAGGGATGACGGATGGGGAGTTACCGTGGTTCCCGAAGGAGAGACCACCCGTAAAGACAACCCGAAATTTTTGTTATTGGAACGGGGAAATGAAACTACCACTCGGATGATACCAAAGACTAAGACCTCCCAGAAGAAAAAGGTTGTCCAACTAATTTCGGTAATTTTTTTATCGACAATGATGAACGTGTTCCCAATGAACTCAACCAAAAAAACCAGGAAAATTTTACGTTAATATGTCTTCAAATAGACAAGGTAATATTTACGTTAAGTACTAGTAGTGTCGTTTACAACTTCTGTAGTCTTTACATCTTCTTTCTTAGCGGGTAACAATGACAAACATTTAAAATAAAATAAAATAAAAAAAACAGCAAACAAATTCCATCGGTACTAGATATACTATATAGTACTAGACATACTATCTTAGTATATATAGTATATATTACGTTCATAAATAACATATATTAAATATATATGTTTACACATAGACAACTGATTTCTTTTTACGTGTCGGATTTTCAACACTCACTTCGGAATAACTTCCTAGAATGACTCCCGATATTGGACCCTCTGTCGGAGAGTCTATCGAGACTTCTTGACGAGGTTTCTCCATTCCCTCCTCAGTCTGTGCACTTCCTCAGTCATTAGGTTCCTAATGACGATTAGTGTTTATTATCTTTAGAGTTCAATTACTAAAATCATGAAAAGATACAAACTCTTCTAAGTCTTTAGACTCAAGTAACTTTACTAAGGAATCTATACGTAGCATTGATAGATCCCGGTCACAGATTTCGTGTCTCACGAGAAAAAGAGGTAGGACTTAACGGGAGTCCCGTGTGGAAGGAACCCGTCGACGTTCCTGACTACTGAACTAAGAACATTTTGACCCAACCACCCGTTGTAAAAAACAAATGACTTTCCCGTCCGTCGTAAAGGACAGGTGTATGGTGTACAGTGTGTATATGTACATATAGACACTTGATACTCGAATATTCCTCTTCCGTTACCGTTGGGTGAGGTCATGAGAACGGACCTTTTAGGGTACCTGCCTCCTCGGACCACCCGACGTCAGGTACCCCAACGATTCTCAGCCTGTGCTGACTCGATGAAGTGAAAGTGAAAAGTGAAAGTACGTAACCTCTTCCTTTACCGTTGGGTGAGGTCACAAGAACGGACCTCTTAGGGTCCCTGTCCCCTCGGACCACCCGACGGCAGATACCCCAGCGTGTCTCAGTCGTCGTACTCGAATATTTGTACATAGATCCTTAATATTTGGTACATAGTATTCGTGAAAGTATCAGGAGGTCGGACAAGTTTCCAGTAAAAACTACCGAAGGTTTACAATGTACTGTGAAACATTTCTGGTGAAATACGATAAACTGTGAGTCCGATATTAGGTTAAAACAATGGTCATTTTCAGACCATCTGTGTCAACACCGAAAGGTCCACCATTTCTTAGGTGGACGGTTACGTCCTCTGTGTTCCTACGCCCAAGTCAGGGACCCAACCCTTCTAGTGGACCTCTTCGCTTACCGTCGGGTGAGGTCATAAGAACAGACCTCTTAGGGTACCTGACTCCTCGGACCACCCGATGTCAGGGACCCCATCGTTTCTGAGCCTATCCTGACTCACTGACGCATGTATGTGTGACAACATACGTCTCGTAACCTTCTAATACAAAGATATTCAGTCTAAAGATTTCGTCTTAATAACTGAACACCTCATATCCGTAAAAAAGTCGTAAAACTGGTTAACAAAAAAATTTTGTTAAGAAGGGTGGGCGGGGGTTGAACGAACACACTGGGTTCGGAAACGGTCCCAGTAAACCACGTCCTGTGTGAAATATAAAGGACGTAAAATTGGAATTATTCACTGACCAAACACGTACAAACTTAATAAATACTGACCATTCTCTTTTTTTTATTAGTCTCTAAGAATGTTAAATAAGTCTAAAGTCGTCGACTCTCCGTAACTAGTCGTGAAAATACCGGCGTCGTCGTGGTGAGAGACCCGTTTAGGAATAATGGGTCGGCCATTAAAGTAGGACCTTTACTTGGAGAAAAACCTCAATGCTTGCAAGACTCAATTATGTTCCTTTCATAATTTCCACTAAACCCTTATTCTTGCGTATGTCTAAAATCCATTACTTCTGAAAATTTTATTTATGTTAATAGGTATTTTAATAAACCTTACACTACCATCGATAATGTGAAGAAGTCAGAGACTGTAATTATGACTGCTCATTTCTTTCAACTTTCTTAGTTGACTTTTCGATGTTAAAAGAAGACTTACAAATATAAAATAACACATAACAACACATAAAATCCTTTTTACCCTTTGTTTTCCAACGGTCACACGGAATTGTGCAATTGTGTGTTTAGGTAGAATAACCCAAAATGTAACGGTAACTTAGAACAACTCAAAACGAGTACACCAAAACAGGGGTGGTAATACCTTAACACAACATAAACTTTACCCTTAATAAGACGTCTGAAACAAAGAAATAAACTAATACGGAGACAATTCGGTACATTTTCATTAACATTGACTGTCCCTGTCCGTCATGTTTAAGGTTCATACTATTTCTTCTCTTCCCCTAAACTTTCGTTTTCCTTAAAACTCTTATTGTTGTTCTCCTTCCTTAGTACTTGGACAAAAAAAAAAAAAATCTACGTTCATTAAAAACTTGATAAGACCATATTGATTTGTTCTTAAGAGTGACTACATTGTACACTTACTTACTTGAGTGGATACTGACTTGACTTGGCTTGACTTGACTTATAGTAACTTATATAACTTATTTACACTAAGAGTTAACATGAAAAAGAAACCATAAAGAAAAATTTTTATGAATAGATAGATAAATAAATAAAAACCGACACAACCCAGAATCAAAGTCGTAGGTCGCACACCTGAAAAGACATCGACGTCGTGGGGCCGAATCAACGGGGACGATGTACACCCTAGAATCAAGGGGATGGTCCCTAGTTTGGGTATAGGGGACGTCATCGTCCACCTAAGAGTTGGTGACTCGGTGGTCCTTTCAGAGTTTGTACCGGACTAAAACACCGTTCTCGGACTTCAGTCACGGAATGTTCCTAAACAACAATAACAAGTCAACGATTCAGTACAGGGTGAGAAACACTGGGGTACCTGACGTCGTGGGGTCCGAAGGGGTAGGAAGTGGTAGAGGGACTCAAACGAGTTTGAGTACAGGTGACTCACTCACTACGGTAGGTTGGTAGAGTAGGCGACGACGGGGAAGAGGACGGAATTTAGAAAGGGTCGTAGTCCCAGAGAAGGTCACTCAGTCCAGAAGACATTTTCCAGCGGTTTCGTAACCTCGAAGTCGAAGTCGTAGTCAGGAAGGTTACTTATAAGTCCCAACTAAAAGAAACCCTAACTGACCAAACAAGAACGACAGGTTCCCTGAGAGTTCTCAGAAGACGTGGTGTTAAGCTTTCCTAATACCTCCTGTAGGGGACGACGGAACTTCTTCGGAGCCCTGCAACACGGCCATAGGAGACAGCATCGGCGCCAAGGACCGTTCACGTCGACGTAGAGACTCCGAAACACGGACCTCCTCGGTTGGTTCACACGTCAGGATATCTCCCGTCAGAGACGAGCCGAAACGACAAGCCTCGACGGCCGACGCCGGGACTTATGGACCCGAACGTCCAGGACTCTGGGACCATCGGACAGAGCGGGAGTCTAAGGGTGGGCGGGTTTCGAGGGGCCGGGGTCTCGGGCGTCTACTCCTCTCACCGACTTCCGTCGGCCCGTGGGACGCTTCCGGTGGCCCACGGGCAACGAGGGATAAGGGTTCTCTCCATAGACGGCCGACGGACTACGCAGGACGCTTGAAATTTTTTTTTAAATCCAATTTATTTGTTGGGTGTTTATGCACTTATTTTACCAGTGAACATCGCTAGTGCCCCCTCCCATGGAGCGAAACGTCGGAATCCGCCGCCTTCACCTCCTTCGCCACGGAGGGTGGGCGTCGAGGGGGCCCGGTGGGGAGCCGTCTTCCTGCGATGCAAGGCTAGCCGGACTTTCCCCAAGTCTTCAGCGGGAAGGAAACCTCAGGGGCGGTTCCCGGCGTGGAGGGGGTCATCGGGGCTCGCCGCCCGCGCGAGGACGGCCCGAGTCCAACCGTGCAAGGACCACCCGGGGCGGCGCGGGCGCTAGCGACCCAGTACCCGCGGCGGCCGAGGAGCCGAGACCGGGCGGACCCGGAGGGGCGCGGCGGGCGCGGGGCGACCGACCCCCACCGGCGGGACCCTGACCGGCGCCACCGAGACCCCCGGCAGCGGACCGCGGCGAGCGGCAGGGCCGTCGCCGCCGCCGACGTCGTCCACCCGTGCCACTCGCTCGACACCCAGATGGGCCAGTTCAGGACGTTCCCCCACAGCCACCTGCGCCGGCTCACGTGCCGGGACCCCGACGCGTCGCCGGTGGACGCCCTGTCCATCCCGACCCGCGCCCTTGTCGCGCCCTACCCGAGCCTTGCGATCGCCCTCGCCCCCTCCGGACGTCCTAGGAAGGGAATGTTTTACCCTGGACCGCTCCTCCCACTGCCCCCGCCCGTTCCTTCGTCTCTCTTCCCCCGGTAGTGGAGGGTTGCCGTCTGGGTTCCAGGCATAAAGGTGGAGGGTGGCCGAGAGAGTGCCGAACGAGAGGTCTCATTCACGCCGTAGAAGAGTAGACAAGGGTCCACAGACGGCGACGCGCTCGTTTGAAGTTGAATCAGATCGCCCTTTGCGCTCGAAGTGTCCGAATCAGGACCGGTGAGATAAAAATCGTTAATAGAGAACTCTTGAACCCCTGTGTTCCACGGTACCTCGGGTCGGAAGTTCCTCGTGTGGTTCCACCTCGTGTATTAGCATTATTGTCGTCAATTTCGAACTCGAAGAACGTCGAATTTTTTACGATAACGAATACAATAAAAGAGATTAAGAGAGTACGTGAGGAAATACTCATTTTTTTTTTGTGGACTCTAAGTCTCGGTGTGGTGGTACTCACCTTAGTACCAAGAACAAAGGAAATCGTACGACTACGAAACATTTGTCACCAAAATAAGATGGACCCACCAGTACTGGACACACTTAAGGACCCCAAGTCGTTTCTACCGGTCCCGGGTCTCGTTCGTCGAAACAGGAGAAGACCCAGACCGAAGTCGGAGGAACATTCCGACGTGAAGTCTGAGGGAGGGTCTGGTCGGGAGTCAAAAACGTCCCTTGTCCGTCCTGTCTACGTCCGACATTTAAAGGGAGAAGACCGACGGGCCTCCCATTAAGTACTCCATCACCCTTCCACTCGACAAAAACAATAGCAGCGTAGTCTTTTACACTATTTCTCTTCCTTTGTGTCTGAGCGTCAGGATCTACTATTGGCTGAGTTACACTGTTCACGGTCCGTTCGGTCTCCTTCCTTGTCCACCTTCCTGAAGGGTCGACCCTGACTTTTACACCAGATAAGTGTGAGATAATAAATGGGTCCTTACTTCGAGACTAGGTACGATGTCGTGTCTAGAACTTTTGTAGTACAATTGACTTTATTCGGTCTATGTTTTTCTGTTTGTGACATAGATATAGCAAGGTCAATATACTTTATTGATCTAATCCGTTTAAGTGTCTCTCCCTTTCACTTAATCTCTATCGGTCCCCGTCCCCGATCTACCCTTACTTTATCCATTAATAACGAAGTACCTATGTCTCACAGACAAATCCTACTACTTTTCCAAGACCTTTATCTATCACCACTACCAACGTGTAACACTTTAATAAATTACGGTGACTTAACACACTAATTTATACCAACGACGACGACGACGATTCAGCGAAGTCAGCACAGGCTAAGACACGTTGGGGTATCTGCCGTCGGGTGGTCCGAGGGGAGAGGGACACTAAGAGGTCCGCTCTTGTGACCTCACCCAACGGTAAAGGAAGAGGTTACATACTTTCACTTTTCACTTTCACTCAGTGAGTCAGCACAGATTCTAGGATAAAAAAAAGTACAGGTAACTCCAACCTCTAAATGTAACACAAATGAAAACCGTAGTACTTATTTCGACGTCACTTATAACGTTCAAGTTGCGCGTTCATGGATAACCTCAGGGACGAAAATCAAGAAGACCCATATACGGATTCTTATACGACCTATAAAATACGACACACATAAAATGGTGTCACTTTTTTAACTTTTCTTTCCGACCGTATACACTCTAGTGTCTACCACTCTTACTGACCCTCCCGTCGACCTAACATTTTTCCAGAACGTCTTCTGAATCCCAAAATAAGATTTTTGACCTTGATACCCCTTGAAACATACTCCCACTGTACTAATCTAAACATAAAATCTTTATGTTTTGATGGTGACAATGTTCCTTCCTAATCGTCTTTCTTATAAGTTTACGACCATGGTCCCTAGACCCTGTCCTATCTTGATAGACACAGGTCCTACTTCTTGGTGATTCTCCTTCAAGGAAATCCTGTCCTATTCAAATAAAAAATCGTCCCGACTCGTTGAGTCGGTGGACGATCTTCACCACTAGAACTCATAGACGGTATAAAAAATGAATACAGACACCTAGAGTCTCCTCCCTCTCTCACCTTGTTTACCTCTTTCATCGTAGTTACATATATGTGATAGCCCACATTCTACCTATCGACCACTCTTCAGCGACACACTGTACCCCTTGGGTCAGACCGTGAGACACTACTTGACCTCGTTACCCTACCGTCCTCCCCTCCCTCCGAGACCTCCCTGCCCTACACACATATTAATGTCTACTAAACGTAACAACATACCATCTTTGGGGACCACCGAGGCTCCAATTTCGCAGACGGACGTTACGCCCTCTGGACCCAAGCTAGGAACCCAGTCCTTCTAGGGGACCTCTTCCTTTACCGTTGGGTGAGGTCATAAGGACGGACCTCTTAGGGTACCTGCCTCCTCTGACCACCCGATGTCAGGTACCCCAGCGTTTCTCAACCTATGCTGACTCACTGAAGTGAGTGAGTGAGTGAGTGAGTGTACCGTCTTTGGTCGTGTTGTAATATTTTTAATTCTTTTACTTTTTATTTTTTTTATACTTACCGGTTTTTTTCCTACGTACGTTTTCTTTTTTCTTTGTGTTTCACTGAGGACAATATTAGTAAGGTGAGTCACACTTAGAAGTCAAGTCAAGTCAAGTCAGTGAGTCAGCACAGACTGAGAAACACTGGGGTACCTGACGTCGTGTGGTCCGGAGTGACCGATAGTGGTTGAGGACCTCAAATGAGTTTGAGTACAGGTAACTCAGCCACTACGGTAGGTTGGTAGAGTAGGAGACAACAGGGGAAAAGGAGGACGGAAGTTAGAAAGGGTCGTAGTCCCAGAAAGGTAAGTCATACTTACCTTTACTGGTTTTACAATCACACAGATCGAAGGACCCATCGACTTGACCAGAGATACGTTTACGTAGTAAAAAAAAAAAAAAGGACCTTTGTCAAGTAAGATAACGAGAAGAAAGACATAAAGAGAGACAAGACCCTTCATGGAGATCTGGGACTCATGATTCGGTCTTTTCTTATAACAGGTGTAATTGTTATCGGGAAAACTATTTAACGTCTTCAGTGTCGATTGACAAAACTTTCCACCCTCACCTAAACCGTTTCATATTCACCGTAACTAACGACAAGTCGAGCTGAGGTGTCAGACACCTGTTATGTCGTCACAGAACAAAGGTAGTCGTCCTTACGGAGGACACACGATCCGTGGTACGAAGGAGTAGAAAGAGACTCTATAGTAGATGAATCCCGTTAACTCTACTTCTATATTGAAGAAACTAAAAACACGGTAGTCCTCGAGTCTTACAAGACGTCTATAAAACAAGCTACGTACTCACTAATAATTTGTGACACTTTACTTGACTGTCTAAACCAGAACGACCTGACTACTTGACTACAAATCCTGTCTGTCTGTCTACGTGTCTGTGTGCTCCGAATGTCACTCCTTTAGTTTTATTGTCACATGGGGACTTCGAGGGGGTCTCTGCCCGACAGACAGTACACCAGGTACTTATAGAATACAAAACTTTTACCGTCCAAAACCGAACACTAGTTGTTCCTCCCCTTATACCAATGTCGAGCTGTCCTCGGGGCGGACCAGGACTAAAGGGACTGGACACTCCCACTGTACGACTGGGAGTCACGTCGGATGTGGTTTCTGGACGTCGACGGGCAGTTCTGTGGGTGGTGTTTACACCACGTGTTCACGTCCATTCTTTTCCTATCTGGAATTAGAACTGCACTTATAAAGAAGGATGTCAAAACCGTTTAACACCCGACACCTCCCTTAAGTCTCTTTACAATAGTTATTAACTGATAACTAACGTTTACATGGTATACATCCCAGTTCAAGAGTTGTACCACCACTAGATTTTCTTCCACCCTTTCCCCCGTTGAAGTCTTTTTAAACAGCTACACCCCGTCCTTTCTTTTCAGAAAACGTCATTTGATACCCTTGTTTCCGTATAACTGTATTGTAGGGGTCTCCTATTTCCTACGTTTGACCCCGTCTTCCTCACCTCTCTCCTAGGATCTTCTCCACTCCAATCTAGGTACACAACGAACCTTTCTGACCCTGGAAAGGTTTAGACTCAATACCTTCCTCAGTGTTTACCGATATACTGGGTACTATAAATCAGGATTACTTTCCTTGAAGGTTTTATCTTTTCTTACAGACGTTAGTCTCCTCACTAGACTGGACGTCTACGCGTCCCCAGGGATATAAGTCGGTCCTCCGACGAGACATGTCTCCGAGAAAGGAATTGTAGCCTTCCTGTTCCCCCGCTAATAAGGTCCTTTTCACCGAGACAGAATTCTTTAGTACAGATCTCAACCCAAAAAAATTCAGAATAATACTCTTTCGGTTTTACACTAGATTAATATGACAACATTATACGTAAAACTTGATTTTACGTTCACTTACGATTTAATCAGGTGTCGGATAATATCTCTTATTATAGTGTAGTCTATTACATCAATGAACTGACCTTTTTTTTACTTCAATGGATTTTTTAAGATTTCTGGGGGGTTTTGAGTATTTTACGTTTTAATCATATTAAAGGTATTATAGTCTTAACATTTATATTACAAATTAAAATTAAACCCCGAAGGGAACACCGAGTCGTCACTTCTTAGACGGACGATCATGTCCTCTGAGCTCAAGTTAGGGACCCAGTCCTTCTAGGGGACCTCATCTTTTACGTTGGGTGAGGGTATAAGAGCGGACCTTTTAGGGTACCTATCTTACTCAGACCACCGATGTTAGGTACCCAAGTGTTTGTCAGTCTGTACTGAATCACTGAGTTGTTGTAAAACCACCAAAAAGACTAACATTTTCAATATGTATAAGTAACAAATTTTAACCTTTTATGGTTTTTTTTTTTTTCTTTTGTTTTGGGAAGACTCTGTTAATATTAAATATAAAACTGTATAGAAGACAGAGATTAGCGATTATGAAGTTTTTGGTAACTTTATCATGTCTTCTGACAGAACTTATACTAAGTGTATGAGTTCACCTGTACAACTCATAAAAAGTCTAACGATTTTTTCAGAAGTTTGTATGGTAAAAGTACAACCACACTATAAAGTAGGGTACTTACAGAACTTACGGAAAACTGTACAGGGGTTCTAATTTGTAAACCTAACAAAAGTCGAAAAAGGATCCATATTTCTTCTTACACTACTTATGAACCGTATTTAGAGACAAGTATTGAAAATAATAAAGGAATCCCCTTTTTAAAATCGTCACCAAAGTGGTTGTTGTTCTCATACTGAGGACATCTGAAAATAAATAAATAAACCACCACGATCCAGAAGCAACGAACCTGAAAGAGATCAACGCCACTCGTCCGTGATGAGATCAACACCACACGTCCGAAAAGTAACGCCACCGAAGACAACAACGTACCCGAGTTCCCGCACGCCCGAAGCATCGACGTCGAGGGTTCGAGATCTCCGGACCGAGTCATCAACAACACGTACCTGAATCGACGAGACGTCGTATAGTCTAGAAGGGTCTAGACACAGAAGACGTAATAGTCGACCTAAGAAATGGTAACCCAGTGGTCCCTTCGGGAGGAATCTGTGAACTATCTATATAGATATATAATATATATATATATATGTGTATGTATATATACATATATGACGATTTAGTAAAACGTCTCACCAATATGGTCCATATATAAATGGTCGTCAAATATACACAGAGTAAAGAAAAACTGGTATTACAATTTTTTAGAAAACGGTAAAAACACTCTTTTTTGCCATTAAAGAATGACTAAATTAAACATAAAAACTAACAGACTCCGTCTAAAAAATTATATGGATAACGTGACCCATAAAGGACAAAGACGTATAAGACCAAGGACGAACGGACGATCCCACTCTATAAATGGGTATTAAAGAACACCAATTGTTAAAAAGTACATTGATAACCAAGTGAACCTTAGTACACCTTCGAAAAGGACCAGGGTATGTCCTAAAACCAGGTAAGGGAGTTTCTGATCTGTTCCCGTACAACCCTTTGACGTTTTATTCCTCGAATCTGTACAATATCTACTTTCTACGGTTTTTAAGAAACTTGAATCTAAAGGAAATCGTTGGGTCCGATAAGAGGACACTTTCTCGACATTGAAGTCGAGTGAAAGGATTTCTAAAGACTACACAAACCTTCCGGTCTTGAAATTTTTCACGTCTAGTATCAGTGATGTGAACAAAAGTGTCGAAAGTCTATCTACAAAAGTCTTCTAAAATACTCGGGTTTAAGAGCATAGAAGAGTATGGATTTTTTCGTTATTTTAGACGGGGAACACTGAACGTCGTTGGAAGATGATTCTACACACGAACTAGTGCGTTTACGAGGTAGTGGTTTTAGTGTTTCCTTGTCTGGAGGAGGGTGGAGATACCTTGTAAAGGAGTCTCAATGGACTCTCCGACAGAGGACCCGGCATCAGGAGTCACTCAGGGGTTTAATTTGACTTGAGCGTCGAGAGTACAACACGTAAAAAAGTTAACTGTGGGGGTTAACCGGGGGAGCCATGGGGGTCGAGAATCGTATGGAGTGGGTGTAGTGGGGGTTGAGACCGACCGAGGGCCATACGTGAAGGTTGTTTGAAACCGTCTGTCGTGTACGTCACTCGTGCATGTCACTCCATCGATTCAGACGTCCGGGTCCTTTCTGGTGTCTGAATTCGAAATCACGACGAAAACTTCCCTTTGTCCCTTAGACTGTCGTAAACCAGACTACCCAAAGTCCTGACACTCTCTTTCGTATGTTCGAATTCTTAAGAAGGTATATTCTCTCGTTCTTCGTACCTCATCCACATAGGTCTCTTCCGGACTCTTTGGGAGCCTTAGGGATGGTCCTGACTACGTTCCACAAAGAGAGACCTTTTGTCAACCATTTCTGACTTCTTCCACTGACGATGAAGTCTACGTTTCGGTCGTTGTGTTTTGAGATTCCTTACGTTTTTTTAGTAATTTTGTAATATAGCGGTTTCTTAGCATTAAAAAGTGAATGGATAAAGTCAAGTCAAGTCAAGTCAAGTCAGCGAGTCAGCACAGGCTGAGAAACGTTAGGGTACTTAACGTCGTGCGGTCCGGAGGGACAGGTAGTGGTTGACGGTCTCAAGTGAGTCTGAGTGCAGGTAGCTCAGGCACTACGGTAGGTCGGTAGAGTAAGAGACAGTAGGGGAAGAGGAGGACGGGGGTCAGGGAGGGTCGTAGTCTCAGAAAAGGTTACTCNGTACTCCACCGGTTTCATAACCTCAAAGTCGAAATCGTAGTAAGGAAGGTTTCTTTAGGGTCCCAACTAGAGGAAGTTTTACCTGACCAACCTAGAGGAACGTCAGGTTCCCTGAGAGTTCTCAGAAGAGGTTGTGGTGTCAAGTTTTCGTAGTTAAGAAGTCGCGAGTCGGAAGAAGTGTCAGGTTGAGAGTGTAGGTATGTACTGGTGTCCGTTTTGGTATCGGAACTGATCTGCCTGGAATCAGCCGTTTCATTAGAGAGACGAAAACTTATATGACAGATCCAACCAGTATTGAAAAGAAGGTTCCTCATTCACAGAAAATTAAAGTACCGACGTCAGTGGTAGACGTCACTAAAACCTCGGGGGGTTTTATTTCAGACTGTGACAAAGGTGACAAAGGGGTAGATAAAGGGTACTTCACTACCCTGACCTACGGCACTAGAAGCAAAAGACTTACAACTCGAAATTCGGTTGAAAAAGTGAGAGGTGAAAGTGAAAGTAGTTCTCCGAGAAATCAAGGAGAAGTGAAAGACGGTATTCCCACCATAGTAGACGTATAGACTCCACTAACTGTAAAGAGGACCGTCAGAACTAAGGTCGAACACGAAGGAGGTTGGGACACAAAGAGTACTACATGAGACGTATACAATTTATTCGTCCCACTGTTATATGTCGGAACTGCATGAGGAAAAGGATAAACCTTGGTCAGACAACAAGGTACAGGTCAGGATTGACAACGAAGGACTGGACATTAGACACTACATGGGTTAATTGACTTTTATCCACAAAATTTCTGTGAGTCACTATATATTCTTTTGTGTCTTTCTGTTAAACTAATTCAGTGTCTTTGTTATTTACCTGTTTTACTTTTCAATTTCTCCATCTTTAGTATTTTTTTTTTTCTTGGTTTGTCTTTAAGACCTCCCCTTCTTATTTTACTTACTTTAATTTTTACGTCACCTCACGTAGCTTTCGACTTACCTAGGTCGCTTCCTTTCTTAGACACTCTTATTTGTGTCCTAGAAACTTTAATAGATCAGTCTTCTCTTGTTGTTTTTTCTCACTTATTTTGGATACGCCAGATACCCCTATAGTAATTTTCTTTGTTAAACGCTTAATAACCTCATGGGCATCCTCTTCTCTCTATCTTCCACCGTCTTTCTAATAAATTTCGATTCTTTAAAGGTTTGGACCCTCTCTAAAAGATAGTTAGTTACCCTACTTTCCCGAAGGGACCAACCGTCTCTAAAAAAATCTATACTGTACTCTTTGTGTTTGTTCTTTTCGTTTTTATTTATTTACCCTGAGGTAGTTTGATTTTTTGAAGACGTGTTGTTTTCTCTTGATAGTCGTTTTACTCTTCTTTATAAACATTTTGTACATAGACCATTGCCCAATTATTGAGTTGTCCTATTTTTGAGTTTGTCAGGTTAATTTTTTACCCGTCTCCTTGATTCGTCTGTAAAGTATACCTTCTGTGTCCAGGGAACTGAGACAGGAGAAAGGGTTTGAAGTCGTAAAAGTTTTGTACTAGAACTAAATACAACTTAATATTTGGTGAATGAATGAATGAACTACAAAAAGAAATTTAACTAAGTTGAAAAAGTTTTGCACTTTATACCTTCCTTCCTTCCTTCACAATCGACGAGTCAACACAGACTGAGACGCTAGGGTACCAGACATGGGGTGGTCCGAGGAGACAGGTACCCTAAGAGGTCCGTTCTTATGACCTCATCCAACAGTAAGAAAAGAGGTCCCCTAGAAGGGCTGAGTCCCTAGGTTGGGTCCAGAAGAGGTAGAGGACGTGACCGTCCACCTAAGAAATGGTGACTCGGTGATCCTTCGGGGATAATAGTGATATGGTCGGAAAATTATTTCTAAAGACAGGTTGACCCACTTGGTATAAAAACGTCGTTAAAATAAAATATGATTAAGTAATCCAAAGAAGACTTTTTGAGGAAGAGAAAAGTTTGTGTACTAGAGTAAAATAAGACGGACGTAAGGAAGGTCCGTTCCTTAGTGTTCCGACGTAGACGTAGAGACCAAATATTTTTGTCTATTCGTTACTCCTAAATGAGATATCGTGTCCCCTAATGTAGGTTGTAGAATGTTTTTGGATATTACCTCATATTGGACGTTTTTTTCGACTCAGTGATATAACACGTGGACTTTAATTGGGTTATAACATTCAGTTGATATTTTTTTTACCTCTTTTCTCCCTAACTTGAAGACAGAAATAAACCCAAAGGTGTACCAAGTCTCATTCCCGATCCGATTTTACTGCAGAAGACCATTACTTCCTTAATGTCGCTGCAGTGTCGCTCCGCGTCAGAAAACCTAGACACGTCCTACACCGTCCCACAGGTCCAACAGTTTTAGTACGGACAAGAACCAGGGGTAAGGAGCGTCTCACGTGCCGAACCTCTAGCTCCCGTCTCTGACACCACTCCGACGCCGAGTCACCTATTGTTTGAAGGACTTCTGTGTCGGGATGGCCGACCACGTGAAACTTGGGGTGTACGTTGGCTCTTTAAGAGTGGTTCATCTTCTACGTAAGAGTGGGTGCCTGGTCCAGTCCTTCCGTCCGAAGGAACCTTTACCTCCCGTACCGTGTACAGACGACTCGAGTCGACAATGAAAACGGTATTCGATAATCATTTTTTTAATTCGGGAAGGGAACCCTCGTAGTAGACACAAAGAACTAAACCTCCTGAGAACGTAAAAACGGGCTCTCGTTTTTAAGAATAAACATCTTCTTAAGACCACGGTTGTACCGAAGTTTTGAGAAGATCCAGTCGCAGAAAGGGTCAGGGAGACATTAAAGTACTTCTCAGGTCGGAAAAATGTGACCCTAACGGTACAACACAGTCTAGAGTCAACCCGCTTACTCACGCCCATACCTCTAGGTGTCTAAAATTTACTGGTCTGACCGGGAATTTCCTTATTCCGAAATTCTTAAGTAGGATTCTCACTTTGTATGTTACAAAACACCGTGGTAACGGTGTCGGTACCATTTACAACTAAACGGCCAACGTACTTTTTATGTGTAGGTACCTTAGTCACTTACAAAAAAATAGTATGGATTACTCCAGTAGTTTGGGTTGGTGGAATAATTTTAGTTGCACACTCTTAAGCCTCCTACTCTTTCCCCCGTCGAGATTCTAAGACTCTGGGACAAAAGAAGTGAGGTAGTACGTCAAGGACAATAGACGTTCCGATAAATTTCGAAGACTTAGCGACACTGAAACGATATTTTTCTTTATCTCTTTATGGATCTTTCTAACGCACCCCTCCATCCCACTCCCTCCCCACCTTCCAAGGTCCTTGGTCTGGGTACACTGGAGACTCTTTACGAAAACACACACAGTACGAGATTGTTAAGAAGAAAGGAGTAGTCTAGGGGATGAGTCTACGGTCGGGAAAGAACTAGGAAAGACTCCGTAGCAACCGTCTAGAGTTGAGGTCCGATCTCTTCTTTCAATTTTGTCGGTTGAAGTCCGGGTTATAACATTAAAGTCCGACGCTACAGATACGTCTCCATTGTGATACGGAAGGAACGAGGAAAGGAACCTGAATTGAAAAAAAAAAAAAATTCCACACTCAGAAACTACGAACTAATCCAATAAGATTTCCTACGTAAAAAACCCCCCCTTCTGATGTCACGGAGGACCACCTCTTTACATGTGTCTTGTTCGACCCCGTGAGATTGGACTCCACGGGTCGTAAAACCTGACAACACTTTGTATGTTCGCTAAATCAACGATTCAGCACGGTCTGAGAACGTTGGGGTACCTGACATCGGACTTCCGAGGAGACGGGTACCCTAAGAGGTCCGTTCTTATAACCTCACCCATATGTTCTCTGAGTAAAATACTAATTTTTCGTTTTTGCTTTGAGGTGTCATATGTATACTTCTTATTATGTGTGATAGTTTCAATTTTAAGACCCAGACCTTTAAAGAGAGACCGAATACTAGTTGGTTCCTCACCCGTCCAAATTGAGACCTAAGAACAGAAGTTGGGGAAGGGACACTCCCATTCTACCAGTCCTGATGTTAGTCTACAGGAATAATAACGGAACTCAGAGAGTGGGAAAAAAAAAAAAAAACATAGAGAGTTTCAAAGGTGGGACCTTCTGAGTTAAGTATAGGGTACAAAAGGAATTTTGGAGGGGGCTGGTCTCACCCTGTCGGACTTTTAGAGAAGAGATTTGGTGGTCGGGGTCCGAACGAACGTGTCTAGTTGGTCGCGTTCCCACGACAGAACATTACGAAGGAGAGACCAAAAGACCTGGAAAATTTTCCTTATGCCTGGTAAGTGAAAAGAATACACACACACGAGAGAGGGGACGACCTAAACTCCCCGTGTCTGGTAGCTAAACTAAACAGGAATTTCTTCCGTGCTCACTGGGTCCGGAATCTGTTTACGGACTCCTTGAAAGATCCGGTCTCTCGAAACATAATTATTTACGAGGAGACCTCTACGTTTCCCTTCATTCCAATGACCGGAGGAGATCTAAACAAGGACAGGTCGGTCCCCTCTACAAAATTAGGTAAAATCCGCTCGTCCTTTTCGAGTGGATGTTGGATCTTATTAGGGGGGAGAGGTATTAAGGAGGAGATAAAGTGGACCAGGGACGGAGTCGGGGGTGGGAACGGAAGGGGTGGTGGAGGTTAGTCCGTCCCTCCGAAGGATTTCCTCTACTTAAAGTAAAAATAAAAATTTAAAAATAACCTCATATCAACGAAATGTTACAACACATTTAAAGAAGACATATGGTTTAACTTAGTCGATAGACAAGTCAAGTCAACGAGTCAGCACAGGTTGAGAAACGCTAGGGTACCTGACGTCGTGCGGTCCGGAGGGACAGGTAGTGGTTGAGGGCCTCAAATGAGTTTGAGTACAAGTAACTCAACCACTACGGTAGGTTGGTAGAGTAGGAGACAGTAGGGGAAGAGGAGAGTGGAAGTTAGAAAAGGTCGTAGTCTCAGAAAAGTTTACTCAGTCGAGAAGCGTAGTCCACCGGTTTCATAACCTCAAAGTCGAAGTTGTAGTCAGGAAGGTTACTTGTGGGTCCTAACTAGAGGAAAACCTACCCGACCAACCTAGAGGAACGTCAGGTTCCCTGAGAGTTTTCAGAAGAGCTTATGGTGTCAAGTTTTCGTAGTTAAGAAGCCGCCAGTCGAAAGAAATATCAGGTTGAGAGTGTAGGTATGTACTGGTGACCTTTTTGGTATCGGAACTGATCTGCCTGGAAACAGCGTTTCATTATAAACATGGACATAGGGGAGACGAAAAACCTAAAGGAAGGTTAAATCCTCGTAACTCGTCTCAAGGGACACGTCCAGGAGTAATCGACAGATAGAATATACATCATAGTTATCACACATGCACAGGTAGAGGTAGAGGGTTAAGGAAAGTGGGAGAGCAGGGGGAACCATAGGTACACACAAGAGATGTAGTCGTAGAGAGACGAAACGTTTATTCAAACAGACATGGTAAAAAGATCTAAGGTGTATACTCACTATGGTATGTCATAAATAAGAAGTCTCTACTCAAAGTTAAGGCCAAAATGTTCACTCTCCTTCCCCTCGCAAAGTAAAGTCCTTTCTTAACTGTCTAGTTTGCGTCTCCCGCCCTTGTCCTTCCGTACTACATTTCGGTCGGCAGGGACTACCTTTACCGACGAATCGACAGCTTAGGGCACTGCAGGGGGTGATGTCCCCACTCAGCCCCGACCCCGAGGCTTCACGAGTGGACTAAATACACGAAACCGGGGTCCTGAGTACCTTATTCGAAGAATAACCACTGCACCTTGACTTTTCCCACTACCGAACGAGATCCACTCTGTGTGCGCGACGACGACCTCTTCCCCTCCTCTTCCCCTCCCGACAGACGAACAGGCCACATACTATGGGACACACACACAGGTCCACGTAAAATTGGTGTCACCTGGGTCTGTGGCCGCAGTACTCGTCCTTCCTCGGTGACCTCTGCGACTTCTCCATTCTGATTCGTTAAATTATAGAGAAGTTTCTTCGTCCCTCTTGTGGTGTGTCCTCATAAGAACTTCGTCTTCCCCCATGATCACTGACCCAGTAAATCCTTTATAAGGACCCACGAAACCAGAGGCTTACGGATGAACGTGTTGATTAAAATGAAAAGTAAATCTTAAGCCCTAGGTTCGTATGGTCAATTTTTCGTTCTTATGTACCAAATCTATAAAACTGGTTGAAATACTACCTGAAGGGGAATCCACTGGAGTGTTTAAGTAATCCACACTATTCCTGAAAGACCACGAAATTCTTTCCGGGCTGACAAAACCTCCTCGTACAACTTCATACGTCCTCACTTCACTTCACTATGGACCCCACACGACAATAAAATCGTTTTCGCGTGTACCTTTTTATGCAGTTTAGAACTATTTATCTTAGACCCACTATTAATCCACCCCTAAGTAACGTAATAAAAAAAAAGATGAAAAAAGAAATACAATTTTCAAAATGTCATTTTAAGAAAATTACTTTCTGTCACTGTCTATTCAAATTTAACGTATCTGGTTATAAATGTTATTATAAGTAAAATTTTTCGACTAATGTTTTGACGTATATATCGTAACTGAAAAAGTAAACTAAAAGGAAAAATTTTATATATTTACGTAGACTCATCGATTTTCCGACCTTCAGACATTTTACTTTGTAATTACCTCCACGAGAAAGCCATTACCTTAATACCCCTGTATATATAAGAATATACACCGGAGATTTGAAAGATATTCGTTCGACACCATGAAAACAATTTTGTCGTTAAGTACTAGGTACGGGAAGACACGACAGAAGACGGTTTAGACCTCGGTCCTGTACCACCTTTGAGAGTTTCACTACGAGTAGAAGGGACCAGAAGGCAAAACTTACTTCCTAGTGTCCAACCCACAGTCCAGAGTAAAGAAGTCGGGGACTCCGGGAGTCGAACCTGGGACTGTACGTTAGAACCCACAATGAACGTCTCATCCTCTCCCTTCTGCCGCCCCCACACCACCACCACCACCACCATTGAAGACGAAATCAGTTTCAGGGTCTTCTGGACTCCTTCCTTACTTCACCTTAAAAACGGTAGACTGTATTTTCCGTAGTACTTCTCGTGTAATTCTCCTCCAATACGACCCTGAACACACTGGTTTAAACAAAGGGACCTTACCCACAGACAAAGCAAGGTAGAAAGTGACTCGAGTAACCAGATTCGAGAGACCTGGTGGTCAGAGGAAATTAGTCGTGGATAGGGAGAGAACCCAAAGGGCTTCTGAGGCGGACGTTACGTTCTCTGGACCCAAGTTGGGGACTCAGTCCTTCTGGCGGACCTCTTCCCTTACCGATGGGAGAGGTCATAAGAACGGACCTCTTAGGATACCTGTCTCCTCGGACCAACCGAAGTCAGGTACCCCAACGTTTCTCAGTCTGTGTCGACTCGTACATGTGTATGTAGGGAGAGACGACTAGGACGACTGGGTCTTTGATGATAGCCCGGGGAGGAACCGTCCGACTTCGGATCCCCACCCCTGAGACAGGGTCTGTCGTGCAACGGGGGTCCGTACTTCGGTTATGGACACCAGGTACCTCTGGTCACAAGACGTAGTTCTGGTCCGATGTCGCTCCACCTGTCAATAAGGACCCAGTCCGGCGTACCGTCTCTGCCTCCAGTCCTCGTCTCAGTTTGTTCCACCCAACCTCCCTCCAATCCTCCCCTCTAAGTTTTAATGACTCCACTTCCCGTTTACCGACGAAAAAGAGACCTAGGGGTGGTAACTCACGTTTAAATGTCTTTGTAAGTTTCTCCTCCGATGTGGATCTACCCTCCCCTCAAACCCCCTCTTTAGTATGTACATATACATACCGACTCTGTGAGACGACATGTGGACTTTGATAGTGTTGTAACAATTAGCTGACACACACACACACTCACACACACACACCGAATCAGTGAGTCAGCACAAACTGAGAAACGTTGGGATACCTGTTTATCGGACGGTCCGAGGAGACAGGTACGCCGAGAAGTCAGGTCTTATGACCTCACATAACGGAAGGGAAGAGGTCCCCTAGAAGGGTTGGGTCCCTAGCTTGGACTCAGAGGGTACAAAGGACGAAACGTTCATCTAAGAAATGGTAGACTCGGTGGTCTCTTCAGGGTAATTAACCGATATAAAGTTATGTTTTATTTTTCAATTTTTTTATTCGATGTTCCTATATAACATGTTGTGTCCCTCGTATCGGTTATAAAATATTGATATTTACCTCATAATAGAAATTTTTAGTACTTAGTGATGTGGACATTGTATTTATAACATGTAGTTGATACGAAGTTAAATTTTTTTTCTTTTTTCTTCCTTTTTATTCTCAACCTGTGCTGAATCGTTGACTTGTTGTTGTTTTACAATTATCTATCTGGTGAATTCTAAATATGTAAAGACATTTCATTAATCGGAGGTTAATTTTATTTATTTAAATTTAATTTTTTTCTAAATATGTAAAGTGAGGCACATTTAAAATAGTGGGGAGTTTTTATCAATTCTTTAAAATTGGGATCCTTTAGTATAAGGTCAACTTGACAAAGTTCCACTTTAAACGACTGTAGACACTGAATGAACCTTTTTTTTACTGTTACCTAACTACCTACCTATTTATGTATACTATTTCCTTTATGTTATTTTACAATACACAACCCAGTTTACTGACTGTTAACCTACAAGAGACATTTCAAGAAACTTGAGTAGACGGACAAACTGCTACTTTCACAATCAGCAAACCAACACAGACTGAGAAACACAGGGGTACCTGACATCGAGTGGTCCGAAGAGACAGACACCTCAAGAGGTCCGTTCTTATGACCTCACCACCGGTAAGGGAGGAGGTCCCCTCGAAGGAATGAGTCCTCAGCTCGGACCCAGGGAACGTAGCGTCCGACTAAGAAATGGTAGACTCGATGGTCCCTTCGGGTTCTCTCCCTACCTACGATTAGTTTCCTCTGACCACCAGGTTTCTCGAACCTGATTGTTCGAACCACTTTCTACCTTACTTTGTCTGAGGGAAAGGACGTAACGTCTGTCTAAGAAATGCCAGGTTCGGTGGTCCCTTCGGGTAAACTAACTCCTACCAGCATTACTGTACAACCTCCTCTGAAATAATCTGTACTGGCCTGTGAGACCTCCCCTCACTCAGACTCTTCGACGTCGCTTCCTGATCACTAAGGAGGTTTACACGGCCAAGTGAGTGATACTCGTGTTTGACCGTTAAGAAGGTAGAAGGGTGAAACGACACTAGTGACTCCTCGAGACACCTCCCCCTCCCGTCCCGTCCACCCCTTTCGCGGGGCGGTACCACGATCGTCAGGACCAAGACGGTCGACTAGTCGTCCGAGGAGAGATCGAGTCCGGGACCGATAAGGAGGGATACTTCAGTCACCTCGTCCTGTCTGGAGGTACCCAAGACACATGTTCGGTCGGTTTACTAAACCTCTTAACCGAGAATAGATAAACGTATGTAGTAGAACAAGAGAGGAGGGTTGTCACGAACCACGGACCATGGAAAGGAAGACCTAAGTCTTTCACAGAAACCCCGGTCAGGAGACTTAGAAACCACGGAGAGGAAGGTAACCCTAGAACACAAATATTTTCTTCCTTTTAACTGGGGACCCTCGTCGGGTCGGAAGACCTAGAGGACGTCGGAGAGTCGTCAGGTTGGTCAGGTCGGATTAACGAGAATTATGGGGTCCTCTACCCTGTCGGTCGGATCCACAGAAGAGGACATAGAATGACTCTAAATTTAACGGTATCTACGGCATTAAATACAGGGAGGGTCCTGTCTGTCGGTATTTAGCCCTTCTCTTTCCGGACCCGGCGGACTGTATTTAGTGTCTTCGGTTCGTTTCATCAAAGCCCCCGGAGGAGAGACGAGGGACCGAAAGGAGGACCCGTCCTATGGACCCTCGAGACGGAAGGGAAGAGGGCCCAGGGGACACGGGGTCCCGACACGACGAGGTCCTTCCGTCCAAGAGTCGACCCTCTGGTCACGACTTACCGACGACTAGCGTCCGGGTCTCCTTAGAAACAGACACTTTATGAGTGTCACCTCCAACCAGACGACCGTCCTTTTATACTTCTTCCTTAATAAAAAAAGAACGACCTCCCTCTCACTGAGGGTACGACTAGGGTCTCCTCGCCATACCCAGACAGTAACAAGGAAAGTTATCCTTCTTAGTGGAGCAAGCAAGACAGCTTTGTATACAAAACAATCTACGTCCCCCTGAACCTGTCACCGTAAACGACGAGAGACGGACACAGTCCGACACGACACGACTTCATCTCTGTCTTCCTAAACCACGCTCACTATGATACCTTCCTCTGTCGGCGGGGTGGGTGGTCCGAGAAGGAGGGGCCGGGGACATTAACACACTGAAACCGTTCAGTCAATGCACGAACTACAAAGTCAAATAAACATTTTTGCCTGGATTTTTCTCATTCACCGAATCACCATTTCTTAGGTGGACGGTCACGTCCTGTGTGTCCTCTGGTCCCAAGTTAGGGACCCAGTCCTTCTAGGGGACCTCTTCCCTTATCGATGGGTGAGGTCATAAGAACGGACGTCTTAGGGTACCTGTCTCCTCGGACCTCCCGATGTCAGGTACCCCACCGTTTCTCAACCTGTGCTGACTCTCACTCGTATGTACGTACCTGATTATTATGGAGAGGACCAAATGCGAGGGGGAACCAATCTTATTTCGTTATTTGTGATGAAAATTTTGATCTACTATTTTATGTATTACTGGTAGATCTGACACCAATAACTACCAGAGACGAATACTCGAACCGTGTAAGACTCTCTTCCTTTTAGGACCTCTGTGAAGAAAGGTAAAGGACTCAGACGTAATTTACGTTCCGTCGGGTTGGACGAACCGGAAGTCAGGGAGGACAGACACCACAGAAGTGTCACGACAAAATAAGGACTGGACTAGTATGTGTCTCGTTCAACCCTCAGGGGTCTTCACAGGACACGGGAGCCACCCCTGGGTCACCACTAGTCTCTGGGATGAACGTTTGGTACCAGTCCCGTAACTGGTCATTCACTCATTTCGTTCGTCGAGAGTGGTCAGGTGTCGTGAAACATCCATTGTCAGAGGCGAGTGTGGTGTGGGAAGTCCTACCTTGGAGACAAATTCACTTTGTTTTTCACACGGAGGGTAATCACACTATCACACAAAGTATAAGTGACCTTCTCTTTGAAGTGATTCCGATAAGATACATAAAAAACCGACACGACCCAGAAGTAGCGATACTCCCGCAAAGAGACCAATACCACTCACCCCGACGAGAAATCGACGGGACGAGCCCGAACAGTGACACCCCCGAGGAGAACAACGTCTGGTGTCCGAGGCCCCGTAGCCCGAGGTCATCGACGTCGAGGACCCAAGAGCTCGTGTCCGAGTCATCAACACCACGTACCCGAATTAACGAGACACCGTACACCCTAGCAGTGTCTGGTCCCTAGTTTGGGCACAGAGGACGTAACCGTCCACCTAAGAAATAGTGACTCGGTGGTCCCTTCGGGTTCTTTCCACTAAAATGTACCTAAACGTTAAATAATTGGGGTAGTAGTTCCGAAGGGACCACCGAGTCTACCATTTCTTAGACGGACGTTTTATCCTCTGGACCCAAGGTAGGGACCCAGCCCTTCTAGGGGACCTCTACCCTTACCGATGGGTGAAATCATAAGAACGGACATCTTAGGGTACCTGTCTCCTCGAACCACCCGATGTCAGGTACCCCAGTGGTCGTGGTGTTAGGATAGTAGTCGACGTTTTCGTTTTAAACATATAAACCTTCTTTTTGTAGTTTCTTCTAGGTACATACTCTAGTACGGAACAAAAGTCAGAGAACTTGTTTTTCGAACCACACCTACACTTAAGTGTCTGTCACCTGTTATAGCGGAGTCAGGGTGTTCCCCAGCGACAACTAGAGCAAACAGCTCAGAAGGGTATCGGGTCACCGCTGTTACAGTCGTCCTCGTATTCACCCTGTCTCGACCCCCGAAAACCGTCACGGCGCGGATGTTTGGTTGAGGAACCGGATTGGGACTCGTCCAATTCCCAGACCCGACCCTCCCCACCGGCGGGGACACCCAGGAGGAAATGATTCAATGGACCTCCCCCTCATGGACACACACACACACACCACTACAGTTCCCCGTTCCTTTGGGCACGTATCGACTTACAAACACGTCTTATTTATAATTGGGGGAAGTGGAGAAAAGTGTATCCACACACATCACGGGTCCTCCATGTTTCTACTGGTCTCCAGTGTAGGGACCACCCTTTTCAGGACTGAGACTTCACTCGGTCTGGAGTCAAGACCGGGTTCGGACTGGTGAATCTAGGACCCGTTCAGACAAGGAGGAGACTCCGGAGGGACACTTCACTCCCGCTATGTATAAGGGTGTATCTGTGTAACATCCCTAATTGTCTATTAGACACACTACCAGAGACATTTGACAGTCACAAACGTGTCTTGACTGAGAGTTAGGGGAGTGCCTCTATTAGTCTCGGAGTCCGATGGGTCGAACGTTCTTTGTCTTTAGGGCTCACGGACTAGACGGAGGTAGGACTTCTTCGGTGGGAGGTTGTCTGTGTAGAGGTTTACAGGGACCATAACGTCCGACTCTTTCCTCTCCGTCCGATCCTCCGTACGGACCAAGGGTCCCAGGTCGTAGCAACGTCTCTGGACTGACGTCTCGTCCCCTTACAACAACCGATCCGTCCTGGCCAACCTAGTCGCCGAGTACCAAGGGTAGGTGAACAACTAAATAAGCAACCGAGTTGGTTGGAGTAAAGCTCACCGAAGTTACATGGTCCACGGTATGGTCCGACGACCGTATGTTGTTACTGGTCTTGTCTGTGTCACGGACGTCGACCCCCGTCTCCGATCTCCAAAGTGGGAGGGGTAAAAGAGTAATCGGTGGAGACTATTCGTCTTGTTTTAATCCGGACTCAACAACGTTATCAAAAAAAAGAGTCTTGTGTCATCTTACTTTTTCACGAAAGGTAGTTTTACTATATTTTTACTAATTTCAACCTCAATCTCATTTACTCTCTGTCTTCCTTTTGAAAGAGGACCACCTCCACCCCCTCCCCTTTTAGAACGGTACAACAAGTACGTGTAGGGAGCATGTGAAAAGGACCACTAAGAGCGTAAAAAACGGACTTTTTCTACACTTAAACAACAGCGACAAATCAACAAATAAGCACAGGCTGAGAAAACACTAGGGTACCCGACATCGGACGGTCCGAGGAGACCGGTACCCTAAAGGGTCCGTTCTTATGACCTCACCCAACGGTAAAGGAGGAGGTCCCCTAGAAAGGTTGGGTCCCCAGGTTGGACAGAGGACGGAACGTCCGTCTAAGACACGACAACTCGGGGACCCCTTCGAGGTTTCTATCCTTATAGCGAGGATTGTCTCTCGCAAAATGTGGTTGCGCAAGTTAAACAAGTTGTTTGCTAACACCCAGTGGCCACTGTATGTCCCGGGTCGGAGCCTACACTCACTATGTTACCTCAATCAGTGCAAAGGACGACAGGTGTCTGAGAGACAGAACATCTTGTCTGTCTACACGAGATTGTCGCGTCCTGTGTCGTGTACGCACGAGTTCCCCGTCGTCTCTTTTAGGTCCTACCCCTCTGGCGAGGATCGGCCCCCTAGGACTCAAAGAAAGGATCCTGTACACCGAGACCTCAACCCGGAACTTCTTTTCCATCTTAAGATCACGAACCCCTTGACCCCCTCCCCCCGGGTGTCTCCTCGGTGCTTCGGCCCTCCCATCTTTTCTCAATAATCTCAACAGACTCCTACGTGCTTCACTCTAAGAACTGTCACCTTCTTTTTCACTCTTTTAAGTTTTCTGCACCATGTCCTTTTTGGAATCCATCCTGGACCGTCGATACTTGTGTGACCTTTCACTCCCCTACCACATTTCTTACTGAGGTCCGGAGAGTCGGACTGCCTGACGAGTCCGACACCAAGACTCGTGCTGCACCCCAGTCCTCCTCTCTACGGCTCCCTTCACTATTTCATTACAGATGTGTATAACTCAGGGATGAAGGACTTACGGCTTGTTCCCTTGTAAGGTTTCTCTTTTCTCCACCCTTGCACCGGTAACCATTGTGAAACCATCAAACACGCGACCCATGTCGGGGTCCTCCGCGACAAAACTTGAGAACTTCCCTTGCCGCGAGCGACCTCGCCCCGTCGTACAACCGGGACACACCCCACCTAGGCAGACGACTCTTCTTTAGTGTATGCCAAACTCGAGAAGGAAGACTAACCGACACTGAGTAATACCAGAAAAAGGACAACGTCAATAGCGGACACACTGGGAAGACTTGCTTTCAATATACCTTTTAGTGGGGAGAAACCTGTTATAAAACAAGACCTTTTGGGTCCCTGGTAGGTGCACCCTCTGGGACACATGGACGAGCCGGTCCTTATCCTTAGTATACAGGACCTTATCGTCTACGGAAATTTTTTTTCAGAAGTTTTGACTGTTGCAAACTTTGTGTCATAAAACCTTACCCCGTAAACTGAGGAGGTGTAAAAGAAATCTTGACACTAGAGGTTCAAAAAGTAGAAAGAGACCTAAAGAAGGAGCACAGGGTCACGAAGGTCGTAGGGTCGGATGTTTCGTTTCTTTCGAAACTATTGAATTATCCTGAATTCATTCAGTGGATTTACTATTCCGTCCTAAGATTTTTAGCGAATTAACACTAACACCTTATTACAAAAGAGGAAGAAGAGGTAAGTGGATGAGTATTGGAGGTAGTAGAGTGACGATACGGAATCCCTTTTCCTCTCTTCTCTTTCCCACCCCCTAGCTCTCCTTACAAGATCTTATAAAATAATGGGGCAAGGAGTCGTACGTTACCTTCAATTTATCGTGAGGTTTATTCCCACCTGACAGTGAAGTGAAAAGGGGGAGTTCAGGATCTGTCCGAAAATTTTCCCATATTTCTCAGACCGGAAGTCATTTGTGAATCTACAACCAAAGGGGTAAAACCTAGACCGGGATAATAGAGAATCACAGGTATCCGTAAACTACCTAGGAAGTGCCGTGTGACACGGAGACCCGTCGTCCTGTCGTCTCTACAGTCCCTTCTTTTAGGTGAGTGCTCTCGTCGTAACGACAGTCCGAGACTATGCCTTGCCTTCTGTTTTAGAAGGAACGGTACTTTGTCTTATAGTTGATATAGGGTAACCACTCTGGTTTTAAAGGGTCATATGTTCTCTCTTGTCAGTGTGATTCATCTGCTCCGTGGGAACAGAGGACAACAGACTCTACGACAACTACAACGGGACCCTTTGTTACGGGTTTCTTTACCAGGCCTCTCCTGTACTACGGTGGATCACCGTAACAGTGTCGAGTCGGTACGACAACTTTTCTCCCTTTACCTACCCAAAATCAAAAGATAGTGTCTTTTTTAAAAACTTTCTTTGACTCCATTGGAGATCCATAAGAGACGAAGAGACGACACCCTCGACGACAGTGAATGAGACACGTTGGGGTATCTGCCGTCGGGTGGTCCGAGGCAGCAGGGACCCTAAGACGTCCGTCCTCGTGACCTCACCCAACGGTAAAGGAAGAGGTTCCGTATTTTCACTTTTCACTTTCACTTCAGCGAGTCAGCACAGGTTGAGAATCGCTGGGGTACCTGACGTCGGATGGTCCGAGGAGGCGGGTACCCTAAAAGGTCCGTTCTCATGACCTCACCCCACGGTAACGGAAGAGGTAGACGACACCCTTAAACCGGGATTTTCGCGCCGACACGACAGTGCCCCAGGAAGACCTAGAACGACCAGGGTAGTTGAGTTCTGACCAACGAGGAGGAGTTTTGGTCCTACTTTTTCAAGACTCTGGGTACCTACTCTTCTTTACACTAACACACTAAACTGTATTTGGTGAAATAAAGTCCAAAACTTACTTTAGAAAGTTTCCTCTTTTCCTTTTGTATCCAGTTAAGTGAATTGTTGGTCATAGATTAAAAAGAGGAGTAGTTTAATATATTGAGATCATAGACTACTACAAATAGAAAGTAACGGTATAACGAGAAACATAATCCTTCGATTCAGTACTTTTTACACAAAGTTTTGACATTTATTTACCTTCGACGAAACTGATCAAAGTCCAACATGAGTGAAGAACCGTTCTTCAGTCTGAAACTTCGACTGTTTACACTTACCCGTTTTGGTTAGTAAGACAGTGGAGTGTGTGTGCGTGTGTGTGTGTGTGTGTGGGAGTCCGTATGAGAGCAGAAACTTCGCGACAGTACATTTGTATGAAAAATTGGATTTCGACACATACAAAGTGAAACCAAAATATTTGCACCAATCATTACCAACCTTGGATCGGATCGAGACTCCAATTCAATATTCCATTGTCCACGTGCATATATACAAAAGACCAACCACTTAATAACTTTAAACAAAAGGGGTACGAGTCTCACTTCACCTTAATCCTATTATTTAGTCAGTAGGAACCGGGTAGTGGAAGGGGTTATTTAAGTAAAATACGACTTTGATGTCTATTTCATTTTTATAACCCAACCGGTTATGTTACCTTTTTGGGTTTGTTTGAAAGACCGGTTGGGTCATTCTTAAGTCGTTCATCATAATGATTAACCTGGAACCTTTAGGTACCGTCTTACGTGTGTCCTAAATCCTTTGGTACACTAATAGTCAAGACAACTCTCGTCGGTCATGAATCTGTCACTACTCTTTGAGTTCCAACCAAACCACCGACCGAGATCTATCATAAGTCCCGTTCCACTTACGGAATCTACCCTTGAAGGTTGGGGAAAAGCTATCATTGTCGGCGAAGGGCTCCCTGTGTCAGACACGGTCTCCGGTGTGCGCACGTCTGGGACAGGATACGTAACGTCCCGTCGGAAGGTTAGCTTCCCCATGGGCTTGGGGGAGGAGGGAACATGTCTCAGAGGAAGACGAGGAGTCTCACACTCCTTCTAAGGTCAAAATTCTGTCTCCAAGGTCACTGGAGATCTTAGAGTCTCAGCAACGGTTCGAAAGACAGTCACTCTAAATTTTTGGTAAATGAACACAAATAAAATATAAATTACTCAACCAATTACGGTTTCCGTCCTGACTTCAGACCAAATAAAACCTCTGACTTGGAAACGTGTGTTAAGGTGAACTTCATCTCCCAGTCCTTGTCTCTGGTAGCGCCTGGGAGTCTCTCCAGAGGAATTTCGACACCGACTACCCGAAGGTACCAGTCTGTTTTTGTCGGTGACAGTCACACACAAAGTAAGACCCACCGTTACAGAAGACGTCGGCGTGACAGAACACGTCCGACTCTTAATGCCTTGTCGACCTCTGGGACGTTTCCTGTCAAACCCCTTTTCGGATCCGTCCGACGAATTTCCCGGTGCAACGGTCGATAAGGGGTCTTTTCCAGTCTAGTGGTGTTTATCCTCGCTCTTTGTCGTTGAATGTGTGTTCCCGTCTTTCTTTAGTCCCACCCGGACTACCTTTAATCCGGCCTGTTACCCTTTTTGAGTAGAGGAAGACGGACATCACCATGCCCCACTCCTCTACGGAAATCCCCTCCCGACGGTCAAACGATCTTGACACACTTTTCCAGTCCGCTCGAACTGAATCGGTTCACACTGAAACCTTTTGGTAGACACTCCGACAGTGGTCGTCATTGTCATCCGTCCATGGGGGGTCTTGAGTCACTGTTTAGTTTCGTTAGGTACCACCGGTTCTTGTCTATAACACCTCGGTGAGTTTCTACGGTCTCACTGAGAGTCTGGACAACTATGGAATTGTGGTGTGTAGTGATTCAAACTGACCCAGACCCTACAAGACTTTCAAACGAACACTACAATCTGTGAGTCAACACAGGGCTGAGACACTGGGGCACCTGACATCGGGAGATCCGAGGAGACAGGTACCTTAAGAGGTCCGTTCTTATGACCTCAACGATCGGTAAGGGAAGAGGTCCCCTAGAAGGGCTGAGTCTCTAGCTTGGGTCCGGAGAACGTAACGTTCGCCTAAGAAATGACAGGCTCGAACGTCCCTTCGATGATTTTTTACTTAAGGGACCTGATTATTGAAACCCTTCAGACCGTACGGAGTGAGGAGAAGGTTTCCAGGTCGTCGGTCATGTCCCGCGGTCTCTCTTGACATCACTTCTTAAGACAAACCCAAATTGTGACGGGAGGGGTCTCCAGATAAAGACCAGTGGAAAACCTTTCGAAACGTGACTAAAGATCTCCCTCCTGGTCGGTCTTAACTCGAGGCACGACTCGGTCTCTCCAACAAGTACTCTTCTCCCTTCTGCTATTTCCCGGGGACGGTGCACCTTCTCCGGAGAGAGTGACCTGGTCTTCCTACCCTGACCTGACTTTCCAATTTCCCTCCTCACCTCTCCCACAGAATCTAGTCGAGAGGACGGTTTCTGGAATCCTTCTTCGTCAAAGAAAGAAACCTGAGTAAAAGGTCTGGACAAAACACCAATCTACCTCACCTAGTCTCACTCTCCGCCTTTGGGTCCGAGAGGTAAGGACCAGAATGTCATCATACATTGTGTTCTCGAGGTCGTATGAAGTGCCCGGTCCCTCTGGGGTAGGGAACAGACGGTCGAAGTTGAAAGATACCGTTGATACGAGTTGGTTTCAACTCGGAGGGTGGTGTAATTCGTCTTAATGGGGTCCCCACGATCACGGTGGCTCAAATGTATGTGTAAGTGAAATATGACACTAGAGTGTGGTCGTTCTTGTCTGTAATAAACGAAGATGGCGAAAGAATCTTTACCTACTCGCTCATTCCTATCGCAGAGTTCAATGGGTCAAAGTTCTTTCCCCTTCCTAGACCGAGTCAGGGTACTACAAGAATCTTGACCCTATTATTTTTACATGGACTCCGGAAGGAAACAGTCGTAACTGACGTAACAGAAGTCTCCTCTTCCGAGTCCGGCGTCGGATCTGAGACTAGGACGAGAGGGAGTTTTGTGTCGACTGCCCTGGCTCCCCCGGTGGACCAGGGTGCGAGGCGCCAAATCGAGTCTTCCTCCTCAACGGAATTAGTGTAATAATCAGAAGGACCTGTCTGTCAGCCGACATAACTCCTTCTTTCCCTGGACTCTTCACTGAAGGGTAAACTGAAGAAGGTTCCGATCAAAATAATCTACCCAGTTCAAGTAGGTATAAACTAATAACTATTTAGAGTAGAGAAATGGGAACCACCAGGAGACAGTACAAGGAAATGGAAATCTCTCGTAAAATAACATAAATGAAAATTATGATATGATCGAAACTTTTTTAAAACGCAAATTAAAAATTTTCAATAAATAAACCGGTAGAAAACGTTGTACACCCTAGAATCAAGGGACTGGTTCCGAACTTGGGTGCGAGGGACGTCACCTTCACACCTCAGAATTGGTCACCCAGTGGTCCCTTCGGGGGAGGTTCTCGTAAGATTTACCAAGAAGGGAGACGGAGAGAGTACTCCGGGTGTCGGGGACCAAGAAGAAGTAGGAACCTTCGGGGAGAAGAGGGACGGACACAGAAGTTACCAGTTCCAAGATGAGGTATACATCGAACCCCCTAGATTCAGTTCAAGTTTGGGGATACCCGAAACGACCCTCATAACATTTATTCCATAACCACAGTATTAATAAAGACTAATTATAAAAATGTGGATTATTTCAGAGTTTCGTTACCGCACATGAACCAGATCCCCTCCTAGGAGAAGGTCTACTGAACGGTCGTTAATTTCACCGAACAATCAGCCTCCGGGTCCTGCTGGTTCCTGTCGACCTCTCGAGAAGAAACGTTCGTCGAGACCAATTGTAGTTGGCCCTTTCGAGAAACATTTGTGTACTTATTAACTAGCAGGACGCGAGTGTATCGATGGCTCCTAGACTCGGGCATACTGAGTAAACGCTCGGTAAGGACAGCAGACCTACGGTATTGTAACCTCCTTACTACTAGCAAAGAACCTCTAAGAAGACACCGGTCTCAACGGTTCTGGTTCCGACATTACCAAACAATACTACTGGAAACAATAAGGTAATCCGAGTTAACGAAATTTTTTACTACACACGTATGAAAGCCTTGCAAAAATGGGAAATGCAACTGGACTGTAGTATCAAATATAATGTCTTACATAATTACTGTCTCCTCACAAAAGTACAGGGTTCCTGTTTAAAATTGTTGGTATTAGACGGGAGTCAGTAGTATTTATATTTACATAACCAGTTTGTCTAGAGCAATTACACCGGTTCTATTTACGTTCGGATATAAAATTCTGTCAGCTTCAGGATCTCTTATATAAACCTCGGAAAACACCCTGAGTCTCTAGAACATATGCACGATAGTCTTCCAACTCTTTTAATTGTACAAAGGGGGAGCCCAAACCGCAACCTGTCTATAATTGCAGAACCCCTACAGCTTATTCTAACAAGTGTATCAAAGACCTGTGGTAATTACGGACCACCCCACTTAGAATCAAGAATTTCGACATGAGAGTAATACGAGGGTCCCGAAAACTTTCCTTTCCTCTATGTCTAGAGTTCAGAGTCGGAACACAACGAGTTGGTATAAAGGGACAAAGTCTGACACAAAATTTCAAAATTAACATAATTAGAGTGAACGGGGTTGTAGAACGAAGGACACCCTCCTCCACGGAAGGGTGTCTACGCAAAGACTGCAAAACGTAGTAGAGTCAACCGTTACTCATACAAACGTCTATTACAAGACCTGTACTCGACAGCCTTCCCAGGTTATGAAAAGGAGAAACAATGCGATGCAAATCTTAACACCCAGAAATAATCATCATAGGTGTAAAGTGCGAAGAGTCCGTCTTTTATTTATGAACAAGATTCTTCGGGAAAGAGTAATACAAAAATATGACTTGGTACTTTTACACAAATTCCGCCATTACAGAGTGTACGATGGGGGCTCTCTCGTCTGACAAATATCCCTACTCAAGTAGAGGGGGTCTATGCCATTTGTACCACGGTAGTAATTGGAGAAACACCTAATTTCAGTGGACCGTTACTAACTACTCGCGGAGTTTATTTTGGTAAATGGGAAGAAGGAAATTTCCTCAGGAAACTCTTCTTAGAAAGGAAGAGTTAAACGATATCGGAAACCGTTTTGTGTGTACCCCGTGAAAATTTTTTTATTAAAAATAACGTCATATCAACAAATGGTCCACCGTGATCACCATTTCTTGGGTGGACGGTACGTCCTCTGGATTCTCTGAATCCAAGTTAGGGACCCAACCCTTCTAGCGGACCTCCTCTACCGTTGGGTGAGGTCCTAAGGACGGACCTCTTACGATACCCGTCTCCTCACACCGTCCGATGTCAGGTACCCCAACGTTTCTCAGTCTGCACTGATTTCGCTGTCGCGCGTGTGTGTGTCAACGAAATGTCACGACACGATCGAAGAAGACGTGTCATTTTACTTAGTCAGTATGTATATGTATGTAAGGGAGGGAAAACCTAAAGGGAGGGTAAATCGTATGGGGTCTCGTTACTCGTCTCAAGGGACACGATATGTCGTCCAAGGGTAGTTAACTAATAATCATATCATATCATAGTTATCACATATACGCAGTTAGGTTGTTGTCTTTGACTCCGTACATGTGGGTTCAAGTATCGTCGGTTCCCACCTTTTGTCTACTTTACAGGTGGCTGTCTGACTTACCTATTTGTTTAACATAGGTATGTTACCTTCCACTAAGTCGGAGTCTCTCCTTCCACTAAGACTGTACACCATGTCGCGTCTACTTGGAATTCCCGTAATACGATTCACTTTTTCCGGCCAGTGTTTTACTGTCTACGACATACTAAGATGAGTAAGCTCCATAGATCGTATTAGTTTACATGTCTTTATCTTCTCAACACTAACGGTCCCCGACCTCCTCTCCTACAACCAATACCAAATTGTCTACGACATACCAAGATGAGTGTGCTCCATAGATCATATTAGTTTACATGTCTTTATCTTCTCGACACTAACGGTCCCCGACCTCCTATCGCCTACCACCAATAACAAATTACCCACACCCCCGAAGTCCAAACGTTCTACTGTTCTCAAGACCTCTCCTTACCACCACTACCAATGTATTGTTACACTTTTGTATATGATGATGACTTAACATGTGAACTTTTACCAATTCTTGTATTCCAAATACACATAAGATGTTGTTTATTTTTTATTATAATTTTTTTTAACTCCGTGTTGTCTCCGAATCTCAACTTAATTAGGCTTGAGATTCCGGGGAATGACCTTTCGGTCACGTCCGATGTCGACGACAGTCTCGGGGTTGGAAGAGGAGGGGTGTGGGGTCCTGTAATTCTTGAGAAGAATGACTCCGATTTCTCTTAGTCTTAAACTGCACATTACAGAAACTTGAACTGACTCTCACCCTATTAAATTAAAGTCCGAAATTGAAGAAACCTAGAACATTCTCCTAATTTAAAACCAGAACCCTGAGCGACCATTGAACTATGACCCTTCCCATTCAAGTTCACATCTTGTAGAATAACAACCCTACGAAAATACTATATTTAATTCTATACAACCAAAGTGACGTATTGAAGACTACCCGATACAACCAGTTACATCGAACTTTATTAAACTCTGCCTTTTGACTTCTTCTCGATGTAAAAAGTAGAACTTATATCTTTCCGGAACTCTTTGTGTTACATGAAATGACTGGGAAGAGTCTTTGAATACCCCCTTTCGAGGTGTGACGGACGTCCCTTTCCAGAGATCACCTCGTCACCGACCAAACCACCACCATCCCTCGACTAAGGGAGAGACTTCCACGACACGGGGAAGACCAACTGGTGACAACAACAAATCAGGGATTCAATACAAACTGAGAAAACACTGGGGTACCTAACATCGGGTGGTCCGACGAGACAGGTACCCTAAAGGGCCCGTTCTTATGATCTCACCCAACGGCAAAGGAGGAGGTCCCCTAGAAGGACTGGTCCTAGAGGACATAACCGTCCATCCTTAGACCCCTGTCTATCTCATTAAAGGGAGTCCGACGAACTCATAAGCATAAATAAAGAATACTTAGGTTACTTCTCCGTAATTAGTCAGAACCGGGGAGGGGTAAAGGAGAGTAGGAAGAATCCTCTTTTTACTGACCATTTGAACCCTGATCGTTGACTTGAGACGAGGAGGAGGAAGGAGAAGGACGCGAGTCGGGTGGAAGTTTGACGACCCTTCAGAGGAACCAGGTTCACCATTTGCACCGTCTTTTTGGAACGGGATCTACCCTCTCCGGACATCAACAGGTCACGAAGGACTCCGACCCACTTATTTAAAAGACGACTCTAAGACATAATCTTTAGCAACAGATTAATGAAGATATAATATAAGGAGTTCGTGTAGGAGGTCGGATCGAAACAAAAAAACAAGTCATTATTTCGTCTATAAACACCAAGTCAGAGAGTAAGTACATGTTGAGAAAAGCTGGGGTATCCGATGTCGTACGGTCCGAAGGGAGAGGGAGTGATAGAGGACCTCAAACGAGTTTGAGTACAGGTAACTCACCTACTACGGCAGGTTGGTAGAGTTATAGACAGTGGGGGAAGAAGGGGACGGGAGTTACAAAAGGTCGTAGTCACAGAAAAGGTTACTCAGTCGAGAAGTATAGTCCACCGGTTTCATGACCTTGAAGTCGAAATCGTAGTCAGGAAAGTTACTTATAAGTCCGAACTAAAGGAAATCCTAACTGACTAAATAAACTGGAGTTTTTTTAGTCTACAAACTAGATTTTGATACAGGTGTGTGATTAACACAAGACGGAAACGGTCCACGGTTCTTCAGACTTCTTGTTCAAGTAGGTGACGTACGGTGAACTAGGAGGACTACTAGGTCACTCCACCTACCTACCCTTTCGGAAGGCATTCGATTAAGTCATAATATTAGTGTGAACGGGAATCAACGTATTGAGTACAGTTCCTCCAAACTTTTCAAATTCATTGAGCGGGTGCAATATCCACCACCCGATCTTGTCTTGGGTTTCGAAAACTGAAGACCGTTGAACGACGATTTTTAGACAACCGTCACATACACATATTGACTAAGTGAAGTGATATAGGGACTTTGATTGTGTTGTAACATTTAGTTGATATGAGGTTATTTTTAAAAATTTTAGACAATCGTTCTTAAGTTTCATAGAAGTTCACCTTAGACCAAATAAGGATGTAAACTTTGTAAGTGAACACTGAAATACTTCCCTTGAAATTCTGACAACACACCTCTGACATCGCCCAAACACTTAGTGAACTACTAAAACAAGTTTCACCGATAAGGACATAGACTACGAGACTATAGGGGTACACTACCCAGACGTCACTCTGGATCCTTAGGAGGAAAAATCCTTCCGGAGTTTAACAAGATTAGAGAATGGAGTAATGACTCAGGAGAGAGAGGGGTGAGATTACAACCGTAAGAGAGATTACCACACATTTCTTTACGACCGTAAGAAACTCTTTAGCCTGAGTGATCGTATGTAACACCAATTTGTACCTATACAGGTGTAGCCCACTGGCCAAGTACGACTAGGTTTGTGTGCAGAGGGTCGAGAGACTCCTGGGATTGTGGGTGTAGATCTCCGTCACCCTCTGGTGGACACAGGACCTTCTCTCGTCTCGAGACTTCCGTTTTGAACCTACCTGATGGTCCGTTGACCCAATTGAGGGTGTAGTAAGTCGAGTCAAGTAAAGTCAACCCGTCCTTCCCCGTTACTAACCCCGACTTGTTAACACGTGTTTAACACATTGTTTACGGACACACTCTTACATACGTACTCTTTTATTACTCTTTCTCGCGAAACATTCGTATAAACGAATAAAATAAAATTTAAATAAAAATTAACCTTCTATTAACAATACACCCAGAATGTCAGTCTTATTTCATCGTCACTTTCACTATCAGCGAGTCAGCACAGGTCGAGAATCGCTGGGGTACCTGATATCGGACGGTCCGAGGAGACAGGTAACTTAAGAGGTCCGTCCTTATGACCTCGTCCAACGGTAAGGTAAGAGGGCTCCTAGAAGGACAAGGTCCTTAACTTGGACCCAGAGGACGTAACGTCCCTCTAAGAAATGACAGACTCGGTGGTCCTTTCGGGTTTATAACACATAATTATGTAGACAATTATGTATGTACCTTAGATCTTTTTATCATGACTATTTGGATAAACGTCTCTTCCTTACCTCTTCGTCTGTATCTCTTACCGGAACGTCTGTGGCACCCACTTCCGCTCCCATCCTACTAAACTCTCTCATCGTAAACGAAGAAAAAATTTTAGTTAACCACCCTGAAGGGACCACCAGGTCACCAATTCTGAGACGTAAACCGAATCCAAACTAGGGACCAGTCCCTTGATTCTAGGATGTTCGACAAACTTGTTTTGTTTAACTTCGTTTTTAGTTAACCACGGAAAATTACTTAGTTGTTCATTCTTCCTTCAGGTTTTATGTCGTAATTGTTACCTTTCTTGTACCCCCGGTAACCGTACCTAAAAGACACACAAACAATCGAAACACAAATAGAATAAAAAGGTCTGTTCCATTCTCAATCTCTACGACCACTCTTTAACGGTGTAAGAGATTTTCGGGTGCCTCTAAGACAGACAGTTGACCAAAAGGAGAGAAAGATGGAGGATCGGTTCGAAGTCTCCTTTGAGAAAAGTACACTTGACCTTTTCTACTTAAAGTTCGAAGTAACTCTCGAACTTTTGGAATTTAGGAGGTACTTTTTTGGGACGTAGAGGTCTTAGAAAGTAGGGTTTCTTAATATTTCGAAAAAAGAACCCGACACCTTACCAACGTAATAATTGACACTATTGAATTCAATGACTTATCTTCCTACATTATTTAGACTTCCATAAACAAGACCAAACACTGATTCGTTTTAACATATTATAATTTAGTCTACAACAATATTTGTATGCTTTACCGTGCAAAAAAGGGTCGAACCCCGTAACACCGTACTTCGAAGACCCTTGGAGTTTTTTTTTTTTTACAAAAATGTAAGAGCGTATGGCTCAGACCAAAGACGATCCAAAAGAAGAAAGACTCGTACTTACGATTTATTTTCACGAAGACAAATCTAGAAACACAAAAGGGTCGTTCAATCGTTCCGACTGATTACTACAAGAACGAGGAAACGTCCGACAAGATACCCCATCCTCCTTTCCGGACCCTACATACATACACACACACAAACACACAGGCACACACAGACAATTTAACTTCCCTACTTACCGTAGGATGATGGGACCACACAGACCCAACCTCCCTTAGAATCTGTGTTCGATCAAGTGGTCGGAGGAGTACTGGGACCTCTCTTACCGTGTTAACGGAGACCCTTCACCAATACAACCGGAACTCGAAGATGGAGTTTCACCACCATTGCGACGACACACCACGTGTTTTGTTACTCTTTTTTTGATGTTTCTTTAGTACTGTATGTCTCACGGTTTCTCGTTAATATCAATAAGAACAAAACCGCGAATCACCATTAAAAATAAAGGAATCAAAAGTCCACATAATAAAAAGTATTACCCTCTTTTCTTTAACTATAAGTTTTGTATTGATATCGGAACTTTTACAAACTCATAAATTGTCAGTGGAAATTCTTTCTACTAAACCCTAAAACTATCGTAAGATGTTTAACAAATCTCGGTGTAACAGGTTGTACCATCGGTAATCGGTACACCCCAAGGACTTTATACCGACCAGGGGGGTCTCTACATGTTATACACTCTCTATGTGTGGGTTAAAGTTTATGTATCACGTTTATTTTCTCACGTTCTATCTTCTCGTTAGTAAAAATATTACTACTACATAACTTTACTATTGTCAAACCTTTATAACCTAATTTAATTAATAAAAAATTTTAAATAAAATAACTTCATATCGATAAAATATTGTACAATTAAAGATGACATATCGTCACTAAGTCAATATGTACATATCTATATGTATATATTAGAAAAAGTATACGATTTACCAAATAATACCAATAATGTCCTATAACTCATCGTAAAGGATAAGATATGTTATCCTGGATAACAAATAGGTAGACATATATTATCAAACGCAGACGATTAAGGTTCGAGTGTTCGGCAGGAAGGGGTGGGAGAGGGAAACCGTTGGTGTTCAGACAAGAGATACAGACACTCAGACAAACACAAAGTATCTATGTAAGAAGACGCAGTATAAAATCTAGGGTGTATATTCACTATAGTATACTATAATCAGAAAGAGAAAGATTGAATGAATCATACTAGTAGAGATCCAAGTAGGTACAAAGACGTTTGTCTTCGTTGGATTTACAGGTAGGTGTCTACTTGCTTAATTCTTCTACATCCCCGAGTCTCCTATTTCGTAGACGGACGTTACGTCCTCTGGGTCCAAGCTAGGGACCCAACCCTTCTAGGGGACCTCTTCCTTTACCGTTGGGTCATAAGAACGGACCTCTTAGGGTACCTGTCTCCTCTGACCGTCCAATGTCAGGTACCCCAGTGTTTCTCAACCTGTACTGACTCACTGAAGTGAAAGTGAAGTGATGTTACCTTATGATGAGTAGGTATTTTTACCTGATCGATAACTATTTAATCATTTTAATAAAAGTGAAAAAAAAATGGAAAACCGTACTGATAGTCTTTTAAATTTTACTGTATACACCCAGAACATACTTCTCTCTAATCGTAATCGTAAGAAAAACTGTTTTTAGCCCCTCCCGGACCTGTTGTGTGTATATCGATCCTGCAACGACGGATAAACCATTGTAGACTTGTACCAAAACTCTTTCCTCTCACTATCGAATTACTCACACTCCACAGGAAAATCCTACTATGTTTCCAAAACCTAGGTCCATCACCACTACCGACGTATTATAACACTTACATGATTTATAGTGATTACCATTTAAAATACAGTACACACAAAATAGTGTGTGTGTGTGTGTGTTAATGTATACACCCAATATAATAGGAAGACAAAAGTGTACAAATTTCATTTCTCCATCCCCCATACCGAAACGAATTTTATCACAGAGATCTTTATGTCTCCCGAAGGGACCACTGAGCCACCATTTCTTAGGTGAACGGTTACGGTCTCTGTACCCAAATTAGGGTCCCAACCCTTCTAGGGGTCCTCTTCCTTTACCGTTGGTCGATACCAATAGAACGGACCCTTTAGGGTGCCTATCCCCTCGGACCACCCGATGTCAGTTACCCCAACGTTTCTCAGTCTTTACTGAATCACTGACTTGTTGTTGTTGTTCTTTTTCTCTTTTTTCACCTTTCTCCGTTCCTACCTGACTTCCACCGACTCTCTCAAATCTTGAGAAGAGAGAGGGAAACCACTTTTGCAATTGTGTAAAGTACTTCGGGGACCTCCGGAGCCGAAGTGCGTCAGGGATAGAGAAACGTTGCGGAAGCAGATTGAACAGAATAAGGTGAAAAGGAGGTGTGAACCGTACGACGGGTAACGTCCCGAAGAGTGATTTCTATTAAGGAAGGGATTTTAAGGAGTGTCAATACACCACAATTCCTTAATCCCTAGAACTGTCAACTTTTATCTTATGAGTCTGGTCCGAGGTGTTGGGAGGCCGGAGGGTTTATGACAACTGACTCTTTTGACTTTCAGAATAGAGACGTAGAGACCTTAGGTCGAAGAAGTCACATGTGGAGTCCTCTGTTTTACCTAGACACCACAGTCCTCAGTCCTGTCACCAGGACCCCCGACCTTCACTCTCCTCCACCGTCACGGGTCCAACCCCGTACCGCTTCCCGAACACTCACACCGGTTGTAAGACTAGACCCACGAGGAAGGAAGTCATTCAGGTACACCACCTTGGTAACTTAACCGCTGGGGTACACGTAAGGAGTAGTTATGGTTCAAATTTTTGTTTGGTGGGACCCTCCACCTATGAAGAGACTCACAACTCGCTGGTCGGGACCTTACTCACTTGCGCCCCGCGCACCACGTATGGGTGAAGGCCGCCCTGGACCTAACTGTTCCGGTCAGGTCCTCCTTCTCCACCTCTGAAAGCCTCCGGGGCGGGGTTCTGGGAGGCGAACACTCGAAACACTCACTCGCTGAGTGGAGTCTGTTAAGTGGAAACATGGAAGAGAGGACAGAGACGTAAACCCCGGGGGTGTGTGAACTTCCAGTCCCGCCCTCCCCACACCCGTACTCACTGAATCGTTCTCCGCCCGAGTCGGGACCACATCCTGGGGAGTCCTGTCAGTGTAAGAGGCCTCTCTAACCTTAAGAAGGGGACGACATTTATCTGGGGGCACTCCCCTCCCCCTTGACGGGGCCTCGGTCGTCCGAGACGTCAATAGTGGATGCCTTTAGGACACACCACCATTTATGTCGGAGTCGTTTCGGACCTCTTCTCTAATGTCTCCCCCCTCGGTTCCCCCCGAGGACTCCTCCGACGGGACCCTCCAATAATTGGTCTATCCCCGCCCTTTGGTCTCCGACCCCCTAAACCCAACCTCCTTGTGTCCTCCTTTACTCCCTCCTTTTTATTTGTTGACTCTAATCGTTTGAGTGAACGAAGGAGGAGAGGTGGGAAAACAAAACGCGGACCTACTCCAGCGGGGACTCCAGAGGAGACGACGTCTGTCGTCGGACCTCCGACTAAAACATTTGCCCCGGACTCCGGACCGAGGACGGAGGAAGGGGGTATCGGTTAAAGAGCGTCACTGGAACGGGGGGTTTTGGTCGGACGCCGTCCTAAGGATGTTCGTGGGCGGGGACCTGGGGGCGGAGGGAAAGGGGTGGACATGTTCACGTTTTACGGGTTCCTCCACACAGGTCGACAGGAACAGTCCCTTGACCAAGTCCCCCCCAAGTACTGTTACAACAACTGGGAGTTTCTCCAAAAGGAAAGAAACCTAGTGTTGGTCTTTACTAGTCTACGAATGTGACTTCACGATTGCAAGTCCATGCGGTCGGACGACCTTCAGTTGCCCAAGGGAACCTTTTTGAAGTCGGCGTATTCTGTCCGCTCTCCCTTGACCTTCCACCGGTCCTTTTGGCGGACAGGTCTGGAATCGACACCGACACGACCAATCCACTGGGCCCCGGTCCGAAGGACTGGAAACACCCAGAAGTGACTTTGGCGGTATTTTATCCTTACTCATACGATTACGTGGTAGGTAGTATACTATGATGACTCCGGAGCACATATGGGCCCCTAGACTATCGTCCACACATTTTCATGAAACACTTGACGTCTCGCGGAGGGACCCTTGAAAGACCGTCCCAAATAGTCTCACCACACGATCCCACACACCCGTCTTTTAATAATGTCTCTTACGTGTCTTGAGGTCAAGCGTTTACAAAATGAGAATGCAGTCTCGTAGAAATTCCTTTAGTTATAGGACTATTTTAATCGATTGGGAGTTACGAACAATGAATTCTCTTTTCGACGAACTCTGAAAGGACCGTTAGGTCACCAATTCTCAGATACGAAGGTGACGTCACCGGCACCCAAGCTAGGGACCAGAACCTTGATTCTAGGTTTTAGGACACCCCGGTACCGGTTATTTATTTATTTACTCTCTTCGTGGAGTTATCTTTTGGTTCAGGAACCCTACCGTAAAACCACAGTGTAGACTTTAGTGAAACAAGAGTCAGGTGGGGACCCCGGAAAGAGAGGACGAGTCTGTGTATAGACGTGGTCCCTCGTCTAAAGGTGGGAGGTGAGTGGAGAAAGTGTCGTCAGTTACGGAAATATTCAAGAAAGAAAAAATTTTTTAATTAAAAATAACCTCATGCCAACGAAAGTTACAACACAATCAAAGACGACGTGTCGTTTTACGGAGTCGATATGCATCGGCAAGAAAGACGTAACGATCAAATCCGGGTCATGTTGCTCAAGGAACAGACACTCCGGACAGAGAGATTCGTCAAACTTTTACACTTCACGGTCCATCAATAGATCTCTCTCCCGTCCGATCCTCGTCGAATAACTTTCGAAAAGAGGACGAATCGATGGGGGACTTATCCGAGGGATTTCTACTACTCCGCAATGTCCGGCTCCTCTCCACAAAAAAAAAAAAAAAATTAAATCTGGTGATTTATAAAAAAATTAACCTCCTACTAACGATATGTCACAACAAAGACGGTATGTTGTTACACTCAGTCAGTATTCAGATGTATACAAGGGAGGGAGAACTTGGAGGGAGGGTGGGGTAGGGTGGGGAGATCCAACAGTGTCTGGTGACCCAACTCGAAGGACACAATATATCATTGAAGGGTGATCGATAGATAAAATGTATACGATTACATATACAAAGTTCCGACGAGAGAGTTAAGTAGGGTGGGAGAGGTTTTCCGACGAAAGATACAAACGCAGAGATAAGAATGGGACGTTTATCCAATTAGTTATGTCAAAAAGATCTAAGGTAGTCAAGTCAAGTCAGCGAGTCAACATAGGCTGAGAAACGCTGGGGTACTTAACGTCGTGCGGTCCGGAGGGACAGGTAGTGGTTGAGGACCTCAAGTGAATTTGAGTGCAGGTAGCTCAACCACTACGGTAGGTCGGTAGAGTAGGAGACAGTAGGGGAAGAGGACGGGAGTTAGGGAGGGTCGGAGTCTTAGAAAAGGTTACTCAGTTGAGAAGCGAACTCCACCGGTTTCATGACCTCAAAGTCGAAATCGCAGTAAGGAAGGTTTCTTTAGGGTCCCGACTAGAGGAAGTCTTACCTAACCAACCTAGAGGAACGTCAGGTTCCCTGAGAGTTCTCAGAAGAGGTTGTGGTGTCAAGTTTTCGTAGTTAAGAAGCCGCGTGTCGGAAGAAGTGTTAGGTTGAGAGTGTAGGTATGTACTGGTGTCCGTTTTGGTATCGGAACTGATCTGCCTTGAATCAGCCGTTTCATTACAGAGACGAAAACTTATACGATAGATGCAACCAGTATTGAAAAGAAGGTTCCTCATTCGCAGAAAATTAAAGTACCGACATCAGTGGTAGACGTCACTAAAACCTCAGGGGTTTTTTATTTCAGACTGTAACAAAGGTGACAAAGGGGTATATATGCGTATTTATATACTATAAACAAAAAGAGAAACACTGAACGAAGTGAGACATTGTTGTCCGAGGTCCAAGTAGGTGGAGTGATCGACGACGACGACGACGATTCAGCGAAGTCAACACAGGCTGAGACACGCTGGGACATCTGCCGTCGGATGGTCCGAGGAGGCAAGAGATCTTGCCTGAGTTTAAGTAAGGAAAATACCCACTAATTATAAAGCAACATATATACATGGTCTTAAAGAAATAAGTCAGTAGACAGTTTCCTGTAGATCCAACGTAGATACAAAACTGATGACATTTATCACGACGTTATTTGTAACTCCATGTACACAGAAAGACATAAGACCAAGGGAGTCCCATATACGGGTCGTCACCCTGACGACCGGGTACACCATCAAAATCAGAATCAAAAAATGATAAGAGTTATCACCAACACACTTTTGAAATAACTTCAAAAATGTCATAACGAAAAAAATAAAAAGAATTACAGGACCAAATAACCGGTACTCCGTGCACCTTGGAACCGAGGGACTGGTCCATAGCTTGGGAGTGGGGACGTAACCTTCCACTTCAGAATTGGTGACCTGGTGGTCCCTTCAGGGTACCCTCTGTAGAATTTCTGTAAGTATTTTACGACTCACGGATGATACCCGTAGGTGTGTCAATCAGTAGGTGTTTTGTCTGTGACGTGACGTCAGTAATTACCTCGAAGGAGATGTCACCCTTTCGGACCGTACTTTGTCGATTGCTGTCCTTGTTGATTAACGTTCAAACTGCTCGTAATGGTTCCCCTTCAAGTCCCAGGGTTCTCTTGTAAAGTCGGATCGGGACTTCCTATTGACGGAGTATGTTACGTCCCACACCACCACCAATCCTAATCTACACCCCTCTGTGAAAGGGTCGTTTTCCTTAGATGTATACTTGTATAAGAAGGGACCCTTTCCTGTACTACGGTATATAAGGGAAATATCTTCCTGTCGGACATGTCAATATACTTTTCTGATGATTTTATGAAAGGAGAAAAGACTAAAGTAGAGACACACAAATAAACGAAGTATACGAAGTTACTTTTGTCATATGGTGACATCTGACTTATATTTTTACTTGTGGTCGACAGAAGATAATTCGATGTGTATTTCTATAAACGTTTTTATATTTTATTACGGTGAATAGTGATTTTAAAACCTCCCCTCTATATTAGTCAAAATTTTTATACCATAAGTACGATTGTGCATCACTCGACTAATAACGAAAAATTTTCTGATTTAAATAAAAAATTAAAGAGTTTTCTTTTATAGACGAAAAAGTCCTCCCTTCGACCTCCGTACCAGAGGAACAGAAGTCGGTAGGGGAACCACCTCGCGGGTGGAACCCATAGTCTTTCCTAGCGGAGGGGAGTCCGACGGGCGAGAGAGGTCGAAGTGGACGACATGAAGGCTCTCGGGGACGTTGAGGTCTTTAGGAAGGGAGCCCATGTGGACGACAAGGGGTGTGACTAGAGGTGAAGACACCTACAGGTCTAGGTCTTACGTTCTCACCTACAGACCCACTCCCCGTGTCCGGGTGTGTCATTCTGACCACCCCTGTGCCGGTGGAGTTCCGAAACACGAGTCATCCTTTTATATTCAAGATGGGTCGCGGTTGGTCGGTCAGTAGGACCTTCTTCACGTGGCACAACAGTCTATAAAACGACTAAAAACTTTTCTTCAGTCTGTAGTTATAAAATTTCGTGTCACACCAAGTTCAAAGAGTTTTACTGTTGTACCCGGTTTTGTTTTCGGACCCAGTCTAAATGGACACCGACGAAACGAGGGACGCACACATCCGTTTCATCACCTAAGAGACGTGGAAGATGTAAGTGTTTTGGACGTTATGAACAGATACGTAAGTAAGTAAACTATTAAGAGAAGTAGAGAGGACTCGACCACGATGTGTCCCTCAATCCCTTTCGTGTATTGATTCTACGTTATATAGGGATGTATTCCTTTCAGCCACACTGCACTAGACACGGGTCGACCTAGTTGGAGAGGGGACGAGGGTATCGGGGACACGTGACTTGTGTGACCGACCTTTGAGTGTAAAACGACCTGACACAGAAGGATCGAGACACTGTAGGATGAATGGACGATGGACTTGGTATATGAAGTCAAGACATGGGGGTCGAAGATTGGACTGTGGCGTGGATTGTGTAACATCACCAAAACCTTTTCGTATTCCTGACTGTTCACTCATTCGTCGGGTGAGTGATTAATGCACAGTAAGTCCCGTCACTTTTGTTTCTTCCCAGAGGGACACAGGTCGAAGATAAGGGCGGAAGTTGGGGTCGAAAAGTTTGAGAACAGTTCTTGTTTCGTTTACGATTAACAAGATTTTATCCGGTATTATTCCCGAAGGGTCCACCGTGATCACCGGTTTTTGAACGGACGGTTAGGTCCTCTACGTTCTCAGCACCCAAACTAGGGACCCAACCCTTCTAGGAAACCTTTTCCTTTACCGTCGGGTGAGGTTATAAGAACGGACCTGTTAGGGTACCTGTCTCCTCGGACCGTCCGATGTCAGGTATCCCAGTGTTCCTCAGCCTGTACTGATTCATGTGTGTGTCCGATTTTATTACATTTCTTTGTTTTGGTATCTTTAGTTATTCTTGCATTCATAATAGAGACTCTCAATTTCAGTAAGTAAGTAAGTTTTTTACAGTTCCAGTCATGGTATGAGGTAACTTCTCTACTCTGGTAATTTCTTTCGTCTAAAATTTTTAGTCATAAGTACACTTCAGAGTCACAGTACCCTTTTAGTAACTAAGTCCTCAGTCTAGTAAACCGAAAAACAGGTGGAAAGGGTGACATTCTAGACCCCTTTGGATGACTGACGTAGACCCGGACAAAGAAAGAGGACATTTAACTCTCCACTAGTCTCATAAAGGTCACACTGAAAACCGAAAGTGTGTCAGACACTAAGGACCGTTGGTCAACGGAGAAGACTCTAGTGGATCGGACCGTCATTTTTCATTTATTTATTTATTTAGACACTCGGTCGGATGCAGACGGAGGGAGAGGTTCTTACTAGTCTCGGAACGAGGGGCGTCCTGTCGCCTTAATTATTATCACGTCACCTTAAGAGTACAGGAAGGGAGAAGGAACTCTTGATTCCCTGACCGAGTTTTTATGACTCTTTATTTGTCTGGTGAGGTCTCGGGAAGAACTCCAAAATTGTCTTGAACCTACGAACCGTATAAATAGAGCTAAAGTCATAAACTTCCGAATTTGAGACGCGGAGAGGTGACTGGGACGTCGTAAGAGATTGACCCCGAAACCTCTATAAGTGATCCTTTTTCTCGGCTTCTTACGAAGGAGCCCCCTTCCCCTTTAGTCCGTGGTAGTTCTTGTAAGTCAGATATTATAGTAAAAGGAGACCCTAAGTTTCAAGCGAATTACATGATATAAATAGTGCGTCACTCAGAGTAATTGACAGAATAAGTCTTGAAGGTGAAGGATATCAACTGAAGAAAACCGGGTATTGAACAGTATAAAAAATATGCCGATTATATAACTTAAAGTTGGTAATCGTGAACAAATAATTTTTGTTTTGTGTTTTAACGATTAGTTTGTTTTGAACCATTTATCATTCGGGTGCAAAAGGAGAATTTAAAGAAATTCTAGTCTCTTTACAATTTTTTTTTTTGATTCAACGATTCCTCTAAAGGTACGAAAAATTTCTTTACAGAACCTTGTTAGGATTTTAAACCTCAAAGGATTTATTCAACTGATAAAAATTTATTATGAAGCCTTCGAAAGAAAAGGTGTTTTCTACTAGTTGATCGTTTCCCACGGTCGAAGGTAGATCTCGACTTAGAACCTCTTCACTCTCCTTCAACTACCTACAGTCTTCGATTCTCTCTTTGACATCCTGTTTGTCCTACACTACTGATTAAAAAACACAGTCGAACTGTTCGGTACGTCATGGGTTTTTAAACCAGTTTGTAATAGGACTTATATAGACACTACTACAGAGACTTAATCTAATTACAAACCTAACCATCTGACACATCGTCTAATGGGTGGGATTACACCCACTCGGTGCAGGTTAATTTGTGGACTTATCTTGTTTTTCCGATTCTTCCTTAAGGAGACGGACTGACGAGTTGACCCTGTAGTCGGAAAAGGTATGACTTTGACTTTGAACCCCAGAACTCGGACGGTCGAAAACCTGACCTTGAATCTGATAACCAAGAGGTCCAGGAACCCGGAAACCTGAACCCGATCTTGATGTATAGTCGAGAGGATCCAGAATCATACTTTTTAGATCGTCATTTTTATTTCTTAAGTCGTTCACCCAATTTTCATGAAAAAGAGAGAAATAAATTTTATATATGCCCCCAATATTCCACATCTGAACATTATACACACTTTATTATCGTATTTCCAACTTCCACTCACCTACTTACCTTGATATGACAACGTTCCTACAAAAAAATATGAAGTATGTTACAATCCAGATTCATTGATGAATTCTTAAGGATTTTGTTGATGATTTGTTTTTGTTTTCGTTTTGTTTTTCACGTTCCTCCATTTTGGTCATCTTCTTACCTTACCATTTTTTATAAATTAATCGGTTTTCTTCCCTCTCGTGTCTCTTTATTTTTTGTTTACCCTCTATATGTATTACCTGATAATGAGTCGATATTTTTCTTATGTAAACTTAGTCAAGATTACTCCACCTACTTTGACCTCGGATAATATGTCTCACTTCATTCAGTCTTTCTCTTTATGGTTATATCATATAATTGTGTATATATACCTTAAATCTTTCTGTCATTACTACTGGGATATACGTTCTGTCGTCTCTACTGTGTCTACATTTCTCTGTGTCCATATTTCTTTTTTGAGAACCTGATACACCCTCTTCCACTCCAACCCTACTAAACTCTCTTATCGTAACTTTGTACATATAATGGTATACATTTTGTGTACTGGTCACGCTCAAGTTTCGTACTTCGTCCCCTGAGTTTCGACCACGAGACCCTGTTAGGTCTCCCTACCCCACCCTTCCCTTCACCCTCCTTCTAAGACCTACCCCCTTGTGTACATGTGGACACCGACTAAGTACAACTACATACCGTTTTTCGTGGTGTTATAACATTTCATTAATCGGAGGTTAATTTTATTTATTTTAACTCCCTTTTTTTTGTTGTTTACCCTCTTTGTCTTTCGTTTCTCGTTTACCATCTGGAGTTAGGATGTGTCGTTATTAATTTGATTTACATTTATCCGGTTGATTTATCCGTTTCAAACATTCTCACCTATTTTTTCGTTCTGGTAATACAAACCCTATCGTACATGTGGGCACCACCTAAGTAGAGTTACATACCGTTTTGGTTATGTCATAACATTTCATTTTATTTCATTTTTTTCTTTTTTTTCGTTCTGGTTTTCATAGACAATAGAAGTTCTCTCCATGGAATTCATATTCTTTTACCTAACTTTCAATTTCTTACCTGTTACTGTATACTCCGTTTACTTTCATATTCTTTCAAACTTACCGATATAATTTTAATCCGTTTTATTTGAAGTTTCGTTCTGTATCACAGTCTCTATTCTCTCCGTGAAGTATTGTTATTTTACCGTTATCTAAATAGTTAAAACAAATAGAAACGGTTTTGGGTCAAAAATTAAAGTGACTAGAAAATATCAAGAAATTTTTAAAGATAAATAAAGGAGAGACTAGAAATAATAAAGAAAGGAAGATAACTGAAACTTGAAAAAAAAAATTGGAGGAAATCTACCATCTATTCCAACAAATAAACTCCAAAAAGAAATAACTCCATCCGAACATAGTGGTTTGAAGGAAAAATCTTGACGAAAACCACAGAAGGTATCTAAACCTCACGACACAAAAGTCAAAAGTAAACAGAATTCCATAAAGTACTATAAGAGAAACTATATAAAAAACTGAAAAATCATCTATTTAAATCACTATCCACCTGAACTAGTATAGAGATTGAATGAGAATTTACTAGTTTTTTCATGTGAATATTTATATCTATTTAACTATGACTCTTTCGTTTACCCTGTTTTACATTAACCATTTAAACCCATCTGACTACCCTCAAGACACGTGATAAGAAAATTGAAAAGAAACAAAGCTTAATATAATTTTAATTTTCAATAGTTGTTTTATTTACCCCTTTCCTAACTAATAATGATTCTTCTGACCCCCGTCCTCCTCTTCCCCTGCTGTCTCCTACTCTACCGACCTACCGTAGTGGCTGAGCTACCTGTACTCAAACCCATTTGAGGCCCTCGACCACTACCTGTCCCTCCAGACCACACGACACTAAGTACCCTAGCGTTTCTTAGCCTGTACTGACTCACTGACCTGACTTAACTTGATTTGACTTCTCACTAATTTTAGCGTCCCCAATTTCCGTTAGTATATAGGTAAGGATTCCCTTACATATTTACATTCTACTATATGTTTTTATTGCCATATATTACGTCGTCAGTTTTAATTTTTGTACATATATGTATTTTGTTATACACGTCTAGAAATTTTCTATGACAACGTACTGTTCTCATTCTTTATATTGCTCTATTGTGTCGATTATGATACACATTTAATTTGTGTGTGTTATTATAGTACTATAAATATTTATACGTGTATTGATTCTTGTATTTAATCTATGAGACCCCACCCATGAATACCATCTCTCTTTTTACCCTAAGTCCGACTTCCTCGTCTCCTTTCTTTATTATTATTTCATCTTCATTTTATTCTCTCCTCTGAACGTTCCTGACTACTACTACCATGTGGTACCTGTCTCTTTAGCCTAGTTTATAGACGATGACCACAGGTTTTGTTTTGTTACGACTCAGGGAAAGTTCTACGGAGAATCTGAATACAAAAATAAACAACTAAGTAAGTACGTTGTGTATCACTGACTCATACTTTCGCGGAACAATCTACGAACCATTCGTCAGACTTATTCTATACTTGGAGAGAACAAGAGATGTCAAGTCCTGGACTGGATCTTTTCACTCAGAATTAGTATACGGCGACCTCTTCCGGTGCTCACCACAAACTCTACTTCTTTTCAGGTCTTATTGGTAAAAACGACTCAAACGCGATAACGAAGACGAAGATACTTACCTAGTGTTATTTGGTGAAATAGTAAAGAAGAGTTAAATATGAAGGAACGGTAAACGTCACAAGGGAGGATTAAGGACCACAGGTATCACATAATAGTCAAAACAAAACTAATTGAACTAGACAATTTATCGGGAAACATCACAATTCGCACCTTTACACTCCGGACTCAACCCTTAAGTTTAGATTTTAAGTGAGCTTGAAATGTGAGTGACAGGTAGGGTAAGTAGTCCGGGAACAATGACATCACAGACCATCTGTGCAGTCCGGGAAGAATACTCTTACTTTCGAGAAAGGTGACGGAAATGGAGATCTTATTATGATGTGTCAGTGTAATTTAATTATAATCGTTTTTACACGATTATAACTCAGACCTATTAGATCAACGTGGTAGGACTAGGAATCGAAGATGACTACGGGTGTCACTCCAGATTAGTCATGATACCATGTGTTAATCTTCGTATGAAGATTAAGAAATTTTTTCTTAAAGTTCATAAAAGTGTTTGAAATCGTACTTAATGACACATCAGTAAAGACGTTAACAGTCGTCGAGACCGAGGTTGATTACTCTTTATATAAAAGGGTGTCTGTTAGATCCTACGTTTTGTGTAACAAGTTTGAAAATTTTTTTTTGTTGTTTATTAATTTTATTCTATAACACTCTCGAAACTTCACGGACCCCGTGTTACTGTCCAAGGAAACAACTTGTCGACTCAAAGGATTACGGTCAGTCGATCTAGGGATAGAGTGTAAAGACTCGTCCTCTGTTACTTTTCCCGGGTCGTACTTATTTTCTTGTCTACTCTTTACAAGACACTATTTCTGACTTTTCCTCCGGACCGTTCACGGGCCAAGGAGTATCTTCTGTTTATCGCTCCACCCCTCTCTCCATGTGAAATAGAAGTCGCAAGAAAAATATCGAGGCTAGGTCTTAACAAAAAGGAACTTTTACTTACCTCACGACCCCCTTCGGCGAACCGGGACAAGAGACCGGAAAAGTAACGTGGGACGTCGGTAAAATTACTCAATAAAGAGTGTCAGCGGGATGGTCAGTCCAGCAGTAGTTATAGGGACGAAATCTCCGTGTCGAATTCACTCCGTTCTCGACTCCCCACTGAGTCATTACCCGAAATTGATACACTCCCAGTGCACCGACTCCTACCCCTTGTCGACAGGAGACCTGGGAGAGGACTCAAGTCTCGCCTCTGACACCCGTCTTAAAGTCGTTCCTCTCTACCTATAATCTCACTCTCTCTCGAGGGTCAGATCCCCCTATCACGTAATCATGAATAACATGAGGGGTCCCTAACTTGTCGTAGAGAATGAGAGGACGTAACCGGTCTTCCAAGAAATGGGGATCACGGTGGATGTTTCGAGTCCCCCTATCATAACCGACGGTCTAGTCCTTCGAAAAGACTCTCTTCCTTAGATAGAAGATGAAGAACCAAACATGGTGACATAGAAGGGACCACTGAGTCTACCATTTCTTAGGTGGACGTTACGTCCTCTGAACACAAGCTAGGGACCCAACCCGTCTCGGGGACCTCCTCCCGTACCGTTGGGTGAGGTCATAAGAACGGACCTCTTACGGGTATCTGTCTCCTCGGACCGCCCAGAAGACGTACCCCAGTGTTTCTCAGCCTACGTTGAGTCACAGACTCGTATGTCGTAGATGATCTATGTGTGTAAGGGTCTTTTAATTACAAGTTCACTAATTAATTATTTGCTATTACGGTTGAGAAATGTATTCCTAGAAAGGTGATTCGAACTCTGTGCAAGTAGAACCGACTGAACTAGAAGGTTCGTCCTCCCTGGTTTACTCGGATGTTCCAGTGATGAAACGAACCCAAGACATTAATCGAAAATAGATCATAACCGAGACAGGTTCAGTTAACTTTTAAACCAGTTCAGTCATGAAAAAATTTTCTCCAAAAAAAAAATACACCTGGTAAAAATTTCAGAAATAACTTAAACTATGTTATAACGAAGACAAAATACAAACCAAAAAACCGGTACTCTGTGAACCCTAGAATCGAAGGACTGGTCCCAAACTTAGGTGTGGAGACACAACTTTCTGCTTCAAAATTGGAGACCTGGTGGTATCTTCAGGGTTCAGTTATGAAGAACTGGTAGATGATAAACCTTCCGTTCTCCGTTCCGAAACTCACCGAATGTCTCCACTTAATCAGTACCGAGGACAGGGGGTTTTCGTTTTCTATCTAACCCTCTCTTTCTTTATGTATGTCAAAGAATGTTATGGGTATAGACTCTTATTCTCTTCACGATAGAATATTTAGGTTAGTTTCGAGTACTCTGGTACCTCTTCCTTCACTACGTAAGGTCAAACCATTCACCTTCTTCTTACTAGTAATTTTTATGAATGTAATGACACATGGTACGTCCACTATTCACCAAATACCTAATAAAATAAATGTAGGAATGTTATTACCATAGGTTATTCATGATTACGATAAAAGTAAAATAAGTACTATTACACCTTCGTCGTATTTCAATTCATTGAATGATCGTTCGTCGTCTCCGTTTTAGTTTCGATCGAAAGACCATCTACAATTCGATTCAGAGCTTCTTTTACCTGTATAAATCGTGTGCGATCTCATGAGAACGGACCTTTTAGGGTACCTACCTCCGCGGACTACCCGACGTCAGGTACCCCAGCGCTTCTCAGTCTGTTTTGACTCGTTGAAGTGAAAGTGAAAGTACGTGACCTCTTCCTTTACCGTTGGGTGAGGTCACAAGAACGGACCTCTTAGGGTCCCTACCGTCTCGGACCACCCGACGGCAGACACCCCAACGTGTCTCAGCCCGTGCTGACTTCGCTGAATCGTCGTCGTCGTCGTCGTCTCAGGTTAGAGACCCGGTCCAAAAAGTATGTCCATTAAGTAAATGAAGAGTACTTTTGAGACCTTCAATATAATAGTAGGGGTAAAATCTTTACACTCTGAGTTTTTTCACATTTACTGAACTGACTCAATTGACCGAATTTTGTACAGTTTTCTCCGTGAGTTTGAATCCGATCATACCAGAGTTTAATACAATAAAGGGGGGTCACAGGTACTACAACGGAATTCATTTTCTTTACCGGTCACTTACCAAGGGATCTCGGAGACCTTGATGTCCTTCCGTCAGTATAGGTTGACTTCCATGACCCTCTAGAGTCCGTACCTAGGACTTTTCGGAGGTCTGGTAACATCCCTGTGTACATATCTACTGGACGGACATCGTTACTGTAGACATCGTTATCGTCTACAGTCCATCTCACAGGTCGTAAAGTTTTGACCAGTCTGACAGACATCTCGAAAACATAATCAGTAGATACCAAAGTATCCTTTAATGATGTTTAAATCACCGAATTTGGTTATGGTAAGACTAGAGTGTCAAAGACACAGTCCTCGAACCTGTGTCGAATTGACACAGGAGGCGGGTCTGAGAGTGTTCCGATGTTAGTCTGACAGTCGGACGACGTAAGAGGACACCTCGACTTCTAGGTGAAGGTCAGAGTAAGTCTAACAACCCTCGTAAGTTAAGACACGTCCACATCCCGAGAAGTCGCGGACCCGTTACGGGGGAACGGTGACCTCAAGTGTTATCTCGACAAACGACGAAGTTCCCGTCTTTCTCTTACAGAGGACCCCTTCCTGGGTTAGGGGGAACATTCAGTCTAGGTGAGTTCTATTAGAAGGAAAGGGAGTATCGAGTCAACCATTTCTTAGACGGACGTTACGTCCTGTGGGACCAAGTTAAAGACCCAACCCTTCTAGGGGACCTCTTCCCTTTCGGATGGGTGAGGTCATAAGAACCCGAAGGGAACACCGAGTCGACCGTTTCTTAGGTGGACGTTACGACCTCTGGACCCAAGTTAGGGACCCAACTCTTCTAGGGGACCTCTTCCCTTTCCGATGGGTGAGATCATAAGAACCCGAAGGGAACACCGAGTCGACCATTTCTTAGACGGACGTTACACCCTCTGGACTCAAGCTAGGGACCCAACCCTTCTAGGGGACCTCTTCCCTTTCCGATGAGTGAGGTCATAAGACCGGACCTCTTAAGGTACCTGAGATATCAGGTTCCTCAGCGTTTTTCAGCCTATACTGACTCACTGAAAGTGAAAGTGGACTAAACTCTAGAGTCAATGTTGTCGTTTCAGAGAAGTAGAAAAGATGTATTCCCTGTGATCAGTTTCTCACTGTAAGGTAGGACAAATATCCAAGACAGAGAGGAGTTCCCCTCCCCTAACGTACCCTGTATGTGTGAACCCCCGACCTTAAACCCCCAACAGAATCTTAAGATGGACGACGAACTTTGAGTAACGACCATGGGTACCCAAGTGGGTGAAGGGAGTCCACTTTAGTCCTGGAGCAACAGTTCCGTCCCGGTTTCCTTTCAGACAAATAACCACATACATGAAACTTTAAAAAGAGAGGTCAAGAGGGAACACTTCCCGGGTAGACAGTGGGGAGTCAGTCAAAACCGGTACCCAGTCGTAAAGACTACTTTCTAAAGCACCCCTTCCCCACTGTAAATGCGTCTTCAACTCAACCACTAGTCGAAACCACTCATAAAAAATTAATCGAGACGAAGGGTAGAGAGGTAACAACAACTGTCAGTTCTACAACAACCTGCATAATAAATAATTTACTCAATTTCTCCCTTTCCAGTTCCAATTCCGGTTTACGAACTTTCCTTCGCTGCACAGACTCCTGTAGATTTACAGTAAACTACCTTAGTCGAGGATCTGAATTTCTAAAATAGAAATTCGATAGAACCCTTCGACGTAAAATTGAGTTGGTTCCTTGAGAATATTTACCTCAACTTAACGAAAAAGTTCTTAACAGATAACTTTGGGGTGGAATCCAAAAAAAAGGAAAGAAAACAAAACAAGACAAATGCTAAAAGTGCGTGTGTCGGGGTTTTCCTTGACTTGGTAGTTTCTTTCGATTCACACACTGTGATTCGTTTAAACATTCTTTCGTCAAATCCCTAAAGTTAGAGTAAATTTTTACAGGTTGGAAATTATAGCAATCTGTCAAGTATCGTATCAAGACGGTTTTGTTTCTGTTTAAAAAGAGGTTTGACCTGAGACTACCACTCGATCAAAAAACTCTTGCCCTTGTTTTTATTTCGGTTTGTTTTGAGGGATGGTAACACTAGTTTCCAACTAAAAATGTTACAGGAGTTCTGATTTCTCCGTAAATGAGGAGGACAGGAGATGACGAAGTCACTAATTCAGACGAATCTTGTGTTCGTCAAGTCTTTCCGAGTCGAGGATGTCGACAACCTACACTTTTCAAAACCGATCTATCCTCCCGTCTCCCTAAAAAACCCCCTCAGGTGTAGACCCCGGTCTGACCCTGGTCTCACTCAGACCTTATAAGAAAGTCAAAGGTAGAAGAGAAGTCGTGGGTGGGTAAAGTTTATCGAAGTCGGAACTTCCGGATCTACTGAAATTTATAGAAGGACCCAGACATTACTTCTACGAATATTTATAATGTTCTCTAAATGGTGAAGTCACACTTTAAGAGGCTATGGCCGTCCCTCAAAAATTTGTGTTGACCGTTGTTCTTCGTATACCAGTCTCTAAGTTCAATGACGAAAAAAAAAAAAAAATTAACAACAGACGGTTCCTGTTATATAAAAAAAGGGAAGAAGTTTTATTTGTGACACGTCCTTACACGGAGTCGTTTACCGACCCCAAGATAATATAAAGTACGTCGAAAGATTTGTTAAAGGTTGGGACCAGACCGGACCACAGTTTGTCTTCCGTTGGTTGTTATCGTTTTAGGGTAATTTCGACTCTTCCAAGGAAGGACTCCACTCGGACCGGTCTTTATCAGTAGAACCGAGGAAGAGGCCAAACCGTGGTCCCTGATTATTACGTGCCAGAAGATTACCTTTAATAGATTAAAGTAGGTTCTCGAGGAGGTCTCTCTCGGCCCGACTGCGTGATTGTCAGTTATATTGTTGTAAGAAGAACTTCACGACTTGTTACCCAGAAACCTCTCTGACACTATTTGGTGCAGTCTGAGGCCTGTTTGTGCTCACATTTTTATCCGTAGTCTCCGTGACTGTGTCGGTGGATTGAAGAGTCCTCCCTCCGGGTGTCTCCTCCCAAACACGTCTCACGAACGACCCTTCTTAAGTAGTCTGGACCACCCTCTTCCTATCACCCCACTCTCTCTCTTTCTTTTCTGTCCTGTTCTAATTCTTTCCTGTCCCCGTCCGAACTCCCCCCTCCCCAATTCTCACGGTTTACTTTCCCTCTTCGCAATTAAGAGGTAGACACCGTGTTTTATAAGTCGTTGACATGTACTAACCAATTGTATCTAGCACGAAACCCACACTCAGGGTAATGGTAGTCCCCCGACAAAAAGTTTACGATACACATTCTTTACCGGTCGTCCTTCATTACGAGATAAATTTCTATATTGACGAGGTAAATTTTTATCACCAAGATAAATTTTATATCTCACGATTAGGGTAAAGAATTTACAAGAAGTAATTGTATTTAAATATGAAGGGGTCATAATTATTTATAACTTTATATATGTTCTTTTTCTTTTAAACTTAAAGTATATTCTTTTTTTCTATATAGTCTCAAGACACTTTATCTATATACATCTTTATACGTGTATATACTCAAGATATCGTGATATTTAATATTCTATATATTTCTTACATATATTGATATAGATACAGACAAAGTTCCTGAAAGGACCACCATGTCACCATTTCTTAGACGGATGTCACATCTTTTGCGTTCTCTACCGTCAAACTAGGGACCCACCCCTTCTAGGGGACCTCTTCCTTTACCGATGGATGAGGTTATAAGAACGGACCTCTTAGGATACCTGTCTCCTCGGACCGTCTGACGAGAGGTACCCTAGTGTTTCTCGTCCTATGTTCACTCACTGACTCGTACATACGTGCACAGACAGATCGAAAGATCAATCGATCGATAGGATGTTTGACAGGGTTCTCCTAGTGGTTGTCCTAGTGGGACTCCGTATGTGAGTCAAAATACAAGAAGCACAACAAGGAACAAAGTATTCATAAAAATCGAGGTTAATTTAAAATTCGAGGGATCCCATTCTTGACCGACACATAGATTACCAATAGGTGTAATTCTTTTCGTAGTCGGTTGTGACCACTAACTGACTAACTAGTTAACTAACTTAGTATAACAGAGTTTTACGGTCTTCTAGACGTACGTACCCACAAAGTTCTATATTTTTAACCCAGAAGAGACCACTAGGTCACAACTCTTAGGTGGACAGTTACGTCCCATGTGTCCAAGTTAGGGACCAGGACCTTCTAGAGTGTACGACGTCCCGTTGATTCGGACACGTGGTGTCGATGTCTTCGGGTGTACGAGATTCGGACACGAGACGTTGCTCTCTTTTGTGACGTTACTCTTCGGCCTCTTGACTTTGATCTCTCCTGGCGGACGGACGACGTCGTTCTGTTTCAGACATACATCGTTGCTTCTGGTTCGCATCGGTTTTTTTAACTTTTTAACTCTTGAAGTTCTGTTCCATTTAGTACCGAGTTTGGATACCGTTGTGAAAACGTGGATGGTAGGAAAAGAGGGGGGACTGGTTGTTCATAACTTCTTTTATCAGATCCCGGTCGTTATACCTTCCCGAAGGGATTGGTGTTCCGGGTTTCACATATCTAGTGTTATATAAGAAAAACTCGGAGTGTCCTCCTAAACGTTGAGATCTGACTACGTTCTCTTGTATAAGATCGACGTAAGGAGGGTGACCTTGTTGTAAGTCTCTGACTTAGTTCTACCTTCGACTACAGAAGGGTCTGGGAGGGGTTTATGACTGAATGTAAATTGTGTGACTATTGTGAACACAGACCCCTCCCTTTAAGACGTCGACTCCTTTCAAGCTCACTTTTCCGTTCAAGAGACTTTTATGAAAAAAAAGAAAAGTTCCGACCTTATATATTGTGATAAGTTTTTAAAATTTAATTTAAAATTATTCTATCATATTCTCATAATCATACTCTGTTTTACTGTAAATCCCGGTTTTCACAATTTTTCGTTTGTTCTGTAATCGTAGTTGTAGATTGTTGTAGTTTTATATGTTCTCTTTTGATTATTTTTAAGTTCTTCTTTGACTCTATCTGTTTTTTATTCCACTTTTAATATTTTATTTATTATTATATCATGGTAAAATTTAATGTGTGTCTTAATTATCTAGACACATTTTGAACTATAAGTTATCTCTTGTGTATAATAAAAATTCTTATAATTTTTGTTAATCTTGTATATGACTCGGGATCTCTTTTAGCTTTGTTTAAAGTTTCACTTACTTTAGTATGGTCAACGTAAGAGACACACGTTACGTAATTTTTATTTTTATCAGTCTTTACTAACGGTGTAGGTACGTATCTTTAGAGTGATAAACTTTTTAAAATTTATAGGAAGATTCAAGAACTCAAACTTTCATTTAGTTTTGATGAATATTTATTTGATATTCTTCGAGTCAATAGTTTTGTTCACTCTATACTGGTTTCGGGACTACCGAATCACCCATTTCTTAGGTGGACGTTACGTCCTCGACGTCCAAACTAGGGACCCAACCCTTCTAAGGGGACCTCCTCCCGTACCGCTGGGTGAGATCATAAGGACGGACCTCTTAGGGTACCTGTCTCCTCGGACCACCCGATGACAAGTTTCCGAGTGTTTCTCAGTTTGTACTGACTTACTGATTCATTCGTACGTATGAGTTTCCTTTAAAACATCAAAATTGAACGTAAATAAAAAGTCTTTTACTTTCTAATTTTTTATTGGGTTCGAAAGTTAAGTCCTTATTATTGTTATTGTTTTTTCGATTAGTTATATTTTTTATTTTTTGATCTTTTTATAATTACACGTACGTATACGTTGGTAAATTTTTTATTTGATAACAGGAGACCCCCCTAAAGAAGATATCTTATGTAATTTTACCTGCAACAGTTTATAGATAAATTTCTTTCATCGTCATTCTTGCTAAAGACAACATGAAACGAGTTTAATAATCTTAATTTACTATATTGTGTTCATTTCCTAAACTACGTCTCGGACCATGGTCTTATTTACACACACCAGTCAACGTAGACTAAGAAACGACGGGATACCTACCGGTGGGTGGTCCGAGGAGACAGACACCCTAAAGGGTCCGTTCTTATGACCTCACCCAATGGCAAAGGAGGAGGTCCCCTAGAAAGACTGGGTCCCTAGTTTGGGTACAGAGGTCCTGACCGTCCGACCGTCCCTTTAAGAAATGGTGACACGGTGGACCCTTCGGAAGGTCTTATTTATGATAAATTATTGATAATAATGATAATTAAAATACACACGGACTGTCCCTTCAACGTTTCTTCTAGCAAACCTTAAAATTTTCTAGAAAAAAACTAAATAACTTGACTTTAAACGAAACTTTATTATAAAGAGAGACCAAGATAATTACTGACTGAGTTAAGGGACACGGCCAAGGGGGTTAGAGTTTTGGATCTTAGTTAGTTGAGAAAATATGGTTGTGAAAAGGTTTATATACCGGTTCATTCTGTCCGTAGTACGAACACGTATCAGGAACGAAGAGAATAACCTGAGTTGTACGGCTAATAAATAGAGAAGGAATACGCTCTGTCTTTGGACACAAAATGGAAGATATACAATAAGGAACTCGGGAGGTAATAAACGGTAACGGAAAGAGAAAACATCCTTAGATAGACTACCAAACCAGTTACGTGTCACTCAAGTCTCTTGATGTGGAAGTGAATTATAACATTTACGTTAGTCAAAAAAACAATTGCGGAAATAAATAACAAAGTCATCGTGACAACCGAGTCATTCAGTAACTTTTGGTAAATGACTTTTTGATGATAAACAGTCAGGTACACGATCCTTACCACGTATGTCTTACTTATTCCGTCAGGGACGAACCTTCCCTAGGATACGTTCCACACTCACATATCCTCGTTAACATTACACCCCCCCTGTCCCCGACACCGGTCCCGTTTACGTTTGACGAAACCTTGAGGTCTCCTTTTAAGGGTTATAAGCAGTTTATTACTTACCTCCACTCCAGTCCCTTGTGAAAGTCCTTCTCGACAGAACATCCTACTCAAGGCCTCCTGTTCGTTGTCAAGTTGTTTTTGTACCTCATACCCCGTCCCTACTTCTTACGAAGTCTCTCTTTTTATCGTACACATTTACGTTATTTTACTCCCCTTTGCAGAACAAAGTTCCCACAATTCGTCAATCGAGTGTCTTAAAGGAGTATATTTGAAGACGATTTCGTCGAACGGGATTAGACATGGACACGTTCTCCAAAAATTTTACTTACGGGACAGTAAGTGTTTTAACACGTTAGTAATGGTGTTAGTCCAAAGAAGGGAAGAAAAATACTGATTCATTATGAAGTAACTTACCTATATGGCGTAAAACTGATAGGTAAGTAGTCAACTACCCGTAAACACGACAAAGGTGAAAAATCGATAATACTCATTACGCGACACTTGTGAATACATTTGAAAAAACACACCCGTATACAAAAGTCATAAGAACTCATTTATGGATTCTCACCTTAACGATCCAGTATATTGACAAATATTGTAAAACTACTGACAATGCAACAAAAGGCTTCACCGGAAGGGTGACATATTGGGTAATCGTTGTATACTTCCAACGTTAAAGAGGTATAGGAGTTGTTAGGAACAATAGCAGAAAATTTTTTAAAATCAGTAAGATCATCTACACTTCACTATTGACACCAAAACTAAACGTAAAGACTTTACTGATTACTACAACTTATAAAAAAGTAGACGAATAACCGATATACAAATAAATCCTCTTAGTAAAGAAGTTTAGGAAACAAGTAAAATTAACCTAACAAACAGAAAATAACAACTAACATTCTCAAGAAATATATAAGAAAATTTTTATAAATAAATAAATGAAAACCGACAAGACCCAGAAACAACGAACTTTTAAAGACAAAGAAGAACTTAGTCAAAACCATCAGTACAGTAAGATCCTACGATCGATAAAATAGATTAAACAACCATATATTAACAAGTATGATAAGGAAACATAAAAAATAAAGATATTCCATTCATTATTACAGTGAAGAAAGTAAGGACTAAAATCATTAAACTCTCAAAAAAAAGAACAAGTCAGATCGACTTTCAAACCGTTAAAAATAATTGAAAAGTTTCTTAGTCGAAAATCAAGTCACTAAAAGAAATAATAAAAAGATCAGAAATAAAATAAATAAAGACGAAATTAGAAATAATAAAGGAAGGAAGACGATCGAAACCTAAATCAACAAGAAGAAAAAGGAAAAGTAATTTCAAAAAACTGAACTCTAGAATGTAAAAATTTTCTTATCTGTAAATATCGATATATCAAGAGAGATTCGTGGTGAAACCGATATAGAATATTTAAAACCACCCGAAGGGTCCACTGAGTTACCATTTCTTAGACGGATGGTTACGTTTTCTACGTCCAAACTAGGGACCAAGTCTTTCTAAGGTACCTTCTCTTTTAGCGTTGAGTGAGGTATTAAGAACGGACCTCTTAGGGGACCTGTCTCCTCGCATCGCCCGATGTCAGGTACCCCTGAGTTTCTTAGATTGTACTAAGACACTGACTCGTACGTGTGTATTTAAAACCATACAACATAAAAGTAAAGTAAGTAGAGTCTTATAAGAAATAAAAGGGAACACTAAATAATAAAAAATTTAGGTAACCAATAAATCCTCACATAACAAATTAATTAATAGTGTACAATCACTTAAGGGGTTTAAAGAAAGACAATAACTTAAGATCAAAGTACACCAAACTCTTGTATGAAAAATACTGAATATGGGAAAATTTACATAACCCTGAACAAAATACCGGATAGTAATAGATAGAACCTCTTACAAGGTACGCTTGAATTCTTCTTACATATAAGAAGACAACAACCGAACTCACAAAATATCTACAGACAATCCGAACCAACTAAATATCACAATAAGTTCAGAAGTCAAAAGAGTTACTAGAAGACAGATCAAAATAGGTAACAATTTTCACCCTAACTTCGGGGTGGATAATGACAACTTAATAAATAAAGAAGGAAGTTAAGACAGTCAAAAACGAAGTGTATAAAACCTCGAGATAACGATTGACATATACACTAATATTAATACAGAACTATCTAACTGTGAAATAGTAACATTTTTCAGAGAGAAATCGAGATCATTATTGAAAAAGGAATTGTAGACAAAACCGACTATCCGTAAGGTATAGTAAAACCACGACGAGTTCACATAGAAAAAGTCGAAAATTTGGAAGTTGGACAAACACAGAAACTTAGAACTTACACAGAAGACATCTGTCGTACCCATTTACTACAAAGATTTTTAGACAAGAAGGTTAAAGACGGTACAATAACCTCATAAATTAGGTAAAGATAAATTATATTAATGACTATTCCGTTCTAAATGTAGAGGAAGAACAAAAACAAAATGTACACAGTACTCAAAAAAGACAAGGAGATAAGGAGGTGACTACGAAATAAAAAAAAGAATAAAAAACAATCTGTAGAAGATGATGTGGTAAATTAAGAGAACGTATATGTATATAAAGTATATAAATAAATGTCAACAATAAAAGAATGACCAATGGAAGTCCTAATGTTAATCGTAGAATTAAATATTGTTAGATCATTGGATTAAACTTAATAATGTTTGAATTGAAAGTTATTATATGAATTTGAAACTAGAATTTATCGAGAGGAAACACCATAGTAACAGTATGTCTAATACAGAATTGTAACATTTGGACGTTGTATCGAAAGATTAATAACCAGATACGTCCATAGAAAATTTATTCAATTTCCTTTTTCAATGTTTGGTTTTAATATGAATATGACAGAAATTATAAATAAATACATCAACGAAAAACCTCTTCCGTTACCGTGGGGTGAGGTCATGAGAACGGACCTTTTAGGGCACCTACCTTCTCGGACCATCCGACGTCAGGTACCCCAGCGCTTCTCAGTCTGTGTTGACTCGTTGAAATGAAAGTGAAAGTACGTAACCTCTTCCTTTACCGTTGGGTGAGGTCACAAGAACGGACCTCTTAACATCCCTGTCCCCTCGGACCACCCGACGACAGATTCCCCAGTGTGTCTCAACCTGTGCTGACTTCGTTGAATCGTCGTCGTCGTACATCGACGAAAATGGTCACGAGAAATAAAGAAGTGCACGTAAAAATTGTATGCACTTTTTTTGAAAGTAAAATAAGACTTCCTAGAGACAATCATGAAAAACATCCCGTACGAACTATCGTTACTAAGAGAGTACATAGATCTTTATCGAATTAAAGATGAATTAAAATTTACTATAAAAACGAACTGTGTCTCAAGAAAGAACTTTTAGAAAAAAACAAACAAACAAAGATGTGCTATTTATACCGTAGGATGACCAAAGACCGAAAGACTTATTCTACTTGGGTTCTCTATGTGGTTCTGTGTAATATTAGCTTTACCGTTTTAAATTCCTATTTTTCTCTTTGGACTTTCGTCATTCTCTTTTTTGTTCACCAATGTATATTCTTTCTGGGGTATGTCGATGTCGTCTAAAAAGTCGTCCTTTAAATGTATGGTCTTCTCTCTCCGTACTGTATAAGTTTCACGACACTCCTCTTTCAAAGGTTGGTTATGAAGAGATGTGTCATTCCAACAATAAGTCTTAGGTGTTTTTTTGACTCTCAATGGATATGTTCGTTTTCGATTTCCTCACATGGTTTTAGTTTTATTGGGATGTTCTCTATCATTTCCTAAAGGAATTGGACTTTTCTTCATCGTGGTTAAATATTATTTTTTATTTATTTGTAAAGAAACCTATTCCATTTATATATTATTTCTACACCTAGTTAGTGTGATTGGTTTATTTGAATCCAAATATACGTCTTGATAGGTTTTTTACTGTCTTACGTGTAAGAAAAGTTCTCGTGTACCTTGTAAGAGGTCTTATCTAGTGTTCAATCCAGTGTTTTACTCAGAGTTATTTAAATTCTTCTGACTTTAATGTAGTTTGTAGAAAAGGTTGGTACTACAATACTGATCTGTAGTTGGTGTTCCTTTTTTTCCCTTTTGAGTATTTTTGTACCTCTAATTTGTTGTGCGATAACTTATTTGTTACAAGGAGTTTCTTTGGTTTCCTCTTTATTCTCCGTTCACTCTGGTCTTTGTACTGCATGATTTTACATACCGCTTCACCAAGTCTCTCCTTTCAAGTATCGTTTGTCCGTATGGAGTTCTTCTTTCTTTTTAGGGTTTATGCGTTAGATTAAAATGTGGAATTTCTTGAACTTTTTTGAGACTCAGGTTTCAATCCTCCTTCCTTTATTATTTCTAGTTTCATTTTTCTTTTTGTATTTTAGTTACTGTCCAATTTTTTTATCTTTTCTAGTTACTTTGCCTCAACAAAAAACTTTTCTCTTTGTTTTGACTAATTTTTTTTATACAATTGTCCTCTTTTTTGGTTCTCTCGAGTTCATTAATTGTAGGTTTCACTTTCTCTCTTTTAATGTTGACTTAGGTGTCTTTATGTTTTTTTAGTACTCTGATCATGTTAATATACAGTTGTTTATCCTGTTGGATCTTCTTTACCTATTTAAAGACCTTTGTATGTCAGAAGGTTCTGACTTAGTACTTCTTTATCTTTTAGACCTATCTTTTGGCTTTTAGACCAATGATTTCTCCGTTAACGAGTACGAGTAAACACAGGTCGAGACACTGGAATACCGGACATCAGACGGTCCGAGGAGACAGGTATCCTAAAAGGTCCGTTCTTATGACCTCACTCAACGGTGAAGGAGGAGGTCCTTATTCCTCTAACCTCGTGTAGTTTTTTGATGGTTGTTTGTTTTTAGGTCCGGATGTATCGAAGTCACCGTTTAAGATGTTACGTAAGTTTCTTCTAATTTATGGATGGGAGAACCGAGTCAACCATTTCTTAGGTGGGCGTTACGTCCTCTGGACCCAAGCTAGGGACCCAACCCTTCTAGGGAACCTCTTCCCCTTTCCGATGGGTGAGGTCATAAGACCGGACCTCTTAAGACACCTGGTATGTCCTGTACCCCAGTGTTTCTCACCCTGTGCTGACTCGCTGAAAGTTGGAAGTGAAGAGTTTGTATTTTTACTTACTTTATGACGGATACTGATGTATCTATCTGGAACCCTAATAATACGAGACACTTTGTTCAGGTCACCTCTTTCTGTTTATAGTGTACTAAAGTGAGTATACATCTTGGATTTTTGTTTTTTGTTGGGCATTTCGGTTACTTGTTTACTTTATTTTGGTTTTGTATGAGTATCTGTGTCTTTCGTCCAATCACCAATGGTCCTCCCTTCCCCCACTCCCCCAACTGTTTTACCCACTTTCCCCAGTTGAGATACTACTGTCTACAATTGATCTGAACATCACCACTAGTGAGACATCACATATATCTACTTCCTGATATTACGAAATGTGGATTTTGAATATATTAAAAGATTTTTCTCTTTTATAATCCCTTTTTTTCCAGTCAGGACACTCACCGACGACGACGAGGATTCAGTGAAGTCAGCACAGGTTGAGACACGTTGGGGTATTTGCCGTCGAGTGGTCCGAAGGGGTAGGGACCCTAAGAGGTCCGTTCTTGTGACCTCACCCAACGGTAAAGGAAGAGGTTACGTCCTTTCACTTTTCACTTTCACTTCAGTGAGTCAGCACAGGTTGAGAATCGTTGGGGTACCTGACGTCGGATGGTCCGAGGAGGTAGGTACCCTAAAAGGTCCGTTCTCATGACCTCACCCAACGGTAACGGAAGAGATGGACAATCACCTCCAAAGGTCATTTGACGGTCTCTCCAGTTTATCACTGTAAATAGACCTCTATCCTGAAACCCCTTCAGGTTTTAATAAATTGAATCAGTTTACCGACGATCCGACGACCAAAAGTAACATCATACTAACGTTTCAATAACCAAAAGTACCGATAACGTATTTACCCCTCTTCCCCAAGTCTTATGCCGTTCCATTTCACGGTGTTTCGTATGATTCTAAGTTGATAAAAAGAGTTTATAAAGAGTTTAATAACGTTCCAAAACCAATTAAAGATCTCAAGACTTTTAAAAATAAAACTGGTAAAAACGGACATAAGAACGACAAGAATATTCCCTCACTTAAAAGTCTCCAGAATATGTTAATAAAACGGGAAAAAAGTCGTTTCAATAAACGGGAACCAAAACAAGTTAAAATAGGGATCGAAACAACGTAACGTGTGACTATTTCGAGGAAGATATAGAGGTAGGTTTAGTATCTATCGTCACAACTAGTCCTGACCTGGTCTTTACTAGACTCCGTATAAGAAGTTGGTTGGGGAGAAACAGATACAGTTGCTGACACACTGTTCTAACCAGCTTTTGAAGTTGGTCCTCGTAGTGTAGTAATTAGGTGTAAAGTGGTAGAACAGGATTTTATATAATACTCTGTGACAAACTTACAAAACGAAAATAGTTTTACGTCAAGAGTATAACCCTTTTAGGGGACCTATTTCCTTACCGATGGGTGAGGTCATAAGACCGGACTTTTTAAGGTGCCTGACTCCTCGGACCGTCCGATGTCAGGTACCCCAGCATTTCTGACTCGTTGAAAGTGAAAGAAAATACAAATTGGGGAATGGGTCGAAATAAAAAGAGGTATCGTAAGTAGTAGTAATTATCTATACTGTATGGTTAAGTCAAAAACGGAAGATGTGGTCATCTTACGTACGAAAAATTTCGTTCCTAAATAGACAAAACAAGACGATCCAACGGATCTTCTCAAGAACCATACATTATGGACCGAGTTATTTATAAACACTTACTTTACTTACTTAATAAGATAGTTCAATTATTAAAAAATCCCTTTTTACAATACTCAAATTGAACTGAACAAGAAAATTTTTAAATATAACAAAGTCACCTTAGTACAAAAAGTTTTAGTCTGTTTAATAGTTGAACGGATCTTTTGTAGTAGTAGAAATGGTCAGATTGTGAATTTTTGGAAATTTTAAACCCGATTCAAAACACAGATCTAAAACCATAGAGAGGGTAAGGAGTGTTTAAGGGTCGCTATATCAATCGTTGATAAATTATAGTATAGACTTACAAAAAATCGTGAAACCCTATATTATAAAGATCCGAGTTCTTAACTTGATTAAATTCCATTGATGAAAAAATCATGGAGGTTCCTTCTTCTCTAGTGTCTTCTCATACGACATAACCTTGAGGTTGAAATGTAATCGATGATTCTTTAAACTTTTAGTAAGAGGGACTTCTTCTTCACTTATTTTACTCAACTTATTAATACTAAAGAGAAACTATAGTCGACTATAGTGTACTAAAAGTGACTTCGGACGACAAAAAAGTAGGAAAAATCTGTGTCTGAATCTTCAGAATAAAAAAAAAAAAAGAAAGAAAGAATCTTTAGATTAAAGTGGTACCCGAGATCGGTAAGACGTTGATGTAAATTTCAAGGATGGTGAGAAAACCAGAACTAGAACCATTGAAATTCGAAACCATGTACTACAAAATTTTTAACTTTGGATAACGTCTCGTAGGGAGGAGGGGTATATTGGTACAACCCCAGAAGGAAAGAAAGTGACCTTAATACATTTATGTTAACAATTCACACCTCAAACAAAACTCTTAGAATGTAGGGAGAGAAGACTCTATATGAGGGGGGAAATGTCAGAGACAAGTATTCTTACTTCAATATAGCAAAGGACACTATAAAGGTATTTTGGATGTAAAAGATATCAATAATCTATTACAGATATAAATTTTTCATGACTCTGTCTGGCCGAAGTTTCTTTGTTTCTCGAAAGTATCACTTTGAGATAACTTTCGTAATTTTTCTTAATGAATTTTATCAAGTTGTCTGTGTTCTTATTGTAACACAAATAAACAATTTGTTAATAAATTAAACAATTTGTTGTTAGTCAAAACAAAGTTTGTTAACATGATTTGTATAAAGTTCCGACAGACATTACTCAACACTGGTGGTTTGAGTAGTTTACTGACCGGTATCTAAAAACCGACCCCTATCTAATTCCCAGTAACAGGGGAGGGGAACAAAATGTATAAACTACACAAGTCAAGTCGGAACTCTCCAATTGACTCTTATCGACTTTGACTTTGATTCGTCTGATTTCAGAGTCAACGGTCCTTTGATCCAGACGTTCATCTGTGGCGTCCGATAACGGTATATGTCTTCTACATTGGAATCTGATATCCTCCGTCGTGTCCTTTAGTCTGTAGTGACCTGTTCAGACTGTTCCTCCTTCCCCAACAAGGGGTTCACATCCCTCACATCGTCTCCGACCCTCCTCCTACACCTGGGAAAGTGTGGACCCGTACATGTCGTTCCAGGGTTCGAGAGTACCTCCAATTCCCTGTCCCTATTTCGTTTATTTCCGTTCAGTGTATTGACCCTATTCCTTGATGCTGTTTTTCAATATTCCGTAGAAGTTATTCATTTTCAAGTACTGATGGTTATCTTTTTACAATTTTACAGTAGTCCTTCTTTACTCACTTGCAGTTCTTTCTTGTCGAATTCATTTCTTTTGTCTTTTGTTGACTTTTGGTACACTTTCACAGTTCAGGTACCTTCTGGTTAATGTCTTAATTCTCTCACCGGAACTCTTGGTACCATCGGATTATTCTCTACAAAACAAAATTTGGTTATTTAACCATCCTTAAACACTACAGTATATCTTTTGATTTTGTAACGTTTAGTCTCGTAAGTTTCGATATTTATTCGACAAAACTATCGATGTGGATATAAAAAGAAATTTTGATGGATCATACAAAGTAGAAGAACCTTATAAATCTCTTTCTCGTGAGGACTCTTTATCCTCCGTATTTTGTAGACTTTTACCGCTCCATAGACTTTTCCCTGTGTACCCTTTCACCATTCTGACCTTCGTCTCGAAGACATCTAAAAATGTCTTCCCTGTAACTTGTCCACAGTGGTCCTCCCTGAGTAGTTCTACTAGAAGTGTTCACTCGAATCAGACTTAACACTTGCTTTACCACCTATGTCTAAACTTTCCTACTTACGAAAAGTCGCCTCTACAATCTTACTCGTTCTATGATGCCACGTAAGACCAATAGTCAGTTGGTTGTTTTCGACAACTTGTATAAGATTCACGAACCACGTAAAATATTCTCTTTGTAACCACTGGGTCGTCTATTTCCGAATAAGAGTCCCTCAAATGTCGACTCACCTCTGTCTATTTGCTAGTTGTACGCACTTTTTGTTATTTTGTCAAGGTCAACAAATACTTACCTTTCTTTAAAAAATTTTTTCTTCTTTTCTTTTATTCTATCACACTATCATTGTTCACCCGAAGTCCCTACTGGAGAAAAAAAAAAAAAATTAGAAAGTCAAGTCAAGTCAAGTCAACGAGTCAGTACAGGCTGAGAAACGCTGGGGTACTTAACCGTCGTGCGGTCCGGAGGGACAGGTAGTGGTTGAGGACCTCAAGTGAGTTTGAGTACACGTAACTCAGGCACTACGGTAGGTCGGTAGAGTAGGAGACAGCAGGGGAAGAGGAGGACGGGAGTTAGGGAGGGTCGTAGTCCCAGAAAAGGTCACTCAGTCGAGAAACGTACTCCACCGGTTTCATAACCTCAAAGTCGGAGTCGTAGTCAGGAAGGTTTCTTGTGGGTCCTGACTAGAGGAAATCTTACCAAACCAACCTAGAGGAACGTCAGGTTCCCTGAGAGTTCTCAGAAGAGGTTGTGGTGTCAAGTTTTCGTAGTTAAGAAGTCGCGAGTCGAAAGAAGTGTCAGGTTGAGAGTGTAGGTATGTACTGGTGACCTTTTTGGTATCGGAACTGATCTACCTGGAAACAACCGTTTCATTACAGAGACGAAAAGTTAGACGATAGATCCAACCAGTATTGAAAGGAAGGTTCTTCATTCGCAGAAAATTAAAGTACCGACGTTAGTGGTAGACGTCACTAAAACCTCGGGGGTTTTTATTTCAGACTGTGACAAAGGTGACAAAGGGGTAGGTAAAGGGTACTTCACTACCCTGGTCTACAGTACTAGAAGGAAGACTTACGACTCAAAATTCGGTTGAAAAAGTGAGAGGAGGAAGTGAAAGTAATTCTCCGGAAGATCAAGGAGAAGTGAAAGAAGGTATTCCCACCACACTAGACGTATAGACTCCAATAACTATAAAGAGGACCGATCCGCTGTGGTATATCGTACACCGTAGAATCAAGGGACTGGTCCCTGGTTTCGGTGCGGGGACGGAACCTTCGTACCTCAGAATTGGTGACCTGGTAGTCCCCTCAGCTTTCCTACGAGAAAATATTCTATTGTCAACTCAAGTCAAGACTCACTGTGTTTTACGTGTTCAGTACGTTTTCAGTTCCTTCTCACAGGATTCGTCTTTCTTGTCCTTTACGTTTCAGTGACTCGAATCGGACACCATCCCTGTCTTTGCCGTCTCTCCGACTTCGGGTCCCTTATTCCCTCCTACTTTCCTCCCCTTTAGGTTCCCGGTCCATCCTTTTCTCTTGTGTGAACTAAACCACTTCCCTTAGACCGACTCAGCTACCTCTGCCTCTTAAAGTCTATACTTTACGTCCTTTTTCTAAAAGAGAAAAAAATTTTTTAAATTTTGTAAAAATAAATAAGTAAACCGACAGAGCTAGAATCGACGTCGTGTAACACAGTACACCCTAGAAAACGACGTCGCACACCTGAGAGATCAATACCGCGTGTCTGAGAGATCGACACCGCGTACCCGAATAAACGATGTACTGTATACCCTAGAATCAAAGGGTCGCTAATTTGGGTACAGGGGACGTAACCGTCCACCTAAAAATCGGTGACCTGGTGGTCCCTTCAGGGGGAACCTCTCCTAAGGACTCGTCCTCCGATGTCAAGTCCTCCGTTGCCACGGAACCTCTCTTTAAGGACTAAGTAATAGATATCTTTCTTGTTGTTGTTTTTCTTCTTTCCGGCCTCTTCTCTGCTCTTACCCGGTATCACCGGTTTTTTCGTTCAAGTTTAGGTCCCATGTGACGAATGATGGACACTGGAATCCCTTCAATGAATTCGCAAATTTTGAGACGAAGGGGTTCACGTTACCGTTGTGTCCTGTCGAGGAAGGACCCGAACAAAAGACTTGGGTCACTCTCCTACAGACATTCACGAATCAAACAAAAACCCGTGATCATGAGTCATAAACACAGATAGACTGGGTCCCGATAACCGCTATCCAAAACCCGAAGGACTATTGAGTCGACCATTTCTTAGGTGGACGTCACGCCCTTTGGACCCAAACTAGGGACCCAACCCTTTTATGGGACCTCTTCCCTTTCCGATGGGTGAGGTCATAAGACCGGACCTCTTAAGGTACCTGACACACCAGGTAACCCAACGTTTCTCAACCTGTGCTGACTCACTGAAAGTGAAAGTGAAACCTAGTAAAACACTCTTTAAAGTCTTCTAAGAGGTACTGAAACTACTAATTTAACCTGTCAACTACCCTCTTCCCTCTCTTCCCGTTTCCTTCTCTCTCCTATCAACTTTGGAAAAATTGGAAGGGTGTCTAACCCCACTGACAGGTAAGGCACGGCCGTAGTTTCGAACTTCAAGTGACGGCAGACTCTACGACCGAAGACTCGAGGACGTCCTCTCACAGAATTTTGGGTGAGGGTCCGAAGGACCCGAAGACCCTAGTTTGGGTCCAGAGGGCTTAACGTCCACTTAAGGAATAGTCGACTCGGTGGTCCCTTCGGAAACTAGTGGAGTCTAACGTGTAAAGGACACTTAAGAGGTAGTGTGCAACGACGACCCCTCTCCTCCCACCCCACCTCCCTCCTCCCCATCTACAATCTCTCTCTGTGTGTGTGTGTGTAAACTTCGACTCTCCGTACGAGTCTCGGTCTCAGTAGCTCCACCTCAACCCCGAGACGGCCGGTGGTTTTATCTGAGGCGAGAGTTCAACGTCACCTTCTTCCACTGGACCTATAAGTCTGACTCCCGTCCTCACCTCCCACTCTACCAAACCTAGTTCCGGAAGGATCCGGACAAAGGTTTGGCATGGATCAACCAGTTTATGAAATTCATAAGTCCCGCTAAGTAAAAATCATCACGTGGCTGTGGACTCACATTTGACTCCCTAAAGTAAAGCGAGCACTTAGCCTGTGTCTGAAAACGGGAGCAACTTAAGACTGGTACCCGTCGGACTATGGTTTTCGCCCTCCGTTCCTTTTCGTACACGAGACTTACGAGCTCTCTCTTTCTCCAAGGTCCGACCACATTCCCGAACACCTGACCCTAAGGAGAACTGTTCTCCTTCAACTTTTACCCCACGAACCTCTCAATACACAAAAATGGTTAGTCTCGACGTTAATAATTTCAGACACTTGTAGATACCTTGTTCTTTTATCCTCTTACCCGTGGGAACACTCTTTAACCCCAGTACACTTAACTTTATTATTACTCTATAGTTAAGTATAGGTAGTCTAACCGTCTTCAAATTTTCCTGGTTTTTACAGATAACGACCGTCTCGACACCCCTTCTTTCTATTACAATATTAATTGTCACCTTTACACTTAACAATGTCGACAAAATCTTTCGTTAGACTGTTGCAGATGAATTATACACATATATATATAAGTCTATTTTATATATATTGTCATAAATTAATTAATATATTTTTTGATTAATTTTATATTAATATATAAATACAGGGGAAACTGGGTTGTTAGAATGAAACCCCTTAGAAAAAAAACAAAAAAAATGTCTTTATCTCATCAGTCATATATTCTTGGTTATGTGTCACCACGAAGAACGTCTTAACTAATTCTAGTATCACCTCTTTGTTGATCTTTGGATCAGTCACGGGTAGTTATGTCCCTACTATATAATAGTGTGTAAGTGTAATGTCTTACAATAGGTTTAGTTTTCGTTACTCTTTGTCTCCTTTTTATTTTAATTTAGGGTGTTAAAAGTTGTCCTCGTTGTTTCGGGACCTTTATCTATCGTGCTATCACAACAAGTGTTTCCTTCCGGTACTTAGGGTGGGTCGTCGTGTTTCTTGCAATCTACGACTGTAAGTTCGGAGAGAGAGAGTCAAGAAGAACCCAAAACAGAGCCTATTCAAAAGAAGAGGATTACCGTTCGACCCGTAGGTCTGTACATAAAAAGAGACTTGACCATTAAGGGCCCTTTGTCTCTATAGGACAAAAAGTAGTAGAGGTAGGTAGAACCTTTTCCTGAGACTAACCAGGGTGAGAATATTTGAACAGTATATGAACAGGGCACGTCCCAGGGTATTAAATGTTGAGTTTGAGACCCCTTCTTCGACCCAACAAAGGTTTACCCTCGTACGATCTGACTAGTTTTTTCATTGTCTACCCCTGAAGGGACCACCAAGTCACCGATTCTGAGACTCGAGGGTACGTCTCCCAGACCCAAGCTAGGGCCCAGTCCTTTGATCTAAGGTGTACGACGTTGTTTCTAGGACACACGGCGTTGTCTCTAGACCACGTCGGTTTGTTCGTTTATTTATTTTATTTGTTTAGTTTTCAATTGTCTACAAGTGATACTATGGGTGGATAGAAAAGAGATACGTATACGTACATAATCATCTCAAGTCGAGTGTTACGATTATTTTAATGAACTTGTACATCACGGAAAAGGATATGATGACTTTTGAAGAGTATTGGAAGTTAAGAGATACTTTAACTAACGTTTCTCTCTTCGCCTGAATGAATTGGAGAACGGAAAGTATAAAGACGTAAGATAACCATGACGACTTATTTCGGTTTATAAAACCCATTCCCCTTCTGGGTGCACACTCCTTCGTCTGAGAGGGTGATTAAGTTGTCGGGGTAAGTCACCGTTCTTGTTTCCTTTGACAGTTCAATACTCATTTTCCTCACTTCCCTCGTAACGAAGGGTGGAGAGACAGATAACTGAATCGAGGTATGTGTCTTTCCCTTGTTTCCGTTCTCTTATCCACCCGCCGACATCTGTGCTCTCTGATTCTACCTAGTTAACTCTATACCTTAGTTCCTCGGTTGAGTAATAAAGTCGGTATTTGAACAGGTGGTTACAAAGAACTTGTGGACTAAACATAGACCGTGAAACGATCCATGGATTTGTATCCGGGACAGGAACCTCCTCTCCGTCTCCTGTCCATCTTTTGTTTACTAATGTTTACACTACTCCTGGTGAAGGTTCTCCAAGAATCTGGATGTCCGACCTGGTTTCCTCCCCGTCTAGATTGAATCGACCCTTTAGTCCCCTCCGAAGGAACTCCTTCACAGGAAATGTGACTGTCGACTATCCATTTACTCACCCGATGTGTCTCCAAATCAGTCCTTTTCCAGGACGTTTCTGGGGTGTCGTCTCTTCCGTACCACACGAGTGTCCTGGATCTCTTCCGACTGAGTCAAAGTAGGTCTCCCTTTTCTACCACCTTGGTCTACCCAGACCCGGTCACTGGTCTCGTGCGGCTCGTAACCTCCTCTACACATCCTAATCTCTGACATACGATTCCCGTCACCTTTCGGTGAGAACCCTAAACCTCTCTCCTCCCTATACTAATTTTTACTCAACAATCATCTAGGGAACTAAACACCTTATCTCTCGTCTGACCTCCCCCTGTTCCTACCGACGTCCTTCCGGTCATCCTCCGAGGTATTATCAAATCCCCTCCTACCTACGACCGACCTGACTCCACCCCCAGTCCGATGTCTCTCTTCACCTTCCAAAAAACTATAGGAGCTCTCGCCCTTCTGACTAATCTACACCACTTACTCACTTTTTTCTCAGGTCCCACTGATAGTCTAAACCCAATTTTTTGGTTTGTCTCCGACACCACGGAAATGGTTCTTGGAGCCTCCGCTTTCTCAAACACTTCTATTTACTACTCGAGTCACACCCTACACAGACCACACTCCATGTTCACACTGTTTTCCCCCCGAGGTATATGTGTCTTTTCAGTCCCTCAATAAGTATACTTGAGTTACGGTTCGGTTGCAAAATCCTCGCGAACGGGGACTTAATCCACCTCTTGACAGTTGGTAAGTGGGAGAAGGTACACCCTTTCTTCTCAGTTGGACACGCACAGTGGACACGTCCGGTCGAAGTAGAAACACAAGTAAAAGACGAGTGTACCAAAGGGTAAATCACTATAGTCCCTCGTAGACTTTACAAGCACAAGAAATTCCTTAATTTTTTATAAAGAAATACCAACGCGACCCAGAAGTAACGACGCACGTCGGAAAGAGATCAGCGTCGGTCGTCCCCGATGAGAGACGACACCCCGCACCCGAAGAGTAAAATCACCGAAGAGAACAGAGTCTCGTGTCAGGAGTCATCAACGCCGTGGGCCCGAGTCATCAACACCACTTACCCGAATCAACGGGGCCCCCGCACACCCTAGAAGGGCCTCGTCCCTCCGTTGGGTGCAAGGGGCGTAACCGTCCACCTAAAAGTTGGTGACCTGATCGTTTCTCCAAATTTACAATCATAAGAACTTCCTTTTAAAGAAAGGAAACACCTAAGACTTTTTTTTTTTTTTTTTGTGTTGCTTGTTTGTTGTGGCACCCCGGGTAGTTCCCTTCTTGATACGAGATTACACCGTCAACCAAGACCTTACCAAAGAAGAGGTAGTGGTTCTCTGGAGTATATCAGACTCACGACCCTAAAGAGTGAAACGACCATTTCGTGACAATTCCGATTGTTGATTTACTTGTTATTCTATTTGGAGGACTTCTAATTTAGGGACCACCACCACCTGTCCCTCGTGCGTCAGCACAAGTTGAGAAACGATGGGGTGTCTGACATCGGGTGGTCCGAGGAGACTGGTACCCTAAAAGGTTCGTTCATATGACCTCACTGTGTGGTACGGAAGGAGGTCCCCCAGAAGGACTGGCTCCCTAGCTTGGGTGTAGAGGACGTAGAGGACGTAATCATCCGTCTAAGAAATGGTGACTCGGTGGACCCTTCAGTTGTCATTAACATAAGATAAGAGACGTTTTACTCCCATGACTTTATGTTAGTACAATGTTTGGAACGGAAGGGGTTGTCCGAGTACCGGTGGGGTTTACTAGTTTAACCCGAAAACATTTATGAAGACAAAACTTGGATAGTCGAATAAGTAGACTCAGACTAATGTTTGTCTGTCACTCGGGACTCAAGTTTTCATATTTAAGTTCGTGTTGACTAGTGAACCTTCTTTGTACTTTTAAAACAGTCGTAGAGGGTTCCCTCCTTCGTCGGTGTGTTCTTTTACGTTTGGTATTTCGACTTACAATTTAAGAGTAGTTCGTGGGGTAGAAGCTTAAACACTAACTTACACTAATATGTCATACACAAGATTGTCCCTGACAAATTTACTTCAGTGACTCATAGGACAGATAAGATAGAAGATTTGAAAAACTTAAGTAGGAGAGAGGGGTGGAAATGGAGGTAGATGTGAAGTCCGGTGGGGATAAAGAGAGTCCTTGTTTCAAAGACATTGGTCCGACTCCACCCACCTATCACCAATCGTCCTTCTAGGGTAAAGGTGACCCCAGAAACACTGGGACCTGAACGGAAAGGTGAAGAAATACTAAGACTAAGAGAAAATTTTGGGTACTTCTCTCATAATATCGGTGAAAAATTATGGGTTCTAAGTCTATTTTCTTGTACTTTATTGATCTTATGTCGATATGACGAGATAGAGACCCTAAGTTTTCACTTTCCAATAGAAAAAACACACATACAGTCAACCCGTAACTTTAGGATGTTTTGATAAACCACGACTACCCCCTTTTACTTACCGTCTCGAGACCCCAAACTTCATGGGTATAAACGAAGAAAGAATGATAAATCTCTTGAACATCTGTCTCCTGTCGGGGATCTTCTTGAGATTTTACCGTAAACATCTCTACACCTACCTGGATCTCAGACAGTATGTCTCACTTCATTCAGTCTTTCTCTTTTCGTCTAGAGATTATAATTACGTATATCCCTAGATCTTTTGACCATATCTACTTGGTTAAAGATCCCGTCCTTATCTCTACGTCTGTATCTCTTTCCTGTACATCTGTGTCCCCCTCTTCCCTTCCCACTCTACTCGACTCTCTAATCCCGACTGTATATATGTGACGGGACACACTTTATCTGTCGGTCACCCTTGCACGACATATCGTGTACCTCGAGTCGGACCATGAGACACTACAGGATCTCGCCCACCCCACCCCGTCCCACATATGTACATATGGACATCTACCAAATGAAACAACATGTCGTCTTTGATTGTGTTTTAACATTTCGTTAGTATACTGTTAATTTTAAAATTTTTTTAGGTAAGACGTTAAAGGGAGAAATCAAAGGACGTTCCTCGGGTACGGGTCACGAGAGTGCGAGGAGGGAGACAAGGTGATTCCGGACTCGGGAACAGACGAACAGTACGAGTGTCATAGGAAGACAGGAGGGGGACGTTTCCGAGAAACGGGAGTCTAACACGTGTTACTTTTCCTAGTCTATGTACTTAAATATCATTCTACGGAGTAGAGGTTTCTCCTTTTAGGAGGTTCTCATCCTAAAGTCGATGGAACTCCTCTTCCCCTCTCTTTGTTATACTTGGATCCCAGAAGGTTTGTGGAGATTAGTGTTAAATCACCACACTAGTGGTTACACAAGAACAAATTGTCACAAGGACACTGTTAGGGACACAATCTGTGTCAAGATGTGAGATCGGGGAGCGGACTTTGACTACGTGTAAGTCTACCTCCCGTCTCTCAAAAAGGAGACTTATTTGGTAAAGGGGATTTCTTTAACCGGTTCCCCGTATCGAGATCGACTACTCAGTCTTTTACATCGGAAACGAGGGACGTTGTGGTAAAGGATTGGTACATTGGAATCTGTTCGGTGAATTGGAGAGACTCCCCGTTGAAGGATTTGAGTGTACTCCTCCCTATTATTATGGAGGAGAAGTAAGAATGTTACCCAATAAAATTTTTTATTCATTTTATTATTTACACTCGACCGGAACTCTAGACATTTTACATTCCATAATCTTGACTTCCGACTGTTGAAGGGAGTGGGGTAGAAAGTTTCTGTAGGATGTTCTAGAAAGGTATAACAGCCGTTATACCTTCCTTCGTCGACGACCAGGTTCGGTTAAAATCTTTGGACGTATAAACGTTTTCCTTCTCAGTCGAGAGTAGTGTCGTTACAACGACCGTTTCCTGCTCGCGATGATCTGCTGCTACGTCTCTACCGGGTCGTCCACAGTCATCTCTTGGTTGAAAACCATTCTTCGCCCGAGTAACTCCCTACTCCACTACGTCCCTGAACTCGACATTATCCTGACCGTTCTAAGGTAGGAATTTAAGTCTCGACAGAGTTAAGACCTTCTCGTCTTGACCGTGGTGACTCTACCCCTGTCGGGAACCCGAGATAGATGTAATTTGACTCTTAGGAAAGGGAAGTCTCCTAAGGAAGAGTGAGGACGGAGAATTAGACCCTCATTAATTCAGGGAGGAGACAAGAATCTTGGGTAAGATATTGAACCCTTATAATAGAGTTTCCTTTCCTTTCGAAACAAACAGATCTATTGACAAGAAGACCCTTACGGAAAAGAGAGAGGGAGAGTTGTGGTCTCAACAGAAAATTGTATGTTAAAAGTGGATGTGGACGAAGAGGATGGAATTGTAAGTCGAGTGAGGGATCTACAGTTTAGAGTCGATAAGTCTAAGTTATTGAGTTCGTCGTTTAAGCCGAAGATGTTCCGTTCACTGATTATACACCTCTTCTTCACTCTGACCAAGGCCGATGGTGTGTCTTTGAACATCTTACTTCATGATTTAACAAAGGTACAATTCTACCAGAGAGAATTGAATGAGAATGCTCCTGTACTGAAGTGACGTGTATATACACCCAGATACAATATTTACGGTGCACCTTTACCCAAGATAGTAATACGGAATACTCCAGACTCCAGAAAGAACCGACTCACACCTCTTTACTGAACCTCTCCGTCTCTATGACGCAAAATGTTGTCGTCTTTCGAGGTTTGACGGACCTCTTTTGGGGTTTGACGGAGAGGACGGGAAGAGGGGTCAGAGATTCTAGGGGTCACTAAACACACACACACACACACACACACACACATTCTTTCTCTCTCTTTCTCTTTCTCCCTCTCCCCTTCATGTACATACACTTCACCATATAGGATAAGTACCCTACTTTCTTTGTACACTCTTTGAGATACTCTTCTTTTCGATTCACTCTGGTCTGGGTTTTCCGACAGACGTCGAGGTTTTGGCCAGGACAACCGTTCTCCAGTCCCGTCCCGATACCGGTGTATTTCTCTACCGGTGGACACTCAGACGGAGTGGACCCTTTACTCTTTTCCTTATTTAGTTCACCGATACCTGAAACACCAGGATTGTGTAACAATTAGTGGAAAGGATTGGGGATAGTTTCAGATTGATAGAAAATTTTGAGTCCTTGATATAATTGAAGGCCTTATAATTCCAGAGGTCTTGTTCCCGTAATACCGGATAAATCTTATTAGGTTCCCTGCACACACACAGATCTCAGGATTTGAGATCATGTATCATAGGTATTCCTTGTCTTCCGGGCGTGGGTGAAGATTTACGTTCGTGACCGGGTCGTCAGACATTTAGAGCCCGACCGTCTTACTGTCCGTCTTATATGAGTCTAAGGATGTAACGACGTTTGGAGAGTGTAGGACTCTTGACCCATTCGATTCAAAGGAAGAATAAACTGACACTTATAAATTAATAAAGGTAGGAAAGGAAACAAACTTTTTCATAAATTTTAATTCTAACACACATTCCCCCAGGGTTTAGGTGTCTCGTTAATTGAACACGCAATAAGACGAGTCTTAGGTTTTCGTTCTTGTTTTCGTCTTTCGTGTAGACCTGTCGACTTCGGGAACTTCTCAATACAATACATTATTCGTTTCGAGTTGTAAATGAGAGGAAGTCAAAAATACGAGTCACCCACACATATACACAGGGGTTTAAATCCTGTTCTTAAATGTAACCACCAAATTCCTACCTCTGAACCTTATGTCGTGTTGGTCTCCCGTTACCCTGGGTAGAGAACGAAGTCAGTTACGTATTTGGAGACTAAATCTTCCCTTCCCAGCATACGTAATTTCTGTCGAGAACCTTAACTAAGCTACGGTAACACCGTAGAGGGGGAGATCGCAGGGAGGAGGGACAGGGGGTGGTGGGTTTCAACAATTTGGAAAATCATATTTGGTGATGGAGACAACGAGATAACAGTTAACGTTAAACGGGTCACATCGATACGTTTGCAGAAAGCAGACTCGAAGGAGTTTTCTGTCGCGACGGTTTAAATTCGAGTTCAATTAAACCAAGTCAGACCGGGAGAAGTGAAGACGATCTTGGGCCTTAGGCGCCGATCGTCCGGGGGCTCGGGAGCGGAGACGGGGGTCCCGAAGCCGGACAGAGTTAACGAGACCTGGCCAAGTAAAGCGGTGTCGGGCCTCGGCGAGCCTTTCGTTTCTAATTTCCCCTTTCAGCGTCGACATATAAATATAAAAGTAACGATCTTCCCTTAACTAAAGGCGCGTAAATAAAACCATCAACATTATGTGTTCCCGCCTAAACGCAGTGGGCTCGTTGAACAGCCACCTCTATTTCAACGTGTTTATAACTTTCCCCTTCACGATCCTCAGTAATATCTCAAAAAGAGGCCTTCTTTATTCCTAAAGACGTCATAGGATTTTATGATTCCGGCGAAGATAAAACTCGGGTTAGAGCGTCCGTGTAGGCGAGTAAATCGGCCTCAAACTCGGGTAGTTTTTTGTCCTCTACTGGACTTGAGACCGCTCAGGTCCCAAAGGACGACGAAAGAACCAAGACTCTCCCACCTCCCTCATCCCTCCTCCTCCTCTAAGACTCGTGAGTTTTCTCCCGCTCCCCGAGCGTCTCAGCCTCGGACCCGGTTTCCGCACACCTCCCCTCCGTCTTTCCCCAAGGTTTCCAAAGGAAAAAGCGGAAAGGGAGGCCCTCGAGGACCACCCAGACTCTCCGCGACTACGCCAACGTTACTTTGGCTCTCATTGCCTCCCGTGCGACCAGGCCAACGTTAAATGTTAGTCCGGCACGCCCAAACCGCCCGTCTCTCTTCACCCTCCGTCCCAATCGTCAGACGCCCCCTTTTACGCGGGACACCGGGGTAGGAGCGGGGAAGACGGGGCCCGGAACTTTACGACGTCTACGCCCATCACCCGAGGCGACCTTTGGGCGTCTCGGGTGCAAGGCGGGGCGTACGTAGGGCGAGCCCAAGGGCTCCCAGCGAAGCGTAAACGGCCGCCTGACGGACCCCACTCCGGATTTACGAGGACAAAAGCTTGACACTCAAACACGAATCCGGCACCGAAGTCACGAGCGTCGCCTTAACCTTCGCTGTGGTCTTTTTTTCCCTCCTTCTCTCCCGAGGTCCGGCGGGGATGTGTGCGACCGCGATCACAGAAAGAGGCTCAATATGTGTCCGGCGCGGGAGGGAGATCTCAGAGGGACCTTAGGAGTCGCATAAGGACGCTTCGGACGTGACCTCGGGAAATTCCTCCCAGGTTGTAGAGTTCACCGAAATATGAGGAGATGGAGAAACAGAGACCGATCTTTGATTTCCCGACCAGAAGGACGTAAAGAGAACGGGGTCCACGGGTTCTGGAATCGTCTAGTGGGGTGAGGATGGGGGAAAGTCAGAGACCTGTGTTCTAGAGAAAGGGCCGAGGTGCCTCGTCCCGTTCTTTGGGAGAACTCATTCTCTACCTCCCTCTCTGTCTCCTGTCTCTCTCTGTCTTCGACCAACCCCTCTCCCCGCCCCGCCACAACAAGAGTTTCGACTGACCAGTGTTTATTAACTAATCTCTAACAATGTAAGGACCTCTCTCGGTTTTCGAATTTTACTGTCGTAGACGTTGGTCACTGGTCTTTGGTGATCGTGTTTGGGGCTTGAGCTCTATCCGTACCGTTTAAGTCAACAGAAGGACCCAAAGAAACCATTTCTGGACAATCATGACTTCACTTTAACATTTTACGGTGTCTTTGAAATACCGTTGCTATGACTTTCAAACCCGTCCTTTTACGGTGTCTTCGTGCCTTCAAGATAATCTTCTACGGACAATCCTGTTAGCTTTTGTTTTCTAAAGCACCGAAGTAATAATTATAGTAAAATAAAAGAAGGACTTTTACACGTTCTTGAGTACACCCACCGGACACCAAATAAACCCTCTCCCCACCCCTTTAGGTAAGACTGAGATTAAATTTTCTCTTGCTTAAGAATTTTATCTCTACAACTACAACGTCTTTTGGGGGTGATGTGGCTGAGACACGAGGTTTCTGGGGTTCACGCTTATCTTCCGCAGGCGAGGGTGACGTCGAAAAGGACGCTGGTCCGGATTCCTCAAGGGACCCCTTTGTCAGCGTCGTTACTTTCGTCGTAAATTGGGGTTCCTTGAGCTGAGAACACCCGTGAACGTTTTGTTGCCTGCGGTGCACTAGCCCCTACACCGCCTCCTCCCTCCCACTGTAAAGGATGTTCCACGTCGTCTCCTCCCCTGCGCGCACGGCGCGAGGGCCCAAAGCCTGCCGCCGGACAAAACAACAGGGACTCCGAGCTCCCCACCCCTCCCCTCTTCCAAACCGACGAAGGTTCCCTCCGCAAGCCTCTGTAGGCAAAATAAAACAAACTTTTCAATGAGCAAGTTCAACAATCACACACTGTCGAGTCTTATTTCGAGTAAACGCTCGCAGGGAGGAGAGAAGGGACTCCTAGAGGCGCCGGCCCTTCGTCTGCTCCACGAGTAAACGCCCCCCGCCCCCTCCCGACGCGCGCTATCGGGTCCCGTCCCGGCGCACACCCGGCCCTGGATGCTTTCTGACTCGAACCATCTCCTGTGGATGAGAGCCCCTATCTCCGGCTGACCTCTTTTTAGCCCGGCTCTCTTCATCTCTCCTCCCTTGGAACCCGAGGCAGTCGCAAGATCCTCCGGCCGAAACATGGGAGCTTTTATCCGTCCTCGTGGTCAAAGGAACTCTCTCCCGAGGTCCTCGCGACACCGGTTGAGAGACGCGGACCACGACTAAGCCTCGGCATCTTCAATCACCCTCCAATCCTGAGGGACCTCGTCGTCAAGACCGGGGACGAGAAACGTCTCACGCGCGGATTGCGTCGAGTCGGGTGCGCCGTCGTCGTCAAACCGCACCGGCCCCGCACCGGCTCCCCTGCCCTGTGCGGGGGAAAGGGTCAAGGGGAGGCAAAGGGTGAGGGGTAACCAACGGTCGCACCGGTTACTCGCGAACCTAGCTCCAGGATGGGGCCCAGACTGAGCTTTCGAGGACGGTTTTGAAACCCTCAAAAATCTCTCCTGAAAAGGGGGGGGGGGGAGATTAAAAAAAAAAAAAAGTTTGATTGCCTAATAATAACAACAACAAAATTTAAATCGAGAATTCCGAATCGACAAACCCACAAAGAAAGCCACGGGCTAAGGGCAGAGGGGCCGAAGGGACCGCAAGCACGTCAGCGCCGGGGGCGGGCGGATCGGCGAGGTCGCGGGGACCAAGCGGAAGGTCGGGCGCCCCTCGCGCCCGCGGCGCGGCGGAAATTTCACTCCGGTCCCCGGCTCCGACACCGGCCGGCCGGCCCTAGGCCGGGAGCGGAGGAGGGAGGCACCGCGATCCCGAGGGACCGGTCAGACGTCAAGCCTGCCTCTGCTCATTCGCCTCGCAGGGGCCTCCCCGACGACGGAAGAGGGCCTGAATCGCAAGGAGAGGGGCGCGTGGGTCGGTAGATGGGCCGGCTCGGTCCGGCGCCGCCGGAGAGCCGCGTGGGGCGGTCTTACAAGCGGCGGCCCGACCGAGGGAAGATGCGCAGGTTGAAGTCGGACACCAGCCGGCGGATAACGAGGAGACGGCCGGGACCGCCGACGAGGAAGGGAGACCTGGGGCGGCGGCAGTTCTTTGGGAGGAAGACGTAGCGCCTGTAGGACGTGCGCCCACAACCCCTCGGGCCCCGCTGGGGCCTCCCAGACCGCCCCCGGAGCCGACGACGGGAGTGGCGCGTGAACCCTAGCTGAGTGGGCGTGCGGAGAAAGGTTCGACGGCGGTCTAGGGGCGAAGCTGGGTGGGGCCACCACCGCGGGAGGCTTCAGGGACGACCGAAGGGAGTCGCTGACAGGGGAGAGAGTCGGCGGATGGTGGTGGTAGTGGGTGTCGTTGTTGTCGTCGTCGTTGTTGGCGTCGTCGTTGTCGGAGGCGGAGGTGGGGCCCGACCGCGGAACGTCGGGGGCCGGAGACCCAGCGCCCACCAGGGATTGGGGGTGGTATCGCCGAGGCGGGGCCGGGGGAGGTCGTTCCTGGAGTTCAAACCTTAACTGGCGTAAAACAGACGTCTTAAACTGGGGTTTCACTTCCTTCCGTTGTGTGACTCTCCATCCAGAACCCTCTCTCCGACGTCCGGAGACTAGTCCTTTGACTGCGTGAGCGCCTAGGGACCCCGGCAAACCCTACGGAAACTCACAAAAATCCTAATTCTTGTTCAACCATCTTACTCCCTTTTCCTTTACTTAACATTCCTCTGACACTTCGTAATCCAAACTTTGAGTGAACGAGATGCAAAAAATTTTTTTCTATTTTTTATTTTTGGTGCTTCTTGGGTCCCTACGAAATTTTTGTGTGTCAGTGTCTTAGTTATAAGTATTTTTAACAACCTCATTTATAAACGAGTTTCCTGATAATATACACACAGAGAAATTGGTGTATAGACCTCTCTCTTGATGTAATAACCTCTCCTTTTCGGGAAAACCCCTTGTCAAAACGAAGGAAACCAGACTAAAGACCACGTTAAGGTGGTTTCTTGACATCTACTTGTTATGACTGACTTGAAGGTTCTCCTCTCTCGTCTCCCGAAGAAACTCCCCCCTGCCAAATCAAGATACCTTAAGAACCTTCTGTGGACTTCCACAGAACAAATCCGGAGAAACGGTTTTCGGGAGGGATCAATGTGTGTACCTACACCTGGATGTCCCGTGTGTGTCCTTGTAAAGCACGGGACGGGAAACCGGTCACATGCCTCTCTCCGCAGAACCCCCGACCTCTGTCTCCAGGGAGTGCTGAAGCGAGGTCCTTTCGCCTTACCTCCCGCACAACCCGCCGTCTCTCTTCGTTTAAGGTCTCTCACACTCACACCCAGACACCTCCCTATTGTGGGGAAGAAAAGGGAACGGGGGTCTAGAGTGCAGCGACGAGTGGCCGCCCGCCGGGCGCCCCCACGTAGAAAGGCCGGACGTCGGGAGGCGGCCGGTCAAGAAGCGCAGAGATCTAGGGTAATTACTCCGGAGACGGTAGGACTCAGGAAATTCAAGCTTGGGCTCTTTAAGTCAAGTTGTAGTCAAAGTTCTGTGTAAAGGTCCATGCCTTTGGGAGGGCTCGCGGGCGGAGTACGAATCCAGCTGCGGGTGTGGAGGACCTCAAAGTGCACGTGCGGCGCCAAATCGTTAGGACCTCAACTGCGCCCTCCGATGGCGCAGGCCTCTCTTTCGCTGTCTAAAGGGTCCTTCGATCGAGTCAGAAAACATCGGACCCCCTACCCCCTCGAACCCCTCAGTTCTTTCACACACCCCCCGTCCACCCCACTACCCCTTCCCCGAAAGGGATCAGTAAAGAGGGATCTCCCACCAAACTTTCACGTCGTTCACCACAACGAACAATTGTATGTGTGTAAAACCTTACTGGAGTTTGTGAAAACGCGTGGACCCGTGCCTACGCTCACGTGTGTGTGTGTGCTCATCTCTTAGCTCCGACAGTAGAAACCTAGCAAATCCGGGTTCCCAATAAAAGCGGGTGAGACTCTTACTGACTACCAGTGCGTAAGCCAAATACAGAAAGGAAACCTTAATTGGCTACTTCGGGGCCCGAACAGGTGAGGTGTGAGGGCAATCCGGAAGGCGGATACCAGAATACTCGGGATTCAAAGGAGAAATCTCTCCGGTAAGGCACGGACGCACTTTCCCGAAAGTCTCGGCTGACAACTCCGTTTTGTTAAAATTCGTAGCACACTCGGGGTCCGCGCGTCCGGCGCTGTCTCGTGATTGACCCGGGAAGACAGAGAGAGGACAAGGCCGAGGGGAGACGACCGTCCAGGGATGCGGCACGAGTGCTTCCTGTGGTACGGAGTCTGCATGTTCTCTTTCGCGAGCACCAGAGCCCGTCAGAAGAGTTTGGACGTCTCTTTTCCAGACCTCTTTTCCAAACTCTAAGTCTTCATGCACTGGTTCGGCCTGGCTTTCGTCGACCGGCGCTACGACCCAGAGTGCCTACGCGTCCATTCGGGCGAGGCCGGGGCGGCGTGTCGGGAAGCCACCCCGTCGTCGAGCACCGGATCGGGGTTCTGGGGAGGCGGGCCGGACTGAGAGGAAAACGCCACCTTTGTGATTTAGAACTTAAAGTGCTCCGAAGCATCTGAAGAGTTGAACTCTCCCTCTCTCTTCTCCCATCCCCCTCTTCCCGTCTTTCTTATCGGGTGGGATTTCTATATACAGTGTTCGACGGCGTACAAATGAAACCGGTTGTTCCCTTTCGGACAACGACTCTTTCGTTTATCCGGAGGCCTCTATTAATACATGAGGTCACACCGCGTCAACCGACATCCCCCGTCAAAGTCTTCTCTATTTTTAGGTTACAGTTCTCTAACAACAACAACAAAAAAGGGGAGGAGAATAGGAGGGAGGGAGGAGGAGGAAGACGATGACGACCTAACACTTTAGTGGTCAACACTCCTTCACTTTTGTAGTAAAGTTTGCCTTAATGAATCGGGGTCATCCCACTCTTCAGGTGAACCTCGACGGTGTCAGTCAGGGTAAAAGATTACCGGACTACCCTCCCCCGGTCACTCCTTCTCTTTCTTTTTTTTTCTAAAAGAATCTCACGAGTTCTCGTAATGTGGTCCAAGACGGATGAACTCAAAAAAACAAACAAACAAACCAAACAAAAAATTCTTTTTAAAAGTTTATCGTTTAGATAACACGGACTTAAGTTAAAAAAGGAAAAGAGTTCAAGTTCTGGACCTAAAAATAAAAAATTCAAAACTTTTATTTCTCAGTGTCAAGAAGGAATGGAGTGTCGTCATCGGGAACGAAGGACCCACGACTTATAAGACTTGTCCCGTCTTCGGTTTCCGTAAAAAAGTGTCGAGGGAATCGGGTGGGGGAGGAAGACAGGAAGTAATGTGTTGAGGGAAGGGGTCGTGTATGTGACCTCCTCGGGTCGGCAAAAGGTGGTCGACACCTACAATAAAAATTTTCCCTTCGACCCTGAACACACTTTCGTAACCCAGGGGGTCCCCTAATATATAAATATATCTAAGAGGCTTGGTAGGGATGGGGGAAGGAGGTGAAACGTGTCCAAATTACGGTCGCAAAAGACTCGGGAGTCTTCCTAATCAAATAGAGTCCGTCCCCGTCCCAGGAATAGTCAGAGACTCACGTGTGTGTGGTTCTTTTACGAGAAAATGACTTCCAAGTAACCACGAGGGTACGGTGATCCTAATTGAGAAACTTAGGGGAAGGGGAACAAAGAGTCCCAAGGAGGAATTTTTCTTTATGAAAACATGACTGAACGGAAGACATTACCGCCATCTCCTAGCCGGCTGAATCGTTCCTAAGAATTGTCACCCGGTGGTTTGGGAACTTTAACACACGTTTTAGAACCCATATACACGTAAAAAGACCCGGTCCCCAGGTATCTAATTAGTCTAAGCACCGTCCCCCACCAGGACCGAGTGTCCCCCAATTCTTCGTAGCTGAATCTCATAACTACTGGGATCAAACTCCCGTTCCACGTTCCTGAACGAAAAGGTTGTTCGTAGGTCCACTGAAGTCCGATGTCCAGTCTCCCGGTGTAAAACTCTTTGTCAGGATCGCCGAAGGGATTCGGTTCTAGGGACCACCAGGGGCACCAAAGGGAGCCGACGGAGACCCAGGGACGAGGATTGGGTCATGGACCGGACACCATCTCCACGACCCCTGATAGTTACTACGAAAGGGCGGAAACCCTCTTCCAGACCCTACGCGCTCTCAGCCTAACCTCGCTCGGACGGAGAGTAGAGGTACAGGGAAAAACAGAGGGCCACGCCGCGCCGCGCCGCGTCCACTTTCATACCAAGGTCTTGGCCGCCTACTTCACCGCCGTGAGGTTCCTCCGAGTCCGGGTCTTCCTGTTTCTGTTCCTCCGCCCGCTCTTCGGCAGCCCGCCTCGGCGCCGGCGACTGCCGCTCGGCCTCCTTGTCTCGGGATCGGCGAGGCTCCCGCTCCGCCTCTCGCTCTCGTCGCTGGGGCTCAGTGACCTGTACCGGGGGTCGCTGTGCCTCGCCTGACTTCCCCGGCTCGCCAGAGACGTGGTTTGCTGCCAGTAGTTCCGGAGTCGCCGGCCGCGGGAAGACCGGCGGTCGTCGCCTCCGTCACCTCCGTCACCGCCGCCGCCGTCGCCGCCGCCGCCGAAGTTGAAGCCGCCGGACTCATCGCCGTCGTGGTGGTCGCGGCCCTCGAGGCCGTCAGTGTCGTCGCCGCCGCGGAGTCTCGACGAGGGGCGTGGGGTCGGTCGGGAGTCGTCGCGGGGGTTTTCGGGGCTCGGGCAGGGTCGCGGGGAGCCGCCGGAGATCTGACCTGCTCTAACCTCCTCGGGACGCACGTCTGGGGGTCGGAAGGTCACACCCGACCTAAGACACGGATGAGAGGTAACCGCCGCCCGGGGCCCCAAGGTCTGCGTCGCCTCCTTAAAGCGCGTAGCGGCGGGACCAGGCCACGTCGGGTGGGCCGTGTCTCGGCTCCCCTCAGTCTCACGGGGGGCGGGTGGGGGTTGGCGGTGACGGTTCGAGGGTCGCGGTCTGCTTGTGAGGACGGGCCTATGTTCGTCGAGTGTGACACTCCACAACCTGATTTGTCAAAAGGGGTGTGATCCCCAGTGTCACGTTTCTGCACTACGTGAATCCTATGGTGTTTGAACATTTATTTTACAAATGAGACCAAACATTTCCGGTGAACCGAACGACCCCGCTCCGCCAGGAATCCCAGACCCTAGAGGGTGGACCTGAAATCGGGCTCCGTGACACCCCACCTCGGCGACCTCTACCCCCTGATCTCGAACCCCCCTCGTATGACGTTGGGACCTCGGTTCCAAGGTAGTTTGGTATCGGGCGCTGTCGACGGTACTAGGTCGCTAGGTACGTGGTCTCAGACTGGACCCTCGGGACAGCCGGTATCTGAGTCCGGACAGGACGTCTACCGAAGTGGTCCTCACACACGTGGTCGAAAGATGTCGTCGACATTCGTCTCACATTCGTCCCAACCACCTCTTCTCCCATCACCCCCTGTTCCAATTGGAGAGGTCGCGACCATGACCTCAGATCTCTCCGTTAAGGTCCCGTTTGGGTGGGGAACGAACACCTACCTCATCCCCCTGACCCGTCCAAGCGTCACAGGTCTCTTTTCCTGGTGTGTGATAGGTGGTCGCCAATCCCGACCTTCTGTCGGACAGTACTAAAATTTCGACGGTTTCATAACGTACCGTCTCACCACTAAACAAGTTCCAGTGAAGGGACAGGGTCTAACTCCTCCTCGGGTTTGGTCTTGAACCTGGAAGACCGAGTGTAAACCAGTCACTTCCCGGACTTTGTGACGTGTGGTAGACATGGAGGGGGTAGTCGTACATGTGTGTACGTGTGTGTGGGTGTGGGTGTGGGTGTGTGTCCTAGAAGGTTATCTACCCAGTGACGTCCGCTGGTAGCGGTTCGACTCCACCCTACTTTCCGTCAAAGGGGGAGTATGACGTTTACCTTATATCGTTTAAATAAAAACGGAGGTGCAACGAAGACCCTACCCGGTAAGTTAAAAAAGGAGAGAAAAAAAAAACTTTGGAACTTCTCAGTTTAGAGAGAGGTTCTGTCGGTGTGGGGAAAGGGAGCTTTGATGCTTTACAGACCTCAACTATTTTACAATAAAGTCCTCTCAAATCTTGTTTATCCGGAACACCTGTTTTGGACTAGTGGGGCCAGACAAACTGTGACTCGACCCCACTCCCGTATCGGGAGAATGTCTGGGTGGTAGGTAGTGTCCCTCGGTCAATAGGGTACCCCGGGTAACCCTCCCTCTTACAACAGGGACTTCTCTACGACTCCCGTCACTTGGATCATACGGGGATCTGGGTCGGGACCAACCTCGAGGTTCTCCGAGGGACCAGACCGAATCGACGGAGGGGTAAAACTGGGTAAACGAACTCGTGTTTCTGAAGACAAGATCTGAAGACCCGGGTCCTGTGTCACCTCGGGGGTCTAAATCGAGAGAAATCGGACCGAGCCGACCAACGGACCTGTTCAGGGTCTCACGTCGGGTCCCTACGTTCCGACTGGTAAGGAACGGAGTCAGTCGGTGAGTCATGGGGGTACCTCGCACCTCGACTCAAGGACCTCCTTACAAGTGTCACCCCTCTCCCTTGGCGAGCCCACCAGACCGGATCCTTTCTATTCTCTTTCCATCCCGCGGGACCTTCCCTGGAGTTCCATTTACCCCTGTTATAGGTCGACAATAGGGATTTACCCGGTGAACAAAACCCACCACTACCGTCAGAGTGGTGAACGACACTCAGGGTTGGGACTCAATCCGACTAAGGGAGTGTGGAAGTCCGTGTCCGAGACGACTGACTTGACATCCTAACAGAGACACGAAGATAAAACGGCAGTCATCGGTCTAAGTAAAGAAGGATAAGGGCTTTATGACTTTGGCCCTGGAGGGTCCTTGCAACTTAAAACTCCGTGAATTTACGTCAAGACCGACCCTTCCGCTCGACTCCGCCCTCACCACGAAAGACGTGTGGCGTCGGCGGGGCGGGGAGGACTCCGGCCGCCCTACGACGTCCGAGGGTTTGGGCGCGGCGCAAAGAGGCGGACGTAGCGGTCGAAAACTTTGCCTTCCTTTTGTAGCGGGTCCCTGACGTCACCACACTAAAGTCCATCTTAAGCAGTAAGACCGGTCCAGGGACGGTCTGATCTTCCGTACTACCTCGACCCCCCGACCCTTCTTTTACTCGGCCGTCACCCTCAGCCCTACGAGAACCCCGCCCCGCCCCCCACCCCCTCTCACAGTATCCTCCGCGGGGGAGGCGTTGGTGGGGATGGAGAGTAAGGACTCATAAAACGTGTACTTTTAGACCGCCTAGGCATGAGACCCGGCGCCTCAAGAAGGTATAAAAGTAGTTCTTCCCTCATAGTATTCGGGCCCTCTTCTTCAACTCTTCTTCGAAAAGCAAAATTTCTTTTCGACGGGACAGCCTCCCAGAGAGATCCGCCCGGCTCACCGACCTACCTTTTGGGCGTAAAACCCGGTCCGGCGGAGTAGGACCCTGACGAGCGAACCGGGCCCTATGCCCCTAAAAGGGCCACCGCGAGCTGCGATTGTTCTCACCTATCCCGCCGATCTTTAACAACTTGATTCTGGCTCTAAAGAGTCCGTACCTTCTCTTCCTTCTCGCGCGTTTCAAGCGCCTGGGCTCCGGACGGCTCTGGGAGGCCCGACCCCGCACTGCACTCGACCACGCGCGACCGGGACCTCGACTCGTCTCGGCGCTGGGGACGGGGATGGGCGCTCGGGGGGTCCGGAGCGGGAAACGAGTTTCGTCATTATTGAGAAACGGGTCTCGTCCCGGGACGGAACGGTCGGGGCCTCAGGACCGCCGCGGTTCGGGAGGCTCGTTCCAAAGGTTCCGTGTCGAGTCCCGCGCGTCTCTGGACCGCTGGACGCGCGCGGAGAGACCCTGCGCTCCCCCTAGACGATGCGGGAAGCCGACGTGCGTGCACGCGTGTGTGTGTGTGGTGAAAAATGTTTGCCTCCAGTTTATGTTTACGTGTCCGGGAGGCTTCGTGGGTCTTTGTATCTGCGTCTGCTCGTGCTCCCTGGCAGATGACCGATCAAGTCCCGAAGCACTCATTTGGTGCGTTTAGTTCAAGGCGCAAAAGGAGATTTACCGGTTCAGTCCTCGGAGTGTGGTAGAAAGAGACGGTCAAACCTACCCACCTCGCGAACAGAGATCTTTTCAAAAGAACGCGGTTCTAAGCGGCTGATTCGGGGACTTTCGTCCGCGGCGCAAGGCGACGCAAACGGTCGGAGTCGGCTGCCACCCGTCCTGGCGCTGCGACCCTCCACAACCCTCGCACATCTCAGCGGCAAGACAGGGGTGGCTCCAATTGTGACAGACTGGGACAGCGTGAAGTTCCCCCCAGAACTTCGACACCGGGCGTATGGGCTGTTCTTCTAGGGGGACTAGAGGGGGAGAGGGGGAGGAGGTCGATCTTAAACGCGCATACTACCCACACCCCCGTCATCGAGTCCGAGGGCAACAGTGTTCAGGAACGCGTGGAGTCTCCCAGGGTCACCAAGATGCTAGATGGGACGAGGGAAATTGATCCCAGATGTAACCCCAAACCGTTCTCAAGGTCACTCGCCGGTCGAACCCCGTCCACTCGCGACTCACGAGCCGGACGACCAGCGAGGACGAGATCCATCGTCTTCGTCTTCAGTCGATTGCCCTTCGACTGGGGCCCAAGAGGACATTGGTGGTACAGGCCCTTGAAACCCCAAGGGACGTCGTCCCCTAAAAGACGCCCGCAAACTCAGAACTCGAGATCGAACAACTCTAAAGTGGACAAGGTCCTAGACTGGGGTGGCTTCTGGAGTTAGTCTGAGAGCCTCAAGCCTCACGTCCTACGCGGAACGCGCTGAGACTTCGTTCTTCACCCCTCTTCAGTCTCCGACTCCAAGAGCGTGGGAGGAGTCCAAACTCGCGCGGGATCTAAGGGAGGTGGAAGGAGGAAAGAATTCTTCCTTCTCGCCCATCTTCACGACTCTCGAGTCCGGAAGGGAATACTGCGTCACTACAATGAAGTTCTACGGCCGACGACGACGACGACGACGACGATTCAGCGAAGTCAGCACAGGGTGAGACACGCTGGGGTATCTGCCGTCGGGTGGTCCGAGGGGGCAGGGACCCTAAGAGGTCCGTTCCTCACCCAACGGTAAAGGAAGAGGTTACGTACTTTTTACGGCCTCTCCTGGGATTTACGAGTCCCGAGAGCCTAGGGGAGGTCAAATCAGACCCCACCTCACCCCCATTCCCCCAACGTGTGAGGCACCAGAAACACTTCTACATTGATGATCCAAAATTCGTCCTGAAATTGACGTCTACCACCGCCCACCCCCCCACCACCCTCTATGTGGGGCCAAATCTCACGAGTATAGACCGGGTGTCGGAGTGGAAGTTCCAACGCCACCCTAACCGGCCGAACGGTTTCGGCGGAAGAGGCGCCGCCGAAGAGTGTGTGACCTCATAGTTTTGGACATCGCGGGGGACCCTAAGGGTTGATGAGTGTGGCCCACGTGAAAGATTCTATTGTCAGAGGGTAGAGTGGGCCAAGATTGCCTCTTGTATAAGACGCTCCGGTCGACCCCCGGAGGCTCAAATCTCTTCGGTAACCGGGGACCCAAGGAATCGACGGAACGGGAGGAAGTGCAACCCTTGCTTCTACTCTTCAGGGGCGTCCACGCTAATGAAGTAAAATTTCCTACTCCGGTGCTTCCGGTCCTCAGAACTGCAAACGGGTTAAGGAGATCTCTCACTCACGGTCGGGAGCAAGACCGGCACCGTAATCACGAAGAATTCCACGGTTTCCTCTCCCCAGGAAGTTCTCGGCGTCCAGACCTAAAGGGGCCCCTAACTGTGGGGACGGGAAGTCGGACGTGGGAGATCCGAATCGAAACGATTATCACAGATTCTGGGGGCTGACGCGGGACAAGTGTCTTATGGAGGAGTAGGAACCACGAAAAGGCGAAGGCAGCTAGCAACGACTACCAACTCTAAGACCCGTCTCGTCCCAAGCTCCAGACTACCACCGACGGGTCGGTGTGGCTGAGGAAGAGAGAAAGGACGAGAATCTGGACCAGGGTCGGCCCCGTCTATAACTAGTAGGGAGAAAACTTGTGGTGGACTCCACGTGAGTCTCGACCGTCGAACCCACTGGGGTTCGAAAGACCCCTAGACCATACCCTTCTCCGGCCGCCCACTCCGTGGTTCAGCACATACAGTTTTCCTCCTGTGTGTGGACTAGGGTTCGGGCTTATCCTCTTCGGTTTGATCGGGTTCTTTGTAACTAAGTAAGTGGTTATTGATTGCCACTCTGAAACCCTTTAATTAGTAAACTGAACGTCAAAGGAGTAGACATGTCGTCCTTTACTTTAATGGACTCCTCTATTAGTTTCAATGGATTGACTATTCAGTGACTGTTAATTAACGTAATAGTTTACACTTTACTCTTCTCACTCGCCGTAGTTTAGTTACGAGATCCGAATCTACAATAATATAAGTAAGTAAGCAAATAGGTAACGTCATAAACTCCAGAAACCTCCATAAACGTGTCAACCTTTTTTTACATACTGTTAGGGATAAAAGGTCTTTTAATTTACGTATCCACCTAGAAATTACACCACGTCTGTGTCACAGGGACCCCTTTAGGAAATTCCTCATCGGGTCTCACAAACCTACGTGACGATCTACTGTCGTCCCTAACGGAACATTCTACGGGTGACTGCGAAGAAGGAGAACCATGAGGACCGTGACACGAGACACGTGTGTCGTCCTCGGGGTATCCTGAGAACACCCACACCGACCCTGAAAGGAAACCCTCAACCTTCCCTTTCTTCGATCTTAAAAGACTGTGAAACCGAAATTCCCTTCACAGTCCCCGGGTTCCTCCCTTTTTATACACGGGCGACGTCTCCAGTACAGTCCTGTGCACCTTGAAGTCCTTAAAAAAAATGCAATTGATTGACGCATGTCCCTCCCACAAGTTTTGCCTTTGGCCTGTAGTTAAGAGGAAAATTTGTCCCTTTCCGTGAACTCGCGGACCGACCCGAGACGACGCGCCAACCTCTTTAAGATGTCGATGCCGTCTCGAACCATGTCCCTTCCGAAGAGTCTTTCACAAATAACTTATTTGCTTATTGTGTTAATGACGACAGGAACACTAATAAATATCTGAGTCATCTAAGATATGTTACACTAGCGGAGGAATCGTGACTTTTGTGTCCTCCTTCGATTCTTGTTTCACGCCTCAATGGCTCGCCACTGGGGCCCTCCTCACCTGAACCTTCGGGAGTTAGTAGACCGACTCATATGTGTTCCCAGGCGCTATGATTCCGGCAGTGTCTCGTCGCTCTTTTGCTTAAGTGCTCGTCGCGAGTTGCGTCGACAATCGAGGTCCAGTAGGGCCGTCAACGCGTCTCTACCTGTGGCAACCGGCGTAGAGCATTTGACTTACTGAGCAGGTGTCAGTACAACGACCGCCAGCCGTCTTCCTAGTTTTGACTTCGGTAGCTCCGAAAGACACTAAGGAAGCTTGGGGTGAGACCGGAGCGCCGCGTCCCGTGACCGCGATGCCCTCGTAGAGACCCTAGTTCCTTTCCATCGCGTCTTGGTCTTTCTGCCCCACTACTCGACTGACGTCACTTACACGTGGAAAGGGAGACGACCCTTCGTCGCGAACCGATTAAGCTCCCTAACGCCTCGATGGGAGTGGTGGGGGAACGAGCGAAGCCTGCTAAAAGCCCAGTCACTTAAAGTCGGAGTGAAACTAAACAGTCCCGACAAATAAACATAAACAGTCTTAGCCCCACTTCTCACGTGTGGCGTATCAAGGATTGTGCACTACCCTCGAGTTCTTCACTCGTCTACTTCTTTACGTGCTCGTTTTTATTAAGCATTTATTCTGACGCGGAGATCGCTAGGGGTGTCCGTTCCCAGCGACGTAGGTCGATAAAAGACCTAGGGAGGTACCTCTCTTAGTGTCCGGTACGTGCGGAAGGTACCCTCACAGGTGCTCCGCTGGGAGCCCGGTTAGGAGGCGGAACGGGAGGGCGGGGGAGGAGGAGAGGGGCTTTCGTCTAGGCCGAGTTTCTGAGTCCGAAGCCCCTCAGCGGACTGAGGCGGGGCAAGTGGTGAGAAAACCCAGATCACCTCCCAGGGGTCAGGAGATAGAAGAACCTATGAGTTGGACGGCCGGTTCGGGGCTCCGGTTCCAGTCCCAGGAGTCCGGAGCTTCAGCGGATCCAACCAGGTCTGTAGACGGGGCCCGCCCAGCCGTCGCGGCCCCTCGAGCAGGAACATTCCGACGGAGGCCCAAGAGGCGTCGCTTCATTTCGTCTAGTTGACCTGAGACGGAGGGCGTCTCAGGGGCAACGGACACGATCGAAGACAGGACGCGCGGTTCTCGAGTCAAAACACCGACTTGTTTACCCTACTTTTTGATCCCCTCTTTTTCCTCAGTCTATGTGTCAAATTTTTAACTTACTTCTCATACTAAATTCGAAAGGGTAAAGGAATCCTAAGTGCGAGGGAATAGGAGGAGACGCAAAACCTGTAGGGGTGGGGAAGGGTAAAAAAAGGGGGGAGAGAAGAGGGACAAGAGGCTGGAAGGCAACAAGGACTCTACCAAGTTCCGAGGCGAGTCCTGGACTTTCCCTCGGTGCGACCGAACAAAGGCCCCGGTAATACCCTCTGTTCCACTCGCCGTCCCATGCACTGTAATGTCCTCGCTATACGGACGTATCCACCACCGAGGTCGGAGCAGATACTTGGTTTTATATTGCTTTCTGTCACTAAATGAAATACTATAATTTTTTCCTTACCCAAGGATTTTTGTTTTATTTTCTGAGAGTTCCCACTGAAGGAAGGGTCTCTGTAACAAATCCTCGGCTCCTGCTACACGGACGCTGGGTGCCCGGCAGGCATCGGAGGACCAGTAGGTAGTAGCGGGCGCGGACGCTACACTCGGGACTGATGCACGACCCGCCCAAGACCAAGTCCTTGACCGCGGGCGCGTCCGACGTGGCTAGACTTCCGACGGCCTCCATACAGGAGGCTTGGGTTTCAAAATCTTCGGCCTTGGAAGGAAAGAGTGGAAAAAAAGTGGGAACAGCCAAAAGGATAGCGTCTTATCAGAACCCCTCTGGCTAGAGATGTTCACTCCTAACAATAATTTACTAGGAGTGATATGGTAATAATATGGCGATTAGAGAAGACCGACCTCTACGGAGCAATAAATGCCAAACGTTAGTAGGTGTCAGGCCCGCACGTTCACTTTTACCTCCTTCGTCTACGCTAGGAGCAGGTGAGAAATTCGCCCTTAACTGTTAGAGCGTAGAGTAAATGGGAAGAGTCGTTGTGATCCGCCCTTCTGTGACAAGAAGGAAAAAGAAAAAAATTTATCCCATTCTGCATCTCTGCCCCATTAAACTAGGTCCATCCACGAGCTGATCGTCCCCCGCACCGGCTCAGAGGCTGGGACTTTGAGTGTTCAAAGAACTAGGTTAATGACTCGACCACCCGAAGATCCTCAGAGAGATGTTTCGTTTGCAAGTTTCTTTTCGAAACAAGAGAAAATACTACTTGAAAACCCTAGGAAGATAGGTTATAGGTGGAATTTAACACTTGTAGCGGCGTTGGTGCATCTTTAGACAATTCCAAGGTCAGCGAAGTGGAGGACCCTCTCGCGTACGGTCCACCCATCGCCTCCTGGTGGTGTCCTCCACTCCCGGATGGTGTTTTTGTTGCGATTCGCTGACTAGGGGTGCACGTGCCAAGAGGAAGTGGAGGTCACTCTCCACCAGAACTTCAGTTTCTGCGAAAGGGGAGCCGCGAGGCTCAGTGGAGAAGGAGCAAGGTAGGAGACGACCGGAGGGGGTTCAGAGCAGGCAGAGGGCGAGGCGAGGTAGAGAGGTTGGGTTGGAGGGACCGACGCATCTCCTCTGAGGACCTTCGACACCGGGCCGCGGATCGCGACGATACGTCGGGAACGCCGGCGGCTCGCCGCTCCGCTGGTCCCGTCCGCGGCGGCGCCGAGGGTCGTCGCGAGACGACGGGCGGCGTCAGGGGGGCCGGGCTCACTCCCCGGGCCGCGCCCCTCAGCCGCTCTCCGCCCGCCTGGGGCCGAAGGCTCTCGGCGCGGCCCGCCCCGCCCTTTAAATACCAGACACATGTGAAAGACCGAGGTCTCCGGTCACGTGGTCGTCCTACTCCGGGACACTCGGCTCCAGCGCTTGACCCCGCCGTCCGTCGCCCGGTACATACCATGGGTGCTCAGAGGAAAGGCAGAGCGAGTCCGGTGCTTGGAGGGGGCTTCCGCGCCGACTTTTGCTGTCACGCCGCCCTCCACCCGAGCTTGGATCCTGTGGACGTGGGCTCCGGACGCCCCCCCCGCGCAGATATGACCTCCGAACTTTAGCGCGGGACCCGCGCCCACCCTGACGTTCGAGTCGCATTCCGATCCACTACGCGACACGCTTGTCGAGTGCCCAGGGACCCCAGCGAAGGAGGACCGCAGTGCATCCCCGGATCTAAGTCAGAAGCCGGGAAGCTGGCCACCGTCTAATTTCCCGCGTAGTTTTTCGGTCTGACCCACTTTTGACCCCGGAACCCATGGCTGCCTCCACGATTCTACCACGCCCGCTGGTCGGCCCGCCCCTCTGAGCCATCTCCAGGCTCGCGAGTGTGAAGTAAGAATGACGCAATCGTGGTTCTTACAGACCAGTGTGACCGGGAGTACTTGACACTTGTGCCCCGGTCTCGTTCTGTCCAGGGAAATAAGTACAACAGTAGTCCCGACCCCAGTACGTCACCTTGGCGCACTGGTCGGTGGACATCCCCGCCAAATCGGATTGTATCAAATTGGTTATTTTGGCCCTTGCTGAAAAGTTAATTGTGCATCTTTTAACACCGCACGAAGGCACAGTCCGCGACAAGATTTTTGAAGGATACACAATTGAGTAAACGAAAATGGTTTGAGGCCAATCCACTACAGAATATAATAGGGGTAGAATGTCTACTCATTTGACACCGTTTCATATAAATTATCTGCAAAGCTTCCTGTGGGCAATCGTTGTCCTCAGCCCTCATTAAATGTAGAGGGAAAGAGGTATCGGATGTAATAGATTTAGTAGATACTTTCACTTTCACTTCAGCGAGTCAGTACAGGCTGAGAAACGCTGGGTACCTGACATCGGATGGTCCGAGGAGACAGGTACCCTGAAAGGTCCGTTATCATGACCTCACCTAACGTTAAAGGAAGCGGTCCCCTAGAAGGGGTGGGTCCCTAGCTTGGGCCCAGAGCGGGTAACATCTGTCTGCGAAGTGACAGACTCGGTGGTCCCTTCTGTAGATATCATGATGACTTTCTTTATGAATACGTCTCGTTACCCAGTACGTCCACGGTCCCGCGACTTCACGGCGCGTCTTTCGGTCTCAAGGGGTAAGGATCACAAAGACGCTTCCCTATCTTGTGAGTGTGACCGAGAGTCTCGAACCCCGAGAGTTCCAGTCCGGTCGTCCCACCGTCTCACACCATTTGTGGTCGGTAGATCGTTAATGGTGGGGGTGAGCGGGGAGTAAGGGGGGGGNGGAGGGGGCGGGGGTGGGGTCACACAATTAACGTCATTATTAACTCTGAGAGACCCCGGCCCAGAGACATAGGATTTTGAGAGGACCTGGGGTCAAAACCAATGTTGCGTACGAGGTCCTACACCTTCCGGTAAATCCATACTCCGTGGAACTCCAAAGACGTTCCCGTTGATTAATAAGAATAGGTACCACAGAAATGAAACGGACCTCCTACACTTCCCAGTATGGAGACTTCGAAATCGTGGAGTCTAAATCACGCAGGACCCTATCCTTGTACCGTAACTGTTTCCACCGTTAAATAACCTTTGATCCATCCTCACTCTCCTCGTCCCACCCCATACTTTCTTGTCACACACACTTGTTTCTTGTTCTTTATCCTCTTTCTTCTATCTTTAGTACTTTTATTCACCTTCAAACTTCGTAAAGAGCGTAAAAAAAAAATTCCTCTACCCACCCCAACTGTGTTGACCAAACCCCGACCCGGTATTTAATTATCTAAATAAGGAGTTAGTCCTTTTTCGGTAATTCTAAAAGAACCGAAGCAGACACCCTTTTATTAAAGAAACTAACTCAACGGGGTCTTCTGGGAGACTTCGGGAGAGGAGGGGCGGACGTTGTCGGAAGGGAAAGGACGGACGGCCTTCCTCTCCTCTTCCCCTCTGAGGTCCCTCTTCTCCGGAAAGGTAGAAAAGGTCGTAGAACTTAAAGTGAAACGCGCAAAGAAAGATGAAGAACTAAACTAGGGGTCACGAAACCTCTGAACCTTGGAGTCTCCCTTTTAAGAGGACGTCGTTTGGGTCGGTGACAGAGACCAGAGGAAGGGAATCCAGGAGACCCAACTAAGTCTGACCCGGGAACCGAAGAGCGGGAGGGGTCGTGTGACTCTTGAGACCCGGNCCACCCCACCCCCACCCTCCCCACACCCCACCCCTCCCCCGCCTTCCTCGGGGTTCCGTCCCACCTACCTCATAACAGGACTCGAACCTTAACGACTCCAGAAAAACAGTCAGGAAATTCTGAGGTTTCCACCAGGGTGGTGCTAATTCCCAGAGACTCTGGAAAAGTCTCTTAGGGACTCCCGTTATGATAAAAGTGTTATTTCCCAATAACTGGAAAGACGGTCACACGTTACCTCAAAGGAGTCTCGGTGTCACACGCACCACTGGAGTACCCAGACTACCGGTCACGTTACGTAAGTACAAGATCTTGTAAAGATCTACATGAAGATCGTGTGAACCCAATCGTGGATACGGACACAACCCACCAATAAATGTAGATTTAATTAAATTTACTTTACTTTATAAGAACAGGAGTCGACGTAAAGGTGACCAGTTATCGGTGTACACCGGTCCCCGACAGTGCAACCTGATACGTCTATTTCTTATAAAAGTACTAGTATCCTTCAAGATACCCTGTCGTGAGTAGATGTTCCATTTACATTTGTGTGTGTGTGTGTTTGTTTACGTGTCTACCGGAAATCTTAGGAGTTCAAAATTCTACCAATTCTTCAAGGCTCCGGTTATTACAAACTCTAGGTAGGGAATCTCGTAGAAGTTCCAGTGTACAAACTGTATCCGTAACTTTGATCTCTCCGATTTAAACACGGACCTAAGACGTGAGTGATAGAAGTACTAGAACCAGGTGGAAGGATTGAGACTCAAGACATTTTACCCCCTTGTCAAGAGTTATTATTTGACACCTCTCCGTCAAACATATCGACCAGTACTTCTCGTATTTCACTTACCCGAGTATAGAATTGAGTCGGGTCGACTGAGACTCAAACTTTTGAAGAGGTACCCAGTTAAGGGAATGCTCTTTTAACCTTATTATTGTTGTCATTATTACTATGATGATGGAATGGATATCATAACAACACTCTTAATGTAATCTATTCACTTTTTGTGAGTTCTTAGTCATTGACCGTGTAACTTTAATGATGATGTATACACTACTATAATAATAATTATACTAATGTATATGTTCGGGTTTGGAATGAACCATTGTTATTTTCAATTAAGAGGAGGGGAAAGTCAATATCTGTGTGTGTATGTGTTTGTGTCAACACCATTTTATGTGTACATTATAAATGACCTAATTGGTAAAACTTCACATGTCAAGTTATCACAATTCTATAGGTCAAAGGTATTAAAAAAGTAGAACGTTTTGACTTTAAGATATCGGTGACTTTTCTTGAAGAATAGTCATCATAAAAATACAACTACACTTAATCTGAAGTTCAAAACCTTAAAATCAAGTACGAAAACCGATTCATGATTGGTAAGGTTAATTCTTTAGTTAATCAACAAGTCTTATCGACTTGACAAACCCTTTCCTGTTGGTCTCAGGGGGTTTACATCAGTCCGAGATGACTTATACGATAAAGGTAACTAAGGAGACAGAAATTGTGGAACCTAGGGTTGTCGGGGGAGGACTGACTCGAGACTTATGTCGGACCCTTACAGGGAGGTTACTGACGAGTAGAACCAAGAACCCTGAAGTCCTACGAACCACCCAATTCAGTGACTTAGAAACTTTATAAAAGGTCCTTCATAGACTTTCGAACTATAACGTTATTGTCTATTTTTTATATTCAAGTTCTAATCAGAGACCAACGTAGAGACCCGGACCACTTCCAATTACTAGTACTCCTCCTATTTTTAGTCTTATAAATCACTAAGAAAACTATATCATCCGTCCTCTTCTCTTTTTCAATAAGGGATTTTTAGAGTCATCGTCATTTTTCTTAAGTCATGAAGGAAACCCATAGTAAATAGAGAGAGGTTCCTAAATTAAGAAACGTCAAAAAATAATTTTTTTATTTACAAAGTCACACTGAAAAGTTAACGTTTACAACCTATTTATGTTATCCACATGACTCATCCTACGAAAGTCTACGTTCATTTTCTCTTGAGTTGGATTCTATCGTATTGGTTATTTTCTTTAGATAACGAAGGGTACTAACTTTTTTCCATATCACCTTCTCAGTTAAAGTACGTACCAAACTACTCCCGAGACCGAGACAAATGACACCCAAAGAGTGGAAAAACGACATAAATGACACACGAGTTGGACCGAAGGGAGGACCATAGTTCGATATCTTTGATATGGGAGTGTCGATATCTTTGATATGGTACAACTTGTTCTTTGACAGACATTGTGTCCCAAGGGTCTTTTTCCGGCCCAACCTGACCGAATCAAGTGTGTGAGGAAAGAGGAGGTCAGTATTACCAGTCTCCTTCCCTTGTAGACGAACGTAAACGGATCCACCGGAGGAATCAGGACTGGTGTCCCTAGGGACTTTCGTGTAACCCTCCCCACATAGACCTTTCCGACTCTCTCTTAGTTTTAACTTCACTGTTATGTCCTTAGGTGATGACACACGTAGAAGCAAGTCCCGTGTCAGTTCAACGGTAGAATAACAAGCACTAATTCAAGTGAAGAAAACAGTATCGACACACGAAATACCCATACTCACGAACCGGGTGGACCTCCCCATAAGTCATCGTCTGTAGAAAGGTTGGAAGTCTATTACCGAGAAGGGGGGTGGGGGTAACAATTGTAACAAGGGTGACAGTTGTTACGGGTACAACACGAGAATATCTACGACACTGAATAGAAGTGGAACCTCTAAACAATTTTTAGGTCTAAAGATACGAAAAGATGGTCTAAGACGGAATGATCCAGAACCCATTCTACTACTGACCTATAAATTGTCCCAAAGATCCACTAAGAAGAATAGTCCGTTTAAAGTCAAGTCAAGTCAAGTCAGTGAGTCAGCACAGGTTCAGAAACGGTGGGGTACTTGGCGTCTTACGGTCCGGAGGGACAGGTAGTGGTTGAGGGCCTCAATGGGTTTGGGTACAGGTAACTCAGTCACTACGATAGGTTGGTAAAGTAGGAGACAGTAGGGGAAGAGGAGGACGGGAGCTCGAAAGGGTCGTAGTCCCAGAAAAGTTTACCCAGTCGAGAAACGTAGTCCACCGGTTTCATAACCTCAAAGTCGAAGTCGTAGTCAAGAAGGTTACTTATAAGTCCTGACTAGAGGAAATCCTACCTGACCAACCTAGAGGAACGTCAGGTTCCCTGAGAGTTCTCAGAAGAGGTTGTGGTGTCAAGTTTTCGTAGTTAAGAAGCCGCGAGTCGAAAGAAATATCAGGTTGAGAGTGTAGGTATGTACTAGTGACCTCCGATCAAATTCTTCGTCATTTGATTTTAACAAAAACGAGAAACGTGACCGACGACTCCTCGAATCGCCCCATTAAGGACTTTACGCAAGTCCCGACAATTGAAAACCTAGAATTATAACCAGAACTGTAGTTAAAAGAAGATAAGTACCAACGAAACAGTGGACTAAAAAGAGTCACTTGTTTTAGAAGAACATGGGATATACAAAAAAATAAAGAGACGAAAAATAAATAATATCGGACATAAAAAACTATAAGATAGAATTTAAGAAAGACTCACTCCACCTTATATAGTCTATCCCAAGACCGTTCTTTGTCTTCTGTGTGAGTCGTCTAAAAACCTCTGAAAAAGTTGTCCCTGATACATGACACCACACCCGTCCCAAGTCTCTTGGGTGTTCTCCACATCTCCTAGACGATTGTCAACCCTTTGGTAAGGTTAGAGTCCAGATTCCTGACTTATCACGAGTCAGCACAGGTTGAGACACTGAGGTACCTGACATCGGACGGTCCGAGGAGACAGGTACCCTAAGAGGTTCGTTCTTATGACCTCACCCAACGCTAAAGGAAGAGGTCCCCAAGAAAGGCTGGATCTTTAGCTGGACCCCAGAGAACGTAACGTCCAACTAAGAAATGGTAGACTCATTGGTCCCTTCTGAGAACTCTCAGGGAACCTGACGTTCCTCTAGGTTGGTCAGGTAAGATTTCCTCTAGTCGGGACCCACAAGAAACCTTTCTTACTACGACTTCGACTTTGAGGTCATGAAACCGGTGGAGTACGCTTCTCAACTGAGTGACCTTTTCTGAGACTACGACCCTCCCTAACCCCCGTCCTCCTCTTCCCCTGCTATCTCCTACTCTACCGACCTACCGTAGTGACTGAGTTACCTGCACTCAGACTCACTTGGTGTCCTCGACCACTACCTGTCCCTCCGGACCGTACGACGCTAAGTACCCCAGCGTTTCTCAACCCGTACTAACTCACTGACCTGACTTGACTTGACTGGGACCCTTCGGAGGGATTCCTGACCCCTCCACGTGATAATTATCAAAGGATCCGGATGACAGTGTTTACTGACGTCTACATCACTAAATTTGTTGTCTTTGCATGGGACAATGTGAACATCTTCGGTCTTCAGACTTCATTCAAAGGAACCCGATTTCTGTTCCGCAACCGTCCTGTGCAAGGAGGACTTCCCACGTCGTTAGAGTAGAGAGAGGAACCGATTACCCCACTTCGTCCCTACGCCCCACTCTTTTACTTCCACTCTCTTAAAGAAGGTCCTGAGGACGCTACCAGGACACCGATTCTGAAACGGAGACGGAGAAAGTAGACGACCACCTACGACCAGAAGGAACCGAACGCAGACCCGGTGAGATTGACACGACGAAACCGGTGTGTCGGAGAAGAAGACACAGTCTGAAGGGAGACGGAAGGAGAATACTCGTGTGAACAACGTGACCTACGGGTGGGTCTATTAGGTCCTATTAGAGGGAAGTTCTAGGAATTAGTGTAGGTGGTTCAGGGGTAACGGTATCTTTCATCGTAAGTCTCAAGGTCCTTAATTCTTGATCGATAGAAGTCCCCGAAGGGTCCACCGTGATCACCATATCTTGGACGGACGGTTACCTCCTTTACATTCTCCACGTTCAAGGTAGAGACCCAGTCTTTCTACGGGACCTTCTCCTGTGTCGTTATTGGGTGAGATTATAAGAACGGTCCTCTTAGGGTACCTGTCTCCTCGGACTACCCGATGTCAGATACCCCGACGTTTCTCAACCTGTGTTGACTTCGTCGAATCGTATGTACATACGTAAAACCCCCCGGTAACAATTTAGAGGGTTTATTACTTACCCCGACGACCTCGGACCTCGACCCCCTTCTCTCCTGTGGATCGACACTGTACCTATCTACCGTACCGGTGGTAGTATTACCACAGGGAACAGGGGTCTCCCTCCCTTATCTTCCTTTTTTATGAGAAATAAAAGCCCATCAAAATTTTTTTTTTATAAAACTGACATGACCTAGAATCGACACCGTACACTTGAGAATCAACGACGTACATCCTAGATCAAGAGGTTTGTCCCTAACTTGGAGTCCGGGGGACTTAACCCTCACACCTCAGAATCGGTGACCTGGTAGTGCCTTCAGGACCTTCTTTAAGAGAATGGAAGTAAAAGAGTGGGGTGTAGGGACGAAGTGGGGTAATCGGTTCCTCTCTCTACTCTAACGATCCTCAGTCGGAGAACCCATGTCCCTTCTCGTCTCGTGTCTTACTCAGACCTCCTATTCGTCGGATGTGTGTTTGTGGTCGGGTCGCGACTCGACGTCCGAACCAGCGCTAGTACTAGGCCAACACAAAGGTCCTCCTCCCAGAACACGAGTCTGTGTACGAGGTCACAAGGGTACCTTTAGAACTCAGACCCGGGAAGGTCAATTCACCTCAAGCAAAGTCTCTAAACTCCGGTTCAGAGTCGGGTCCAAAACCCAAAGAGAAACAATAGGGGACCCGGGAGCAGATTCCATCTTTTCCCGACAACCCAACTGTAATTTCTCTGACTTACCATTATCCTAGGGTCCCCAAGTCCTTTGGTGAGAGACTTTAGTCGTGGTCAGAGAGAGGTAGTCTTCCAAAGTCAGGGTCCTTTAATACGACAGATAGAACAGAAGTCATTGGGTACGACAAGACCTCTGCCCGTCTCCCAAGACTGTCGAACGTGTGGTATCGACGGTAAAGGTGTCTTTTTAAATTTTGACTTGAACCTAGTCGTTCTCTCACTACGGTCCGGACACACTGCGACGTGTTCGGGTACCCCGGCGTCGGTAGACATCTCGTCGGGGCCGGGTGGGTAAAGTGTCGGAAACGTACGCACGAAGACAGCACAGGTTGAGAACCGCTAGGGTACCTGACGTCGGGTGGTCCGAGGAGACAGGTACCTTAAGAGGTCCGTTCTTGTGACCTCACCCAATCCCTAGAAAGACTGAGTCCCGAGTTTAACCACAGAGAGCGCATATGACGTAACCGTCCGCCCAAGAAATGGTGATCGCGGTGAACCCTTCGGGAGAGAGAGGGAAATGGTAAGGATTACCCGAGGGGGAGGGAACGAGACGGTCCCAGGTGGGTAGTCAGTCCGAGACTGGTCGTTAAGACGGGAAAAGAGGAGGGGGTGACAAAGGAGTCGACTCTGGACCCGTCAGGAAGGTCCGTGTCCCCGACTCTAACTGTAATCCACAAAACCCTTCGAGGGTACAAGTTTAAGGACGGAAGATTACTAGTGGGACTAGAAAAAAAAAAAAAAAAAACCTGTAAACTTTGATTTCTGTTTTGGTAGACGAAGAACTCCTCTTTTTTCGTTTTGTACTTTTCTTAGAGGTATATTGGGTGACGTGGGGGGTTTCGGGTTCGGTTATTTTACTCAGATTGGTTATTAAGTTGAAAGGACGGAGTAAGTGACCCTGACTTCGGCCGTGTCGTCCCTTGGCGAGTAACTGCTCTTTAAATAGTAATCATTAAAATAATCCAAATTACATTGGTTGTCCCCGATGGCTATCAAAGTCATAAGAAAAAGGACTCCCTAAAAAAAAGAGGGGTTTCCTGTTTACAAGATATCATGACGGTAAATTAACAGAAATATAAATCGTTCCTAACACACTTACTGGTTGAAAAGTTTTACGGTGGGCTCTTTCCTAAGGTGTCAGCCATTAGATATGTTTAAACGGTGAACATAGAAAGAAAAGTTTTAAAGAGTCCCGAATCTTCGCACAGATGGTATTAATACCATTATTAGGAGATTTCCTCTGTAAGTAGACAGTACCAACTTTCGCTAAAGAAAAGTCATCCTTGTAAAATCTTACAGAACAAACCTGTCTTTTCCGGTAGGCAATCAACCATTAAATTCGATCAATGAATTTCAGCCCGTTAATCCAATTACTCTGTCAACCAGAAAACTTCAGCTTACCCTCGTTCCTACTCGAGTAGTGAGGAGCTCTTCTGTAATTTAGTTAAACCACATTTTCCATCTCCCCGTAGTAAGGGAGGCTGTCTAAGTTCCCTTCTAGTGCGCGTGTGTCTAAATCAAGGTTCGTGCCGTTAGCCTACCGCCCGGGGACTCCGAGAGACCGTAGGTGGCGTCCTACCTTCTTCTTTGTTGTCGACGAGGTCGATAGTGACCCGTTCTACTGTCCGGACCTAAGCCGGAAAGTACCCCCGGTCGATGAGAACTCCCTCGTCGGGGGCCGGGGTGTAAGTATCTTGGTACCTGTGTACCTTACGGGGGTTTGCGTCGTCTACCCTAACGACTATTTACTCAACTTTACCATCTCCAGGGATGACCCTCTCGGTCGACCTAAATTCCTCTCGGAGGAAGTACCTCCCCGTTAAAGTCCCGCCGGTCCGACGGAAATCTACAATTAGTCTCCGTGAGTACACAAGACAGCAAGTGGGAAGTTTCCTTCCACAGTCTACAGAACTACTTTATGGAGAGGGCGATTGAGTCTGTACCCCTTAGTCGGTGGGACAACTATTTACTGAGTCCCGCTTAGCTATCTCACTCCCAGTCCGAACCGATCTGGGTACCAGTGTCCCGCCCCCATTAATACAGTATTAGTCAGACACTCCGTCTCGAGTCGGTTCCAGTGCCAGGTACAAACTTCCGTTGTAGACCTCAACTCCCCAACCCCTAATATTTCCTACTCTCATACCCCCCACTCCTTAAGTTCTCCTAACTTGAGACTATCGTCGGTCGGGAATGGTTTAGGAGAATGATGTCATCAGGTCACCGGTGGTGTATACCGATAAGCCTACATTCTCCGTAACCTTAACGTATTATAACAACCGCGGACGTTTCCTACTCACCAAATTAACAAACCCTCCAGAGGACCGTCTTTACCAGTACAAACCGACTTCCCTTCCTACACGAGATACCTCTCTTTTTATAACTACAGAAGTACGTCTTAGTTCCAACTGTAACTTCAGATGGTAACCCGCCCCGGCGACGAGACTTCGACTAAAAACATAAGGTCGGGAGGACGGAGACGGGAACGGGCACTGGAAAGTACGGGGTGTCTTCTCGTCTCATCCCTGTGACAGTACTGGGAGATCTAAACCCCTCCATCCTAAGAAATAAACACTACGACTATCGTCCCTTTTCACCCACTCCTGTATTCTTTCAGGAACACAAGTCCTGTAAAGATCCTGTGGAGGGGTCTCGTACGACCCAAGAGACGAAACCCCAATGGGGATACGACGACGGTGACCCGTCACTAGCGTTTCCGTCGACGACACTTCCTTCTCCTTCAATGAACCCGTCGACCACGATCTTTATAGACCCCGGTGTATGTACATAAACCGGGTGTAACGAGAGGTACTAACCCATGAGTAAAGGGGGGACGAAAGTTGGGAGGAAAGAAGGTTTCCAACGGGTGTACACAGAAGAAACGGTAGGTCTATAAAGAAAATTGGACTACAGTGGACCTCGTAACCCTTCCCAAGTAACACTACCAGATCCGAGACTCAGGAGGATTCCAATCTCGAACTTGCGAAACACCAAACCGAAGAAAAACAACTTCAATCTCTTAGTCCCACTCGAAAGGAGAGTAAAGTTTTTAGTTTAGGAACTCTGTTGACACATACCGGAACCAAACAAAACCGGTCGACACATTAACTTCGTGGCATAGGTCAAGTCAACGGTTCCGACCAGTTACGTACCGTCATATAAGACCGATAAGTTACATTTCACACCCCGTCCCATTAAACCTAAGGACTTCGGACCAACTCTCCATACTCCTCTCCTCTACCCCAATGTGACCGGTTTTAGTCGGACGATCCCACCACGATCGGTCATGGTTTCCTCACAGTTCCTGTCCGAAGACCCGTCGACTCTACCCTTTAAGTTCCCTTCAGAGAGAACAGGACTCAAAGAAGTAAAGATCCGTTAAGTCTCGGTAGACCTACCACCGACAACCTGTAAGAAAATTAAAGTGGACATAAAAAACACCTGGAGTCTCCACGGTCCGTGACATAATTCGGGATCCCTTTACTGTCACTTGTTTTCTTTGTGACAAAGACGAAGGTACCTTGAAATCTCAGTTTTCATCTACGTCAACGCTTCTGTTCCTTGAGACTACGACACCGTACACGATTCTGTCTCTTAAAAACCCCACGAACTCACCCCAGTGTCTTCCTCATCCGTTACCGTTGGATAAGATCATAAGAACGGACCCTTCAAGGTCCCTGTCTCCTCGGACCTCACGATACCAGGTACCCAGTGTTTGTAAACCTGCACTGACTCCCTGATTTTTAGAGTTTCCGAATTTTCCCACCTGACACGGTTTCAGAGGTGAACTGTAGTAAACGGTGGGACTCCAGAGGTTCTAGAAAGAGAAAACGAAGTTTCTAAAACGGACGTTGAGTGAGTCCCTTAAAAAAGGAAGAAAATTTAGTCAGGTGTAGGAAAAAGCAAAGGGGGAATATAAAGGTTTATTCTACATGGAAAAGGTTCTTCGAACGGGACTAATTGTGACAGGTAGTAGGACCCTAGAGGTTGCCGGAGAGAGGGCATATATTAACTACACAAAATTCAAACTCCGAAAGGTTGACAAGACTTAAAATCAAACGGGAAGGGACTCGACCCCAACATGAAGGTGGAGACAACGACGAATACGTCAAAACTCCGGGCATGTGGTCCACCACCATCAAAGGAGCACGAGACTAATATGTAAGACTTATTAAACATCTTCTCCTTCTAACTTCCCCTCTGGATCGAAAATTAGCTCATGGATGATGCACGGTCCAGAAACATGGTATTGATTAAATTAGTATCCTTCATTACATGTTCTCCATATACAATAAAAGTAAAAAAGTCAATTCCTTTGACCTAAGACCCTCTTCATTTCATTGAAGGGATTTGAGTGTGGTAGAAAACACCACTTCGACCTTGACTATATACCCGAACTAGAGAGGTCGAACCACAAATTCTACTTTGTACATCTAGAGATAAACTAATACTTTTATTATTACTTTAGTTGGTGAATTTTCGTTGACGAGAATTGTCGTCGGGTCCCTATTAAACCATAGAAGAAGTCATTAAGAAATATAATAACGTTATTAGGTCTACACATTTTTTTGGCCGAACTTGTTATGAAGAGTCGTGACTGGTGAAAAAAGGGGGGAACGGATAATAAAAGTTAAACCCACAAACCTACTATACGACTCTAGAGATCCTTCCGGAAATACACGACAACTCTGAACCTTTCCAAACCCTTTCTCGGGTCAATCCTGAATTCCGGAACATCAGGTTTCCCAGTCTCTATCATGTTCCAAACCTCCGAAGGTTTTTCCTCCCTCCTATACTACTCCCCACCTAAGGTTCCGAATTCCCCATTCGGGTCTCAGAATCCTAAAGTAAGTTCCGTCTCTTTTCTCTAGTGAATCAGAGATTCCAGTTTCGCCTCTAAGATCCTTCTTCTGTCTCCTTTCCCGTTGTGTCTGTGTGGAGACGAGAGTCTCAACCTCCCTTCACTAAACTAAAAAACGGGACGTCAGATCACCAACACTGTCCAGTAGTCTCGAGCCTGGGGGACCTCGTCTCTCCGACCCACGTTCCGTCCCTCTCCCTCTCGTTCTCCCTCCGACACACGATAAAAGGAAGAGGAAAATTTTAAACGAGGAAAAAAGGAAATGACATGTACGGTCTATTTTTTCGAAGTCGTCGTTGTTATATTCACGAAGACTTCACATACACACACACACGTATACGATTCAGCGAAGTCAGTACAGGTTGAGAAACGTTGGGATATCTGATATCGTACGGTCCGAGGAGACAGGTACCCTAAGAGGTCCGTTCTTATGACGTTAACTAACGGTAAAGGAAGAGGTCCTAAATAGAAGAACTGGGTCCCTAACTTTGGTGTAGGACGAACCGTCCGTCTAAGAAATGGTGACTCGGTGGACCCTTCAGGAAGCTTCACAGATTATAAGGGTTTTACGTATGAGGGGTAGTTATATGTGATATATGTATATTTCGGAGCAAGAGACTTTAAAGATAAAAAAAAAGATTAAACGGTATAACGGAAAAAAGTTCCCTCCTTAAGGGAACACATTACTGAACTTAAGATCTGGGTTGAGAAGTCGATTACCCTTTGTAAGGAGTTTCATATAGAGAAGAGGGGAGACCCAAAGTCAAGAGGGGAGACACTTTCTTCCCCAACCTTATTTCCGACAAACTGAGGAGGAGACAAATGAACCGACATGACACCGGTGGTAAGTTACGTAAATTGTCTAGAGACGGTGGTGGTCCTTAATGGAAAAGACCCAACCAAGTATATCACGAAGTTTTTAGCCCTATTAAGTCGAAGAAGATCACCTTAAACGTAGTGTCAATTCATATTAAAATACCTATCAGATGGACCCAATAGAACGAGTAAGGGTCGAGAACGTGGTACAAAGCCCTTGTCTAACACAGTAAAGAGAACACTTGTGGAAGAAGAACAGAAACCAAGAAGAGTCTGATGTCTATATATCCATATTTTCACATGCATACGTATACACATACATACGTATATAAATACACATACGTATCTACATACACCTCTTCCCTTACCGTTGGGTGAGGTCATAAGAACGGACGTCTTAAGGTACCTGTCTTCTCGGACTGCCCGATGTCAGGTACCCCAACGTACCTCAGTCTGTGTTGACTCGTTGATTGTGTGTATGTATATCTACATACACCTCGAAGCGCCCACCGAGTCACCTTTTATTAGGACGGACGTTACGTCCTCTGGACCTAAGCTAGGGACCTAGGCCTTCTAGGGGACCTCCTCCCGTACCGGTGGGTGAAGACATAAGAACGGACCCTTTTAGGGCACCTGTCTCCTTGGACCACCCGATGTCGAGTACCCAAGTGTTTCTCAGTCTGTACTGGCTTCACTGAGTCGTACGTGTATCTACATACATACGTAAGTACATACGTATAAGTAAGTAAGTAAAAAAAACGTCAATGCAAGAGGTAGAACTTCGTCCTTACAGACACTAAAGAGTAAGAAGGGACAGTAACCGACACTCCAGGATGAACGACCTCAAAAGAAACCCTAAGGACTTTCTTGGTTCCTCCTCGTTGATGGAGTGACCTCCTGGTGACGTCACTACCACATGGCCGGAGACGCAGTCCACGTCCTTTACTCTACTTAATCTGTACCACGAGTCTCGTGTCACTTGCTCTACACACTCGTCTGTCGTCTAACATTGTGTCAGTCATTCACGGTACCCTCACATGCATCACTCACACACGGGATCCTCGAGACGGTTCCCCGTCACCTTAGACTCACCCGACACCCCTGAGTCCGTCCTGTTACTACCGAAGTCCCCCTTCGGAACCGAGACCCGGGGTCTCCTACGGTCCGTGATAACTGACCCACCCATTGCACCCCTTTTAAACACATCAAATGGACCCTGTACACTAATTTTGGCCCCCGAATCTCAAATCCAGGACTATAATCTACCTTGTTTTTATCTACATATAATACTTGGACAAAATAAAAGACAGCTTTCCCCAGAGATTCTAGTAGGACATATTAATCTGTAGTTAGTCTCTTCTTTATAACTAACTCGTACATTATCGACATAAAAGTCCAGACCAGGGACCGTATCGGACTTCGTCTTCCTGAGGGTCCACTACTTTGCCGTCTCCCCCTGGTCAAACAGTCAAGACCGACGCGATACTGGGGGACGGACCGAACCGAGAAGGCACTCCGAAACCCCGTATGACAGGAGTTGGGACGACGTAGGACGCGAGAGATACCTACGACGAAACCCACAAGTGGGAAAGTATCCTTCCCCGGCCCTCCCCACACATCGAAGTTCGTCTCCGTTTGTCCTGCGTCCTCTTCCGAAGTCCCCGGGTCGTCTCGACCCTTAACTCCGACACGTCACCGACCTCAGCCGAGAGTCCAAAACCCAAGAGTCCCAGTGACACGAACTCAGTTGTCCTGAGTGTTCGCGTACGAAGTCTGAATCAGAACTCTCTCCCCACTTTAACACGTCACTGCAGTCTTTGGATCGTCAATACCGAAGGAAGAACTTGACTAGTGAATCTGTGAGACCCAGAGTCAAACGGGTAGACAGGGAGTCTTCCAAGTACCTACCAATATAACCCAACCGGGCTTCAAACAAACTCAACTTACTTGAAAAGCCGGGTACGTCATACTCCAGTACAGACATATTTCCCAATGCCTATACTTTTTAAACGGTAAAGCACTTGTCTTAACCAATTTTTTAATAATAACTAGTATACTTAATAAAACAATTACAAGGTAGAAGCACGGACACGGGTATGACATTTCACTCCTCCTCGATTCCACATACTGAACTTAACGACGACCTTTGTCGTGTGGGGACCCGAAGGCTACATCCTTGTTCTCTTCAAGATTCATAAAGAGAGTACATTTTTATTGACGAAAACAAATAGTATGTATATTAGGTGTCTTTTTAAACCTTTAAAGTCTTATCTGTTTTTTATTAATGTTTGACGGTAATGGAATAATGTTGAAGATAAAATATTGTTCTACGAATAGATTAAGGTACTATCCGAACGAACGAAACAAAAGAAATTATTAACACCCCTCGTACAGGAACATTGTTATAAACGAGACACTGTTGTGAGTACCTATACGATCATAAAGTGTGGGTAAATCCAAGGTTAAATTCAAGTTAAATTTTTGAGGATAAAATTAAGAATGTGTATTACGGGGTGATTCGTATAAATACGTTTCGAAACATAAGTAGACTCTTTATATAGGAATCCTATTTAAAAATTTTATTATGATACTTAGTTTACAAATGACCAAAAAAAGAAAGGAAAAAGGACATTTCATAACAAAAGACAAAAGACCATGGTTATCCTCGAATACCCATCGTACTAAAAGACTGGAGAAGGTTTGTAAACTATTTTACTTTTTGTAAAAACGGTTATACCATCCGTTTTTTACCGTTTCACCTAGAGTAAAGTTAAACTTATAGAAAACAATGGTCACTCAAAAATATAAACTTATACAAATACCTAATAACCATAAAAAGGAAATTTGTAGAAACCCAATTACGGGAGACATGTATAAAACAAACCAAAAGAAAAGAAAGTACTTACGAAAATTTTAAGGATACATCTAATTCTGTCATTGAAAGACTTACGTTTATTAAAAGGTCACAGTGAAGAGTTAAAAATTTACCATCGAAAAATATAAGTCTTTTACATTTAAAAATACATGAGTTCGTAAAAAAGGGAAATACAAGACGGAATGTTTTAAGAATGTTTCAACTGTAATATCTATTTGTAAGTAACTACACAAGAAGTCTATAAAAATACCTAAGTCATTAAGAAATGAAACATTGTATCACCTGACAGTAAGGAGACTTTAAATTAAACCACACAAAATGGTCCTTAGAAGAAAAGAAAAGTTTATTAATAATCTAATAATAGTGAATAACTTATTAATAGAAAGGGAGTGACGGAACTTTATATGGAAAATCACTAAGATAAAAATTCATCCTTTTAATAGAAGTAACGTCTTGACGTATTGAATGAACAAGTTAAATACTTTTTTTGTTAAAATTAACAGTTCCGCATACCGTTATCACTCTTGACAAGACCCTTTCTTCCGTCTTATTATGACTATCACTGTCATTATAATTACATCTTGGTTTCAATAGAGGGTCATTTTTAAGTTTCAAGACAAAGTAACCAGAACAATTCAAGTAGTGCAGCTTCATATAGAGAAACCTCATATGAGAAAAGAAGGAAGAAAAGAAATAGGATCGTTCGTAACAATTCACTAATAAAGACCTGATCTAACGTTTCTTCTGAGTTTGTATTTATACCAGACTCAAAGACTCAAAGAGCAGTAGACCAGTCCCTCGTATAATCGACCCTTACGAAAATCGAGGTCAGTTGTTTTATCGATTTTTTACAGAATATAATCTTCACACCACTATACGTGAGTGACTCCGACAAAATCATCGAATTTCTGTAGTCCCGAGATTCCGACAGTAGAGAAACGCTACGAACCGGAAGAAGGAGTACCAACGTTTTTTCAACGTCGACGAGATTAGTAAAACGGGAGTGGACAGATACAAGTTTTCGTCTCTTTTACCCGTTGCATCCCCGTCCTTTCGAGGAAGAGTACTACAGGGAGAGAATAGTCCTTCTTTTCACAAAGGCCTTTCACAGATCGTCGGAAGAAAGTAGAGGACCCAGTCTTTACCCCGAGTCAATGTAGGAGTCTGGTCTTCGACCTAGATGAAGACCTCTGCTTCCATAGAGGTCGGTCACGGTTTGTTTTAAGAACAAGACACTTATTCCTTTCTCCCTTGTTACTGAAAACTCGTAGACCCGTTATCACAGACGGGTCTCCTTATCAGTGAATATGTGTACATTCACACACACACATTCACATATAGGTATATATATGATTTCACTTTATTCGCGATTATCTTCATAAGATTTTGGTTTGGAGAGACTCTGAGTCAAAAGAGTAGATATTTTACCTCTTCCCTTACGAACGAGATGGGTGTAGGTCGCGATACACTCTTAGTACAAAATCTACTCACGAAACATTTGGTCTATCGTAATTTGTAGATAACGAAAAATTTTTATAAATAAATAAACCGACACAGCTCAGAAATCAACGCCGTACTCTTGAGAATCAACGATGTACACCCTAGACCAAGGGACTGGTCCCTACCTTGGGTCCGGGGGACGGAAACCTCGCTCCTGAGAATCGGGGACCTGGATCACCTGACCGTCCCTTCAGGGATGGACAACCAAAATGTCATGCTTACAACAAGAACAAGCCCCGGTGGAGTCACCAAGACGACTACCTATGAAGCCGTATCAGTCAAACCCGGACCTCCACCCTGTCTCCCGTCACGGAGTTCCTTCGATCCTGGTCCCAGTCAAGTCCGGATTTCGACCCTGTCACTCCTCCGAAGTTTTCGAGGAGCAATGCACAGATACGCGTCTTGGACTCGGACTGGTCCTGAACCCTCTTGTTTCCTAAAGACGAGGATGACACCAGACATAGACCCCCGTCACGAAAACCTAAGACCCCAAAGAATCTGAGGTCACACCCTTCCATCTGTGGATCTTTTACAGAAGGTCTCCCTTGGGTACCACCTACGACTGTCTCTCCTTAAGTATGTGGAAATGGACTACAAAACAGAAAGCCCTCCTGTCACCCGACCACTCCTCTTTCGGGGAGTCTCTCGCGGACTCCATCGGAAGGGAAGGTGTCCACCTGCCTCCACCGCCCTCTTCTGCGCGAAGAGAGTTCGTTCCTCGACATCGAGTCGGAAAGTTTTGTTGGACCTGTCCTCCTTTTTAACTCAATCGACCTTACCCTCCAGCTAGTCCCCTCCTGAACTTCCCCCTGGAACCACTAATTCAAGTTGGCAAAGGAAAAACACCCACACCCTCTCTTTATAAAGACTTAAACGGGACTGGAAAATTTGAAATCGGACGAACGATTCGACCAACTTCGGGTTCAAGGAGAAGATTGGTGTTTTCAGGAAACGAAAGAGGGACCTTTACACCTCCGAACGGTAATGGGTGTAGACGGTCTTTGAGGGGAGCCATTTGGAACGGACTTGGAACCAGGTGCAAAGTGGTTGGACGAAGGTAAATGACTCCGTCGAACCATTTGTCTGCCGAGACCCACGTCAATTATTAGAACAGTAAAAATGGAACACCAGAAAATATAGATGGAGTGTGTAGGTCAATTTAATTTAACGGTAGTCAGAGAAGGGGTGGTCCCACTTCTAATTACCCGGAAGTCGACAGGGGGAGGTTGTGTCCGTCACCAGTGCAGGACTTCTCTTTACGACACCCATTATTTAATACTTGACAGTAGCGTCTTCTACCACCCGTCGAGGTCTCGGCAGAGTCAAGTGTCCCCAAACTCGACCCGCACACGTCCCAACTTCTACCCGTAGAACAGTACTGTGGACAATTGCGGCTACGAAGACTCTACGTCTCCTCCAACCCTGAGTCGCTGGGATCCTTCATGTACCGGTACTCGTCAAAGACGACTTGGGTCAAAGACGACCCCTCCGAGACCCTCACAACCCCGTCCACCCAGAAAAGGGTCTTACCTACCGAAAGATCTTCAAAGATCCCTCGTCGACGAGTAACGGTCCTTTCGTGTCGAAACCGACTGGACAGAAGTCCAAGGAGTCTTCCGACAACTTATACCCAAAGACGTACGTACGCACGATTCAGCGAAGTCACACAGGATGAGAAACGTTGAGATACCTGATATCGGGTGGTGTAGGGAGACAGGTACCCTAAGAGGTCCGTTCTTGTGACCTCACGCAACAGTATAGTCAGTCGATAGAGACCTCAGGAGAGAATCTTGAAGACCCTGAGGGTGCTCTAAAGGAGGGTTTCACAGTATGGTGTTCGAGGTCACTCCAAACGTTTACACGCTACCAGAGTATCATGATCACTACATTTACAAGGGGGTCGTGAGTCCATCGACATGAGAGAAGACGACCGGTCAACAACCCTTCTGAAGACTTCAGTAGTCACCTTCCCTTGGTTAAGGAATAAGACAGAATCTGAACTAAGTGTAACGTCAAAAAGTAAGAAGATGACTACCTAACTCAAGATTTTTCGGTGTATCACAAAATTTTATCTTTAGAATGACTATGGTCTATAGGAAAGACCACATGGGATCTTCGTTTTAGTCCTCATGTCAACCATTTCGTTAAGGTCAGACATGTCGACTTACGAAAACGAGTAAAGGAGGGAACTAGTAACTTAGAGTCGAACGATTACTGTAACTGGAACGATTACTGTAAGAAAGACAAGACCCTTTGTAAAGGAGACGACCAACCCAGGGAGACTTCCCTTTGACCAAGGTCCTTGGCCTTCTCTTCACCTGGAGTGCTTGGACTCCTCGGTTATCGACAATGGGTAAGTAAAAATGGCTTACTTAGTTATTGTAACATTATGATAGCTTAAAATTAATCCTACGGGCATATAAGACTTCTCAACACACTAGAAATCATTCAGTAAAGTTACAGAAAACTGGAAGGGAAAAAAGTATACATTTTACTTCTATGTTTACTAGTCGGAATGACGAAAATATCAAACTTATTTTTTCTCAATGTCGTAAGTCTTGATCGCTATACTTACCGCGAAATGACTGAACAGACGTCAAGTGACCCGATCACCGTAGATGTATCGGACAATGTGACACGTTCCATGAATTATACAGACAACAATAAAAGAGGTAAAATTTAAGGAACATCCATATTAATAAAACGAGAGAAATGACTCCTATCATTATTGTTTGTAAATAACAAAAGATACACGGTTTGTCATAACATTCGATAGATGTACGAAGTTGGATAACTTGGGAGTGTAGTTGGAATACTCTATATCCGTGACAATAATAAGGTAAAATGTCTATTATTGTAGTTCCGTGTCTCTCCAATTTATAGAACGGGTGCTAATGTACCACTCATTCAGTTTGACCCTTAGGTCACGTCCACCAAACTGAGGTCTCAAGAGGGAATGTTCTACGATTCAATATATTAATCCCATTGGGTCGGGTACTTCCTGAGTCTAGGATAGAGTTTAAGGTCCGAAAAAGAGATAGGTACGATGGAGAACAAATGGACTATAGGTCCGTAAATATTTATCAAATTTTTTAGCAATACCTTTGATATACATGTATACCACGTATTTGTGTGTGAATAGAGACATATAAATCTGTTACAGGGAGTTTATACAAACATGATTCTTAGGTCGTCTGCGAAGGGTAAGTCTAATCCTGTTCTGTTTACACTATTTCCTGGAGGTTGACCTCCGAAATGGTAGAACTGTCAGTGGCAAATGAGACTTTACACGGGACAAAGGTCGTTCTCCATCCTAGGGTCAAAAGTTTCCAGTTTATTTAGTGGAAATTTCAGCACTTTTCCATTTGTCTAACTACGGACCCGTCGAAAGGACTCAAATACTCCAGAAGACCGTTGTCCCTATATGTTTTTCGAGGTAGTTAGTGGTACGTGGGGGTGGGGGTTGAAGGTTTTGTAAATAAGGATCCCCCCTAGTGAGATGGTAAGTCCCATTAAAGGGGATTCTGATAATTATCTTTTATAAGTTAGTTTGCTTTTGTCTTGAGGGAGGACGGGACGACCTCGTTTATGAAGTGTCTTTTCGTAAAGGGGAGATCGGCTTAAAATTTTTACATCAACACTAAGTTCCTCCGACGCACCTACCAAACTTACAACCCCACTCACCCCTCTCCCCGCACCCCCTTTATAGTCCCTCTGCTTCCTCTCTCGATAGACCCTGTCCGACCGCACTGTACTGTATTTGTTTCAGCGACAGTGGTACCTTTTATTGACGCGTCGCGTGACCCCACGAACAAAAGGCCGGTCAGTCAAAGGTGTGACGACCACAGTAGAAAATTCCAGAGCTTTTCCCGGGATGTGTACAAGAAAGTCGTGTAAGAATTCACTATGCATATATAATTTTCGAGTGACATTTAGTCATTCAGTAGGACCTTTGCTGATATTGCATGTTCTTTTATTTATAGAAAATTTCTGGAAAAGTAGTCTCGCGAATTTAAGACACGATAGTAAAACGACGACACACTACTCTCGTACGACCCCGTTGTTTTTGGGAAATTTCTTCACTGCTGGCAGCGCGGAACGTTCGACGGTTCACCTCTGAACTGGTAGCCGATATAACTTCAAACACGGTTCTTGGGAACCACTAAAACAGAGAAGGGACGAAAAGGAAAACCCACGTTATTTGTTGGGTTCTGTCCGGGAAGGTAGACCTCTTCGAGGGGGTTTGAAGTTACAGGTCAGGACGAAAGGGAACCAGATCTATAGTATCCCGGTAAACCCCTCCTCCGTACGGTTCCCTGAATCTTAAAACATCCTTAGACTAAAGTCTTACACTAATAATGAAAACTCTACCCTCCTTCCCATTCTCTTCCTTCCTTTCTCCCAGTCCTGCCTTCTATTTTTGAGTTAACGAAAAGAGAGACCAAGGAAAACTTTTAGTTTACCATAGGATAATTTAGTTAGAGTAAATTTAGACTAAAAACAAAGAAAAAAAAAAAAAAAAAAACGGACGGACCCTAAACAGGTTCAGTCCGACCTCTCTGGTGGTTCACAAAAGTAATTGGTCTCTGGATTAACACCAGTAAATAATATCAGAGAATAGACTATCATCGAAGTAATAGACACTATCAAAATGTCCTTGTTTTAGGTCGTCCGTAGGTTACCTCACATATTTGTACATTGGAACACTGTCCCACAGACAATGAATGACAGTTGTGAGTGACCGGGATCAGTGTATAGACGTCGAATATACTTCATTGCTACTCAAATTATTCGAGGTCACTTTCGACGTTACATTTGTAGTGTAGTCCTCACAAACGGAACAGTCCGGAGAATTTGTTTATTTCCACTACCTCTTCATGTTTGTCTTGACCTAACCTCGGATTACTCTACTGGTAGCCCACCGACTCCTTGTAAGGTAAAGCCGAAGTGACGTCTGATCTAGTAACAGTGTCTGATACGTAAATATAAATACTATGTAATGTTCCCTACGGTGGGTCCTTTTAGAGAAGTCAACTTTTCAGTGGGGTGTAAGACTGGACCCCTGAACCCACTTAAACGATAGGTAAACCCTCTTTCATGTATGACTTTTACCCATGGTGAAAGAATCCTAAGGGACCACCGAGTCTACCATTGCACAGACGGACGTTACACTCTCTGGACCCAAGTTAGGGACCCAGCCCTTTCTAGGGAATCTCTTCCTTTACCGTTGGGTGAGGTCATGAGAACGGATCTTTTAAGGTACCTACTTCCTCGGATCACCCGATGTCAGGTACCCCAGCGTTTCTCAGCCTGTGCTGACTCACTGAAGTGAAAGTAAGAAAGAAAGAAAAGAATCCTAATACTAGAAGTCTTTTGTAGGTTATTCTGTGAACAGAAACTTTCAGTAATTAAAACCCGAACTGTGTCGATCACAATATAGTTATATGAGGAAAACAATCTTTTTCAAAGGTACACACTACCGTGATCCAAAGTCAAACCGGGGTAACCTTATTTTGGTATTCGGTTTAAACAATCTACCATTTCCAACACCCGACGTGCCCAGTCTGATAAGTCTCAATGAAAAGATGTCGGAACGAGGCATTGACGCTGATGTATATTGATACACCGATAGAATTACTAACCAAGAGAATGGGTTTGTCCGTCTTGAAAGGAACTCGGATATCCTTCTCCCTTTGATACCAGACCTACTGTTTTTCCTTCTTGACGTGAGGGTTTAGGGAAGAGGAGACCGAAGGAGGATCGAGAGTACCGTATCGTTCTTGACCAAAGGAAACAGGACGGTTGTGGTACCTCACTGGGTCCATCTGTGATACGTACTTCACCCAAACGTAGTGTTGACTTCTTGGGACTCAAATCTCTTGGGTTTGTAGACATTACCCGACGTTCGTACGGAGTGACTTGAAACGGGTTCCCCTCTGTGACCTTTTTTTTTTTTCAGAAGGTCCTAAGGACGATCAGCCCTAAGTAAATTAAAGTAATAAGACCCTAATTTCATAAAAAAAGAGAAACTGTAATTTTACATTTGTCGAGATCTTTCACTCGTAGAATTGGGGGATGACTGTTTCACCGATCGTTTTTTCTTCGGTAATCATCTGGACCCAAGTTTAGGGTCGAACTATGAAGGATCAACCCACTCTGAACTCTTTCAAGGAAGGATAAAAATTCGGAGTGGGAGAAGTAAACATTTTACACTTACTACGATGAGTGTCATAAAACCCCTTATCCTTGATCATGGTTTGTCACGCGACAATAATAATCGAGTTGTGCAGTTAGAATCAAATTAATAGATTGACCTAGGACTGTCTCACTCTGTGGTTTACCCCCATGAACTACCCTCAAGTCAGACGTCATCTCCAAGACTTTCGTATAAGACACCTCAGTATCTAGGAAGGTGGTAACAATCCACATTAATTTTTCCCTCTGACTCCAGTCTACGTAGACCCCTTCTCTTCCCCAATCCAGTTCAACGAGATAATATCCTGAAGAGTCTCGGAAATTATTACGTAGAACATTTGTAGATTCTCCCCTTAAATGATACATTTGTATATTGATGTTCGAAAGAAAGAGAGAAATTAGTAAAGAATTCCTATTCATAAGGAATCACAAAGGTCAACCTTCAAGACCGAACCTCCTAGTTCAAGACAGACCTCTTACATCTTGAACCACCAGGAGACACACAGTCCAGTACTCCTTCTAGGACTTAGATTTTATAGTTCCCTATCTCAACCCCCATTCCAACTGTACACCACCTACGGGTTTCACTCGTCTTCGTGGATCCTTCCACTCTCTTCTCTCCTAACGTCCGTTTCTGGTAGTAGAAGTCTCAATATTAAGCCCGTTGAATGACTCAACCGAGTTAGGAAACCTACGATCAGTGGTTTAGGATCTTCGATAGGCTTTCCGATACGTGACGAAGTCTCTTCTTTATGTGAACCCTTTATACCCCAATTTATTCGAAAAAATAACATTCTAAAGAGTGACCACACGTATCACTTAGAGATCCTCCCTCTGGGTGCGGGAAAGTCCACATTAGTTCATTCTGTGTCTTCTCTTCTCTCCCTTCCTTAGTTCTTCTCTTCCTTTTACTCCTCTTATCGGACTCCGACCCTCCCTTTGAACACCCGAGAAGTCCCAGTGGCGGTGGTAGTAAAGGAGACTGACTGTAGAGACAGCTGGACACTCGAAACGGGAGAGGGGTGAGGTCTGTTTCTACCCGTGAGTAGATCAAGCTACGACAACGGTCCGTGCCAGAGTCCTGAGTGTTCCACACCCTACCTCTCTCCCTCTCTAGACCCTTTACTAGATGAGAGGATTCGGAACCGAGACAGTCTCGGATCCCCTCGAAACCAGACGCCGTCGACGAATTATTTATAAGTCAAGTCAGCGAGTCAGTACAGGTTGAGAAAACTGGGGTTAATTTATCCTACACATACCGTAGAGTCTCTGTCTTGGGACTGGAAAAGAATAGGTATCGGAACCTCGTGATAGTAAAAATCTTAATACTTCAATATATAATTTACTTATATACATATTTTATACAGTATACAAAAAGAAACTCTTTTTACCTCGGTAAGTCCTATCGTGATTATTATTATTATTATAACTCCTCGTACAACGGAACAAAATGATTATCTCTGTAAGATGTTACCAACGACGACGACGACGATTCAGTGAAGTCAGCACAGGATGAGATTCGCTGGGGTGTCTACCGTCGGATGGTCCGAGGGGGCAGGGACCCTAAGAGGTCCGTTCTTGTGACCTCACCCAGCGGTAAAGGAAGAGGTTACGTACTTTCACTTTTCACTTTCACTTCAACGAGCCAGCACAGGTTGAGGATCACTGAGGTACCTGACGTCGGATGGTCCGAGGAGGTAGGTACCCTAAAAAGGTGTTCTCATGACCTCACCCCACGGTAACGGAAGAGACGATGTTGCCAACCCGTGTTGAGTTTCAGGTAGATGGTAGTAGGACACAATACTAAAATTAGGAAGGAATAGAAGTGAAGAAAAAAAATAAAAAACTATCTTCATGTAATAAGCTCAACGTGGAAAAGGTGTTTATAGGGAAAAAGAATTACGAAGTCCTAGATTAGGTCTTACAATGTGACGGTAAATGAGTAAAACAGAAGAATGGGAGTAGAACAGACACTATTAAATGATGGCAAAGATAAAAATGGTTTTTATATAAGAAAAATTTTTTTATATAGGAGAACCGACACTCCGTACTGTACACCCGAGAATCAAGGAACTGGTCCCTAACTCGGACGTCAGATAGCTTTCCCGTCTCAGAAGGAGTGACCTGACGGTCCCTTCAGGACCTTTATATAAGAAACATTTTTAACTCTATATTAACTGTCTTTTATAATTAAATTCCACATATTATATTACGAAGGTATAAACATATATAACGTTTTACTAGTGGTGTTATTCAGATCAATTGTAAACAGTAGTATGTATTCATCTTTAAAAAAACACTACTCTTGAAACTTCAGACGAGAGAATCTTTAAAACCTCATACACTGTCTCATAATAATTGATACGGTTGCACGACATGTAACAAATAATGTAGGGGTCCTGAATGTATAAACAAAATACTAACCTTCAAACATGGACGACTAAGAGAAGTGGGTATAGTGTATGATTATAAACACAAAGAGACTGAATAAAGTGAATCGTGTTACGAGAGATCCAGGTAAGTACAACAGGGTTTAACGAACTAAAGTAAGAAGACACACCGACTCAATATATGTCATAGGTGACATATGTACATGGTGTGTGAGGAATAGGTAAACAGAGAACTACCTGTGAATCCGACAAAGGTATAGAAGTCAAGTCAAGTCAAATCACCGAGTCAGTACAGGCTGAGAAACACTGGGGTACTTAGCGTCGTGTGATCCGGAGGGACAGGTAGTGGTCGAGGGTCTCAAGTGAGTCTGAATGCAGGTAGCTCAGGCACTACGGTAGGTCGGTAGAATAGGAGACAGTAGGGGAAGAGGAGGACGGGGGTTAGGGAGGGTCGTAGTCTCAGAAAAGGTTACTGAGTTGAGAAACGTACTCCACCGGTTTCGTGACCTCAAAGTCGAAGTCGTAATAAGGGAGGTTTCTTTAGGGTCCCGACTAGAGGAAGTCTTACCTGACCAACCTAGAGGAACGTCAGGTTCCCTGAGAGTTCTCAGAAGAGGTTGTGGTGTCAAGTTTTCGTAGTTAAGGTATAGAATCTATGATATTTATTACGACGTCACTTGTACCCTGAAGGAAGTAGAGATTATTGAAAGGTTTCCAGTCCTTCGGGTTTGAGAAGGGTGGGTCTATGAGGACAAAGAGAATTATTAAACATCTTGTATGCAATAGATTCCTTAGGACATTATTTCGTTGTTAGGGAAAATTTATATTTAAACTTATAACTGTTTCTGAAAAATGTTCGTTCCGGACACTAGTGTCTCTTCCAATCTTGAATTCGACTCCCGAAGGTCACTCGATCGCGGGAACCCAGTGGTATAGAACATCGTCGGTCACACACGATTCCTACGGATGTAGATCTCTAGATCCCACACCATTCCCTCAAAGTCTTTCTGGCTCAAGAAATTGTTTCTACACCTGACTAATGTAGGAGGATTTTAAGTATACAACTTCGGGAGTGGGAGTACCTGATATAAACCTCTCGTTGAGGTTGAGAGAGAGAAGGAGAAAGAGAGTAACTGTATATTCCTACATACTCTTCCACCAGTAGATGTTCGGTCTTTCTCTCAAGAGTAATATTTAGTTTAACCGACCGTAGAACTAGAACTTGACGGTCGGAGGTCCTAACTCTCCTTTATTTGAGGACAAAAATTTTGGTGGGTCAGACACCATAAAACAATCCCGTCGGACTTGACTGGTTATGTTCATCGTCTCGACGTCAAACAAAGACTTTAAACTGTGCTTTGCTACTTAAGGGTTCTTGGAAGAAGTATAGTCACAGAGTTTACCGTTACTCTTCTTGAACCGAGGAAAGCGAAACGAAAACGGGTCTCAGAAAGAGGATGAAAAGAATAAATTCTTCTGTGGAAAGGTATCTGTACATGGGTAAACCCGACATTTTCCCCTCGAAAGAAAGAGGTAGACAAAGGAGAGAGAAGAAACCAAGAGATATGAAAGCCAACGTACTGGTATGTAATTCACGTGTCCTCTCCTACACGACTTCTGTACGACTACGAAACTACATACCCATTGTCCGGTACAAACATCTTACCGTTCCTTTTTTATATACGACTCCAAGAAGGAGTTGTTTACGACTCGACGGGTATGAAGGATCGTCCTTCAAGTATGGGTACGGCACCAAATTTTGAGTCCTTCCTGTAGACACCACTCTCTCGAATGTTTTCGTCTACATAAAAAAAAGAAAAACTTAACGACCCTCTGATTCAACTAATAAACCTTTTTTTTATCGTAGATAAATATGTACATCTTTATGTGTTAAGAAAATTTTTAACTAGCGAAGTACCGTCACTTATATGTGTTACGAGACGGTGAAACTTGTTTATTAACTTGAACTGTAAAGGAACTCTAGGGCCCAGAGAAGAGTCCGGGAGACAAGTGGAGGATGGGTCAGTCCCTTATCAGACCCACAACTTTTCGACTTAGTACCCTCCTTACCGTTTTCGGGGTAGCAAATTTTTTTTAAAAAAAAATACCACCACCTGTATTTCTTCAGTTTCTACCGCGATTCACAGAAGACAAAGGAGTATTTACAGTCTAGTCCCAGGTTTACTCAATAAAAATTGTTGTGTTTGACGACTGCACAGGGGTCTCTTAGTCTCAAAAGTAGCCTTAAGAGTCCTCGCCCCGACACCGGTCATCCTACCTCTCTCCTTTTGGACTACAGGAACCGTCAACTCTCCGGTGTGGTTAAATCTAAGACCTCCGGAACTTCGTTAATCGTCTAGTCGTACGGTGGACACCCGTAATTAACTGACCGGACCGGTGGACGACGACCCCCACTCAAAACAAACTGTTCACCGTCTACTCTTATCTTCCAGTTCATCGTCACTTCTACTAATGACCGAAGGGTAGATTACTCACAGATATGATACGGTCGGTAACGTGGGAATAAAACAGATTCGAACCATGGTCCTAAATCGTAATAATATCGTAACATATCGTTGTGTTCGGGACACTTGAACGGGTAAAAGTCTACTCTTTATATCAGAACTTTTCACTGAACAGGTCACAATATACCGACTCTTCATTGTCTGGACCCGACTCACGTAATCAGACGGGAAAAAAACGAGACGGTTTAACGGTGACATTTATTCTACTTATCGGACATGAAATCCCCGGGGTTTAATTACCTACAGGACGAAAGGAATAAGAAGTTTCAACCGTCTGAACTACCTCTTTCCGTGAAAATACTCACATTCTTATAAGTGTCTGTTATCTGTCTTAACGGTTTACCGTCTCACATTCCTGATCATGGTCTTCTTCCCAGTGTCTTATTGTCCAAATTATTGTTGAAGACGTTTGGATCCTACTATACTAGATCCCCAGAACCCCTGTTTTCCACTACACTAGTGTGGGTGATCCAAATTTAATGTACTCCCGTCTCTGAGTCAGAATAAATGACGAGATTTACCACGGTCTTTGTCTCGTCTACTAGTTTTTAATAAATACCTTTACTTACTTCAGATATGTCTATATATTTCTTAAGGACCGACTAAGTGGTCAGGAGGGGGGAGGGGTATTGTAAAGTAAACGTACTCATGGTAAATGATTGTACATGACTTGATCACGAGTCGGAAAGATGTAACCATTAGGTAAAACTTCCTGACCTTATAAACCGACGTGTGAACGTCCCTAATTTGGAAAAATTCCGATCTGGGTTACTCGATTATTATTGATCACGTGTTAATGATGAAATCCTGTTGTTCTTGAGTGTAGTAAACTTATTCGTAGGTGTCAAAGGTCTGTCAAGTGTAAAAGTGACACGTCTATAAGAACCAATGTGTGAAAAGATCACGTAGAATAGAGGACAGTGTCTTCGATTTTATCAGTCTGTGAACGAAAGAGTCTAAGAGAACGTCGATCCCGGACTGGTACACTAAGTTATAACCGTTTACCCTAAAGTCCCTGTACACTGAAGTCTTTTTGTCTCCAAGCACCCTTTAAGAAACGACTGGTAATAGTATAAATGGAAACTTCTGACCTTGATACTGTCGGTAAGACATAGGTACCCCTATCTACGAATTTCTAATTCAGTTTCCGAATCCAAACGTCTACCTTACTACATTAACTCGAAGACTTGGTTAGAGACTTGGTGGAAGGAGGTCTGAAAAACAATACGTTCTATTACTTGTAAGAATATGGAATAAGTAAAATCAACCCACTACAATAATCGTCTGTTTTCAAAGAGACTCATGGGAATGACAAACCTGTCTTGATGAACACCGGGTCATAGTGAAAGAATATGTGAATACTTTATTTAAAGGATACAAAAAATCATATTCACTAAAAAGAAACCACGTTCGAACCGTAATGAGGGACGAGATGTGTTAAACAGAAAGGTGAGTCGAGTCACTAAATTGGACCCCTGTATCTACAATCTCATGAATGTACACAGTTCGTAAGATAAAAAAAATTTAAATTCATATCAACTAAATATTATAACACAATTAAAGTCCATATGTCGTTTCACTAAGGCAACATATGTACATATGTATATGTATGTACATATATAATAAAAAGTCTATGAAAAAGTAAATGCAATAATGTTCTATAGTTTATATCAAAGAACGTGATATGTAATTCAGGAACAACAGAAGATAAAATATATATCATCACACACATCCAATTAAGGTTTACGGATTACGGAAGGTAGGGGAAAGGGGAAACCATTGATATTCAAACAAAAGGTACAAACGTTTAGAGAAGGACAAAATATTTATTAAAGTAAACATAGTATAAAGTCTAAGATGTATCATAGTACATAGGTATGATACACTATGGTGTATTCTTAAAGGAAAAAGACAAACTGGATGAAGATTTGTAACAAGTGTTACACTGCCTCATGGACACTGTACGAATCCCAGATAGTACCACAGTACCGACTAACTTTTGTTTTGACACAACTTTACGGAGACCCAGAAGACAAGGTATCTAACATAGAAGGAACCCCCGACCTTCTGTTGAATGACTAGCACTGAAGAGGTACCTAATCGGTTCATGTATGACATATTGAAATTATTACTAGTTCTACGTGACTCACGAATAAAACACAACCCGTACCGAAATTAATAAAAACTCTATAATTGAGTATATTGTAATTTTATAGGTTTCTCTACCACTGAGACTTACACTCGGTCTGTCCTACCGAATCTCGGGTAATATGAGGTGGAGAATGATTATTTTTGAAAGTTTATTTACAATCAACTTAACTTGTCTTAACTTTACCGAGGAACTGTAGTACAAGAGATACAACCTCCGTGAGTCATTTATAAACAACTCACGTCAGGTCGAGGATGAGTTAATGAGTCCTATTTGGTCCCTTCTTAGAGACCTCTTTGAAACGAAACTCGTTCCGAGACTTCTTCTGTCGACGAGTACCCGTGTGATCTCGGTAAAGGGGACCCCAGTGGACGAGTCCAAATCGGGTCCAGGACTGAGTCGTCTACCATAGACACGCCGTCCGATTCCCCTCACTCACCGCTGAAATCGGAGTACGGATGACCTTCTCCTAGAGAAACCGTTTAGATTTAAGAAACGACCGTCTGACTCGTCTTCCGACTTTATTGATCTACGAAGAGGGACCACGAATCCCAACCCTAAAATGAGAGAAGAAAAGATGGGTACGGACTTTCGACCCTCTCTCGACACACCACCGTCCGAACACACAAGTTCTATCTCGTTACACTCCCGTGTTGATTCTTACCCCTTCGACCATCAAGTAGTATGTATATTAATGTAAATACTTTAATACATATATCTACGACAGAAAATCCTCAAATGTTGTACACCATATACTACTATACTCCTCCTATACATAAATTTTTTTACGGTTGTGGACGTCCTTTATATGTGTCTATGTATCGACCGCGATCACCATTTCTTAGGTGGACGGTCACGTCCTCTGCGTTCTCTGTACCCAAGTCAGGGACCCAGTCCTTCTAAGGGGACCTCTTCCTTTACCGTTGGGCGATGTCATAAGAACGGACCTCTTAGGGTACCTGTCTCCTCGGACCACCCGATATCAGGTACCTCAACGTCTCAGCCTGTACTGACTCGTGTATGTGTGTTCCCTCTATATATATACACACACACACACACACACACACACATATATATAAATACACGTACATATACATATATACCAACTCCTCCTCCTAAACACTCTTCTCCTCCACTTCCAGGTGTCAACTTCTTTGAAACTCGACCTCTTCTGGATACCAGAGATACTGTTATCCTAAATAAAGACGGATGAGGAGAACGGGTACGGACTGAACATCTCCATCAGAACAATTTAGAGTAAAAACAGGAACCTCCCACCCTCAAATGGTCGTGTTCGGATGTCGGACGGGGAAGGTACCACACTCGCACCCGTACTCATTCGGGGGTTCCATAGGAGAGTAAGGGAGAGGTCAATAGTACTGGAGGAATGGGTGTTTGTCGACACTATACGAAAGACAAAATATACAACGACTTTACTAAATTTCCACGGCTTTATACACTGACCTAAATCGACACCCGTTATGATAGACTCGAGCATTCATTAACATGAGTATCGTAAACTCACCTACCTCGACAAAAGGGTCCTGGACATCCTGCAAAGATAAAGGTCGCGAGTCGGGTCACGGGGACGAGTGCCCCTGACGTACTCGAGTCCACTAAGGTCCACGCTGGTCGTCGGGATGAACACCGGAAGGGACGTCCCATTAACAAAGGGATGGTACACTGGTGTCGGAGAGTGACAGATCTCGACTATTGTCCTGGTATTTAGAGGGAAGTCAGACGTTGAACTGCGGGTTTTGGAGTCGGGTCTGAACTACACCTTTTTGGTCTATTCTGTAGAACTACCCGACAAAAGTTCGACAGGGTCCTCCATGTCCCCTTAGAACCATCGAATGTCCGTCCCTACCATAAGGAGGTCCGTGACAGATGGGACGGTTCGTTTAAGGGCACTCTCTCTACTTACCGCAATGGATGACTATCGTAGATGGACCACCAAGACGTAACCGAAAGACTTGAACAGTCGTCAAGACTGCTACGACGAGGAACTTTATTGTCTTGTCCTAAACCGTCTTAGCCTCCTCTTATACAAACCCTAACACGACCGGGACTTCTCTCGTCCCCTTAATTACCCGATGATGGATGCTCTACCTCAGGTTTACAGAACTTACTAAATCGAAAGTTCTGAGGGGTGTTAGACCAGGAAAGGAAGGTGTAAGTCTCCTTATTAAAGACCGTCACTCATGTACCCACGAGTCGGCACAGGATGAGAAACACCGGGATACCCTGACATCGGGTGGTCCGAGGAGACAGGTACCCTAAGAGGTCCGTTCTTATATGACCTCACCCAATGGTAAAGGAGAAAGTCCCCCAGAAGGACTGGGTCCTTAATTTGGGTGGAGGACGAAACCGTCCGTCTAAGAAATGGTAACTCAGTGGACCTTTCGAGACCATCACTCTCAAGAGGTATTTATTACAAACGACGGAGACTACTGACTCACCAAGTCCACCTCCAATCAACCAGTGAAAAGTCCTATAGTAATCCTTAATTACTTATTCTTCCCCAACAACGTCAACCGTTGAACAAAAAAAGAGAAGATGATTACTCAAATAAAAAACCAATTTTTTAAAATCAAACATAACCTCGTATCAACTAATATCACAACACTATCAAAGTCCACATGTTATCCACTAAGTAAATATGTATATGTACATAGATAAGAAAAAAGTTTAAGAAAAAGGAAAATGCAATAATGTCTTATAACTCGTCTCAAGAGACTCGATATGTCATCGGGGACAACCAATAAATATATATATAAATATATATATATTTTATACAAACAACCGATAAAATATATATCTTTACACATGTACAGTTAGGGTTTAAGGACTAGATAGGGAGGGGGAGTAAGAAAAAGGGACCATTGGTATCGTGAACTGTTGAACATTCTCCATAAAGGTATTACTCTAAAATACCGAATTAGGATATCGACATATTCAAAAATCCACATTCATTCACAGAGAGATGACCTCACGTCATTTATTTAATTCAGAATTACGTATTACGTTCGAAACATACATTGTTGAATTGTAGAAAGGATACATAGATCTTACCATGATCAATACATAATAGGAACTCTCTCTTTTGTTCTCAGTAAGTTTTGGAAAAGACACAAGACACAAAATCTCCTCCTTAGGACCAACTCTTACAGCACTGAAATTCCCTTTTCCGTTTTAAATTAGATTTACTTCCTTAATAATGGTTTCTATCTTAACGAATGTCTTCGGGTCCATGTACCCTACCGACCTCTCTTTCCCTCTCCTATTTTGATAAAAATCCGACATCTAACAGAGTAAGTGATTTTATGTTTGTGTATATACGTATCAACATATCGTACCATCGTAAACCACTAGAACAAGTAACTGGTACAGGTCGGTTATTCTACCGGAGGGACACTCGAACTATTGACTACTTCAACCATTATATTTCTACAGGTCCGTTTCAAGTCATTTGACTGAGGCCCAGTACGGTAGAAGAGTACAATTATGATGAATAAGGGGTGATCACCAGGTCCGGTAGTACTGTTTACCATGTTACTGGAAGTCTCTCCCTTCGGATACCACCCGGAGGGTCTTCCCGATGTGGAACTTCAGTAAAACTACAGAAGTAGAGTTAATCCAATTCGGGTGTTTTTTGTCACAGTTTCCCCTCGTGTCGGTCTTACACGACCCTCTAGTACTATTTGTGAGGACTACGAAACGTCGACCGGGTAGTAGACACGTAAAGTGTTATTTTAAAATACTATGTAGGTCTGTGGGTCGACGAACACAAGTACCCCTGTCGTAAAGGAGACGATGTGGTAAGTCTAGACGGGGCGGACCCTGAGTAAAGGGAAAAGGAGGTTGAAGAAAGTTTACTGTTACTTTGAGGTAATAGTGTATCGAGGACCCTGTCGTAAACTCCTTACAGTCTAGGTCTTTTTACAAGAAATTTCCGTTGAAGTAAAATAACCTGTACCTCTTTGCTAAGGTACCACGGATCATTCGGTATCCCGATAAAACTCGAGACCCTTCGTAAAATCTTTTCCTGGTACGTAGGGACACAATTAATGTTTTGGGATTTGGTGAAGTTCACCCGTCCCGGGGGATTAAAGACCACATCATATCGTAGTACGAATTCTCTCACTCTTTTTACCAGGTCTACTTGGATAATTGCCCGTCCTTATCTCTGCGTCTGTCTTTCCTGTACACCTGGGTCTCCCCTTTCCCCTCCCACCCTACTTAACCCTTTCATAGTAAATGTCCATAAGTGATGGTACACATTTTATCTATCGATCACCTTCGGACGACACATCGTTCCATCGAGTCGATCCAAGAACGACTACTGGATCACCTCCCACCCTCCCTCCGAGAACTCCCTCCACAAAATATATATATATATGTATATATATGTGTGTGTATGTGTACCAACTAAGTGTAACAACATGTCGTCTTTGATTGTTGTGACATTTCATTAATATAAGGCTATTTTTTTTTTTCTTTCACCCGAACCTATATTCTGTCTGGACAGAAAGGTAGAGTCGAGTGATGAATAAGACTTGGACCAAAGGAGTGAACATCTTACTTTTTTGGATATGTGTGGACGTGCCAATACTATTACCTGACTCTTCGACGTACCTTTCACGAATCGTGACACTAACCGTGTGCACTTATGAACCATCTCACACCGACGACAGTAATACATAGCCCACTAATCCGACGAAAGATCCTTAATGTAGGATATCCAATAGACCAAGTTGAAAGGTGGACTATGTATCGGAGGGAAGGGTCGTTTCTTAAAAGGTTCACTTTCTAAACATAAAAATGTAACTCTCGTAAGTGTTACTGAAATTATTTCGGTACGGAAAAACGGGTGTCTGTCCCTGTTAGGACAGGGTCTTGTAACGTGGTCAAGATTGCCAACGACAAAAGACCATCAAAGTAGATTTCGGAAGGAAGGGAACGTCTCCAACTTGGTGATCTCGAAAAGAAAGGGAGAGAAATTTAAATTAAAAATTAAAACGTTCCATAAACGTACGTGTAAAAGAGAAACGTTTTTAATTTTATAATGTGTGTTCTGATGTTAAAGAGAACTGGTTATGGAGTCAAGAGAGTAAGGCGAGAGAAGAAGAAACGGGAGTTGAGGTTCTAGTGGTGACACCAATATATTATCAGGAAGTGGTTACCGTTTTTTCTTTAAGAACTTTGGGGTTACCACACTTTTGACTCCTTAAATTTTAGAATACATTTTTCATCACAACTCTCTCTAAGGCTTTCTTGGATTTTTTCGGAAAGGACACAGATAATTGATACACGTACGCACGAGTCAACACAGACTGAGGAACACTGGGGTCCCTGATATCGGCGGTCCGAGAAGACAGGAACCCTAAGAGGTCCGCTCCTATGACCTCACCCAACGGTAAAGGAAGAAGTTCCCTAGAAGGACTGAGTCCCTATCTTGGACGTAGAGAATACAGAGAACGTAACCGTCCACCCATATGAGGATACATTTTTTTATCTTTCTTTTCTTGATAAGGATTTATGAAAGTATAAATTGTTTTGTGTTTTGTCGACTCATTTATGTGTTAAATTAAAAACTTAGAAAGTTTTATACGAGATCATGTTGTTGTAATTTATAAATGGTAGGGAAAGAGTGATCTGGTGCCAAAGAGTCGGAGAGGTTATATTCACAAACCCCGATCTCTTAAGACTGAACATACCTCAACAGGACACGTTACCTCCCACAAATCGTTGTAGGGACCGGAGACGGGTGATCTACGGTTATTACGAGCAGTGTCAGCACTGTTGGTTTTACAGAGGTCTGCAGAGGTTTACAGGGGTTCCGTCTTCAACGGGGACTAACTCTAGGTGACACGGTCTAGGAAAAGAGCTATTAAGAAAGGGTCATAAAGTCACTCAACGATATCCAAGTAAAACGAAACAGAACCTATTGAGTGCGTCGTTCTCCGTGAATAAGACGTAGTTCGGGAAGCGGGGTTCCGGGGTACAGAAAGACTAAATTACCAAGGTACAAAATGACGGTCGGAGAAACGTGATCTTCCTTGGATCATTGGGACCTCGAACTCTGTCTTTCGAAAGGATGATTAGGAACCGAGTCTACCATTTCTTAGACGGACACTACGACCTCTGGACTCAAGTTAGGGACCCAACCCTTCTAGAGGGTCTCTTCCTTTACTGTTGGGTGAGGTCATAAGAACGGACTACTTAGGGGTACCTGTCCCCTCGGACCCCCTGATGTCAGACACCCCAACGTTTCTCAACCTGTGTTGACTTACTGATTCGTGAATGACTCTATCAGACAAGAGACGACTCTACAGAAATTCGGGGAAGGTAGAGTGTGTGTGTGTATGTATGTTGTGGGTGTCCGAGTCCAAATATTTCTGAAAAGGGACGTGTCTCATTGAAGTACCGTTTCCGAGGAGGATTCGGACGTAAACGTAGACAGTACTAACGAGAAAAGACAGGGGGTTTAGTTGAGAGGACTTAAAAAGATTAATAAGGGTCAAGTTCACTGAGTGTTAAGACTCGAAAAATGTTAAAACCATTCTGGACGTTTTTGGTTGGATCTGTGTAATAACTTATCTTGTGACCCCTTTTTTTTGATCACATTCACCTCTCAACTGGGGTATAAGATGTGACTTACGTTTTAATATCGACGGTTTCCCGGACTGACAAGTGTGACAGGGGTACCTGAGTCCCTGAAAGGACCCGTCACAAGAGGAAACCGACGGGACACGCCACGTCCCAGTAAAACCCATAACCGTCCTCTTAGGGACCCTGTGGGCAAGACTGGATCCTTCACAATATCGAGAAAGTCGTCTTGAAAATAGAGATCGTTACCACATTATTTAAAGTGGTAAAGGATATGGTACATTACCATATCCTTTAAAGGGAAGTCACAGGTGAGACCCCGTGGAGACCTATAATGGGGTCGGTCTTTACGGGAAACCCAGAAAAGTACAGGGGTTCTCGGGACTCTCGGGGGTTTGGTGGAAAATTGTAGAAGAGATCTGAGACTATATCACAGTGACTGATAGAACGACCCTCTTCCTAACTTAGAGGAGGATTGGGTCGACGGAAGGAGAGGTTCCGAGTCACCGGGGGTAACTCTGAATGTTCCTTAGTTGGGGTTATTTAAGAGTCTTTGTGACTTATCTTTATAAGTTTAATGAGTCCGAGAGTCCGTGTCCTTTGTGACGGGAGGACGTAGGGTCCTCTTTTTGGAGAGAATAAGTGTCTTGGGTCTACCAACGTGACGTAGTTGAAGTGTGGTGGTACGGGAAAGGAGGGGTAGTCTGTTATTCAAGATACTCTCGACCTCACAGACAATAAGTGGAAACTAAAGGGTCATGTCTACAGTCACGGACCTTGTCTTATTCAAGAGCCATTCATGAATTACTCATCTTAGTATCAGAGTTCTCATAGACTTAAAATATCAAGGACTCAACGACGGTCCTCTTGGTCCGTCTCCTTTTACTCTCGAGACTTATGAATGAGGTCTGTCTTCTGAATTGGATTGACCAAAGGGTAGGACCTATTTCGACTGTCTACAAAGACATTAAGACGTAAATAAAAGGTCAGGATAAAAACAAAACCGGTTGGTGTCTAGTTACTTTCCGTTCTTCTGACCGAAGGGAGGTGTGAAAAGAAGTTCTATAGAGTCTCGAGGTTCCGTTGGAACCTCGGGTCTCATCAGGGTTGAAAGGAACCATAAGGTCCAGTGTGCAAGTGGGGTGGAAATGGACGGTTCAGCGGTTTTAAATTAACGTTTAACACTTCCACGACACCCGAGTCTGTCCGACCTTGACTCCTTGCCAAAACAAATGACATAGGAATAGGAACAGTGTCAGTCGGTTTTTGTGGAAGTCGACAGTTGATCATGTGACTGTTATCCGTCATCCAACTTTCTAAAGTTCCCTGAAAGGATTCTAACTCACTTTCACAATCAGCGAATCAACACAGGTTGAGAAACACTGAGGTACCTGACAACGGGTGGTCCGAGGAGACAGGTACCTTAAGAGGTCCGTTCTTATGACCTCACCCAACGGTAAGGGAAGAGGTCCCTTAGAAGGACTGGGTCCATCGTTTGGACCCAGAGGGCGTGACGTCCCTCTAAGAAATGGCAGACTCGGTAGTCCCTTTGGGTAATGACTCAAGTGTGACCGATATTAAAGTTGTACCGAGTTGAGTTCTTGAGGAAAAGTTAGACAAAGGAAAGTTTATACCTGTTGTCTTTATAAACCCGTAAGATTATGACAGTTACCTTCATTTTAACATCTCGTTGAAACCTTTTCTTAATCCGCCACAGGTAATCTCAAAATTCACTAGAATGAGACATTGAATCATAAGACGAAGAGGGAACCTTTTGTGTACATACCGATTCCATTATCATTTCCTTATTTCGTACATGTTCCCTACAAGTGACGTTACAACAAATGTCACAACTTTTTGCCCGTTGCTTGTTTTGTGGGTAGTTGTCCCTTCCTGTCTTATTTGATTGTATAACAACAACAAATCAACGATTCAGAAAAGACTGAGAAACTCTGAGGTACCTGACATCGGGTGGTTCGAGGAGACAGGTACCCTAAAAAGGTCCGTTCTTATGATCTCACCCAACGACAAAGGAAGAGGTCCCCTAGAAGGACTGGGTCCCTAACTTAGACGTAGAGGAAGCAACGTCCACCTAAAATTACTGACATTAATCTCTCAATACTAAGGTTTCTTTTGTTCCAAAACAGGAACAACAAATCAGCGCTTCGGCACAAGCCGAGAAACACTGGGGTACCTGATATCGGGAGGTCCGAGGAGACAAGTACCCTAAAAAGATCCGTTCTTATGACCTCACCCGACGGCAAAGGAAGAATATATATAGGATGGTCATTTATGATTTATAGACAACATATATCGTCAACTTCACGTTAATCGGACAAACATAATCGTACCCATCCAGAGATTCTGTATATATATAAAAATTACGTTTACATTTATTATATCGTCTTCAGGTGAACGACTTTTGTGTGTGTGTGTGTGTGTGTGTGTGTTTTGAATTTAAAAGAAATATTTACGTCATTGTAATCCATACATTTAGCTAATTTTTACATGTCTTATTCAAGGAGAACTACACACTAAATAGGTCCTTTTTCGTTTTACGTAGACATACGTTGAGTAACTCTATGACCTTTTCTTAATAGTTCTTTTCTTAGACCTTGTCGTCAAGAGTTGGTCCCCGTTAAAGACGGAACCTCTATAAACCCTTAGAGACCCTTGCAGACCTCTGTAAACAACAGTACTGACTTTGTTCATAATGACCGTAGATCACCCATCTCCGGTTCCTACAACGATTTGTTGGATGTACCGTGTCCTGTTGAGATACGTACATTCTAAAGAGACCGGGGTTTGCGATTTTGACCATAACTCTTTGGTACCAGATCACTCTTTCCCTACCGTTTATAAATTAAAACGAGAAGTCAAGTCAGTCAAGTCAACGAGTCAGTACAGGCTGAGAAACACTGGGGTAACTGACGTCGTATGATACGAAGGGACAGGTAGTGGGACTCGAACGAGTTTGAGTACATGTAGCTCAGCCACTACCGTAGGTTGGTAGAGTAGGAGACAGCAGAGGAAGAGGAGGACAGAAATTAGAAAGGGTCGTAGTCCCAGAAAAAGTTATTCAGTCAAGAAACGTAGACCAAAGGTTTCATAACCTCGAAGTCGAAGTCGTGTCAGGAAGGTTACTTACTTATAAGTCCTGACTAAAGGAAATCCTAACTGACCAAACTAGAGGAACGTCAGGTTCCCTGAGAGTTCTCAGAAGAGGTTGTGGTATCAAGTTTTCGTAGTTAAGAAGGTGTGAGTCGAAAGAAATACCAGGTTGAGAGTGTAGGTATGTACTGATGACCTTTTTGGTATCGAAACTGATTTACCTGCGAACAATCGTTTCATTACAGAGACGAAAAATTACACAACGGATCCAATCAGTATCGAAAAGAAGGTTCCTTGTTCGTAGAAAATTAAAGTACCGAAGTCAGTGGTAGAGGTCACTAAAACCTCAGGTCCTTTTATTTCAGACAGTCACAAAGGTAACAAAGGGGTAGACAAACGGTACTTCACTACCCTGACCTACGGAACTACAATCAAAAGACTTACAACTCAAAATTCGGTCGAAAAAGCGAGAGGAGAAAGTGAAAGTAGTTCTCCGAGAAATCAAGAAGAAACAAAAGACGGTATTCTCACCACAGTAGACACATAGAATTCAATAACTATAAAAAGGGGCGTCAGAACTAAGATCGAACACGAAGTAGGTAGGACCGTAAAGCATACTATATTAGACTTCAATTTATCCGTCCCACTGTTATATGTCGGAACCGTGTGACGAAAGGGTTAAACCTTGGTCATGTAACAAGGAACAGACCAAGATTGACAAGGAAAAAGTAGACATATATCTAAAGAGTCCACCGTCCATTCCACCAGACCATAAGGGTAGAGAACTTCTCAAAAGGTGTCAACCAACACTAGGTATATCAGTTTCCGAACCCCATCAGTTATTTTTTCTTTATCTACAAAAAGACCTTGAGAGAACGAAAAAGTTACTAGGTCACCTACAACCGTTAAACTAGAGACCAAGGAGACGGAAAAGATTTAGGTTAAACTTGTGGGCCTTCAAGAGTCAAGAACATGACAACTTCGGACCGAACCGTTTAAAACTCGTAATGAAACGATCGTACACTCTACTCACGTTAACACACCATCAAACTTGTAATAAACCGTAACGAAAAAACCCCCCCAACCTAACTTTTGACTGAAAAAGGTCAGGACACCGGTGACGATTCAAAAGGTTTAAACGACTGTATAACTTACGTCGGCAAATTGTTGTAGTAGAAAGTCCTAGACTTTATCGGGTTGATCTTAAGGTAGTGAAGACGATCGAAACAAGCATCACTACGAAGGATTCCGGGTGAACTCAAATGTAAGGTCTTACAGACCGAGATCCACTCACTAGTGTGGTAGCACTAATAGACCCAGCACTTCTAGAAAAAACATGTCAAGAAGACACATAAGAACGGTGGAGAAGAATTATAGAAGACGAAGACAATCCAGGTATGATAAAGACAGGAAATAACACGAGTAGAAACGTACTTTGTAAGGGAACCATAGAGATTAAAAGAACTTCTCTAGAGATCTGAAAGGGTAAGATAGCAAAAGGAGGTAAAGAAACGTAACTAGTGACTCCTACCGAAAGAATAGAGAGGATCGAGACGTAAGTTTACTTGTATAGAAAGGAAAAGAGAAAACGGAAATCTAAGAGAAGAAAAGAGTAGATAAACATTCCAGAGTAGTCTGTTGGTTAAACGGGAAACCGTAAATAAAAAGAACCCCTAACAGAACTAGTGGCGAGGACATGTTACAGTGTTTGGAGATAGGTATCAAGAAGTCCGTGAGACAGATAGTCTGGATTAGGGAACTTAGATAAACAGTGAAGGTGACATATTAGTATTCCCTAAACTAAATCTAGTACGGACTTTCCAGATTAAAAAGACATTATTAATAATAAAACTTTATAATTCTTTAATTTTTATTAAATGAATAAAACGACAAAAACACAAAACAATTTATACTTTTATAAATCCTTTTAAACAAAGAAAAGAAAAAAATTATATCTTCATATCAACCAAACCCGAAGGGTCCCCCGAGTCCCCATTTTTTAGGTGGACGGTTACGGTTACCTCTACGTCCTCCACACCGAAATTAGGGGCCCAGTACGTCTAGGAGACCTCCTCCTTTACCGTTGGGTGAGGTCGTGAAAGTGGACCCTTTAGAGTACCTGTCTCCTCGGACCTCTAAATGGGAGACATCCCAACGTTTCTTATCCTGCGTTGACTCGTTCGTTCGTTTATCAACTAAATATATACTTTCCTGAAAAATCTCCGACAAAACCTTAGAGACAGAGAGTTGTGATAAAAAATTTTATTCCAAAATTTAAGAAGTTAAAAGTATAGTATCCCCAAAATTATTAAATAAAAAACCTTAATCAATTCCTGATAACATATCGTTAATAACTAACTTTTTATTTTCTACAAGACAAACTTTATAACACGAGTCTTAAAACTTCTATCACAGGTGAGTAACCTCATAGGTCACTTCTCTAAAATGACCTTTAAGTCCCATAGTAATAATACAGATGTCTTTTATTAATCTAAACAGAACACCGTACCCGTAATGATAGACTTTGTTTCATACATATCCATAATTCTGGGACTTTTTTGTGAAAAACATCCAGTAAAGGGTGGGGAGGGGTATTAAATAATATTTTCTAAAGGTTTGTATTCAACTTTCTCAGAATGTTATTTGTGGTGTTTCTAATATGTCAATTAAACACGACATAAACAAATAGTATACAACAGTTAGGTGGAGAGAGAGAGGTAAGTAGGTTTTGAGGTGGAATAAAAAAATTTTGAAAAATGAAACATGACCCCATATCGGTTAATTGTTTGTTACACTATCAGAGTCCACTTGTTACTTCCCCGAGTCGGTAAACATATGTACATAGGTAAGAGGCGGTGTGAGGGCAGGGTAGGTCCGACGACGTATCGTCCCTCGTCTTAAGGTACACGATATGTCACCAAGGAACAACCAATAGGTAAAATTTATGTCGTCACACATGGACGGGTAAGGTTTGAGGAATTGATAAGGAAGGGGTCTGGGAAGGGGAGTCGTTGACATTCAAACAAGAGACACTCAGAGAAAGACAAAGTAGTCAAGTAAACATAGTAAAGAAAAGTCTAAGGTGTATATTCCTTACAGGATCTGAAGAGGAGACGGACTGACTGAAGTGAGTCATACTGTCAGAGAACACAGACTCACAGAGGACACCTCCATACCCAATCGTCACCAGACGGTGTCCCCGTCCCCGAGGCCCACGACGTCTGGACCCATACCGTATTCGGGAGAACTTCCTCCATAGGTAATTGGGGTGGTATCTCGCTGGTCTTGAATGTATCCTGACCCTTTGTTTGAGAACCGCCCGTGTTTGTCTTGAAACACTCGTGGTCCTGGATCCTCTTTGCTCGTCACTAGGGTGTTCTCTGACTGGGTCTGAACGGACATTCACAGGTCCTCAGAGGCCGTCTCCACACCCGACCGCCACCGGACGACGTCCCGGCCCCCGTGACTCACATCGTCATGTACGTACCCTAGAAAACTTCCTCCAGCGACAATAGGAGTAATGGAGGTGGGTATTAAATTTCCCTTCAGTGAGTCAGTACAGGCTGAAAAACGTTGTCGGACGGTCCGAGAGGAAGGTACCCTAAGAGGTCCGTTCTCATGACCTCACCCAACGGTAAAGAAAGAGGTCCCCTAGAAGGTCTGGGTCCCTAACTTGGACCCAGAGGACGTAAGGTCCGTCTACGAAATTGGAGACTCGGTGGTCCCTTCGGGTTGGTTCAAAGTCAAGTCAATTCAAGTCAAGTTAACGAGACAGTACAGACTAAGAAACGCTGGGGTACTTAACGTCGTGCGGTCCGGAGGGACAGATAGTGGTAGAGGGCCTCAAGTGAGTCTAAGTGCAGGTAGCCTCAGTCACTACGGTAGGTCGGTAGAGTAGGAGTCAGCAGGGGAAGAGGAGGACGGGGGTTAGGGAGGGTCGTAGTCTCAGAAAAGGTTACTCAGTTGACAAGCGTACTCCACCGGTTTCATGACCTCAAAGTCGAAATCGTAGTAAGGAAGGTTTCTTTAGGGTCCCGACTAGAGGAAATCTTACAGGACCAACCTAGAGGAACGTTAGGTTCCCTGAGAGTTCTCAGAAGAGGTTGTGGTGTCAAGTTTTCGTAATAAAGAAACCACGAGTCGGAAGAAGTGTCAGGTTGAGAGTGTAGGTATGTACTGATGACCTTTTTGGTATCGGAACTGATCTAGCTGGAATCGACCGTTTCATTACAGAGACGAAAACTTATACGATAGATCCAACGAGTATTGAAAAGAAGGTTCCTCATTCGCAGAAAATTAAAGTACCGACGTTAGTGGTAGACGTCACTAAACCTCGGGGGGGGTTTTATTTCAGTCTGTGACAAAGGTGACAAAGGGGTAGATAAAGGGTACTTCACTACCCTGGCCTACGGTACTAGAAGCAAAAAACTTATGACTCGAAATTCGGTTGAAAAAGTGAGAGGAGAAAATGAAAGTAGTTCTCCGAAAATCGAAAGGAGAAGTCAAAGACGGTATTCTCACCACAGTAGACGTATAGACTCCACTGACTATAAAGAGGGCCGTTAGAACTAAGGTCGAACGCAAAGAAGGTCAGGTCGTAAAGAGTTCTACATAAGACGTATATTCAATTTATTCGTCCCACTGTTATATGTCGGAATTGAATGAGGAAAAGGATAAACCCTGGTCAGACAACAAGGTACAGGTCAAGATTGACAACGAAGGACCGGACGTATGTCTAAAGAGTTCTCCGTCCAGTCCACCAGACCATAAGGGTAGAGAACTTCTTAACAGGTGTCAAATAACACTAAGTGTGTTAGTTTCCGAAACTGTATCAGCTATTTCGTCTTTACCTACAAAAAGACCTTGAGAGAACGAAAAAGGTACTAGGTCGGCTACAACCGTTAAACTAGAGACCAAGGAGACGGAAAAGATTTTGGTCGAACTTGTAGTCCTTCAAGTACCAAGTGTATGACGACTTCGGACCGAACCTCTTAAAACTTGTAATGAAATGATCGTACACTCTACTCACGTTAACACACCATCAAACTCGTAAGAAACCGTAACGGAAAGAAACCTTAACCTTACTTTTGACTGGAAAAGGTCAGGACACCGGTGACGACTCAAAAGGTTTAAACGACCGTATAACTCACGTCGTGAAAGTATCGTAGTAGAAAGTCCTAAACTTTATCGAGATGACCTTAAGGTAGTGGAGGTGATCGAAACAAGTATCACTACGAAGGATTCCGGGTGAACTGAAATGTAAGGTCCTACAGACCGAGATCTACTCACTAGTGTGGTAGCACTAATAGACCCAGTACTTCTAGAAAGAATGTGTCAAGAAGACACATAAGAACGGTAGAGAAGAATTATAGAAGACGAAGACAATCCAGGTTTGGTAAAGACAGGAAATAGCTCGGGTAAAACGTACTTTACAAGGGAACCATAGAGATTAAAAAAACTTCTCTAGAGATCATAAAGGGTAAGATAACAAAAGGAGATAAAGAAAAGTAACTAACGACTTCTTCCGAAAGAATAGAGAAGAACGATAAGAAACTTTGAGACGTAAGTCTACGAATATAGAAAGGAAAAGAGGAACCGAAAAGTGAAGAGAAGAAAAGTGTCGATAACTATTCCGAAGGGGTCTGTCGGTAAAACGAAAAAACGTAAAGAAAAGGTACCCCTACCAGAACTAGGAACAGAGGACATGTTACAGTGTTTGGAGTAAGGTATCAAGTTGGTATCAAACCGGGGTCCATTTATTCTCCCTCCCTTATGTCGGGGTGAGTAGTTGTCTTTTAACCTAATTTCTAAATGACCTGTACCGGGTCGGGTAGTCTTGTTCTGGGTCAAAGTCAGTCAGAGAGGGTAGTCCTTCGAAGGTGTTCGGAGATCAGTACAGACTGAGAAACGATGGGGTACCTGATATGTCAGATACTTTAAGAGATCCGGTTTTATGACCTCACCCATCGGAAGCGGAAGAGGTCCCCTAGGAGGGTTGGGTCCCTAGCTTGTTCAGAGTGCGTAACGTCCGCCTAAGAAATAGTCGACTCGGTGTTCCCTTCGGGGGATAGTCTCCCGTCTGTCTAACTTTTGGTGTTAGTGTCCTTTGATTGGTTAGACTAGCGTACCTGGTGTCGGAACAGATTGAGTTACTTTGATACTCGGTACGGTACATCCCGGTGGGTTCTACCTGCCCAGTACCACCTCTCAAGACTGTTTTGTACCAGGTAACCTCTTCCCTTACCGTTCGGTGAAGTAATAAGAACGGAGCTCTTGGGGTACTTATCGTACTTTTTTGTTTTTCTATCCTGTGACTTTCTTGAAGGGTCCAACCATCCACGGGTTTTACGACGACCTCTAGTCACCTCTTTATTGAGGTCTTTCTTAATTCTCTGCCTCGGTTTCGTTTTTGTTGTGGGTCAACACCTACACTGACCACTACCTTCATTTTAGACCACGACATTCCCGTTATAACGTAGTCAAGTCAAGATAGCGAGTAAGCACAGACTCAGAAACGCTGGGGTACTTAGCGTCGTACGGTCCAGAGGGACAGGTAGTGGTTGAAGACTTCAAATGAGTTTGGGTATAGGTAGCTCAGCCACTACGGTAGGTCGGTAGAGTAGGAGACAGTAGGGGAAGAGGAGGACGGGGGTTAGGGAGGTACGTAGTCTCAGAAAAGGTTACTCAGTTGAGAAACGTAGTCCGTCAGTTTGATAACCTCAAAGTGGAAGTCGTAGTCAGGAAGGTTTCTTGTGAGTCCTGACTAGAGGAAATCTTACCAGACCAACCTATAGGAACGTCAGGTTCCCTGAGAGTTCTCAGAAGAGGTTGTGGTGTCAAGTTTTCGTAGTTAAGAAGCCACGAGTCGGAAGAAGTGTCAGGTTGAGAGTGTAGGTATGTACTGGTGACCTTTTTGGTATCGAAACTGATCTACCTGGAAACAACCGTTTCATTACAGAGACGAGAACTTATACGATAGATTCAACCAGTATTGAAAGGAAGGTTTCTCACTCACTCACTCACTCACTTCAGCGAGTCAGCACAGGCTGAGAAACACTGGGACACCTGACATCGGGTGGTCCGAGGAGTCAGGTACCCCAAGAGGTCCGTTCTTATGACCTCACCCAACGGTAAAGGAAGAGGTCCCCTAGAAGGGTCGGGTCCCTAACTTGGGTCCAGAGGACGTAACGTCCGTCTACGAAATTGAAGACTCGGTGGTCCCTTCGGGGTTTCTTATTCGTGGAAAATTAATGTACCGACGTCAGTGGTAGACGTCACTAAAACCTCGGGGGGTTTTATTTCAGACTGTGACAAAGGTGACAAAGAGGTAGATAAACGGTACTTCACTATCCTGGTCTACGGTACTAGAAGCAAAAGACTTATGACTCGAACTTCGGTTGAAAAAGGTGAGAGGAGAAAGTGAAAGTAGTTCTCCGAAAAATCAAGGAGAAGTGAATGATGGTATTCCCACCACAGTAGACGTATAGACTCCACTAACTATAAAGAGGGTCGTTAGAACTAAGGTCGAACGTAAAGAAGGTCAGGTCGTAAAGAGTTCTACATGAGACGTATATTCAATTTATTCGTCCCACTGTATGTCGGAACTACATGAGGAAAAGGATAAACCCTGGCCAGACAACAAGGTACAAGTCAAGATTGACAACGAAGGACTGGACGTATATCCAAAGAGTTCTCCGTCCAGTCCACCAGACCCTAAGGGTAGACAAAGTCTTAAAAGGTGTCGAGTAACACTAGGTGTGTCAGTTTCCGAAACCGTATCAGTTATTTACAAAAAGACCTTGAGAGAACGAAAAAGGTACTAGGTCGCCTACAACCGTTAAACTAGAGAACAAGGAGGCGGAAAAGATTTTGGTCGAACTTGTAGACCTTCAAGTACCAAGTGTATAACGACTTCGGACCGAACCTCTTAAAACTCGTAATAAAATGATCGCACACTCTTCTCGTTATAACGTATCCTTGGACTTTACAATCCAGGTACTTAGTTCCGTTTAACCTCCATCAGTTTGTCCTCTACCGTTCTCACTTGTAACTGTAAAATCCTTAGTCGCTTGATTTTACCTGACCTTACCCACTTAAATTGAGTCTACTGGTATTAATGACACCCGTTCTTAGGGAATCTTCTTTACCTCATCGGTAGTATCAGTTGTTTTCTCAGACTTTACGTCATGAACCTACACTAGAGTTTTTACTACCTTACTAGAGACAAACAAAGGTTCCGTTTGGTAAGTTATAGTGTCATTAGGTTCAGGTACGGGGCTGGTCATTACGACTTCTTCGACTCCAACTTACCAAGATACTTCTGGATATTTTGGAAGATCTTGATTGTGGGGGTTTTCTATTGAAAAAGTAGTATCCCCTGACCTTACGTTTTCATCCCTCAGTTCTTTATGGACTTCATTATCCGTTTAAACTGGAACCTCATGTCTTACTTCGTCCCGTTTCGGATTATCTCAAAACGGTTTTCTTGTGTAACCAGCATCGTTTCTGGGAATAGGTTGTTGTGTTCTCTTCTGAGATGTGTATCTGTAGTGGTCTACCAGTAATGACTTTAGTCTAACTAATATACGAAACGTCGGTTTCTACCTCTTCGAGATATGTCAGTCGTTTTTGTTCTGGTCCTCGACTGACACCGAGTCTAGTACTTGAGGAATAACGGTTTGAGTCTGAATCTAAATTCTTTCATCCCTTTGGGCGATCTGGTAAGTCCATACCGGATTTAGTTTAGGGAATACTAATATGCCACCTTCACTGTTTATCTAAGTTCCCTAATCCAGACTATCTGTCTCACGGACTTCTTGATACCTTACTCCAAATACTGTGACATGTCCTTCCTACTAGTTTTGTTAGGGGTTCTTTTTATTTACGGTTTTCCGTTTAACCAACAGACTCCTGCGGAATGTTTATCTACTCTTTTCTTCCCTTAGATTTCCGTTTCCTCTTTTCCTTTCTATACGGGTAAACTTACGTGTCGAGGTTTCTTATCGTTCCTCTCTATTCTGTCACTAGTTACGTTTCTTGAACTCCTTTTGTTATCTTACCCTTTCAGATTAAAAGAAGTTCTTTTAATCTCTATGGTCCCTTACAAAGTACGTTTCTACCCGTGTTATTTCCTGTCTTTACCATACCTGGATTGTCTTCGTCTTCTATAATTCTTCTCCACCGTTCTTATGTGTCTTTTTGACATGTCTTTTCTAGAAGTGCTGGGTCTATTAATGCTACCACACTAGTGAGTGGATCTCGATCTGTAAGACCTTACGCTTTAGTTCACCCGGAATCCTTCGTAGTGATACTTGTTTCGATCGTCTCCACTACCTTAAGGTCATCTCGATAAAGTTTAGGACTTTCTACTACGACACTTTCACGACGTGAGTTATACGGTCATTTAAACCTTTTGAATCGTCACCGGTGTCCTGACCTTTTCCAGTCAAAAGTAAGGTTAGGGTTTCTTTCCACTACGGTTTCTTGCGAGTTTGATGGTGTGCTAACGTGAGTAGAATGTGCAATCATTTCATTTCGAGTTTTAAGAGGTTCGGTTCGAAGTTGTCACTTGGTACTTGGAGGTCTACAAGTTCGACCTAAATCTTTTCCGTCTCCTTGGTCTCTAGTTTAACACTTGTAGACGACCTAGTAACTCTTTCGTTCTCTCAAGGTCTTTTTATAGATGAAGACGAAATAACAGATACGGTTTCGGAAACTAACACACCTGGTGTTGCTTGACACCTTTTAAGAAGTTCTCTACCCTTACGGTCTGGTGGACTGGACGGAGAATTCTTTAGACATACGTCCAGTCCTTCGTTGTCAAACTTGACCTATACCTTGTTCTCTGACCAACGTTTAACCCTTTCCTCATGCAGTTCCGATATATAACAGTGGGACAAATAAATTGAATATACGTCTCATGTAGAACTCTTTATGACCTGACCTACTTCATGTTCGACCTTAGTTCTAACGGCCCTCTTTATAGTCATTAGAGTCTATACGTCTACTGTAGTGGGAACACCGTTTTTCGCTTCTCCTTGATTTCTCGGAGAACTACTTTCACTTTCTCCTCTCACTTTTTCGACCGAATTTTGAGTTGTAAGTCTTTTGATTCTAGTACCGTAGACCAGGGTAGTGAAGCACCGTTTATCTACCCCTTTGTCACGTTTGTCACTGTCTGAAAGAAAAGAACCCGAGGTTTCAGTGACGTCTACCATTGACGTCGGTACTTTAATTCTCTGAGAACGAGGAACCTTCTTTTGAATACTGGTTGAATCTGTCGTATAATTTTTCGTCTCTGTAATGAAACGACTGTTTCCAGGTAAATCAGTTTCGATACCAAAAGGGTCATCAGCACATACCTACACTCTCAACCTGATATTCCTTTCGACTCGCGACTTCTTGACTACGAAAACTTGACACCACAACCTCTTCTGAGAACGCTCAGGGAACCTGACGTTCCTCTAGGTTGGTCACGTAGGATTTCCTTTAATCAGGACTTATAAGTAACCTTTCTGACTACGACTTAGACTTTGAGGTTATGACACCGGTGGACTACACTTCTTGACTGAGTAAACTTTTCTGGGGCTACGACCCTTTCTAACTTCCTCCCTCCTTTCCCCCTACCGTCTTCTAGTCCACCAACCTACCGTAGTGATCGAGTTACCTGTCCTCAGACTCATTTGAGGTACTCAACCACTACCTGTCCCTCCGGCCTCACTACGTCAGGTACCCCAAGGTTTCTCAGCCTGTACTGACTCACTGACTTGACTTGACTTGACTTTACAACCGTTATACCGGTAAGTACAAAGACGTTTATCGTAATAAAGTAGGAGAAATTACCGACTTATTGTAAGGTAATATGTATACATGGTATATGATAGGTAAGGACCAGTTACCTGTAAATCCAAGAAAGGCACAGAACCGATAACACTTGTTACGACGTTACTTGTAATCTCACGTACATAGGAAAACCTGGTACAAAACAAAGGACAATATACGGGTCCTAACCCTAATGTCCCAACATACCATCGAGATTAACATCAAAAACTTCCTGGGAGGTAAGACAAAAAGTATCACCGACATAGTCAAATACGATGGTTGTCACATCCTCCCAAAGGAAGGGATATATGGGAGAAGTGCTAATATAACAAATACCTAAAAAAGTAGTAACGGAAAGACCTACGGGTGGAATAAAAGACTATACAATGTTTCATTATGTAAAGTAGTCAATCTAAATGAAGTAATACGTAAGTAATTGACCTCAGGTCACAAATAAATCTCAGAAAAAAATTCACCTCCCACTTAAAACGTGATATTCACCATGATAAGTCACTTCACAAAAAAAAAAAAAAAACTATATAGGTATGTGGACAAATTGGGTTTGGGGATAGTTCCAAATCTTATAACGGTAGTTAGGTCTTTCAAGAGAGTACGAGGAAGAGTGAATCTGAGATAGAGGACGTTGTGACCACACTAAAAAAAGGTGACACCCCAACAAAAAAGACGAGAACGTCCCGTAAAAACTGTTGTGACCCCATTTAAGACCAAGAACGGGGTTTGGTTCATCCGGTTAGTATAGTCACGGGGATTTACCCCTAGAGAGTCCTTGTCCGCTTTTCGTTCTCACCCACTTTTCGTCTTAACCACCTGTCTTCGGAATTTTCGGTCACTAAGATTCTACCACAGGTCACTTTTAAGATCCGCTCACCGCTTAACTATCTCCCTAAGACCCTCCTCCCTGGGAGTACATCCACCCACCTAGAACTGCCGTAATACGATTCACTTTATTTAGTTTGTCTTTTACTGTTTATGATATGATAGAGTGAATAGACACCTTATATGTTTGTGTGTGTATTTTTGTTTTGTCTTTACTTCGTTTTTTGTCGGTGTGAGTGTCTTTTTCTCTAGTCTAAACACCAATAGACTCCACTTCACAACACCCTTCCCCTTGACCTCCTTCCACCAGTTTTCCAGGTTTTAAGGTGAATATTCTATTTATTCATACTCCTAAATTACATGTTGTACTACTGATACGAAGGGACTATCGAGTCAACCATTTCTTAGGTGGACGTTACGTCCTCTGGGACCAAGCTAAGGACCCAGTCCTTATAGTTGACCTCTTCCTTATCCGATGGGTGAGGTCATAAGAACTCGAAGGGAACACCGAGTCGATCAGGGGGTCACTCTCTCTGGACCCAAGCTAGACCCAACCCTTCTAGGGCACCTCTTCCCTTTCTGATGGGTCAGGTCATAAGACCGGACCTCTTAAGGTATTTGACATATCAGGTACCCGAACGCTTCTCAACCTGTGCTGACTCTCTGAAAGTGAAAGTGCTACTGATATGAATCAAGACAACATGTTCCGTATTCTTTCAACAATTCTCTTATTCAGGATTATTAAGAATGACATCCCTCGTAAAAGAAAGAAAAAAAGAAAAGAAAAATAACGTTGACATACTCTTCTACCTACAATCGACTTTGATAACACCAGGAGTAAAGTGTTATATACATTTAGTTTGGTAGTACGACATACGGAATTTGAATATGTCTCTACATACAATTAATAAAGAGTTATTTGACCTTTTTGTTTATAGTTTTTCTTAATTTAACTCACTACGTGTACTTTCCTGAGATGTCTATATTCAATTGACTACGGGTAGATGGACCGAGATGCAACCCTCCGGTCCCTCCCCTTTTTTGTCTTTCGGATTGGTGTTCATTTGAATGGAAGAGTAAATAACTATTTGGTACTTATTCTAGTTAGAGTTGTAAGACAAAGACGAGAATATAAAAGGAACGTAATCTCAGTTTCACGTGTCTAAGAAGATCTAACAACAGGGTAGAGTAAAAACTGGGTTGTAACACAAAGTTTACTTACAGATGAAATGAGTGATCTATTCGGACACGAAACCAATAAATATTTCCTTATTTTTTCGTTTACTTGGGAGTATTCTCTCTGTAAATGAAAAGGAATTCTATAAACATTTACGTACGAGTTCTGAGACTCGTCTCTAGGTTTTTGTAATCCCCTCAAATCGGAGTCTCTCTAGTGTACAACTTCTTATTGTGAGTAAACCTATAGACACAAACGTATATTATCTTTCTGTCGGTTTGATGAATTAAAGTACTAAATATGAAACACTGATTAGTATCACTGCAAAGTGAATCGTAGTACTAGAACCAAAAATATCTTAATCCCTTAAAGGGAACTATTAGACCCAGAGGGTGGAACCGTTCAATTTCAGGTACCGGTTGTACTACCGTCTATAGACTCTTGGAACTTGACTCTCAACCTAACCTTTAGAGTCGAAGAAATGGTTCATCTCAGACCTCCATCAAAACAACGGGATTAACACAAATTAAGATATAGACTCCCCAAGATACTCAGAGATCAAAAGATTGTTCATTACAGTTGACATAAATAGAGTCAGAAGACGCATATCCGAAAGAACCAATTCACTAGAATGACAGAAGTCAGAGTAGGAGTTTTGGTGGGTAGTCAGTAGTCCCATACCAAACGTACCTCCTCGATATCCCTTGTCTCCAAAGACATCACAACTACAAAAATAACCTTTAAGTTAAGACCAAGAACCGGGACTCACGGAAAGAGAGGGACATAACAGACAGAAAAACTTCGACACCTTACACGATTGTTTATACGGTGTTCCTTTAACCTAAGTCACTGTCTTAGGGGTCCGGGATCAGTTACTGGACCTTGTCCGGACGGAACCCATAAGACCAGGGATTCTTCACCTACTAGGGGGTTTTGGACGTTGGTCCAGGACGGTGTACGACGACGTCGACGACCGTTTCGACGAACGACTCAGCAACAGAAAAAAGAACCAGACTGGTAACCTGGGACTCGGAACCTTGGTAGGGGAGTATGGACAAGACGAACTAAATCTAAGCACGTCGAGGTTTTCGTTAGAATGTGAGAACGGAGACTGTCAAAGAGAATTATATTTTTGTCTACGAGTCCTCGTTTCAACAAAAAAGATAAAATATAGTAATATAAAATTCTACTTAAAGACACCTGTAATTCTGTGACGATAGATGTAGACAAAAGTAGTAAATTAAAAGACGGTTTTTAAACAAACGAATGTACTAAAATTACCCGTTTTGATTTCGATACCAGAGGAGAGTGTGTTCCACCCGACCACTACAAGTAAAAGGTGACGGGAAAGAGGTAGGGAGACAGGACACTTGGGGTAGATTCTCAAGACAGAAAGTGAGACCTCCCTTTTGAAAATAAAAATTCAAAGAAAGAAAGAAAAAATTTATCTTCTGACCCCGAATTCCCTTTGTTTGAACGGATTTTCGAGACTAAACTAAAAGAAGAACTCGAACGAAAGAATGGAACTTCTAAGGGGTCTTTGTTGAAGTCTCTATACTTATGGATTTTAATACAAATTGAGAGAAAATACTTAAGGACTTTAATGACTCCACTATTCCCCGATCTTCATCATGAGGATGACCCACTAAGTAACAGGAGTACACTAAGGACGATTTAATCATTTCAATTTAGAGTATACTACTGTAGAGGTCCTCTGTGTTTCACGGTTGTTCGAGATCTTCTTAGGTGCTAAACAGACATAGATATCACCTTACCTTAAATAAGTAAATTTAGAGTAGGTAGGAACGATTCATAAAGAAATTTGTATGTTAGAATTCAACAATGATCAAAAGACGGTACAAAGATCCTAACCTCCTGCACACAGAGAAGGGTTCTCGAAGGGGACTTCTTGGAGTTGAAACCAACGAAGACATACAACACCGAGGTCACCTATGTCTGAGTTTCATACGATCCAAGAGTTGGGGACCTAAACTACTTGGTCTCTTCGATCAAGGTCTCCTTCGACCTTGATCCTTCCCCCGACATTTGACCCCTGGGACTGGGTTGACTTCTTCGACTAACGTAGTTCCTGTCCTCTTCCGGTTTGAACTGGTAGGTAAACCCTGTGGTTCGTTTCCTTGGTAAGTCCAATTACCAGACACCCTAACGGCCTCTCCAATCGAGACACCAAAATAGAAGATGGTCCACGACTTTGTGACCGGAAATACCACTAGTGTGGGAAGTACCATCCTTGAACCACCTAGGACTCTTGTACGGAAAACCTCCTCTATATTCCTTGTCCCACGTCGGAGATCCCCGTTCCATAACCTCACCTGGACCTCAAACCACCACTATCTCGATCTTTTGATCCAAGTCACTTCGTGAGACATCTCCCCAACAGACCCTCGTATTTACTTTTTCACCAGGAACTTTATAAACCAAGTTCATTATAAAAATGGTTAATGTTTTATTTATAGTATCGTGTTAGACACATTTGTCTAGTCAAGTCAAGTCAAGTCAGCGAGTCAGTACAGGCTGAGAAACGCTGGGGTACCTGACGTCGTACGGTCCGAAGGGACGAATAGTGGTTGAGGACCTCGAACGAGTTTAAGTACAGGCAACTCAGTCACTACGGTAGGTTGGTAGAGTAGGAGACAACAGGGGAAGAGGAGGACGGAAGTTAGAAAGGGTCGTAGTCCCAGAAAAGGTAACTCAGTCAAGACGTGTAGTCCACCGGTTTCATAACCTCAAAGTCGAAGTCGCAGTCAGGAAGGTCACTTACTTATAAGTCCTGACTATAGGAAATCCTAACTGACTAAACTAGAGGAACTTCAGGTTCTCTGAGAATTCTCAGAAGAGGTTGTGGCCTCAAGTTTTTGTAGTTAAGAAACCACGAATCGAAAGAAATACCAGGTTGAGAGTGTAGGTATGTACTGATGACCTTTTTGGTATCTAAACTGATTTACCTGGAAACAGTCGTTTCATTACAGAGACGAAAAGTTATACGACAGAACCAACCGGAATCTAAAAGAGGGTGCCTCGTTCGTAGAAAATTAAAGTACCGACGCAAGTGGTAGACGTCACTAAAACCTCGGGTTCTTTTATTTCAGACAGTGACAAACGTGACAAAGGGGTAGATAAAGGGTACCTCACTACCCTGGTCTACGGTACTAGAATCAAAAGACTTACAACTCGAAATTCGGTTGAAAAAGTGAGAGGAGGAAGTGAAAGTAGTTCTATAAGAAATCAAGGAGAAACGAAAGACGGTATTTATACCACAGTAGACGTATAGACTCCAATAACTATGAAAGGGGACATTAGAACTAATGTCGAACACAAAGTAGGTAGGACCGTAAAGTGAACTACATGAGACGTATATTCATGTTGAACTTTTTTCGAGTATCGTATCTTTTAGTGTTTCTCCTTTTATAGAAAGTACTAGGTTAATTAGTCTTTATTTATAACGAGTATTAACTATGTGTAAGAAGTTTAGAGAAAGAAACATTGAATTTCTAACCACAACGTATATATGAAACCTACAGAAAAATTATTATGTTTCAGGTATAACAATTAACGATTTGATAATATATAAAGAACTTCACTTTTAAAAGACCTAGTTTCCCCTCTGGGAACAACATATCTTGTATATATATCTAGATACTTCGTTATCAATCTTGACCTGTAACTTGTTGTCTGACCAAGGTTTATCCTTTTCCTCACGTAGTTCCGACATACAACAGTAGGACGAATAAATTGAAGATACGTCTCATGTAGTACTCTTTACGACCCGAACTTCTTCGTGTTCGACCTTAGTTCTAACGGTCTTCTTTATAGTTAGTGGAGTCTATACGTCTACTGTGGTGGGAATACCGTCTTTCACTTCTCCTTGATTTTTCGGAGAACTACTTTCATTTTCTCCTCTCACTTTTTCAACCGAATTTCGAGTTGTAAGTCTTTTGATTCTAGTACCGTAGACCAGGGTAGTGAAGTACCCTTTATCTACCCCTTTGTCACCTTTGTCACCGTCTGAATAAAAGACCCCGAGGTTTTAGTGACGTCTACCACTAACGTCGGTACTTTAATTTTCTGCGAATGAGGAACCTTCCTTTCAATACTGGTTGGATCTACCGTATAACTTTTCGTCTCTGTAATAAAACGGTTGTTTTCAGGTAGATCAGTTTCGATACCAAAAAGGTCACCAGTACATACCTACACTCTCAACCTGACACTCCTTTCGACTCACGGTCTCTTAACTACGAAAACTTGACACCACAACCTCTTCTGAAAACTCTCAGGGAACCTGACGTTTCTCTAAGTTGGTCAGGTAAGATTTCCTCTAGTCAGGACCCACAAGTAACCTTCCTACCTACGACTTCGACTTTGAGGTTATGAAACCGGTGGAGTACGTTTCTCAACTGAGTAACCTTTTCTGAGACTACGACCCTCCCTAACCCTCGTCTTTCTCTTCCCCTACTGTCTGCTACTCTACCGACCTACCGTAGTGACTGAGCTACCTACACTCAGACTCACTTGAGGCCCTCTACCACTACCTGTCCCTCCGGACCGCACGACAGTAAGTACCCCAGCGTTTCTCAGCCTGTACTGACTCACTGACTTGACTGACTTCACTACGGGTATCTTCGTCACAAAAGAGACAGGGACTATCCCGAAAAGACTCAGACTCGAAGTAGTCCCGTTCCAGTCTTACGTACCTGAGTCCCGTGTACAGTAAAACTTTCAAGGAACATAACCCCTTCCTTCTCAGGAAGTTCGAAGACCAGAACAGAACCGGTGGATGGACATATACTGGAATCCACTTATTGATGGAGACACCATAAACAAGAGAGTGGACGTTTTACTACAACTTAAAATATTAGAGGTCCGAGGGAACAGGAGTCATCGTCACTTTTATGACTTACTTAGTAGGTCTAAACTTTCGGTTTATAATTGTAGTTTGTGAACCATTTGAACCTGTCAGAAAGTCTTCTTCTAAGAACGACGTGTCTAGTTCTTCTTTCTACTGCAGACTTACGACCTTTTCTTTTGAGGGGGAGGAGGTGGAATAAATAAATAAGACTCAGTTCCTTATACCTTATGTTGAAATAAACCTTTTGACCGACTGGCTCTTTTACCGTCTGATTACAGAGTTTCATTGATAGAAGGGGGACAGATGAAATCTAGACTTTGTGGGTCTCCGACAGTGTAAGAGTTCTCAGTTACTGGTGAGGGGAAGAAAACACGAGAGGTGATACGACATGTCATGTAAGAGTAAAGTGTTTTAATTAAAGAACCAAGAGAAGGGGGGTGAAAAGGGGGGAGTATATTCGTCTACCCTTTTCCTGTTTTTACTTACTATTTCTTGTTTACGTTTTAGTATTCAGACTAAAAGTATAAAGTATACTTTTATACCTTAAAGCACTTACTTAGGTCTGTCGTTGTCTCCCTTACCCGACGACCACCGGTCCGACTTTACCTGATGTTTTTCGGTACCTCCCCCGAATACAAGACCGGGAAGAGTCCCGACGGTGAAAACGAGTCTGAGTTTGTGATCCTGATAAAGAATCGAAAGACACGACGTCGTTCCGTGTATCACGTCAGACCACCAACTTAGTTAAGAAGGACCAACCAACCCGGTTGTTTCCTTACTAATCAAGAAAAGAGAACCACGTCGACTCAACGATAAATTTTTACGAAAATCGTGAATCTTATTTCGTCATACATGTTCTTTGGTCACCCTTGGACCCCCTCCCCCTTCGTCCGTAAGTGTCCCGATTAAATAAAGTTTAGTGTGGGTCCTTTAGGTCAAATAGATTTGTTTAGGACCCGGTCCTCAATCCCGTCTCCCTCTCTTTGGGACTCGTCGGTGTTTTATCATTCGTAACGTCTCGACCTATTTCGTCCTAACCCTCTGAGTTACTGACAAATTTAATAATATCTTACATTTGAGTAGCCTACTGTAGATTAGACCGGTATAAAGGGAGTTAATAAAGTGGGGTCGTCCCAAATGAAAGGGTAGTCATGACCTAGTGTCTCGACAGTCGACCGCAAAAACTTCCCACTAAACAACGAGATTACTACTATGACTTTAGACAAATACCAACAAATAGATTCCCAGTAGAAAGAAGACTCCGTCAAAAGAGGAGGACCCTAAAATAAACCCGTCGAGAAAATTTAAGGGATTTGTCTTGTTGACAGTCCCAAAATATTTCTCATTTATAAGACAGGTACAATTAAAATACTGGATACTGATATAGAATCAATAACTCGGTTGACACCATTATTACTACGAAATAAATAACTTCTACAAAATTTCAAATGGTTTGTGTAAGTTTACATAATAAAGTGTACCGTTAATATATATGAAATCATATATATTAATATATATATATTATATATATATATATGACATTTGAAGACCGTCAAATATTATACGGTCTTTGACAAGATTCGTTGTTCTACACCGCTGATGAAAATAGAGGTAAAATGTCCACTCCAATATCTCCGTGTCTTCCAATTCGTTGGACGGATTTCCGTGTGTCGACCATTAGTGTGACTCCCGTCCCCGTACTCTCGTCGTATCACGTCTCGTCACGAATCGTCTCAAGAATCGGCTTCAAGGGACCACCAAGTCTGCCATTTCTTAGTAGGACGTTACGTCTTCTGACCCCAAACTGGGGACCTAACTGTTCCAGAAAGACCTCTTCCCTTACCGATAAGTAAGATCACAAGAACAGACGTCTTAAGGTGTCTGTCTCCTCGGATTTCTCGATATATCAGGTGCCCCAGCGTTCCTCAGGATGTTCTGGCTCATCAAGAAAGTGAAAGTGAAGACAATCTCATTTCCCTTACTTATACATGAAGGTCTTCTGAAACTTAAATTTAGTTACTGAGTCCTCCGAGTTACAAAGTAAATTTAACATACAAAAAGAATATTAAAACCCATGTTAGACGTGAGAAAGTGACTTAAACAAAATCAGGTTTAGATGTAGTTTATAAGACTTCCTTCGACTACAAGGTCCTACGTGAAACAAATAGAACTCCGAAGAGTAACGAGACTGTATGACGAGTGACCCGTGGCGACCCTCGTATGCAGAAGGTTAAACTCTTAAGGCCTATAGTACCTCTGTAGTGACCTGACACTCAGTCCTCTCTTGATCCCGGAGCTAAGTCACAACGATCACCCATGGACACCCAGCCCAGGTACTTGTTTGGGGTACATGAAGTCTCGAGTTTCAAAGAACATATTCTTCACTCCTAACCTAGTCTCGTCAACAAGAATGTGATCGGAGGACTTTGAGGAGTCGAAGATCTGTCTACCTCTTTCCTCGTTTCCACTTCCGGGGAATAGTGGAGACAATGTATGAATGTAAAGCTCGGAAGACCACTCTAAATACGTCAGGTCAACTTAGAGTGAGTAAAGTTTATACATTTGTTTTTGTAAACCCTTTTCGATTGTTTACTTGTTCTACTAAAGATTCCGGTTAGATCGGATTCTTAGATTTCTCTCACCGGTTTCAGATGAGGAATCTAAAGAAAATTTTTTTTTAGAATTTTTAAAAAAAATAATCTCATATTAACAAAATGTTAAAACACAATCAAAGACAACATGTTGTTTTGCTTAGTCGATATAGGAGAGGAAGTCGCAGGGAGAATAGTGTGGGGTCGGGTAGGGAAATCCGGTAGTGTCTCGTGGCTCGACTCGAAGGACACGGGATATTGTCGAAGGGTGAACCGGACTAGATCCAAGTGAACCCTTTACAGAAGTGACACATTTACCACTAATCAATAAAACAGAACAGTACGAAATCCGTTACAGGGGACCCGAAAGGAAAAGTACCGGTTTAGATCTACTAAACGCAAAGAAAACCTTCACCCTGACCCTAAGTCAATCTCGTAATGTCCAATGACAGTAAAACCAAGAATACGAACACAGAAAATTCTTATAGTGTGTCGAGACACACACAATCAGCGAGTCAGTAGAGACTGAGAAACGCTGGTGTACCTGACATCGGGAGGTTCGAAGAAACAGTTACCCTAAAAGGTCCATTCTTATGACCTTTCTTAAGAAATCCAAGTCATTCTTCGGTAAAGGAAGAGGTCCCTAGAAGGACTGGGTCCCTAGTTTGACCCAGAGGACGTAACGTCCGTCTGAGAAATGGTAGACTCGGTGGTCCCTTCGGACCCTGATTTACGGTAAGAATTTTCTGATTCCTCTTCCGGTACCGTGGGATGAGGTCACGAGAACGGACCTTTGAGGGTACCTGCCTCCTCGGACCATCCGACGTCAGGTACCCCAGCGCTTATCAGTCTGTACTGACTCGCTGAAATAAAGTGAAAAGTGAAAGTACCTAACCTCTTCTTTAACCGTTGGGTGAGGTCACAAGAACGGACCTCTTAGGGTCCCTGCCACCTCGGACCACCCGACGGCAGATACCCCAGCGTGTCTCAGTCTGTACTGACTTCGCTGAATCGTCGTCGTCGCTCTCTGATTCTATTGTCTAACCTAATTTTTGGTTTTTGTTCATATAATACGGACGTCCTTTATCTGGAATTTATGTTTCTATGTCTTTAAAACTTTTTTTTTTTTTTACTACCTTTTCTAGACTACATTTTAGATTTCATCTGGTTTTATCGATACGATTGTCGTCACCCGTTTCATTTATTTTTCGGGTCTTCACAATGACATCGGTTTCTCCCTATCGACTACCACTATTTTACAGTTAGGTAGTCCCTTTGTCTCGTTAAGATTTCCATATATATTAGGTGTCTCGGAGTTTTATAAAAATTTTTACTGATTTAAATTCCCTTTTCATTTGTTTAGGTGTTTAGACCTTATGAGTTTTCAGAGTCCTACATCGAGAACCCTTATAGTTCCTATTTGATATGAAATAAACATACAACAAAATAATACGTGTTTCATAAGAAAAACGAAACGTATTAAGGAAAATTCATTCTTTCTTCCATACTTCATTCCGAAGACGACATGTTGTTTCACTTAATTGATATACCTATCTATATAGGAGAGGAAGAGTATGAAACGATACTTATATGTGTAATAGAAGGGTCTCTTGAGATAGATATACGTCACTTACTCGCAGAAATAAAGAAACAGGAACAAAAAAAGGGTGGTCTGGAGTCCACGTCTCTTAACTGATTAAATATAAGGAATTAAGTTCCGTGTGACAGTAGTAGGTATGTCCCGACGAAATGACAAATTTAAATAAGGTAAAGAGGGGAAGAAAAAGTTAAAGATGAGGATGAGTCAGAGTTTTAAGATGGAAGGACAGACGAGAGGAGCTCATAGGACCCTTGTTGTTAAAAGTCTTAGAGAACTATCATTCCAAGGTGAAATATAAAACGGTTACTCTTCGTGAATAATTTCTAAACCTTCCTTTTTATCTACGTCCCCAGTAATTAAAGGGAGGTAGGGACCGTACGTCTATAGTCCTAAATCTGTCTACTCTAAAATGGTGTAAAATGACGTAGTCGACGCTTGAAGTTGTCACTAAAGGACGTCCATGACTGAACCGATTGTCTTTGAAGGATGAAGAGACTCTCCATCTCGTAGGAAGAAACTGAAAACGAGAAGTAGTCGAGATAGTTAAAAATTGTGTCGTAAAAGAGACAATTCAGGAAAGAACTAACTTTATGCATCACACGATCACAAAAGGACTGGTTTATATTGACTATTTTATAAACCATATTCATCACCGACGTCCTTTGTATATAGAAGTATATACCTTTCGACCCTAAGTAATATACCAGATGAATTATAAACTTTCGTCACTACAGTACTAACCGTCACTGTATCTATAAATATAAGATACCGTATTGGTTTTTGTAATGAATTTACTAGTGGACAACAACGGTTGTAGTTCAAAAGACAACTTCTTTTCTGAATCCCACTGGTTCGCTGACAACGTCAGTCAACCCTGATACTCAACCCTGCTACGGAATACTGATAATATCTCTCAAATTTATAGACTAATTTCGTGTCAATCCCTTAGTCCCTTAAATCTACTGACTCAATTTTATTGGATAATCTATAACACCGATGTCCCGATTACACATTTTCAGTATAGGTGTGAAACTAGGACGTAGAGTATCTTAATGTAGTATCCAACTTAAGTATCGGAACGATACGGGATACACTGTCAATACTGTAACGGAACGTTTCTCTCCCTGGTATTTCTCACCCAACCCTTATACACCATTTCCAACCTACTTAGACCAATGGAATTTCGGGGTATAGATCGACTGTGAGAGAAGGATCGTCCAGAAGGGAGGGACAGACTCCTCCGATCAAAAGAGAACAACTTTTTCGGACACTATTAGAATGGACCTCGTCAAGAGAATATTCATCTAGGATCAAAAGGAACTCTGAACAAAGATGCTTAGGAGTAAATGGTCGGGTCATATGAGGTCCCCCTGTTCATGTTCAGACTAACCCTTCTCTATCGAATACGAGGGACTAGGGGTCAAAGTTCTCCCTCTCTCTTTGTTAGTACCCTATACAGTGTCAATAACTATACCGACGTGATAGCTTTCTAATACCGAAGTCACACACAGTTAAAGTTGTTGATCCTTGCCGAGATGTCAAGAGAGACAACCAACTGAGACACTATTAAACAAACGTTTTAAATGAGTTATTAAGGAAATTCATGATATATGGACAAGAAAACACTACCCTGAAACGGTGAATAAGGTAGTTTTCCTGAAATGACAAAGAAATGAAGAACTTGGACCTGAACCGTTACATTGAACGAAACCGGTTACTCTGTAATTGTTTGTACTAGATTAGTCTCCGAGCTTTCCACGAACGATAAACCTTTGTAAGACGGAAATTGTTCGAATCCGATCCACGACCACCTACTTACTAGTGAACTTCTGAACTTCTTTTCAGAGTCGTTAGAGTCTGTTTAGAAACCTATACGTTACTCCAATAGGATCCAGCAAGTCAGAATTTGAGGTTCTTGACGGGTTGTTCGGGTCCCTTAGTGTCTTTATTATGACACCAAACTTAGGTGACAAAAACTCTCTCATTAATACATCGTCTTCAATTGATCATGATAAACTTCGGACTTAAATTGAGACAGGGTGTTATTTATTTAACTCTACGATTCTGAGTGAATAGGTGGGGGAGTAGTCCAGGAACCTTTCTCAGGTTTACTATGAACAGAGTCCTTCCGTACTTTTTTGTTAAAACACTCTCCTCGTAACTATAAGAAATTTTTGAGACATCACTGAAAGGACACTTTCAACTCTTACTTCCGACCACTACGACGATAACTTTGCTAGAAAACGATCCTATCGTCACCAGTTTTTTGTTGTGACTGTTGGTCTCTGGTTTACTCGTCTAATGGTTGTACCCGTAGTTCTGACTTCACCATTAGTACTAACTGGAAGTCTTTAGAAACTATAAATTAACTAAAACTAAGAGGTTCTTAGTTATCTATCTTTCGATACTTTCAGAATAAACTATACGTATTTGTCTTCATAAGATCCAGAACTAGACTCAGGAGTGTTACCCCTAAATACCAGGAAACCAGTTAAGAATAAGAACTTGTTCACATACCTGGATCTTAGGGCCCGTCCAGGAGATCCTTTTCTTACAGTACCGAGACTGTGTTTCATACATAACGTTTATAAAAAAGAGGTTTCTCAGTGAATTAGTAAATGATCCACTGATACATGACCCCTCCCCCGAAGGGTCCACCGAGTCACCATGTCTTAGATGGACCGCTTCGTCCTCTACGTCGTCTGTACCCAAGCTAGGGACCCGGTCCTTCTACGGGACCTCTTCCTTTACCTTTGGGTGAGGTCATAAGAACGGACCCTTTGGGGTGCCTGTCTCCTCAGTCCTCCCGACGTCAGGTATCCCAACGTTTTTCGACCTGTACTGACTCGTTGACTCGTGTGTGTGTGTGTATGACCCCTTTCTCTTTATCGGGCTGAAAGCCTTTAACGACTTATAGACTGAGACTCAACTGTGGTTAGTGACTTATGGAGTTTTGGGTGATACCAACACACTATTTACCTTAAAACTGAATTCAGATAAAGTGTTACCGGGGTCACCGATGAAGAGATCAAAACCTTATATATAAATTATTAATTTTATCCGTATGAGCCATCAGTTGGGGTACAACCGATAAACTGGGTACCTTATTGTCACAATTTTTAAAGTGAAGTCGTTAGTTGTATTAAATCTAATACGACCTCCTCCTTTTCCTCTTTTCATATAATGTAAATGAGTATAAAAATGACAAGAAAGAAGGACTAAAAGGTTTCAAGGAATAAAATAGAAAAAAAAAAACAAGAAGACAAATCTCTTAAAGGAAATCTATGTGAAGATCACAACCGGTTGACCACTTTTTAGTCAAAAGGAAGTAGACTCTAACAGAACTACAAAGGAAGGAAGGACTTCCTATAAAAAAGACCAACATTCTAAGACCCAACTCATGAGAAAAGAAAGTTGAGAACCTTTTATAAAGTGGTAAATAAACACTGAACATAGTAAAAACAATACTTTAAGTAACAGTAATTTTAACAAAAAGGGGGGTTTCTTTCCATAGTAAAACGACACCGACAAAAGTTTTAAAAAAGAAACGGAAATCAAAAGTCTTCAAATTAACAATACACAGAACCGTACCTAACGAAACTAAATAAGAAAAACCACTAGTAAGTCGCAGAACTGCCAGATCAAATATAAAGAACGGTTTAAACTTGTAAAGAATCGGTAATAAAAAAACTTATGAAAAAGTAGGAACGGGAAAGGGGGAAGAAAAACACTGATATCACTATACGTACAATTTGGAAAACAATATCAGAGTATCCAGAGACTCCGAGATGATTAAAATGTAAGTGGGGACAAGTTTAACCCATTAAATAAAACAAGGTCAAGTAACTAAGAAAGGAAACAGGGAAAGTAAGGTGACAACTCGAGTAAGTTACTCAAAAAATAAAGGTAATAACGTAAAAAGGTAAAATTTCAAAGGCAAACCAAGAAGGAATGTAGAAGACAAGGAAACAACTTAGAAAGATAAAAAAGGTAAACAAAATTCGTACGAACGTTTACGAGTGACTCCGTAAAAATGTCATCGACGAAACTTTATAAACAGTCTATCAATTTGAGTTTAATTGAAACAAGTAAATCGAATTCTAGAAGGACAAAGAACGATCCTACGCACTAAAAGGTGACTTTGGACCTGCAAAATCAATAGTACTCTGACACCTGTAATACATTTCGAAGACAAACTTGACCAAAGAAGACAGTGCCAAAGTCGTCCTTTTCTCTCCCGTGGTCGAACAATGACGGTCCACCTACATTTTTAGGCCTAAGAGACGGGCTAGAGGCAATTATAGGTTTCCGTCTCCAAGGAACAATGACGACCTACTCCTACCATCAAGGTCCAGGGGAGCACCGGTGATATCCATGGTATCTTATATCGTCCGACCCCTACTCAGGACCGAGGGATACACGGTAAGAGACAGGGGTAGGACCACCTGTGAAGTGACATCGAAACACGGACACTTGATCAGAAAGGTGTATCGGAAACGACCGGACCCCTCACCGGTCCGACGAAGACTAATAATACACCACAAATTGACCTCTTATTTTCAATAATAATAATAAAAAAAATGTCACCTGATAATGAGTCGGTATTTTCCTTACTTCGATCAAGGAAATATCTCTGGCACCAACTTGGATCTTTGACAGTATGTCTCTGTCAGTCTTTCTCTTGTTGTCTATAATATATAATTACGTAAGTACACCTTAGATCTTTTTACCACGTCGACTTAGATAAACGTCCCGTCCTTATCTCTGTGTCTACACCTCTTGTCTCCACACCCGTACCACCCCCATTCCCCTCACCCTACTTCACCCTACTTAACCTCGACTGTATATATGTGACTCACTCACTGACTTCAGCGAGTCAGTACAGGTTGAGAAACGCTGGGGCACTTGACATCGGGTGGTCCGAGGAGACAGGTACCCTAAGAGGTCCGTTCTTATGACCTCACCCAACGGTAAAGGAAGAGGTCCTCTAGAAGGGTTGGGTCCCTAGCTTGGGTCTAGAGGACGTAACGTCCGTCTGCGAAATTGGAGACTCGATGACCCCTTCGTATATGTGATGGTACATATTTTGTCTAACGATTACCCTTGGACGATATACTTGTCCCTCGAGTCGAGTCACAGGATACTACTGGATCTACCCACCCTACCCCAACCCCACTCTATCTCTAGCTTTTTCCTCCTCAATATCCAGATATATACCGGCTAAGTACAACAGTATATCGTCTTCGGTTGTTTTGTAACATTTTGTTGACGTGGGGTCAATTCTTTTTCTCTTATGAATAACAGATTTTCAAAAGACGGAATACTCCGACGACGAAGGAACCAAGAAATCGATCTCTCGTCCGAAAGTGACCTCTGTAAAAACTAGACATGGAACTGAAGAAGTTGAGATTTGACCGTATATGGTTCGTTCCACTTGTAGATCCTTGTACGGTGATATGACAATGTGTCAACGATTCCACGAATCTGTCAGAAGGAAGAGAAGAATTAGAAAATCTTAGAAAAATGTATAAAATTTAAGATGTTATAAGACCTAGAAGTCAACATTGAACCCCCTTTTTATCTCTATTCACGAAGATGAGGTAGAAAAGGTTTCCAGAGAGAGATAAAATACATCATTTGTGTCGTCTTTGACAACATTCACTCACCCCAGAAAGTCCGTAGCACAGCAGACGTTCCTATAACTGATAAAGAGGTAGACGGATAGTGTGGGCAAGTGATATAATTACCGTAGGACCACTCACTCACACCCACACATCACGTAATGTATGTATTCTCTCACTCTCTATAAGAATTCGGACTGTGAACTTCTAAGACTCGAGTCTCTAGGTCTCGTCCAGTTCTTTAGTGGAAGTATTACTTTTTTCCTTTAAGAAGTATGGAACATGGGGATTTTAACTCTTTTTCCGTCTTATATACCGTCCAGAGAGACTTCAAATAAAAATAAGTAAATAAAACTATTCATTCTTCATCTAAACAAATCCCTCCTTTCGTGAGATGTCTGTCACACACCCGGTACGACCTTCCACTCTCCTGGGATTTATACCACACCAATCAAAAGTACCCGACCCATTAAAGTAACCGATTACTTACCCTCCTAATAAGGTTGATAAAGCCCCTTTTCCACTCCTAAATGTCCTTAACCCAACGACAGGTGCAAAAATAAAATAAACCAGTCGGAGTCCTGACAGTATCACGACCATCCATACAGTGAATCGAATAACTTGACAATACTACTCGTATATGACTGCAAGTTCCAGGTCACTTTCCGTTGAGTAGGTGACTAAACCTGGGTAAGTCAAGATTAGTCAAATAAAGTACAGGATACCGATACAGTAAGAAAATTTCGGACACAGGACGGAGAACCTGTAACTCTCTATTTTGTGTGGGGTAAACTTACGTGCGAACACTGGATAAATGACTCATTGGATATTACGACATTTAAAATCCCTCGATATCATATACTCTTCAGAGATATCAATCAGGTCCGAAGTCATGTTTAAAGAGAAGGTTGAGTTCAAAACACTAAATCTTCTGAGTCACCATCAACTCCAGGCTGCCCATCACTGCGACGTACCTCTGAGACCGTTCGGTGTCATTCTCTTCGGTGTTCTTCTCTTGAATTTGTGTCTAGGGATCCTAAAACCCTCATCGCGGTGTATGGGAGTTTGTTTACAATAAAAAGAAAACTCTTTGTCCAGAACAGAACTATCACCCAGTACCTATTTCTAAGGTGAAGACTAGTACTGTAATGGTCACCCGTTCCTTGAGCTCGGTGAGTCGTACTTGAACCACAATAGACTGTGGGATTTATTTTTCAACCCGTATACGACGTCGTGAGACATTATATGAACTTCATCTACTTTTTCAAGTTTTTCATTGATTCCGTTGTTCTGATAACGTACTCGTCGACTGAGTCTGACGGTAGTGTCGAGGAGGACGACGCAAAAGTGAAGAGAGACCTAGGTAATATACTTGAGTACCCTTTAAGAAGTTCTAGTCAACTGACTCTTTCGTTTTAATTCGAAATAAATTTATATCCGATCGTGGTAGACCCTTACCTAACAACATCACAATATCAGTGTGAGTCGTAACCAAGACTTTCTAATCATTTCTGTGTATTCTGTACATTCTGTTTAGAAGGGTCACTCATATTCAAGTTTACTATGTAGAACACCGAATGAAACCTACCTACTTTTCAACAGATGTCCATACTTATATACGGGAAGTACCCGTCTGTAATCAGAAAACCGGGTCCAGAACCTCCTTAATCAACTACTGTGTCCTTACACCTCTTTCCCATACCTACTCTCACCTAGTAGTTTTAAGAGGTCCATCTTACTCTTCTATAAACACGGAGAACATTTACGATTAATTTCCCATGGATGACATATCTTCTGAGCTCTCCTGTTCTACTGGGAAAGACACCTACAGTGAGTCGTAGAAAAGGGTTTTACGAGGTCAAAAACGAGTTACCTGAGTACCTATTTCAACGGTCGTAATCGCCAAAATGTAATCGAGTCGTTGCATTCGAAGGGGAGTAGTTCCGAATCTGGTGACGACCTATGTGTCGAATAAGTACCGTCTTTGACAGATTCGGACTGTACTATGGTAAGGAGTCACCGTCCAAATAATATAACCCGGTCAATATAGTTTTTCTCACATCGTAAAACAGGAATTTGCTTATCCGTAGATGGGGTCTATACTTAAACAAAAAGGACGGACATTACGAAAACGAAGTGGTAGACACTTGAGTCGTTTACGGAATAAGTGGTATACCGTAAGGTAGGATATAACAAACTGGTTCATTGATTAACATGTTGTTTTTTCACACTATCACGAAAGTACGGGTATTCTGAGTGAACAGAAAAAAACATAAAGGAGGGTATCTTCCAGATATCTTACCACGGACCGAATCACTTCTGATCAATACCATGGGTCGTCCTTCGTGTTTTGAACCTACCCACCTCTTGAGAGTTTATGTAGTATACGAAACTTGTCCACTGGTTAAACACTACGTACAAGAGGGCATCGGTCTAATGTGAACTGACCCCCGATTCTCATCCTTTTTCCTCACCACCGAAGAACGTAATAATCAAAACAAAAACTGACACGACCCAGAAGCAACGTCACGTACTCGAAAGAGATCGATACCACGTACCCGAATCAACACGACGTTGTACACCCTAGAATCAAGGAACTGGTCCCTAGTTTGGGTTCAGGGGAACTAACGTTCCGTCTAAGAAACGGTGACCTGATACCTTTAGGGACGTGATAATAATGAAAATAATTTGAAAAATAAAACATAACCCATAGTGGCTAATTGTTGCAACACTATCAAAGTCCGCTTGTCACTTCCCTGAGTCAGTATGTATATGTGCGTATGTAAGAGGAGGTTTGGACGGAGGGTAGGTTCAACGGTATATTGTAACTCATCTCAAGGTACGCGACATGTCATCCAGGAACAACCAATAGGTAAAATAATAAATAAAAATTTCGAACAATAAAACATAACCCCGTATCGGTCAATCGTTACAACACTATCAAAGGACACTTGTCACTTCCCTGAGTCGGTATGAATATGTACATAGGTAAGAGGAGTTTGAGGAGAGGGAAAGTCCGAAGACGACGACGACGACGACGCAGCGCAGTCAGCACAGGCTGAGACACACTGGGGTATCTGTCGTCGGGTGGTCCGAGGGAGTAGGGACCCTAAGAGGTCCGTCCTTGTGACCGTTGTGACCCTACGGCAAAGGAAGAGGTTACGTACTTTCACTTTTCACTTTCACTTTAGCGGGTCAGTACAGGGTGGGAAACGTTAAGGGTGTCTGACGTCGAGTGGTCCGAGGAGGTAGGTACCCTAAAAGGTCCGTTCTCATGACCTCACCCAGCGGTCACAGAAGAGGACGTCCAATAATAATAAAAATTATTGGTAATAAAGAGAACGTTTTTAAACGAAGTGTACAGACTTAGAAATCAGAGACAACCAAGTCACTAGAATCAAGGGTTTCCTTTTTTTGAAAGAAATCCCCTGTAATGTTACTTTGTCTTCAAAGTGTAAAACAAGAGGAGTACAGTGACTTAGTTCTCTGTGTCTTCCCCCAAGGTCATAACAGTTTTCATTAGTTGGGAGTTTATTCCGACGATGAAGTTTAGTCCTAGTCTTTCGTATATACACCTTAGGTCGTCAATCCAAACGGACAATCACAACATGAAAGTACGGTCTTTTTAGACTACTTTCTCACATTGACTAAACGCAACAATATACCGTCTTTGGTTGTGTTGTAACGTTTTGTTAAAAGGAGGTCAATTTTTTATTTAATTTTTTTTTAATATTGTCGGGTTATGTCCGTCCCGGTGATTATTATCAAGTCTGGTAAATCCTTATTTCAAAACCCAGTCACATGATCTAGTTCTCCCCGAAGGGGTAAGAAATCACCGAGTCGTCATTTCTTAGACGGACTTTATGTCCTCGACGTCCTCTGTACCCAAACTAGGGACCCAGTCCTTCTAGGGAACCTCCTCCCGTACCTTTGGGTGAGGTTATAAGAACGGACCTCTTAGGGTTCCTCTCTCCTTAGACCGTCGGATGTCAGGTATCCCACCGTATCTCAGCCTGTTCGGACTTTACTGAATCGTGTGTTCGCGATCCAGACCTTGGTATCGGATTTCACCATCGATTTCCCGTTTCTCTAATACCTTTCCCATGAAGTCATTCTCAATTTTGTAATACTAGAACCTATGTTTTTACTACTGACGTCGTTGATAAGTATAAAAGAACAGAGTCCGAATATACATACAGAAACAAATAGAATTTGTTATGTCTTAAAGGTAAAGGGAAGAAGAAAGAGGAATGACAAAATATATTTATACGACACCAACTAATTCATGTACAGAAATCTAACTAATGTATAACAACTTCTCCTTGACACTAACTTGATCTACTACGATGTCACTACTACAATGTGAACCCTTGTAAAAACCTTTCTCCCACTTACGGAAGAAGAAACATGTTCTCAATCGAGAACGTAGTGTAATCCGTCTTTCATACGAAGACTATGATAACAACAAACCTTCAATTTATGTCTTCCCCCACCTACCCAGGACTCGTCAGTCTTCTTACAGACGACCAGAAGTCGGGGTAAGCTTGAAGGAAAGTCCACAAGGGTCGTAGTGATTCGATTTTTGAAGGTACAAGGTCTAAGGGAATAGTCTTCCCACAAGACAAATATAAAGTGATCACCCTCTACGGGAGTGATCTTAATCTTCCGGTAATAAAAAGGAGACATCACCGTTCGTCTATACACTCCAAACCGACTACACTCTAGAACGTCGCTGAAGTCCCGAACAGGGTATTTAGCGGACGGAACCAAGAGTACGTCGACATTGGTAACCGCTGTAAAGGAAATCAGGAACACCCAACGTTGTAGTTGGAGGACAAAAAAAGTACTTCAGACCACCACTTGAACCCTTGACCGTTACCAGAAGGGACGGGAAGTGAGGAGATCGGAAAGGCTATCAAAAGAAAAATTTTTTGAATTTGACGTATGTTGTATAAAAAATTTTCAAAAATAATTTTAATTTTTGAAAAAACCTCCCCGGTGTCCTGTACATCCTAGAATCAAGGGACAAGTCCCTAGTTTGGACGTGGGGTACGTAACCTTCACACCACAGAATTAGTGACCTGGTGGTCCCTTTAGGACTTATCAAAACTTTCATGGAGTTAGGGATGTAATTCAAGAAAAGACGAACCTCTAAAGATAAAAGAGTTGACTTATGAGTGACTATTTAGAAACCATCTTTTGGTAAGAAAATATAAAATTTAAAAAATAACCTCATATTACTGAACTGTGGCAACATAGTCAAAAACGACATGTTGATTCACTTAGCTGAGTTGACATACATTTATATATATAGGGAAGGGAGAACTCGGAGAGAGGGCGAGGGGTTCGGAGGTAGGTACGAGAGATCCAGTAGTGTCTCGTGGCTCGACTCTAGGGACACGATGTTTCGTCCATATGTTTCTACAAATACAACGAAGATACATGACCGAAGGGACCACCGAGTCTGCCATTTCGCAGACAGATGTTACGACCTGTGGGTCCAATCTCGGGACCCAACCCTTCTAGGGGACCTCTTCCTTTATCTTTAGGTGAGATCCTGATAACGGACCTCTTAGGGTACCTGTCTCCTCGGACGACCCGATGTCAGGTACCCCAGCGTTTCTCAACGTGTGTCGACTCGCTGAAACAAAAAAAAGCAAATACATGACTAATAACATTTATTACGACGTTACTTTAACCTCATGTACATAGAAAAACTTAATAATAAACCCTCCTTTAGTAAGATTGAGTCAAGTCCAGTCCACGAGTCAACGCAGGATGAGAAACACTGGGGTACCTGACGTCGTACGGTCCGAAGTCACAGGTAGTGGTTAAGGACCTCGAATGAGTTTAAGTACAGGAACTCAGTCACTACGGTAGGTTGGTAGAGTCGGAGACAACAGGGGAAGAGGAGGGTGGAAGTTAGAAAGGGTCGTAGTACTAGAAAAGATTACTCAGTAAAGAAGTGTAGTCCACCGGTTTCATAACCTCAAAGTCGAAGTCGTAGTCAGGAAGGTTACTTATAAGTCCTGACTAAAGAAAAGCCTACCTGCCCAACCTAGAGGAACGCCAGGTTCCCTGAGAGTTCTCAGAAGGGATTGTGGTGTCAAGTTTTCGTAGTTAGGGAGCCACGAGTCGAAAGAAATATCAGGTTGAGAGTGTAGGTATGTACTGATGTATCGAAACTGATTTACCTGTAAACAGCCGGTTCATTACAGAGACGAAAGATTATACGACAGATCCAACCAGTATCGAAAAAAGGTTCCTCGTTCGTAGAAAATTAAAGTACCGATGTCAGTGGTAGAAATCACTAAAACCTCGGGTTCTTTTATTTCAGACAGTGACAAAAGTAGCAAAGGGGTAAATAAACGGTACTTCACTACCCTGACCTACGATACTAAAATCAAAAAGCTTACAACTCGAGATTCGGTTGAAAAAGTGAGAGGAGAAAGTGAAAGTTGTTCTCCCAGAAATCAAGGAGAAGTAAAAGACGGTATTACGACCAGAGTAGACGTATACACTCCAAATAACTATAAAGAGGACCGTTAGAACTAAGGTCCAACACAAAGTAGGTCGGGTCCACATAACTACATGTAAAGTGTACCCCATGAGACGTATTTTCAATTTATTCATCCCATTGTTATATGTCGGAACTGTATGAGGAAAAGGTTAAACCTTGGTCAGACAACAAGGTACAGAGTAAGATTGACAACGAAGAACTGGACATATATCTAAAGAGTCCTCCGGTCATTCCACCAGACCATAAGGGTAGAGAAATTCTTAAAAGGTCAAACAACACCTTGGAAAGGTTATACACGACGTTGTATACAAGAACATTTCACCAAAACACTTACGTAACCTACATAAAAAAGAAAATGTAGTTACCTTAACACAATATTAAGAGTAAAATAAAGACTGAAAAATATATAAAATCTGTAAATAAGAACGAAAAATCAAATAATGACGTATCCTAAGGTGTCGTACGTGAAGGATGTGTATTATATAAGTAAGAGAATCACTAGTTTTGTCAAACGCAGGTCGACGGACACTGAGACTTGTTACAGTACCCTTCGTAATATTACACACGTATGAATGGTTGAACACCCTATTGAAGAGACCCTAAATATGGATCCTCACCTGGGTGACTCAGTCTTTTTATTTGTAAAACAAAACGATTTGAGACCGTCCAAGATCCTGCCGTCACGGTCAAATATGAGAGTGGTCGACAAAAACGAAAGACCACTGACATTTTCAATGGTCCAACATAGTCCAACAAAGCCAGACTAAAGACACTAATAACCATTCACTTCCGTTACCGTGGGGTGAGGTCATGAGAACGGACCTTTTAGGGTACCTGCCACCTCGGACCATCCGACGTCAGGTACCCCAGCGACTCTCAACCTGTGCTTAGTCACTGAAGTGAAAGTGAAAAGTGAAAGTACGTACCTCTTCCTTTACCGTTGGGTGAGGTCACAAGAACGGACGTCTTAGGGTCCCTACCGTCTCGGACCACCCGACGGCAGAGACCCCAGCGTGTCTCAGCCTGTGCTGACTTCGCTGAATCGTCGTCGTCGTCGTCGTCATCATCGTCACCTCGTAAAGAAGTGACGAACAACCTGAAAACACTTGACCGAGAAATACAGACGAGTATGCCCTCGACTAAAGATGTTTTGGGAGATGATTCAGTAGACAGTAAGGAGTGACCAAACACAACGTTGGAAATAGTGTACAGTGCACATATGGATGGGTGGACGCATAAGTGTACGTGCGGTCAAAGACTCAAGAGAGAGACAACGTGACTAGGTAAAAAGGACAAAGACGACGGCTTGAAAGACAGAACTAATTATTCTTAAATGTTATATAGAATTGTATAATTACGATGAAACTAACCGTGAACGTCAAAATGGGTATTTCTCTTACATAAAGGTTTAAAACAAAGGGTAGATGCGTAAAAGAATACATTTATAAGGTAAGTATAAGAGATGTATAAAAATAAAAATTTTGAATGTCAAAAATTTAGTAAAACTTAGTCTAAAATATAGAATCTCTTTCATTGGACACAGGTGTCTTAATTACGTTCTGAAGGAAACGAGAATTGTAGTTTGACTGACGACCTATTGACAATACTCTCAACTTTTATTACACTAAGTTACTATTCACTACACTAAGTTACTATTCACTCACACACACACACATAGATATATTTATACACGATTCTTTTCTCCAGCCATTGTCCAAATTTCGACCTCCTGGGTGATCAGATCAGTAAAAGTTTACTTCCGAGTCTTTTTAGGTTAGGAAACGGATTCAAGGGTGTCGAGTACTGACCGTCTTAGGTTGGACCTGGGGTCCCAGGACTGAGGGTCGGTTTCGGGAGAAATCGTGTGGACCGGGAGGAGAGTCCCCCCAATTAACTGTTGAACACCTCCTGACCTCCTCCGACTCCCTCGTGCCTCACCCCCTCCTCCACCACACACCTCCGGACGACCACTCCGCGAATTCGAGGTTTATCTTTGTAACGGAGGAAGTGTCTAAAGTCGACATCGGGAAGTAAGAACCGAAGTGTAAGAAACAAAGACACAGACAAAGCACCGTCGACCCAGGGGGTGTCGAAGCCGACGATTATTGCGTCAGGTCTCAGTACGTCATTCATTATCGTCTGGTCCTCTCCTCGAGTCCCCTCTCGTCGGCTCAGGATCCCGGCGGAGAGGCCGGGCGGGAGGGACGAACCTGAGGATGGACGGGTCCCCGATGACTCCCACCATCATCCGTGAGAGGTCTGGGAACCCCCCTTCCGGACAGGTAAGACCCCCACAGTCAGGATGTCTTAGAAGTTCTTTTGTCCCTCTAGGACTTCCTTTCCGTCCAAACACCTTTACCAATAACACTCTCCGTCCGTGGCGCTGAAATCTTCCCTCTTCTCCTCACTCCTCTTAGTTCAGAAGGATTCTCCGAACATCTAGTCGGGGACCCACCCACCGACCCTCCCACACCCTCAGGACTCCCTGGGTTAGACACCACAGACTCTCCTGCCCCAACTACCACTACTGTAATTGTCACTACAGTGGTGGTGGTGGTCGTAGAGGTGGTAAATGACTCCTGACCACATAAGGTCCATACTACTGCTTACAAATACACACTTTAGAGTAGGTTACGAATGTACCAGATCTTCACTTACTGGGTTTCAGTAGGTTTTCCCTGTCTCACCCCTGAGTTTCGGTAGAGGTTGACTGAGAATGGTGAGAATGAAGACTAGTGAGAGTGTATTTCAAGTACAAAAAGGAAAGAGACTGAACTGGAGGTGAGGACTCGACGTTCCGGAACGAAAGGTAGTCACTATGAGTCTGGTTCGGACAGGAAGCACACTGTGGGTACCGCACCACTACCAAGGGAGGGACCTGAGGACATAGTCAGTGACAGACGAAGTACATAACCCACGTGAATCAAAACGGTTCGTTGTTGTTGTTTTCTTCTGGGAAGAGAAACACATACTAGTACACTAAGAGGAAGAGAGATGGATCTTTTAAGGACTTCCAAATAAGTAGAAAGATGGTAGTAGAGGGTGGGGGACGTGACTTGTATGATGTCACGAGACGAGGTATTATCATCATAAAATAAAAGACATTTACTATTTATCTTTCCGTCACAGTCCCTCTCGTCTCTCGGCCTTTGGATTTGAAGGTTCTGGGCTCACACTGAGGGTCAAGTCAGTGGACGATGAAAAAGTTGGTGTCCTGACCCTTTCCAGTCAAAAGTAAGGTTAGGGATTCTTTCCGTTGCGATTTCTTACGAGTTTGATAATGTGTTAACGTGTGTAGAGTGCACGATCGTTTCATTACGAGTTTTAAGAGGTTCGGTCCGAAGTTGTTATACACTGGGTACTTGAAGGTCCACAAGTTCGACCAAAATCCTTTCCGTCTTCTTGGTCTCTAGTTTAACGGTTGTAGGCGACCTAGTACCTTTTTCGTTCTCAAGGTCTTTTTGTAGATAAAGACGAAATAACTGATACGGTTTCGGAAACTGACACACCTAGTGTTATTTGACACCTTTTAAGACTTTCTCTACCCTTATGGTCTGGTGGACTGGACGGAAAACTCTTTGGATATACGTCCAGTCCTACGTTGTCAATCTTGACCTGTACCTTGTTGTCTGACCAAGGTTTATCCTTTTCCTCATACAGTTCCCACATATAACAGTGGGACGAATAAATTGAATATACGTCTCATGTAGTACTCTTTGCGACCCGACCTACTTCGTGTTCGACCTTAGTTCTAACGTCCATCTTTATAGTTATTGGAGTCTACACGTCTACTGTGGTGGGGATACCTTCTTTCTCTTGATTTCTCGAAGAACTACTTTCACTTTCTCCTTTCATTTTTTCAACCGAATTTTGAGTTGGAATTCTTTTGATTCTAGTACCTTCGGTGAAGTACCGTTTATCTACCTCTTTGTCACCTTTGTTACAGTCTGAAATAAAAACCCCCGAGGTTTTAGTGACGTCTACCACTGACGTCGGACTTTATTTTTCTACGGATGAGGAACCTTCCTTTCAATACTGGTTGGATCTGTCGTATAATTTTTCGTCTCTGTAATAAAACGGCTGTTTCTAAGCAGATCAGTTCCGATACCAAAAAGATCACCAGTACATACCTAGACTCTCAACCTAATATTTCTTTCGACTCGTGACTCCCTAACTACGAAAACTTGACACCACAACCTCTTCTGAGAACTCTCAGGGAACCTGACGTTCCTCTAGGTCGGTCAGGTAGGATTTCTAGTCAGGACCCACAAGTAACCTTCCTGACTACAACTTCGACTTTGAGGTTATGAAACCGGTGGACTACTCTTCTCGACTGAGTAACTTTTTCAGAGACTACGACCCTTTCAAACTCCCGAACTCCTCTTCCCCTGCTGGCTCCTACTCTACCAACCTACCGTAGTGACTGAGTTACCTACACTCAAACTCGTTCGAGACCCTGTGTCACTTCGTGTCCCTTCGGACCACTCGACGTCAGGTACCACAGGGTTTCTCAACCTTTACTGACTCACTTGTCGTTTTTTTTAGGGAAACTGAGAGACCTTCAAAGTTGGTCCACTCGTACCGTGTCGTCCCCTTAAACATTTGACTCACCTTTCCCTTTTTCCTGAAAACATCGACTCTACGGGTAAATGGGTCCATTTCTGGTCTTTGTCCTCCTTTACTGAAGAGTTCAAGATAAGGACGAGATCCTAAGAGATTGAAGTGTTTCTCACAAGTCATCGTTTTGTAGAATTTTACATTCTGCAAGGTCAGGTTACCTTTTTTTTTTTAGGGAAAAAACTAAAATGGTCTTCGTCCTTGAGAAAGAGGGATCAATAAGTACAAAATACGTAAAAAGTTTCTATTTTGCCCTATTTTTGTTCGCAGTCGTAGACAAGGGGTGTAAAGAGAGGGAGACTGCAGGAGCCCAATAAAACAAGAAATAAAAAAAAAGTCTAGTATATGTAGACTCTTAATTTCTTTTTTACGAACTAACTAACTACTTGTCGAAAACCCCCCCGACGGACACTTAGTTCTCTCCCTCCTTCCTCCATTATAATCCGAAGTCAAACGTCTGGAGTATGAGGTCAACCCCCTCAGGTCCCTCGGTCCTCCGTCCCTCGGGGTCCGACGGAAGCTCGACTTCTGTAACTCGATTTGACATAGAAAAAAACTCATAATTTAGTACTTGTAAATAAAAAGACACAGTAACTTTTAAGAAACTGTTATTAAAATTACCGATGTAAAATCAAGTATTTTGTAATTCTTATAGTGATTTTAGCCTAATCAGTACAACAAAGATAACAAAACAAAAATTTAACTTCATGTCAACAAAGTGTTCCGACACAATCAAAGACGACATGTCGTTTTGTTTAGTCGATATGTATATGTATATAGGGAAGGAAAAACCTAAAGGAAGGGTAAATCCAGTGGGGTCCAATGACTCATCTCAAGGGACACGATATGTCATCTAAGAGTAATCATTAACTAAAATGTGTGTCAATATATATATATATATATATATATATATATAGATAGAAAAACAGGAAAATATGTCAAGTTCTCCAATAGTGACGTTCATATGACCCCACCAAGTGGTAAGGGAGGAGGTAACCTAGTACAAACAGTCTTTAGAGACGATACTACACAGTTAGAACCCACCGGGATGTACCGTACCGAGTATTGAAGTGACTCAATGTGTTCGGGGAAGTGGTACTGTTCCGTCACTAGACACTTCCCCTAACGTAAATTATACAGTCGTTTAGACCGGTTTAGACCTGACGTTCTGGGTCGTCACCGGTGTCCTAACCTTTTCCAGTTAGGAGTAGGGTTAAGGGTTCTTCCCATCATGATTTCTTATACGATTGGTAACCTGAATCTTTCCCGTAACCTAAATCTTTTCCGGTTCTTTGGTCTCTAGTTTAACGATTGTAGACAACCTAGTAGGTTTTTCGTTCTCTCAAGGTCTTTTTGTAGATGAAAACGAAATAACTGATGTGGTTTGTGAATCTGACACACCTAGTGTTGTTTAACACCTTTTAAGAAGTTCTCTAACCCTTATGGTCTGACGGACTGGACGGAGGACTCTTTAGACATACGTCCGGTTCTTCGTTGTCAATCTTGACCTGTACGTTGTTGTCTGACCGACGTTTAACCCTTTCCTCATGTAGTTCCGACATATAACAGTGGGACGAATAAATTGAAGATACGTCTCATGTAGTACACCTTATGACCCGATGTACTTCGTGTTTGACCTTGGTTCTAAAGGTCCTCTTTATATTTATAATTATTGGAGTCTATACGTCTACTGTGTTGGGAATTCCGTCTTTCACTTCTTTTTGATTTCTCGGAGAACTACTTTCACTTTTTCCTCTTACTTTTCAAACCGAATTTTGAGTTGTAAGTCTTTTGATTCTAGTACCGTAGGTCAGGATATTAAAGTACCGTTTATCTACCCCTTTGTTACCTTTGTCACTCTCTGAAATAAAAAACCCCGAGGTTTTAGTGACGTCTACCACTGACGTCGGTACTTTAATTTTCTACGAACAAGGAACCTTCTTTTCGATACTAGTTTGATCTATCGTATAAATTTTCGTCTCTGTAATGAAACGGTCGTTTCCAGACAGATCAGTTTCGATACCAAAAAGGTCATCAGTACACACCTACACTCTCAACCTGATATTTCTTTCGACTCACTACTTCTTAACTATGAAAACTTGACACCACGACCTCTTCTGAGAACTCTCAGGGAACCTGACGTTCGCTCTTTCAGTTAAGGATTTGTCCAACTATTCTTCAAGTCCCCAGGGGTTCATCTCTCCCCAGACCTTAAGAGTTCCTCCTCCTTTCCTAAAGGAGATGTAAGGAATCCTAATATATTGTTATTACACAGGACGAACTCCTGTCAAAGACCTTTTTGGAAGACCGGATATGATAATAAAATTTTACATTTAATACCCTCACCCAAATCATTCCAGAAATGTTGGACGTCTGTAAGAAAACTAAGTGACGTTATTGATTAATTTTCATATATTGAGGTAACGATTGTGATCACTCCCCCATGCGAAAGACGGGGGAAGACTACAGATACAGTCTTCGAAAGAGACAGGGAAAATATGAAATTATTTCGAGACAATGTGTTTTCGAGACTCGCTAGTTCAGAGCAGAGACCGGGACCTAACTTAAGAGGAGGAGGTCTCCGGTTCTTAGGACCACAGAAAACACCAAGTCGTTGTTGGAAAGTGTTCTTCTAGGTTGGTCAGGCAGGATTTCCTTTAGTCGGGTCCTTCCTGACTAAGACTTCGACTTTCAGGTTATGAAACCGGTGGACTACGTTTCTTGACTGAGTAATCTTTTCTACCATAACGACCCTTTCTAACTTCCACCGTCCTCGTCCCCTGCTGTCTCCTACTCTACCAACCTACCGTAGTAACTGAGTTACCTGTACTCAAACTCATTCGAGACGTTCAACCACTACCTGTCCCTCCGGACCGTACGACGTCAGGTACCCCAATACTTCTCAACATGTGTCGACTCGTTGACTTGACTTGACTGACTTGGTAACCTGTCAACGAGAGTAGAGGGTACGATCATGCCAGTACGAATTTCAGAACTTCCGATCCGAAAGCATAATACACTTGGTTCTCGAAAGTCTACGGTTACGATCCAAATCTTTTCCGTCTCCTTGGTCTCTAGTTTAACGGTTGTAAACGATCTAGTTTCGTTTTCGTTCCCTTTAGGTCTTGTAGATGGAGACAAATTACCCGATGGGATTTCAGAAACTGAACCAACAACAAGTCAACGAGTCAACACAAGGTGAGAAACACTGGGGTACCTGACGTCGTATGATCTGAAGGAACAGGAGGTGGTTGAGGATCTTGAACGAGTTTAAGTAAAGGTAACTCGGTCACTACGGTAGGTTGGTAGAGTAGGAGAAAACGGGGGAAGAGGAAGACGGAAGTCGCAATCCCAGAAAAGATTACTCAGTCGAGAAACCAAGTCCACCGGTTTCACAACCTGGAAGTCAAAGTCGTAGTCAGGAAGAGTACTTGTATGTCCTGACTAAAGGAAATCCTACCTAACCAACCTAGAGGAACGACAGGTTCCCTGAGAGTTCTCAGAAGAGGTTGTGGTGTCAAGTTTTCGTAGTTTTCAAGAAACCACATGTCGGAAGAAATACCAGGTTGAGAGTGTAGGTATGTACTGATGACCTCCTTGATGTCGAAACTGATCTGGCTGGAAACAACCGATTCATTACAGAGACGAAAGATTATACAACAGATCCAACCAGTATCGAAAAGAAGGTTCCTCGTTGACAAAAAATTAAAGTACCAACGTCAGTGGTAGACGTTACTAAAACCTCGGGTTCTTTTATTTTAGACAATGGCAAAGGTAACAAAGGGGTAGATAAACGGTACTTCACTACCCTGGTCCACGGTACTTGAAGTCAAAACTTACAAATCAACTAGGACACCTAGTATTGTTTGACACTTTCGGGAATTTCTCTACCCTGATGGTCTGGTAGAATGGAATAGACACCGAGTCCTTCGTTGTGAATCTTGGAACATACCTTGTTAACTAACCAAGTTCTAACTCTTGCCTCACACTGTCCCGACAGACAACAGTGGGACAAACAAATTGGATATACGACTCGCGTAGTACTCTTTACGGCCCGACCTACTCAATCTACGACCTTAGTTCTGTCCACCCCTTTCGTAGTTGTTGGAATATATACGTCTACTATGGTGAGAGTACCGTCTTTAGCTTCACCTTGATTTCGGAGAACTACTCCCAGTTTCTCCTCTCACTTTCTCGGTCGAATTTTGATTTATAATTTTTTGATTCTAGTACCGTAGGCCGGGGTAATACAGTACCGTTCGTCTTCCCCTTTTCCACCTTCATCATTTTCTAAAGGAAAAAAACCCGAGGTTTTAGTGACGCCACTGACGTCGGTACTTTAGTCTTCTACTAACGAAGAACCGTCTTTTCGATACTGTTTGAATCTGTCACAAAACTTTTCGTCTCTGTAATGAGACGACTGTTTCCAGGAATATCAGTTCCGATACCAGAAGGGTCACAAGTACATATCAAAACTCTCGACCCGACATTTCTTTCGACTCCCGGTTTTTTAACTACGGAAGTTTGACACCACGACCTCTTCTGAGGACTTTCAGGGAACCCGTCGTTTCGTTAGTTCGGTCAGTTAGAATTCCCTTTAGTCGGGACTTATGAACAAACTTCCTCACTACCACTTCGACTTCGAGGTCATAAAACCAGTAGACTACCTTTGTCGACTGAGTAACCTTTTCAGAGACTACGACCCTTTCTAACCCCCGTCTTCCTCTTCTCCCGTAGTCTCCTACTCTACCGACCTACCGTAGTGGTCACTTGAACCTGTACTTGAACCCGTTAGAGACCATCTACCACTCTACGTCCCTCTCGACCGAACGACGTCAGGTACCCAAACGTTTCACAACCTGTACTGACCCACTGACTTGTTGTCGTCGTCATATCTATACAGTTACGGCCACAACCTTAAGTAGGGTTAGGAGGAAGGGGAGAACCATAGGTATACAACAAGAGAAACAAGAACGTTGTTAGACTCTTCTTGAGAGTTCTACTATTTCGTGACTTGGTGTACGTCCCGGTAAACAAGGTCTCTTTGATCCTCACCTCACATCGATCTTGTCCGAATTTTTTCGGGTTGTCTGAGTATTCTCTTTGAGGAACTACTTCTCAGATAGGGTGACGGTACGAGACCCGTAGTAACTCCCTTACGATAAGGTCGAGGTACTAGTACAGGTCTGGTAATGGTCCCCAAAAGACAATACTTCTGTTACACATTAAAGAAAATGGGGACGGTCCTACCCCTAATAGTGACTCCCAGAACTTCCTCTCACCCCTTCGACTGTCGTAGGGCGAGATCCTGAGACTACCGACCTCGTTGCACCACTCCGACCGGAGACACACAAGTAGACAAGGTGAGAGGGTAGAGGGGTCCGTCGGGGTGTGAAAGGCAAAAATTTTAGAAACGAAAGCGACGAAACAGGACCTCTCGTGAAGTGTCATCAAGACGGACAATCTTAGGATGAGTAAATAACCATACTTCGAGTTGGTAGTAGGGAAGACCTTCCAAACGAACAGGGAGGTATCAACTTTCCGGGGAGAGGGACGTAAGACTTGGACGGGTCGTGGGGGAAGTAGACGACAGACGAACCGGAGTGGGTAGATGTCTACCCACGGTAACCGTAAACAAACGATCGAAAAGGAACAGAGAAACCCAGAATCGGGACCTCCCGTCCCTGATGTGGGAGGAGAATTGCGTAGAGAACTGGCTCAGACCGGGAGACAGAGGAGGTAGTGACCGAGTCAAGACAAGGAGTAGGTATAGAGTCCACCTGTCGATATCACTATCGGAGGATCGACCGATAAGGAGGGAGGTCAAAGGAACGAGGTAGTCAGGCACGACGTGTGGTGGGGGTTTACTAGAAAGTTTCTACGTGCAAACAATTTCGTGAAGTCACCTAAAGACGACGTAAAACTATTTTAGAGATGTAGATTTTGAGGGGTGTCAAACCAAAGAAAATGGGACAAGTAAGGGTAGGGATGGGGAAAGGTGTTCCTGGGATAGTAGATTGGAACCACTTGGTGAACGAAAAAGACCTTGTAAGGTAGGAACAAGGATAGAGAAACTACGGTTAGGACGACGGACCTTACAGTAAGGGTCTGAACTAATGGTCCTCTTGAGGGTGTACCATAAACTTTTAGGTCACATTTATAATGAAGAACCCCCTTCAGAAAGAGGAGGACTATTAATAATCGAACCATCTCAAAACAAAATATTATGTAACAAAATATTTCTTCTACTGTACTCTACTATGTGCATTTCTTGAACTACATCTTGGTCGTGATTCCAACGATATCTACAATAGATAACAATAAGTAATAATATTATCATAAGAATCTTTAACATGGATCCGGTTCGGGAACCTTCCCTCTTTTTCGTGGTGATCTTAAATTTTTCGGATTAAAACTCACACCTTCTCAATTGTGGGAGTTGAAATAATTATATATACATGATCATAGATCGAGATCTCTCTCTCACAACGGGGAAGTGTCTTATTTTTCACCAGGTAGAAGGAAACCGACAAAATAAAGGTTGAAGTCTCTTTTCCGTCACTCAGGACCGATAATATGGATTCTCTTAATATACGATTGGATCTTCACGTAAAACCCTTCGGGAATTTACGAGTCGGGGAAGATAGACGGATCTTACAGAGGTAGAAAACCAGATAGGTAACAGTGGGACAGGAAGTTCCATGTCGAAGAAGGGAAAGAGAGAACATTTAACAAGGGGTTAATAAAGTCAGGTAACCTAATAAAAAGATTTACACCCCAACCCCATCTCACTCTCTCTCTCTCTCTCTGTCTCCCTCTTTTCAGTAAAAGATTTCCCCCGGTAATACCATAAAAGGTCTGACCGTCGGAAAAGGCCTTGTTTCTTTGAGTAGGTGTCAGGAATAGTTCCTTTTGTCTAGACCTGAAAAGATTTGTCCCCTTGAGGTCCGGTACGCTGTGAAACCGAGACCACCTAACTTTGTACTCACCCTGACTGGGTCCATCAGCTCCGGAATCTCCTTCCGACCGATCTCCTTGAGAACGGGTTTACACCCAGGAGTGTTAATGTTTCCGGAAAACCTAAGAGGAACGACTCACAAATGACCCTGTCCGTCCCGGGGAGTCCACCAGTACGTCACTCCCAGTCTCCGACTTTCGTGTCGATCAGGGTGACTGTCTTAGAGTGATTGACTCGGTCGTTCGAGGCCACTGTCAGGACAGGACTCTCGAGGACTCCACTACTGACTGTAAGGTTAGATCAAGACCACTTCGGACAAAGGAGTCAAGGTCACTCTGAGGACGGAAAAGAATAATGACCGGAATATTATTGGGGAGAGGGAGTAAAAAGTTCCATCCCGTCAGTAATTTACTAAGTCTACAGTCTAGGGACACGTCGTCCTTTCGGAGAGAACTACTTGGAACCGTCTCGACCCGTACATCCTACAAGATCATTCCCAGTCAAATAATTTATTAATTAACCCAACTGACTCCCGAAGGGACCACCTAGTCTACCATTTTTTTTAGGCGGACGTTACGTCCTCTGTCCTCAAGTTAGGGACTCAAACCCTTACCGATGGGTGAGGGCATAAGAACGAACCTCTTGACCTGACTGAAATTATTCTATAATTTAAGAACTGTAGACCTCGACAAAGAAGGACGTCACTGAGGGTGTCTTTTAGGTTGAATACGGAGCCGTACACTACCCACAACATACATGTGTGTTAGGAATACCGGACTTTCTGACCGAGATCTAAGTAAAGAATTGTTCACGGAGTCTAACTGACTTTCTTGTATTATGTAAAATACTCGGTAAGGACAGAATTACAACGATTTTATTACGAAAAGTACGGTTATGGAACTGTTCACTCCAATTTTAGTCCGAAAATTTCCGAGGGGAGTGAGGGTGTCTGTCGTGACTAAACCGTGACACGTTTCTTCGCAGTACAGTTAAGTGAATCGGCTTGAAGTGTATTTGGACTCTTCAGCAACAATATTAGTGAGGGTAAAATCTCTACTCCTTTGACTCCGAGTCCATTTAATTCCCTGTAACTAGTTCCAGAACGTCGTTTACCGTTTCAATCTAAACTTAGATCAGAATTGGAGTCAAAGAGAGTTAATTGTGTTTAAACCCGACGTATGGTCAGTGATCACAAGAAAGTCGAAAGTTCTCTAGACTTTTTATCCTCACTTTTACACCAAGAGTAGTCACCCCTCCCTTTTACTTTCAGACCCGAGGGTAAAAGAGTAACTTAGTTTATGGAGGTCCCGGGTCAAGGAGTAACACAGTCATCGGAATTCACAACAAACATTTAATGAGCTCCCGATCTATACCTTCGGTATTATTTTACGTTTCGTAATCTTAAACTCGAAGAAGTACCGTTTAGTTAATTCTCATTCTTAGTCTTCTCATTCTTTATCTCACCCAGTCTTAGGGTAAACTTTGAAGAATTCTCCAAACCCCTGAAGGGACCAACAGGTCACCGATTCTGAGGTACGAACGTTACGTTCCCCGTGTTCAAGGTTGGGACCAGTCCCTTGATCTAGGGTTGGACAAGAACAACAAGTCAATGATTCAGTACAGACTGAGAAACGTTGGGGTACTTGACGTCGTGTGGTCTAAAGAGACAGGAAGTGATAGAGGGCCTCAAACGAGTCTGAGTCCAGGTAACTCAGTTCCTACGGTAGTTTTGTAGAGGAGACAACGGGTGAAGAAGAGGACGGGAGTTAGAAAGGGTCGTAGTCCCAGAAAAAGGTCAGTCAGCCGAGAAGAGTTGACTACCGGTTTCATAACCTCGAAGTCGAAATCACCGAGTTTACCATTTCTTAGACGGACATTCCGTCCTCTGGACCCAAGTTAGGGACCCAACCCTTCTAGGGGACCTTGTCCCATACCGTTGGGTGAAGTCATAAGAACGTACTTCTTAGGGTACCTTTCTCCTCGGACCGTCCGATGTCAGGAACCCCAACTTTCTAGGGTATATGACGTTAATTTTATAGGACGTACGGTGTCGTTTCTGACTTCTAGGGGGCTCGACGGCGATTCGGGACCACGTCGGTTTTTTCTTATTTATTTATTTACTTTTTATAAATTTTTTCTTTGAAGAGTCTCCGAGTTTCGGAAGTCATTTATTGTTTACCTTTTTTTTTTCTTTTTGGTTGGTTGGTTCGTTGGTTCATTTGGTTGGGGGTTTGTTAGGCTGATGGTGACTCTGAGATTTTCTCGAGGTCCCCATAACGACAGAACCTTGTAATGTCGTGTAAAAAGTCCTAATGTACCATTAAATTTCGTCTGGTCTCTCATCCTTATTCTGGGTGAGGTTAAACCCTCTCTCGTCCTGTTACTCCCTCCGTTCATAATAGTAGGACCCAGGAATTTTGGTCCTCGAACAACTTCTCCGACCACCCTGACCCCTGTCTTGAACCGTCGTGGTACCAGGTGGAAGGGACACAAGGACTCTTCGGTCCTCTATCACCCTGTCACAGCCCATCTCCGTCGCCTCAAACACCCTAGATCTTTACTTGGGCGGACAGACGGAGTCCGAACCAAAATGAGAACCACCTTGTCGTCGAACAAGTGTCTCTGTCTTCTAACAACCGACAAAGAAGAAAACCTGTCTCAACACACTTGAAACTGAATTAGTCGTCACCAACTGTCCGTACTCGTTACGAAAGTATTTCTGCAGACTGAAACGATTTTAATCACGTTACATTAGTACTGAAGTACAACGGGTTATATTAGGTAGAACACTTCACTCCCCTACTACAAAAAGTTTGGCAAAAATCGTCGTAGTAGTTTGTCTGGAACATTAGTCGAGAGTTAGTAGGGAGCACTCCGTCTCCTTACCTCACACCTACGTGTACTGTGTGTCAGGGTCCTAGACCATGTAAACCAAAACTAATTACCAACGCAACACAGCCTTCCGTCCACAAGGATTACAAGACCCTTGAGTCTAGCAAAGTGTGAGTTGTGACTTCAGTGCCGGTTCTGATCTTACTAGAGATGTTCGGTCCTTTCCAACTTGTCAAGGGAGGCTCTATTATCCTACCTTAGTCAAAGTCGATACCGGTCATGTCTCGTGACATAAACAGTACCGGCACGTTTTGTGGCGGGGTGGTTACCTACAGGACATGAAAAAAGAGAACTTTCCCTACCGATTTACAGGACGAAAGTCACTTGGACATGGTCTAATGTGTCCCGATCACATGTTTTTACATCCCGTAGATTCAACGAAAGTACAGGACCGATAACATTTCTCACGACGTTACTCGTAACCCGACCTATGTACACAGAAAAACTTAATGCGGGACATCACCCATATACGGGACATCACCCTAAGGATCCAGTATGTTATCGAGATCAAAAAAAAAAAAAAAAAAAAAATTCCTTTGAGGCATGACAAGAGGTCTCACCGATATAGTTAAATATAAGGGTAGTCACGACGACGACGACGACGATTCAGTGAAGACAGCACAGGCTGAGACACGCTGGGGTATCTACCGTCGGGTGGTCCGAGGGGGCAGGGACCCTAAGAGGTCTGTTCTTGTGGCCTCACCCAACGGTAGAGGAGGTTACGTACTTTCACTTTTCACTTTCACTTCAGCGAGTCAGAACAGACTGAGAATCGCTGAAGTACCTGACGTCGGATGGTCCGAGGAGGTAGGTACCCTAAAAGGTCCGTTCTCATGACCTCACCTCGCGGTAACGGAAGAGGTAATATGTCGTGATCACATGTTTTTACATCCCTGTAGATCCATTAAAGGTAGATCCAACGTTACTTGTAACCCGACCCATGTACACAGAAAAACTTAATACGGGATATCACCCATATACGGGACATCACCCTAAGGATCCAGTATGTTATCGAGATCAACCAAAAAAAAAAATTTCCTTTGAGGCATGACAGGAGGTCTCACCGACATAGTTAAATGTAAGGATAGTCATCACGTTGGGAAAAGAGGTGCGGGAGAGGTCGTAAATAACAAACGTCTAAAAAACTACTACCGGTAAGACTGACCACACTTCACTGTGGACATATTGTATCCCTCGAATCGATCTACGACATACTACTGGATGTCCCCACTCTACCTTCCCACCTTTCCTCCGAGTTCTGTCTCTCATATATATATATATAAACCCCGAAGGGACCACCGAGTCACCATTTCTTAGACGGACGTTACGTCCTAGGGGTCCTCCATACTCAAGTTAGGGACCCAACCCTTCTAAGGGACCACTCCTCTCGTACCGTTGGGTGAGATCATAAGAACGGACCTCTTAGGGTACTTGTCTCCTCGGACCGCCCGATGTCAGGTATCCAAGTGTTACTCAACCTGAACTGAGACTTCTTCATGAACTGAAACTACTCATTACATTCTCCTTATTGTTACACCATACCTCCGTCCCCGTTACTCCCTTTAGAGACATAGAATGAGAGTCAAAAAGACACTCGAGTTTTGGTGAGATTCTTTTGGAAAAAAATTTCAGAATCTTCAACCTTCAATTCTTTGCTACGTTTGATCGGACACTTATTATTCGAACGTGGTGAAAGAATCCGTTTTTCTTTTCGGAGATGATACCTCCAGAACCCGAAGGACCACGCTCACCATTTCGTGGCCGGACGGTTACGTCCTCTGTATTCTCTGTGCATAAGTTATGGACCCAACACCTAGGGAGACCTCCTTCCGTACCGTTGGGTGAGGTCATAAGAACGGACCTCTTAGGGTACCTGTCTTCTCGAGCCGCCCGATGTCAGGTATCCAAGTGTCGTTCAACCTGGGCTGACTTCGCTGAATCGTACGTGTATACGTGCCTTCAGATCTTTCTTGTCGTATCTGGTATCTAGAAAACTTAAGCCACTTGTCAGTATAGACTTTAGTAGTAAGTGGTTTCACGTTCCGTGGCCTACCCTCAAAGTATATGAAACGAGTCAATATAAAATTGAGTAAAAACTTCTCCTTACCTCCTACCACTTGGGTATATGTCAATCGTCAGTAAGAAAAAGAAAGTGAAAAATTTTTTACACCTGGTAAAAATTTCAAACATAACTTAAACAATGTTATGACAAAGACAATGTAAAAATGTAAATACCGACTCTCTACACACCCTTAGAATCGAAGGACTCCTCCGAGACTTGGACGAGAGGAATTTGCCCTTTCCACTTCAGAATTGGTGACCTGACGGTCCCTTTAAGGGTCGTCAGTAATAGTACCACATCTCCCGAGACACATCCCTTAAGTCACCCACTTGAGTCAACTAGGAACTGTGAGGAATCGAAAATTCTTAAATAAATAAATAATAATAAACAGACAAACCAACGTGACCTAGAAACAACGACACGTGTCCGAAAGAGATCAACACCCTCGCCCCTGATGAGAAACGACACCACACGCCCGAAGAGTAACGTCGCCGAAGAGAACAACGTCTCGTGCACGAGATCTACGAGGTCGAAGTCATCGACACCGTGTGTCCGAGTCGTCAATGTCGAGCACTCGGGATCTCGTGTACGAGGTATTAATCCCACGTACCCGAGTCAACGAAGGACCGTACACCTTAGAAGGACCTGGTGCCGAAGTTGGGTACAGAGGAAGTAGTCGTCCACTTAAGAATAGGTGACGGGGTGGTCCCTTCAGACTATGAGGAATCGAAAATTCACATTACTTAGAACTGTTTAGGTTGAACTAGTACAAAAGGCAACGGACCACCGGTAAACTACTTCTGAAAATCTCTCTTCACTTCTCTCTCCGAACTATTAACTCTGGGTCCCTTTGGGTTCGTAGGATCTTTAAACAGGGTCGACGGTAGACAGTGCGTAAGTGGTGTTCAGTAGATGGTATAGTCTGATTATATATACATATAACATACGCCTAAGAAATGGTAGACTCGGTGGTACCTTCGGGTTCTTATGACCTTACCCATCAGATATCGAAGAGGTCCCCTAGAAGGACTGGGTCCTTAACTTGACCCCAGAGGATGTAACGTCCAGCTAAGAAATGGTCTACTCGATGGTCCCTTCGGGGTCTTTCTTTGATCTAACCGGAAAATTCCTGTTCGGTGACAATGAGGACTTTGGTATATATATATACATATAAAAACATGGAGAAAGAGACGAGACCATGAAAAGGTTGTCGTTAGAATAATAAATACCAGATAAGAGAAGTTAGACAAAGACTGATATGATGGTCCTAGTCCTTTGTCCATTCTTCTACCCCTAACCCTTATTTATGTGTTTACCGGAACAAGGACGAGAGTTCCTCGAACACGAGGACTCGGCTTAGTCACATAACGTTAACGTGCTTTTTACATTGAGACCCTCGGACCTATTCTATGTCTCTATCTTCGTGTTTCTTTCCTTCAATAAAAGACGAGTCGGTACTAGTTCGCATTACCTTTACTCGTTTCGGAAGTCTCTTCTTTGTCGTAGACTCATTCTAATAAACTATAAGTCGTCTCCAAATAACTCGTTGATAATACATAGTCCAGATAGGATCCACGATCTCTGTGTCGTCACTCACTTGTTTATTATTTATTTATTTTATAGATCATACATTATATTGTAGTTCCTATATTCCTCTATCCCTCAGGTCCATACCCTCTCTACCTTATAATCTCCCACTTAAAATTAGACATACTTCTCCGTTAAAAAACTCCCTCTTTAAAGGGGGGTTAAGGTTTATTCGACAGAGAAGAAAAAAAAAAAATTCCCTCTGTAAAACTACCACCGTGACTTTACACGGTTAATTTAACTTTTTCAGACACACACACACAAAAAAAAAAAAAATGGTTCATTATACACATTATCTTTACGGACTAAGAATGAAGTTTAAATTGAAGATTAGATAAACAACCAGTTCAAAATGAAACATGAATTGACAAATAACATATCAAACTTCAAGAATGTTTATTATAAAATTTGAGTCTTTCTCTGACACGACACGACACGACACGAATCAACGAGTCAGTGTAGGTTAAGAAAAACTGGGGTACCTGACATGGGAGGTCCGAGGAGACAGGCACCCTAAAAGGTCCGTTCTTGTGACCTCACCCAACGGTGCAGGAGGAGGTCCCCTAGTTTGGGTCCAGAGGGTGTAACATACACCTAAGAAATGGTAGACTCGGTGGTACCTTCGGGTTCTTATGACCTTACCCATCAGATATCGAAGAGGTCCCCTAGAAGGACTGGGTCCTTAACTTGACCCCAGAGGATGTAACGTCCAGCTAAGAAATGGTCTACTCGATGGTCCCTTCGGGGTCTTTCTTTGATCTAACCGGAAAATTCCTGTTCGGTGACAATGAGGACTTTGGTAATGATATTCTCTTCATTAATGTAATTTGTATTATAAAGTATAATCTTGTCACGAATCTTTTGTCATGAGTACCTTTCAAAGGACTCAACAGACCTAGATTATGATTCCTAGTATAAAAACGGACTTATAGGAAGGGTGACTACAGACTACAATATATGTTAGTTTAGTTCTATCGACATTTTTTCCTTCACATTTACCTTTTCATTTATGACATAGTTCGTTTAGCTTACATACATCATTGACTCTCATTGAGTCATACTTGTAACACTTACACTCCACCTTTACTTTCTTTTGGTCACGTAAGAACTCTTACTTGTCTATAAAACTTCTCTTCAAAGACTCAACTCGTGAACTTTTGTATACTGAAAATTTTAATGTACATCAAACAGTCTTGTAAGTCGAGTAAAGAGGACTTTTAGGGACGAGGGGATTTTGATAAAGTATCTTTACTTAGTCTTTGGAGGAGGGGATGGAAAAACTCTTCGTATACCTCCGGTGCGAGTACAAATCTACGACAGCTAGTCTGTCTCTCCACTGAGAAGAACGTCAGTAATACCACGATTCTGACCGCTCTCTTTATATGGAGAAGTGAGACACAACGATGTGACGGAACTGAGACCTCACTTTTGTACCAAAATTTTTGTGTAGAGTTTTTGGAGACGGAGACATAGTCTTACCGTTGGGTGAGGTTATAAGAACGGACCCTTTAGGGTACCTGTCTCGTCGTGCCACCCGATGTCAGGAACACCCCAGTGTTTCTCAACCTGTGCGTGTTTTAGTAGTTTTCCCGTATAAGGTCTCAGGGTAGAGTGTGGAAGTTAGTCTTGGAAACACAACTATGAAGGAAAATTATTGATATTGATAGTTTCGATACGATATTTATAAATAGTCAAGACTGAGAATTCTAAATGTTACAAGTCACGGTTGTCCTCATTAATATATATACCACACTTATAGAGACTCGTTTCACTCCTTTTGACGGAAGTGTACCTCCTCGGAAAACCAGCCCTTAAGACTCTATTGACAGCTGTTCGCCTTGTATAGACATCTAAGAGTCGTTTCTACAGATAATGATAGGTTTAACGATATAGAGATCTTCATGGAGCCCCCTCCCGAGCCAATGGGTTTCTGTGAACCACATGACCGAATTCAGAACCAAAAACAGTCAACGAGTAAAGAGAGGCTTCAGTGGGGACCCCCACAGTTTACCGAATAGAGTGCGACCTCACCGTCGGGGGTGCCGTCCAATGTCCAGTGAGGGACGAATAGTGGTGAAATGTACAGAAGAGGTTCGTTTGTCCCTGGGGATGAACTGAACCCCGCTCTTGGTGTCCCCACTAATTGAAGTCTGCTCGTAGACCAAAAGTAATGGACACCATCGTCTCCTCTCGTCCCTACGACAAGCCAGACCACACCAGTGAAGTGTTGGTAGTCCTGGTCGATATTTCTTTTAAATTGTATAGGACATTAATGTCAGACGGGGCGTGTCTTCCCCGACTCCTCAGACGTCTATACTAAAGTCCGGACTCTTTTACAAATAACATAGACAACGTGTGTAAATAAATGAGTCTCCAGCCCTCCGGACGACTTTATGCCGGACCGCGTGACGCCAGGACGTCCCCGAGTCGGACGAACAAATCCAGCCCCCTCGCGGGCACCGAGGTCCGTCTAACAGGGAATTCCGAAAATGTCCGAAACCGCAAACCCGCCTACCTTTACCCGCAACCGCCTAGTACAGCCCTCATTTGCCAGGAGTAAGAGGTGACGCGACCCACGGAGGAGGCCATGAGGGGAGTCGAAACACCCCCGCGAACGTGACCGTCGAGAGAAGAACGAGAGACTCAGTCATTGTTGACGACCCGTAGTCTATGTAAGGTCCGTGCACGACTCGTAAAACTCGTGGAAGAGAGAAAATCAGGAGTTGTAAGGGGGACTTAGTCCGGAATAATATTTGGGTAAATTTTTCATTTCTTTGACTCCGATTCTCAACGGCTACATTTCCTTCGTTAACACGGAAGGAACTGTATTGCCCTCTCTCTGTAGGGCAGTGACGTGGGGGGTCTCGGCCTCCTGTACTTTGCCCGAGGGGAAATTTTGCGAAAGGAAAGAAGGGACTGGACCGACAACCTTTATCAGGATGGTAGTTGTGACCCCGCGTACATAGAAAAGTTTAACATCAAATTGAATAGATATCAGTCTTTATCCTCAATGTCTACATCTTTCGTTTGTACCAATGGTTCCCCATTTCCCTCCCTCTCCTTAGTCAACCTTCTAACCCTGTCTACATTTGTGTGACGACGACGATTCAGCGAAGTCAGCACAGGCTGAGACACGCTGGGACACCTGACGTCGGATGGTCCGAGGAGGCAGGTATCCTAAAAGGTCCGTTCTCATGACCTCACCCAACGGTAACGGAAGAGGATTTGTGTGATGATAGATATTTTATCTATTGATTATTCTTGGATAACATATCGTGTTCCTTGAGATGAGTCATGAGACGTTACCGGATATACCCTCTTCTAAGATTTTTTCTCACCCACATACATATAGATATTGACTAAGTGAAACGACCTGTGGACTTTGATTACGTCGTGACATATGTGAGGTTTTTTTAAAGTCTTTTCAGAAAGGCACATCTTAAACACTGTCTTACTGAAGACTTGGTACCCAATCTCTTAGTCTAGCTGTTTACAACCATCATAGGACCCTAGCCTTGATATATTTCACTCTTTTGACCAGTGGGACAGAAGTTCCCGTAATTTGAGATTTAACTCTGTAGACACCTCTTTGTTCTTATGATGTTCGATTCTCTAGCATTTCATCTCTTCCCGTTGGTGTCGTTAAGTCGTTTCGAAGCATTTCCCAACTAAGAGTTCTTTCCCGGTACACACTCCTTCCTCTCCCACCTGATCCGACCGGAATCTTGACACTTCACCTCTTTCCCCTTCAGAAGCCCAAAGAAAAGGAAAGAAAGTTAAGGATTCAGGGACTCGACAGAGAAGAAAAGAGATAGTTTACGACAAGAGTCCTTTTCTAGCCTACTCAAACAAGTGTCTAAATTCACCGACTACAGTTCGTTACTAAAGACTTCTCTTTGAAAGTATATAATCGTTCAACTAATCCCTTCAAACCCCCATCAACCACAGATTGTGTCCCGGTCCGACGGGTCCTTCTTCATCCTAGACTCTTCGACTGACGAGTGACTCCCCGTCCGTGACCCCTCTTCGACGTGAAACCGAAGACTCCTTTATGTCGGAACTAGGTCTAAAGGTGTCTGGTCCTACACTCCATCCAATGTTCATCTCTGACAATAGTCTTGACGTAAACTTTTTCCCGGACCCTTCTTAAGAAAAAGAACATAGACCCCTGTCCACTCAGTGTCCTTCCGACCGAACTACGACTCGACCTCAAAGAAATTTGGGAAGAACCAGTCTCTCGTCAGAACCCCTCCTCCGGTCCATCGGTGTCTACTCCTTCCTTCTCCCAACACCCCCGTACCTCGGCCCGTTCAGGTGGTGTAGACGACGTAGGTCTTAATAAGGGACGTCTGGAAACAAACGAGCCCCGAAGGGTCCACCGTGATCACCATTTCTTGGACGAACGGTGACGACCTCTGTATTTTCTGTACCCAAGCTAGGGACCCAGTCCTTCTAGGGGACTTCCTCCCTTACAATGGGTGAGGTCATAAGAACGGACCTCTTAAAGTACCTGTCTCTTCGGACCACCCAATGTCAGGTACCCCAACGTTTCTTAACCTGTACTGACTCACTGATTGTGAAGTGAATTGAAGACCAATTTATACTGAGGGACGTAGGGATGACTTAGGGTGATTTCACTATTCTTTCTTTATTTTTACAGTATTTGGATGTTCTTTTTTCTTTTATATTTTTTAGCCCACAATCTCAGTAAATGGTTACTGACACGAAATCTCTTTCAACTTTCAATTTATGTATATCCGTCCTTCCTGACAATTTTTCAATCGACTTCTTGGAACCCTTCTTAAGGTTCAACGTCCCGGTCTCGGAGAAGTGGTTACACCCGTCGGTCCGAGGACGGAGAGGGTAACCTTCAGGTGGAGCCTCCGTTTTCTCTCTCCGGGACCTAAGTTTCATGGTCCGTGTCGTCCCATCCCGAACTGGTCTTTTGTCCTCCTAATTCATCTCCGAATGTCTGGTTGGTGCCTATAGGGGTCGAAGGACAGGAGAACCTTACAACTTATCAGTCCCAATACGGGAGGACCCACTAGACAGGAACTCCTTTGAACGATTTCAAAGGAAATCGATCCTTTTTTCTTAGATTTCTATGATAATCCCAAGGGGTTCCTTTACTCGTCCAGAAGTGAGTGTTACTTCGAGTATTAGCTCTTCTTCTGAAAGTGAGTTTTTTTTTTTTCACGAAGACCCTGAAGGGACCACCAGGTCACCACTTCTGACGAAGGTAACGTCTCCCACATCCTAGTTAGGGACCGGTGTGCCACACCGGTTCTTCTTTTTTAATGGTACATAGTGACTACCCTTATATTTTTTATACAAATCAATCCTTCTGACTAACTGAAATTTTTTACGAAGACTTATTATAATTAGAAATTATATCCTGACCTACTAGTTCCTAGTGGTCCGTACACTCCTTTCGGACATTCCACTATTACAATGGCCTGGGTCATTGACTTTCACCTCAGACCGATGAACGGTGATGTTTAGTTATCTCCAGTCCAACTACTTACGACCGTTGGTCGCATCCACTCACCCGGTCACCCGTGGACAGGGCTCCGACTGGTAAGGGGAGGGTGGGTGTTGAGGGACTGTAAGCCCCCGTTCTCGAAAATATCTGACTCCCTCTCTCGATGTACGTCTTTGTCGTGTCAGTCGAGACTGTCAGTAGATCTTTTACCGGTAACCACCAGACTGGTCGCAGTGGAACCAACAAAATCCATGGGAATCAGAAGTCAAGGTCTCAGTCAACCAAGGTAAAGAAACTCCGGTCAAGAACCTTGACCCCGTCGAATACAGTACCGATGTCAGACCAGTAGTACACCAATTGAAGAGGTACACCACCCCGAAGTCACAAATATTCTGTCGAGGTGTCCTATACCGAGTCTTATAATGGATATCGGAAACTCCTCCTTTGATTTCCAAGAACTGAAACGATTCTCTGACGTAATAATAAACCGGAGGAAGCTGACAAAGGAAAACAAAGACGTAAAAGAGGGAAGAGACTAATTTGAATAGAAAACCGATTGCAAAAAGGTGTCTGTTCTCCGTTCGTCTTCACTACCCCCCGTTCTTGGTATCCTAAGACGAGGTAAAGTTTTGGTCTCTGGTGTCAATTTATTATTGTTGTGTCCTTTTACCTTGAGTCTTCTTCCTTTCTATTACGTTCGTTGACTTCATGTCAATTTTTATGTAGAGAGGGGTCATTAATAATGGAGATGTCTTTATATATTTTTCTGTAATACTTCTTTCTTACGATAAGATTAATCTTTCCTTATAAGACTCTTGTCCTCTTCAACATTTAATTTTTCATTTTATTCCATCGCTTTATATTCCCAACCTTTTATTCAAACTTCTTTAGATGTTTTAATTTGTTTTTCATTTATAAACCTTTTATACTCGTTCTTTTATTCTTTTAATTTACTGGTCCGGTCCTTGATTATTCTGAAGGTTTTTATTTCTAATCTCTTTTGTCTTCCCTCTTTTAATAGATTCTTTATTACGTAACCTCCGTCTAAGAAAAGACAACCTCGATAGTCTCTTTGGGATCGATTTCCTGTACTTAATGGTTTAATTTTCCCTGGAAACTCACGTATCATCTTTCTGTGTATGGTTCTTGTAATGACACTTTATTACTCATAACCCTTGAGTCTTCTAGAATTTTTGAAACTGTCTCCTCTTATTTTTCCTCTCCTTTCCCTACGTAACCTCTTTTAGTTCAGTATAAGTCTCCTGACTGTTAGAACCGTTATCCGAAGAGTTTTCGTTTAACCTTCAGTTTCGTATCACTCTTTGTGGATGTGTCTGAAATCTGTTTGATAGCCACTTACATCTTATTTCTGTATCTTTCAGATTTTTTTACATAGAGGTGTAAAAGACATAGAGGGTATATAACTACCTGAAAATCCGACAAAGGTATAGAACTGATAACACTCATTACGACGTTACTTGTACCTTCACGTTTATAATTATAGAGAAGTTCTAAGACTAAAGTTAAGAAGACCCATTTTTAGGAATTGACCCTAACGACCTAGTATTCCACCAAAATAAAAATTAAAAAACTCCTTGAGAGTAAGGCAAAAGGTATCACCGACGTAGAAAAATGTAAGATGGTTGTCATATGTTCTGAAGGTTAAAGAGGTGTAAGAGTTGGTTGAATAACAGATTAACAGATCTCAAAAATATTATCCATATTTCACTATAGAGTAACTTATCTACAAAGAGGTATCTTCTATCCGTTTACCAGTTGTCCGTATAAAATTACGAATTATAGTGGTTAATAGTCCGTTTACGTTTAGTTTTGGTGTTACTCAATAATGAAGTGTGGACAATACTACCGGTAATAGTTTTTTGTCTTATCTGTCACTGTTTATAATCACTTCTATACTTCTGTAACCTTGGGAACATGTGACAACCATCCTTATATAAAAAATTTTAACGGTGGAATATACGTGACTTACAAACACAAAAGGGTTTTAAGTGTACAACTTCTAATTTAGGGTTACACTACCATAAACCTCCATCCCAGAAACTCTCCATTACAAGAGTACTCCCACCTCGAGAGTTCTTACCCTAATGTTCTGAAGGGGCCACCGACCGAGTCACCATTTCTTAGACGGACTGTTACGTCCTCTGTACCCAAACTAGGATCAGACCCTTCTAGGGTGTACGTCACCTCACTTATTCGGGTAGTCAAGTCAAATCATGTCAGTGAGTCAGCACAGGCTGAGAAACGCTGGGGTACTTAGTGTCGTGCGGTCCGGAGGGACAGGTAGTGGTTGAGGACCTCAAGTGAGTCTGAGTACAGGTAGCTCAGTCACTACGGTAGGTCGGTAGAGTAGGAGACAGCAGGGGAAGAGGAGGACGGGGGTTAGGGAGGGTCGTAGTCTCAGAAAAGGTTACTCAGTTGAGAAGTGTCCTCCACCGGTTTCATGACCTCAAAGTCGGACCCTCAACTTTGACGACTCAGGTGTACGGCACGGATCCCTTCGGGTCCGTGGAATCTCGAGACGTCGTTCTCTTCGGTTCCGTTCCTCTTCGGATCGTCGTGTTCGTCTTTCATCGGGGGTCATAGGTGTTGATATCTTTTCGGACACGTCGTTACCTCTGGGTCGTGTCGGTTTTCATTTATTTATGTACTTATTTTAATATATTTTTTCTTACCCTAATGTCATTACGGGAGGAATTTTTTCCTCATCTGTACCACCGAATGAGAAGAGAGGGAACACTCCTACGTTAATTTTCCACCGACAGACATTTGGTCTTTCACCTGTCAGTAGTCTGTCGTACAGAGAGTAGGGGAACTAGTACTTGAAGAACCAGAGGTTTAGACATCCTTTATTTAAAGAGAACAAATACTCGGTGGGTCAGATAACATGAAACAATATCGTTGGGTTTGTCTGATTTTGGGATAGGACTATCCACATTCCACTATCGAGTCACATCAAAACAAAACGTAAAGGGAACCACCCCCCCCCCCTTATATGTAGGTCGCCTTATAATAAGTCGGAATTTTATCCTTTAGGACGGTATACGTTGTTGTACCTACTTGAAAACTCTTGTAACACGATTTGTTTTGTTCGATCGTGTCTTCCTGTTCATGAAGTACTAAGGTGAATGTACTCCATAGGTTTTATCAATTTGTATATCTTCGTCTCTCATCCTTCCATTAACGGTTCCCGACCTCTCTCCCCTGTATCTCTTAACAACAAATCACCCACACTTCTAAGTCAATACATTTTCCTAATTTAAGATCTCTAGAAGACGTGTTATAAAGTGGACATCAATTGTTATGACATAACGTGTTATTTCCTGTCTTTACCGTTCCTGGATTGTTTTCGTCTTCTCTAATTCTTCTCCACCGTTCTTATGTGTCGTCTTGACATGTCTTTTCCAGACTTACTGGGTCTATTGGTACCACCATACCAGTGAGTGGATCTCGGTCTGTAGAACCTCACACTTCAGTTCACCCGGGATCCTTCATAATACTTGTTTCGATCTCCTCCACTACCTTAAGATCGACTCGATAAAGTTTAGGATTTTCTACTACGACAATTTCACGACGTGAGTTATACTGTCGTTTAAACTTTTTGAGTCGTCACCTGTCTGACCTTTTGCACAAAAATGAGGTTAGGGTTTCTTCCCGTTACGGTTTTTTACAAGTTTGATGGTATGTTAAAATAAGTAAAGTACATGATCATTCCATTACAATTTTTAGAAAGTTCGATCCGAAGTTGTCATACACTTGACTCTTGAAGGTCTACATGTTCGACCTAAATCTTTCCCGTCTCCTTGATCTCTAGTCTAACGTTTGTGGGTGACCCAGTGTCATTTTGGATCCCTTAAGGTCTTTTTGTAGATGAGACGAAGTGACTCATCTGATTTTGGAAACTGACTCTCCTAGTGTTGTTCGACACCTTTTAAGAGTTTCTCTACCCTTATGGTCTGGTGGAATAGATAAAGGACTCTTTGAACATAAGTCCAGTTTATCGTTGTCAATCTTCGTCTGTTCCTTGTTACCTAACCAAGTTTTAACTCTTTCCTCATGCAGTTCCGATATATAACAGTGGGACGAATAAATTGAATATAAGTCTCATGTAGTACGTTTTACGACCCAACCTACTTGTGTTCGACCTTAGTTCTACCGGTCCTCTTTATAGTCCTTGGAATCTGTACGTCTACTATGGTGAGATTACCGTCTTTCACTTCTCCTTGATTCACTTTCAGCGAGTCAGTACAGACTGAGAAACGTTAGGGTACTTGATATGTCAGGTACCTTAAGAGGTCCTGTCTTATGACCTCACCTATCGGAAAGGGAAGAGGTCTCCTAGAAGGATTGGGTCCCTGACTTGGGTCCAGAGGACGTAACGTCTACCTAAGAAATGGTCGACTCGGTGGTCCTTTCGGGTTTCTCCTTGATTTCTCGGAAAACCATTCCCACTCTCTCCTCTTACTTTGTCGACCGAATTTTGAGTTGTAAGTTTTTACTTCTAGTACAGTAGACCAGGGTAGTGAAGTACCGTTTATCTATCCCTTTTTCACCTTTGCCACTGTCTAAAATAAAATAACCCGAGGTTTTAGTGACGTCTACCACTCACGTCGGTGTTTTAATTTTCTGTGAACGAGGAACCTTCTTTTCGATACTGTTTTGATCTGTCACATATATTTTCGTCTCTGTAGTGAAACGTCTATTTCCAGGGAGATCAGTATCGGTACCAAAAAGGTCATCAGTACATACCTATAACCTGGTATTTCTTCCGATTTGTGACTTCTTGACTACGAAAGTTTGACACCACGACCTCTTCTCGAAACTCTCAGGGAACCTGTCGTTCCTCTAGTTTGGTCAGTTAGGATTACCTTTAGTCGGGAATTATAACCTTCCTGACAACGACTTCGACTTCGAAGTTAGGAAACCGGTGGACTGCGCTTCTCGGCTGAGTAAACTTTTCTAGAACTACGACCGTTTCTAACTCCCGTCCTCCTCTTCTCCCACTGTTCTCCTACTCTACCAACTTACCGTAGTAGCTGAGTTCCCTGGACTCAAACTTGTTTGAGGTCCTTCATCACTTCCTCTCCTTTCGGACCGTACGACGTCAGGTACCCTAGTGTTTCTGAACCTGAACTGAATCCCTGACTTGTTGTTGTTTAAACAAGAATTGAAGTAACTCATATGAAATTTTTAGTGTCTGTATCAAGAATAGAGATCTTTAAGTTTAACATAAATGAAGTATAATAGGTACAAAGATGCATTGTACGAGTTTAAAAGGAAATCGAGGTCCAAAAGGTTGGAGTCGTTTTAGATCTACAAAACTGGAAAGGTTTAAGGGTCGAGGCAGAGACGTCGTGACCCTCTCTCGTGATATGGGCCGCACCCAAAAGGAGTGACACACCATCGGACCTTTGAGAGATCCTTCACTCGACTCGTTAATATCTCGAGTGGAACAAAGAACAGAGAGTCCCTAGTAAAAGAAAGTAACTGACTTTGCATTACTTTAGATTACGAAATTTTCAATAACGAATAGAAGACAATAGAAATAATCTACAAAGTATACCCTCCCGTTTAGATCAGGGATAATGACATAGAACCGACCTTTACTTTCAGTCAAGTAACATAAATTTAATGTCAGACAACGTAAACCATTTTCTTTCGACGATGGTGGAGGATATTTCAGTTTGTTGTGAAGACTTACCAAGTCAAGAAGGATTTTGAAAACTTAACTAATCAAGGTACCCAACTATATTTAAAAATTTTTCAATCTGAAATAAAACTCTTGGAGGTCAAATGAAAAGTAAACACAACTGAATAATAGAAAGACTCGGGACATGACTGACCACCCTTAATTCTATAAATAGGTGCGTACATACCCTAACCACTTAACTAATCAAACTTAGCAAGTTTCAGTTCTTTTTAATTTATTTAACTAAAATTTGTGACACGAAAGAAATTTAACTCAAAGATACACTACTTAGTTGGGACTTTTTACGAGAAAAACCAACATAAAAGTAATCGATAGTTTGAATTTTTTCTGACAGAAGAGTTCAGTACCCGGTTGCATAAAATACACAGACTCTCTTTCTTCGACTCATCTCGACGATTGATTCTCTTCTTTTGAATGTACGAACTTCCTTTCCAAATACGACATTCACCGTAATAAATCATAAAGTCATTTGACCAGGTTTATATTTGGATGATCTTTCTGATCTGGAGAACTCACACTGGAATGAGACCACAGAAAGCACAAGGGAACCAGGAAGAGAAATAAGTAATAGTGACGTACCAGAAGTCATAAGTAAAGGTCTAAAACGACTAATTTGTTTCCTTTCGATGATTAATAATTGATAATTAATCGAAACGAAGATTCGGACTGTCCTGAATGATATATCTCCACGAGTCACTAATAGTACGATATATATTAAACAACTCAATATCCCAGTCTGGACAATACATACACTTGAACTAAACGGAACCTGTCTTGTAAAAATACCCCCTTATTATTAATATCGATACTTTGAGTCGGACGATACATCTATCGAAGAGAAAGAGACTTCGAGATCTGTTTTTTTTTTTTCTGTTCGTGGGGGAGGAAACCTTGTTGATTTGAGGTTTCTCAAAGATAGAGTTAAAGATAACAGGACCGAAAAACGAACACCGACCCATTCTTCGGTATATAGATATTTACCTTAACATTATATTAGTGTTAAGGTTACCCTAAAAGGAAAATCTTTAATTGACCTTTAAAATCGAGACAAAACCTTTCAGGTAAATCGATTTATCGTATGGTCCTCCGAAATACACATCAAAAGTTTTATTCTCTAACTCCACAACTCGGAAAACGGGAAACACAACTATTAGAGTAGGTTTCATAAACCACAGTTGTAGTCAAACACATTTCGTAAGATACACTGTAAAACTTTCTCATCTATTTATCTTGGACGTTGTATAGACCTAAAATCTAGATAACATCAATGATTTAATACAGAAAGTAGAAGTATATGATTCACCCCTACTTGTTCCCATACTTATGTAACTATTCTAAATTTTTTTTTACGGTCAGTATATATATATTTCAGTAGGTTTTTATTGGAATGATGAGTTTATTAAAAGATAACTCTAATATTTTTGGAAGATCAACAATTTAAATTACTAAGAGACGGATACAAATATTAAAAAGAACGGAATAGACGGATGTAATGGTGACAATAATGAAAGAAGTAGAATTTTAAACAAAACACTACAGTAAGAAAGGACCAATAAAAAAAAAAAATTACAAAACCATCAGTACAAAGTCAAAAGGACCGTCTAAGAGATAGAGATCAAGTTTAAAAAGAGAACCGAAGGTTGAGCGTATGACTAACCGGACTGTTTTTATTTAGGTGAACCCTCCGGGTGTCTGAAGGGATTGACTTGTTATGGTTTAGACTTGTTAAGTATAAAGAGAGGTTTGGGTGAAGGACAGAACCCAAGGTAGGGAATCTCTTACTACGATCGAAGACGGGTAACAAGTGTTATCTTTGATCTTTCGATATGATTTAAGAAGGAAAAAGAATCGGGGATGGGTCATAGGTTCAGATCACCTAAGATAGAGGATTTTATAAAGAAGATGAAGGGTAGTGACTTGTTTGATATATCTTCGTCCCTCTAACGTTAACGGGGGAAGAATAACCAGTATTCTGAAAATAAGTAGAAGGGACTGTAATAGAAGGTTTCGGTCTCAAAAGAAAGGTTGTTTGTTCATAAGACAATGAAGAGACGAGTTTGAGGAATTACTAAGGAGATGGTCATTTTATTTTAATTGGAAAAAGGATTACTAGACCAGAGAAGAATGGTCAAGTTGAAGATGGTAATAGGAGGAATTCCATGAAAACTCGTACCAAGGAATGTACACTAGATATTTCTTTAATGTTTACCTCTTGTCGTCAGGAGACATATTTATGTGGTATAGAAAAATGTACAAAGACATGTATTTGACAAAGACGACGGACCTTATGAAAGAGACAAGGTAAGGAAGTACTTTGGAGGGTACTACGGAGGAAGGGGAGTCCGTCTACGACCATAAGGAAGAACCGTGGACATCGTGAATCGTAGACAGAGGTCCTCTCGTCACACGTCCGACGCAACAGTAACACGTACACGAAAGGTTATCCGACATTTGTAAACGTCCGACCCCTGTGGTTGAAAGATAGAAACATAGGAGGTCCCGGACTATTGTCACGAATTTGTGTTATCTTCGAATGACTAACTATATACGTTTAGTTAGTTATACTATGTAGTGTAATTGTTTGACTTCTTACTTTTAGTATACTAGTAGAATTATCTACTTTTTTTCGAAGACTGTTTTAAGTAACGGATATAATTTTTTTTGTACGAAAAAAAAAAAAAGACTCACTTTGGTACGAAGTAGTTATTAACCTTCCATCTCTAGAATACAGAAATAAACCATCTAATTTAGGTTTGGTTTTAATTTTTTTTTACTCACTGAAGACCACTCCTCATTTCGATTCACCTTCGGTGAAGGGAGAACAAACCAAATTTCTCCCTCACCCCGTCCAGACCTTGGTGAAGGAGGGTGGTCAGGACTCTTGACCGCGAGTCAAGACTGGTATGAAACGAAGAGACGTAAGACAGACAGAAACCAAAAACTCCTCTTCTATTCCCTTTTACTTGTTCTACCTCCTCTCTCTTCTACACACTAGACCTCCTAAAAAGAAAATTCTACAAAAAAACTACACCTGTTAAAAATTCCAAATAAAAAATTCTAAATAAATAAAAAATAACTTCCTATTAACGAAATGTCTTAAAACGGACAGTTTGGAGTTGTGCTTAGTCGGTATCCATATGTATATAGGGGAGGGAAAACTTCGAGGGAAGGTAGAGGACGGGGTAGGGTGGGAAGATCCAACTATGTCTCGGGGATCAACTAAAAGGACTCGGTATGTTCGTTTAAGGTCAACCGATAGATAAAATGTATACCATTAGATTCAAAGGTACAATGAGAAAGGTATGTAGAGTGGGAGAGGAGGGGAGAGAGGTACAGGTATTCAGATAAGAGATACAGACAAAGAGTAACAACGGGACATTTATTTAAAAAGTCATAGTAAGAAGATCTAAGATATATATACGTAATCTTACGCCTTAGATAGAAAGAGAAAGACTGTGGAGCGAGACATATTACCCAAGATCCAAGTAGGTGGAGTAATCTTGACTGAGTTTACACAAGGAAAAATACCGACTCATTATAAGGTAACATATATACATGGTGTTGAAGAAATGGTAAGTAGACAACTACCTGTAGATCTAACGAAGGTACAAAATCGATGACATTTATCACGACGTTACTTGTTACCCTATGTACACAGAAAAAGTTAAAACCAAAGGAGTGCCATATACGGATCCTCACCCTAACACCCAGTATACCACTAAAATAAGGATTAAAAATTTCCTTAGAGGTATGGTAGAAGGTATCACCGACATAGTTAAACGGAAGTGTGGTTGTCACGTTCTCGTAAGGGAAAAGAGGTGTGGGAGAGGTCATAAATAACAAACATATGAAAAACTACTACCGGTAGGACTGGTCACACTCGACTATAGACTAACATCAAAACTAAACGTAAAGAGATTATTACTCACTACGACTCGTAGAAAAGTACACAAACAATCAGTAGACATACAGAAGAAACCTCTTCACAGACAAATCCAGAAAAGGGGTGAAAAACTAACCACACAAACAAAAAGACCATAACTCAACATACTCGACGAACATATAAAACCTTTAATTAGGAAACAGTCAACGAAGAAAACAATAATAAAAGAGGGTAAGACCCCCAACAGAAAAGTGGAACGAATATCAAAGGAAACGACACGTTTTCGAAAATTCAAATTAGTCTAGGGTGAACAAATGAAAACAAAAATAAAGGTAATGAGATCCTCCACCCAGTATCTCCTAAAATGAAACTAAATACAGTAGCTCACAAGAGGGATACAAAAGGAGATTCTCAAAAATATTAAAATATCAAAATATCCAGAATGTAAATCCAGAAATTAGGTAAAACTCAAATAGAAATACATACCACAAGATTAAAGTAAGAAAGTGTATATCGACAGGTCAAAAAGGTCGTGGTAAATAACTTCTGCAACAGAAACGGGGTAACATATAAGAACGGAGGAAACAGTTTTTATTCCATGGGTATCCACGTACCCAAATAAAGACCCGAAAGATAAAACAAGGAAAGAGGATATAAAGATAAAAACACGGTCATGGTATGACAGAACTACTGACATCGAAACATCATATTAGACTTCAGTCCTTCCAACTAAGGAGGTCGAGGTAAGAAGAAAGAGTTCTACCGAAACCGATAAACTCCAGAAAACACAAAGGTATACTTAACATTTAAAAAATAAGATCAAGACACTTTTTACAGTAACCATTAAACTATCCCTAACGTAACTTAGATATCCAACGTAAACCATCATATCAGTAAAAGTGTCATAACTAAGAAGAATGGGTCCTTGTACCCTATAGACAAGTAGAGAAACAGTAGAAACTAAAGAAAGTAATCACAGAATATTAAAAGACACATGTCAAGATAACATAGAAATCCATTCAAATAAGGATTTATAACTTAAGAAAAACAACGTTACCACTTACCTTAACTAAGGAATTACAACTCCATCTAAGGAAGATACGGGTAAAAAAAACTTCTCAAAATTAGTATTTATCCACGACTTAAAACAATTTCTGAAAAAGACGTAGATAACTCTACTAGTATACCAAAAATAGAAAGTCAAACAATCATACCACATAGTACAACTAACTAAACGTATATAACTTCTGAGGAACGTAGGGACCTTATTTGTGTTGAACTAATACCACATACTCGAAAAACTACATAACGACTTAAGACAAACGATTTTAAAACAACTCCTAAAAACGTAGATACAAGTAGTCACTATAACCGGACATCAAAAGAAAAAACGTACACAACACAGACCAAAACCATAGTCCCACTACCACCGGAACACCTACTCAAACTTTCACAAGGAAGGAGACATTAAAAAACTTTGTCAAAATCTTCCCATCCGTAATCGAGAAGAGTTTTATAAACTATCTTAAAAGGACACTTCTGTAGACCTGGACCCGAAAACAAAAACCCTCTAAAAACTAGTGTCGAAGTTAAAGTCACGAACATTAACCCAACAAGTATTAAAGATAAAGAAGAACTAAGTCAGAACTTTCTAACTGGAAAAGATTCTTATACAGGTAAAGCAGGTCCAATAGATAAAATAACAGTATATCAGCAAGTATTATCAGAAAATATTAGGAGACATAAAGACGTAACAGACAACATTGTAAAGGAAAAAGTAAAGATTAAAACAACTAAACTAAGAAGAGAGAAAAAAAGAATTACTCAGACCGATTTCCAAATAGTTAAAACAAATAGAAATGATAACAAAGAAAGAAAGAAAAAAAAAAAAAAAGTAAATAAAGATGAGTCTAGAAATACTAAAGAATCTGCCATTTCGCAGACGGATGTTATACCTTCTGGGCCCAAACTAGGGACCCAACCCTTCTAGAGGACCTCTTCCTTTACCGTTGGGTGAGGTCACAAGAACGGACCTTTTAGGGTACCTACCTCCTCGGACCATGCGATGTCAGGTACCCCAGTGTTTCTCAGCCTATACTGACTCGCTGAAGGGAAAGGAAGATACTTAGAAAGAAACAAGAAGAAAAAGGTCAACAAAATCCACATTTTAATCCATCGGATAAACTGCAAAAAGAACAAAGAACTCCATCCTAACATAACGATATTTGAAGAGAGAATCTTGACGAAAACGACGTAGGGTATCCAAAACAGCACAAAAGTAACAGTAAACAAAGATCTTTTAAAAACTAAAGGGAAAGCTAAAGAAGTCATTGGACAACCAATAAATCTTTGCACAACAAATTAGAGATACACAAACACAAAGAATGTCAAAAAAGAACATTAACTATAGATCAGAGTATTGCAACACCAGTCTCTTCTACGAACTATACTAAAGGTGAAAGAATTTAAATGACTCCAAGTTAAACACTGGGTTCTACACCGGATAGAACCTCTTACAAGGTACACGTGAACTCTTCTTCAACAGAAGAAGTAAACCTACCTTACAGAACTTCTATAGTCACTCTAGGCAGAGTAGATTACATAGTAAATTCTGAACACAAAGGAATAATTAAAAGACAAAACTACTAGACAGGTAACCACACTCAACCCACAATTTCAGAGGATAATACTAACACAATGACAGTTAAAGAGGAAAAAAACAGACAATCACAAACAGAATACATAACTCCACAAGGATACAACCCACGTATCTATAAATGTTAACAATACAGAAGTAGAACCTAACTAAGGAACTAGTAATACATCACAGGAAGGAATAGAGAACATGATAAGAAATTCCAGATAAAATAGAAGATACTCCTAACGATGAGGTCGAAAGAAAACGAAGGGTAAACGTACCTTATATAAAAAGGTAGGAGAGTCAAAACCAGATATACACAGAAATCCAGACTTCACCCAAAGAACATCTGTCGTATATATACCCAGAAAAAAAAAAAAAAACATAGGCAAGTCGGTCAGACACAGAAACCAACCTCGTAAATTAGATAAATGTAAATTTCATTAATCACTATATATATAAGGATAACGGTAAAAGAATTAACAAACCCCAATAAAATATCTAGAAAAGAGAAGAGAACATAAAGAACTGATACATTCAGGGAAATTGTAAACAACATTTCGACCAAACCACCATGACTTAAGAGAATTGAAAACGAACAGACTTTTCTAAAATAAAGAAGTAGTTAAAACTTACTCTAGGAACGACCCATGTCATTAGAACCAACATCTAAAAAGGGAAAGTCCTGAATTTTATATAGGACGGTAAGGGAGACCGGACATCTCAAAGACGACTTTCTAGTCGACAATTCGTATACCCCAAAGGGAACATACAATGAACAACGAAAATTATAAGAAAGAAACACAAATCAGAAACAATCAAACTAATCATACACAGAACGGTACAAAGAGGAACCCAAATAGGACATACCCTGACAAACACGAAGAACCTGAACTAACTGATAAAGGAAAAGGTACAACCCCTTTAAAAGTTGATATTAGAGAAGTTTTTAAAAGAGTGTGGGAAAGAAAAAGAAAAGAAGGAGACTCTGGGGATATTAAGTTTACAACCACGTAAACTATACCAGGGTCTCCAGAGACTCTGACAGGAGTCAAGAAAAGTAAGAAAAATGAAATAAGACGAGAAGTCTTCAATAAAGGTGGTAAAATAGAAGGTTGAGTAACTAAATAAGAAGACGAAGTCTATAAGACGATTAAGGAAGATCTCATAAAAACTAAAGTCATTAACACAACAAATAGAGTCATACAAGAAATTAAGAAGATCCAAAACAATTAACTAAGAACGTAAAAAAAGAGTTAAAACAAAAGTTCCAAAAACTAATGGAAATGATAGTAATAAGACTTAAGAAAAGGTCCATCAAACGAATAAAGGAGAAGTAAATGAACCTGAAGACACAAAGATCAAACAAAGAAGTAAACACGTCATAAAGAGACGGAAAAGTAATAAAAAATTTTTGAATAAAACAAACTCCAAAGGAAAAGGGTCCGAAGTTCCTGTCAACTTAAGAAAGGAACTTCTTCCAACTTAAGAAAGAAGGAAAACCAAAGACGGGAGGATTCAAACCAGGTCACCAAACACACTCCAAACATATCCCACTCTAAACAGGACTCAAAAACAAACAACAAACAACAAATAAAAGGAGACTACCCGTTCCGACTCACTCACCATTAGGACAGAGGACTACTAACCCGAACATAAAAGCGAAACAAAAACAAATCTACTCCACAGGACGTGTCCCACGATGACCTTCAACCCACTACGACCCAGAACATAAGTTCAACAAAAAAATTACACTCAAGAGTGTTAAACTATAAGGGGTCCCAATCAAGAGGCCATCAGATCCCAGAACCTCAGTCACGAGACGGAGGTTTCCGAGAATCGAACTAGAGACCAGTTCTTGTTTCTAAGGTGTTCACCAAACAATACCGCAATTCACTCTAATTTTGTGTATAGGTTTTTACTCTTTGGTTTCTACTTGGGGTCCGTTTACCGTCAATTTTTTAGTCCGTTTATTATTAATTTTATTACCTTATATGTGTATATGTATATGTGTGTACTCGTTTTACTTTTGTTAGGTAGTTTTTATTTCATGTCATCTAACTAGTCCACTTGTTTCCTTTATTTTTTAATATAAATGGTCAATCCTTGTTTTGAAAACCTGAGACACCCTCTCCCTCTCCCACCCTACTAAACCCTCTTACCGTATCTTTGTACATATTATAGTATATATTTTGTTTAGTGGTCAGGTCCAAGTTACGTACTATGACCTACGAACCCCGACCACGTGACCCTGCTGGGTCTCCCTACCATGTCCCTCCCTCCTGCCTCCCCTCAAGTCCTACCCCTTGTGCACATATGGACACCGCCTAAGTACAACTACATACCGTTTTGGTTATGTTATAACATTTCATTAATTGGAGGTTAAGTTTATTTATTTAAATACAAATTTTTTTCTTGTTTTGATTGATTTCGTGTTTAACCTTTTGTTTTGATTTCGTTCCACGGTTCGCCTCTTATTTTGTTACTTTTGTTTTGATTGTTTAAACAACTCTCCTTTCCTTTCTTTCTTTTCTTTCTTTCTTATCTATACGGTTCAATTTATCTCATCTACTTCTTCTAGATATGTGTAATTTCTAATTGACGTTCCCCTTTTCTGTCATCCTTTCCGTCTGTCTCTTTATTTACATCTTTTTTATACTATCCAATTTTTTTTAATTTTAATATATTTTCTCTTTTCTTTTTATTGCCTTCTTCTCTCTTTTTTCTTTTTTTTTTCTCCTTTTAAGGTGTCTTGACATTTTCGGGTTACATTTCTGTCCAAATATCGTTGTCATCTTTCACACTGACTGATATGTGTATATGTATGTGTGGCTATTCGTTTTAGTTTTGTCTGGTTGTTTTTATTTCATGTTATCTAACTGGACCGTTTGTTTCCTTCGGTTTTTAATATAGATGATCTTGTTTTGATTAATTTCGTGTTTGACTTTTTGTTTTAATTTCTTTCCACGGTTAACCCCCTATTTCGTTACTTTTATTTTGATTGTTTATACAACTCTCCTTTCCACTCTTTCTTTTTTTTTCTTATCTGTACCTTTCGATTTATCTCCATCTTTTTATTATAAATATATGTAATTTCTAATTGACGTTCCCCTTTTCTTGTCATCCTTTTCGTTTGTTTCCTTATTTACATTTTTTTATTATTATCCAAATTTTTTAATTTAAATTTTTTCTCTTTTCTTTTTTTTTTGTTCTCCTTTTGAGGTGTCTTGACGTTTTCGGGTTGCATCTCCGTCTCCAAATACTGTTGTTATTTTTATACTGACTCTAATTATTTTTCCGAGTTTTCGAATTGACCTAAAGAATCACGGTTATTTTAGCTGTTGATGTTGTTTCCCACCCCCCTTCCTCCTTATTTTTCTTTTTTTAGGTTTTATTAGATGTCTTATTCAGTTCTTTATTCTTATTATGGACAAATAGAACTCAGTCACGACAGTCTCAGGAAAGGGAACAACCCTTAGTGTCAGGTGGAGTAGAGGGAACCTACGGGAGGTTGTGACACGAGTAGAGACCCGGACGAGACCCCCGTCGAGTCTAAGATTAGACCAGGATGAGGAGACACAAGAACGGAGGTTACAGGTGTCTATAATCTTGATCACTAAAAGAAAACACCCTCGAGCGTCACAGTAAAACTTATAAGGTATCTGTGTCTTAGACGGATCAACTAGCACACCTAAATTAGACGTCACATATATCGACCACCCTTCCAAAAAAGACCCGGAAGAAGGAATCGGTGTGAGGGGGACCCAAAGTCAACACCAAAATAAAGGTGGAGAGGTACACCCAGTAGTGACCCCAAACGAGGACTCTGACGGGACCTCCTCAACCCAAACGGGGGACACTCCCGGTCCACACCTCCACCACGTCGACGAACCCAGCGTCCCCGAGACCGTCGTGGTCCATGAGTACCCTCAGCCCCCAATCCCGTCGTCCTTCATATCACGAGATCTTCCCATACCGCTGGTCATAATAAAAACGGACCTTTTGAGGGGAGGGACTGTCTCTTCGGACCGTCCAGTATCAGATGTCCCAGCGTTTCTCAGTCTGTACTGGTTTCGTTGGAACCCACGTATCTGTGTTCTGAAAAAAACGGACACCGTCGAGACGGGGTCACTCTCAACTCGTACTTCCACCGTACCAACGAACCGAACACCCCTGGAACCGCTACGATTCATATGCCCCTGTGTCTGACGAAGATGTCCTCAATACCGAGATAGTCTCAGAAAAAAGCTCGGAGACCATCGACCGCTAGTCTTCCGGAGAAACCGGTCCGAAAGAGGAATCGAGACGGGAAAGTTCGCGAATCTCCCGAGGGAACGGACCTTAAGAAGAGACGACAAACCACGCAGTCCGTGTATCCCCCGGGGGGACCGACCCCAGGATGAGACATCTGACCGTACAGTCCGTCAATTTCCCCGCAGGACCCACCCTAGGATGAGACACCGAGTCACACCGTTCGTAAACTACCCGGTTGGAGAAATAACAAATCGACGACAACGACCGGTTCAAAACGCGTCAAGATATATAATAAAAGGTGACCAGTCCATGAGAACAGGGGAGAGACGTACGTGAAGACACAGACTCCACATAAGGACTACATAGGTACCTCTCTCTATATGAGGTACAGATGGATGAGGAGACGGTAGAACAAGAGAGAGTTCAAAATAAAATAAAAGTTAATCTTCTATTAGTGAAATGTTATAACACAACCAAAGACGGTTTGTAGTTGTACTAAGTCGATACCCATGTATATACAGGGGAGGGAGAACTTGGAGGGAGGGACTACACCTGGTAAAAATTACAGAAATAACTTAAACAGTGTTATAAATAGTAAAGGCAAAATACAAAACCAACAAACCGACGCTCGGCAGACCCCAGAAAAGGGACTGGTCCCTAACTTTGGTGTGGTGCACGGGACCTTCCGTTCAGGATTGACGACTGGTGGTCCTTTCATGGGGACCTCCTACGAAGATACATCAGATTCACCTCCTCCTCTAGATGAAGGAGGTTTCCCTCCCACTGTTCCCCCAGGAGGATCAAGGACCCGGACTCAGGGGTGCATATATTGAATTTTGTCTTTCCAGAAAGACGACTGGGTCATTCACAACGGATCATGGCCAATGTACTAAACGTCTCGGGTCACCTTTTATTTTTACACCCGGAGAGCAATTTTTAAATACATCTCAAAATTCTGTCACTGTCGTCTCAATTGGTTCGTACCCCACGAAGATCCACCCCCGGGACAGACAGACGTGTGAACATACATGTCCTTCGGTCGGGACGACGAGAAACTACCTCCAAAGTTCAAGACCTGAAACCACTACTCAAAGAAGATGAATAAATAAATCTTTAAAAATATTTTAGAAAGCCCACAAGTTTTTCCATATTTCTTTTTATAAATTTTTTATATAGTTACATGGGTGGTGACCGAATTCTCTGTGTTTGTATCTCTTGTTTTCATACCAATGGTTCCCCCCTTACCTCCTCTCACCCTACTTAACCCTCTAACCCTACTTGTATACATGTAATAACTATGATACCCACTTTGTCTATCGATTACTGTTGGATAACATATTGTCTCCCTTGGATGAGTTACAAGACACCACTGGCTTTACCCTGACTTTAGGTCATTTTATTCCCTATATAGACATGGATATCAACTAAATGAAACGACATGTCGTCTGTCATTTTTTTGTAACATTTCGTTTATATAAGGTTTTTTTTTTCTCGATGTACCACTGTTTATATAAACTTTGTGACAAAAAAACGAGGGGTCTTCATTGTACTTGGTGTCCCCAAATAGTGAGAACGTGTACAGATGTGAATGTGATATATGGAGACTATTTCTACTTAAAATTTCACTATGTCCCTTTATAAAAGAGTACGTTGACTTGTTCCTTAGCACACTCTGTGTCCTAATCTGTGTAGACTTAGTCACACCCGTCCCTCAGGACCAAAAAAACCCCCCCTCCCCTTATGTCTAAATCAGGAAACGTAAAAACAAGTAACGAAGACAAAAGAAGTCGGGTGTAGATGGAGGGAAGGACGGGAAACATCTTAGACATTTGTAAAGGAAAAGAGATATGGGACAGAAGAAGGTAAAACAGAAGGAATGATGAACGAGGAAGATATTACGTTTCGTCGTCTCAGACCGAGGTCCAGGCTGAAGGAAAGATGGGGTATCGATAAGACTCAGTACCACAACCCCTAATTAGACCAGTCTACTCGATAGCTAAAAATCACAAAATCCAAGTCATCCGGGATCACTGAATCTTTTCACTTCGAGGTCTCTCTCTCTTAGACCCCCTTACTTTTTCTATATAAGTGTAAATTTTTCACCTTACTTCACCTACGTCGTTACTTATAAGTCGTTTTTCAGGGTAAACCTCTTAATATTTCTCCCTGACACTCCCACCCCCCTCTCCCGACACGAGTCGATACGTTGAGACACGTCCGTAATTACGTCGCCCTTTACACTAAAACGGTTTTTATTCCCACACCGGGTACTTTCACCCCTGAACCTCGGACCTTAACAGAGTGTGCCAATATTATTAATTTGTTAATTATCAAATGTATAGGAAGGACGGAAACTTTTTAATTTTTTACGGAAGTTTAGAACGTGTAGGAGGTCTACTTACAACCTTTTAAATACGTTTTGAATCGTCAATGTTTCTTTCCGGTAACACTTACCGATTAAAAAGACAGAGATTCCTAAATAGACGTCTCGTCATCGTCCTGTTTCTCAAGTCCCTACCTAAAACCGCTCACAAACTTGACTGATTTTATTTTCTGTGGTTGCGTAGGGATTAACGGACTGGTTTATGAAATGTGACGTAGGGAGGTTCAAGTACACTTATTATACCAACGTTTTCCGGTTATTATTACTGGTCCTAAAGGTCGAGTCTCTCACTAACGTTTAAACTGAGTACACGACAGGGGTTTTAGCGAGACCGGATTAATGACAATTTTTGTCTACTTCTATTTGCAATTGTACCGGGGTCACTCAGTAGACCATTCCCGAGTGTAATGTCTTTGTCAGTAAGACCCTCCTCTTAACTCCTGTTTGTGAAACTCTCACCGGTGTTTACTACCGTCTCCTGTTCGGACGACCTCTTCGGACACAAACCAAGGGTCCTTACCTCTCGCTCTATTGACAATGTACTAGTATCCCGACAAGTAGTTAGAAAAGACAATTATTTGTGTACGTTAACGGTATACCTTTATCCTAGACGACGGGGTTAAGGAGGATTTTATCTCGTAAAGATTAACGTCAATAAATTGAGGAAAGTCTTTATGAGAGGAATGAGAAGGAAATCTTTATGAAAAATTTAATAAACCCAATCGAATCGTACACCTCCTTGACCGTTAACCTTTCTGCAGAGACTTTGACCGGGGTCTCAGCAAGAGTCCATGCATCATAACCGAAGGAATATCTATTTCTTTTAATCCTCGGTCTCTATCGGATATTTAGTTCACGGGGAAACACGGAGATCGAGGCACTAGTTAGTGCTACAAGTTATACCGTCGGAGAGACCCAAAGTCAAAAAAGTGTCTATGGAACCCTCACTACTATGAATGGGATTTCGTTACAATAACCAATTAAAGATTCCCCTCATTCCAAAATCATTTATTAAGAAAAGACATCCTTTACAGAACTCCTACACGAGACCCATGTCTACCAGACGACAAGTTAGGACCCATGTGTTTCCTACCAACCAGGAGACGGCTTACCGGGGACGACACAGACGAAAAATACGAGAGGAATGTCTACAAGAGACCCTTTCCCTGTTAAATACTGTCCGGTCAAGACTACTAGGAACCCGACTTTTGTAACGACAAAACGTCGACTCCCAAAATGAAGAAAATTTCTAACTTAACTGAGGAATTAAAAGGAAGGATGAGACCTTTAAAGTTGTATATATAAGAGTCTAAGTTTCCCCAAATCTTTGTTTTTATAGACTTGACGGTGTAATTTTTATAGAGATGACGATTCCTTTTTTTCTGCATTCCATTCCTTATGTTATCCTTTAAAATTTTATTACCCTTTTACCCCAATTTCTATTAAATAAACATCATCGTTATTTGACCTTCATTGAATCTATAGGTAGTTATCCCCTAGTGACGACGACGACGACGATTCAGTGAAGTCAGCACAGACTGAGACACGCTGGGGTATCTACCGTCGGGTGGTCCGAGGAGACAGGGACCCTAAGAGGTCCGTTCTTGTGGCTTCACCCAACGGTAAAGGAAGAAGTTCCGTACTTTCACTTTTCACTTTCAATTCAGCGAGTCAGCACGGACTGAGAATCGCTGGGGCACCTGACGTCGGATCGTCCGAGGAGACAGGTACCCTAAAAGGTCCGTTCTCATGACCTCACCCAACGGTAACGGAGATGTATCGGCAATTTTATGACAACATCTTTCTATGTATTACAGTAGTCTTTTACAATTGTACACCTGTACACTCTTTTGATCTAAAATTGACGTAGTAGTTTTATAATTATCTAAATAACAACAACAACAAATCAGTGAATCAGTACAGACTGAGAACGTTGGGACACCTGACATTGGACGGTCCGAGGAGACCCCCACCCTAAAGGGTCCGTTCTGATGACCTCACCCAACGGTAAAAGAAGAGATCCCCTAAAAGGGCTGGCTCCCTAGTTTTGATATAGAGGACCTAACGTCCAGCTGAGAAATTGTGACTCGGTGGACCCTTGGGGGGTACATACTACTATTTGATACCTACGAAAGAAAGATTAACAATTTCTTCTGTGTATTGTCTTTTAAATGGTAGAATTGATAAAAATTCACGTTCAAGACAGAATTCATATAAATGTCACAGTCCGTTGGTTAAAGGTCCTGAAAAAGTAGAACATTTTGACTTTAAGACGTGGGTAATTTGTTGACAAGGTACAGAAGGAAGACGTCAGAGACCGTTGATAGTAAGACTACAGGCACAGACACTTAAACTGATGTGATGCACGGGGGTACATTCACCTTAGTTATGTCATAAACAGGAGAGTACTGACCGAATAAAGTGAATCGTAGTACAGGAGTCCTACGCAGATACAACATCTTACACTGTCCCAAAGGAGAAAAAAAAGTTCCGACTTAATATAAGGTAGTACACATATGTCGTGTAGGACAATAAGTAAGTATCTAACGGAGTATAAACCCAACGAAGGTGAAGAACCGGAAATACTTATTTTGAAAACACTTGTACCCACACGTTGGTAGAGAAACTCTAGTACGAAAGTCAAGAAAACCCATATATGGGTCTTCACCCTAACGACCTAGTGTACCAATAAGTTAAAAAAAGAAAAACTCCGTGATGGTATGGCAAAAGATGTCACCGGTGTGTTAAAATGTAGGAATGGTTGTCAACTGTTCCCAAGGGAAGAAAGGTGTAGAAGTGGTTGTGAACAATGAAAGATATATATAAAAATTTTATCATCAGTAAAAAAAACATGAAACATGACAGTATATTAAGGAGTAAACAAAAAATGAGATCGTTAATGAAAACATTAATCTTTTGGGTGTTATATACATTACATCCTCTATACCACCTCCCTGGTTATAAAAGACACAGAACAAATGTTCCTGACTTCCTAACTCATAAGGACCCAACGACAAGATTACTGGTAGAATGGATAAGGTATCAGTACTTAGACACATCGACTCGTAATCCATACCACAGGTTGTCGTACCAGACTTCCTTTTTATAGTGTCTCACCAAAGTTGTGAGAACAAACGTGTGATCCTTCGTTTTCCGTACCAAATCCGAAAAAGACATGAAGGTGTTTTCTTGATCAACTTAAATTTTTTAATACAACTAGATACCGTTTTGGTTATGTTATAACATTACATTAATTGAAGGTTAATTTTATTTACTTAAATATAATTTTTTATTTTTACAGTCAATAAAATTACTTTTTCTAGTCAGTTTGGTCACCAGGGATTGTATAAACCGTGGTCCCTGGTCAAAGTACCTTCTGTTGAAAACGTACCCGACCCTGCACCCCCAATACCGAAGTCTTACCAAGTTCACGTCATCCTAAACACGAGGATACTCTTAGATTACGGGGGTGACGAGTCTGTCCTCCGTCTCGAATCCGCCATTACGTTCACTACCCCTCGTCGATATTTAATGTGTACTTCCAAACGAGTGCGTGGGTGAGGAGTGGAGGACGACACACCGGAACAAAGGATTACCTGACCATGGTCAACCCCTGGGGTTCAATCTAGTTCATCAAACGTAAAAAATACTTTGTTATCCGACTAAATAAACTTTAAACTTCTCTTATTAATCGTACTATATTGAAGTATCCCGAAGGGGCCATCGAGTCGACCATTTCTTAGACGGACGCTGCGTCCTCTGGGGTCAAGTCAAGGACCCAACCCTTCTAGGGGACCTCTTCCCTATCCGATGGGTGAGTTCATAAGAACCCGAAGGGACCACCGAGTCGACCATTTCTTAGACGGACGTTCCACACTTCTGGACCCAAACTAGGGACCCCACCCTTCTAGAGGACCTCCTCCTTTACCGTTGGGTGAGGTCATAAGATTAGACTTCTTAGGGGTACCTGTCTCCTCGGACGACTAGATGTATGTCAGGTACCCCAGTGTTTTTCAACCTGTCCTGACTCGCTGATTAGTGTCGTGTACTGAAGTATCTAACGTCAAGGATAATAAAATCACTATGGACCAAACTGTCGACCGGTTTGAAGTGAAAACGTCCACTTTCCAGTAGTACATAAGAATTATTTGGAAAATTGTGGTGTGTCATGGTGGCGGAGTGTCAGTAAATATCTTCCAGAATAATTCTTTATCAACGAGACGAACGTAACGGAATGAATTAAGACAGACACTTTCCATTTCACTTTCACTTTCAGTGAGTAAGTACAGGCTGAGAAACGCTGAGGTGCCTGATGTGATAGGTACCTTAAGAGGTCCGGTCTTATGACCTCACCCATCGAGAAGGGAAGAGGTCCTCTAGAAGGGTTGGGTCCTTAGTTTAACCCCAGAAGACGTAACGTCCGTCTAAGAAATGGACGACTCGATGGTTCCTTCGGGCTAAGACGGATACACGACACGAAACAGCGAGTTAACACAGACTCAGAACGCTGAGGTATCTGATATCGGACGGTCCGAGGAGACAGGTATCCTAAGAGGTCCGTTCTTATGACCTCGCCCACCGGTAAAGGGAGAGGTCACTAATACAGATATCCCATCTGATAAAATAAAAAAATATCTACTTTTTGATTCCGAACCTCTATAATTGGTTAAATGAATTCTGATGAGTCACTACACGATTTTATAATTCCTAACTGAATCCAATACAGAAGGGTATGGTGGAGTACGTCTTCTCTGACTATGGTTTTTGACATAGACAAAATTACCACCGAAACTCCTTCTTTGACGGGACCTTAAGAAGAGACGAATTCGAAAACTACAACAGAAGAAGTAGTACTTCAATTAACTAAAAAGTCAAACCAATAAGACGAAAACTTTCATCATTAACCCCGTAGTGACTACATCTTAAGTATTTAAAGGTTCTCAATCTCTTCCAATAAAATCTACGTATCTAATAAAAGGACAAAGGATTGACTCTAGTACCGTGGACCAGGGTAGTGAAGTACCCTTTATCTACCCCTTTGTCACCTTTGGCACAGTCTGAAATAAAAAACCCCCCCCGAGGTTTTAGTGACGTCTACCACTAACGTAGGTACTTTAATTTTCTGAGAATGAGGAACCTTCCTTTCAATACTGGTTAGATCTGTCGTATAAGTTTTCGTCTCTGTAATGAAACGGTTGTTTCCAGACAGATCAGTTCCGATACCAAAAAGGACACCAGTACATACCTACACTCTCAACCCGACATTTCTTTCGACGCACAACTTCTTAACTACGAAAACTTGACACCACAACCTCTTCTGAGAACTCTCAGGGAACCTGACGTTCCTCTAGGTTGGTCAGGTAAGATTTCCTCTAGTCGGGACCCACAAAGAAACCTTCCTGACTACGATTCGACTTTGAGGTTATGAAACCGGTGGAGTACACTTCTCAACTGAGTGACCTTTTCTGACTACGACCCTCCCTGACCCCCGTCCTCCTCTTCCCCTGCTGGCTCCTACTCTACCGACCTACCATAGTGACTGAGCTACCTGTACTCAAACCCACTTGAGGTCCCCAACCACTACCTGTCCCTCCGGACCACACGACGTCAAGTACCCCAGTGTTTCTCAGTCTGTACTGACTCTCTGACTCGACTTGACTTATCAAGTAGTAGCCTCTTATTTCTGATTAGACCTTGTGAGGAATATGGGACACAGTAATCCACTTATTAAAGACCGATGAATTCCTTCTTTAGTTCTGTCTTAAGACGATAGGACGAAGGGAGGACGAAGTAAGACTTTCCTAAACTTGTAGGAAGTTTATACTCTAATTCCCCACTTTTTATACTCCAAAAAAAAACGGTAGAAAATTATCATCGAGGAAGTCAATCACATCGTCATTTCTTTTGTTTTTTGTTTAAATAACCCCGGACCATTTACATACACGACCACTTCTAATCCTCTGTCCTGATTCGTTTCCTCGTTCACGCAAAAATTAGTTTGACTTCATTCACTCGTCTCTGTCCTTTTAACAATAATAATAAAAATTGATAACTTGTAAATGTTCGTTCTTTTGTAAAAAATGTTATCCGTAGTAGATGAGTCCGTACGGAACGAATACGGTCCTAGTCCCTTAACGTCACTCTCAAGGAAACAGAGGATAGAGTGAGAGGGGGAGACGACCCATGATAATAATAGAGGTAAAAACAGAGGTCCTATGAATCCGAGGTTCTACAATTCATTGAACAAGTTCCAGTGGACCGATTCTTCACAGTCTTGACCACTCGGATCCAGACACTTTGGGTCTTGGACAGAAATATTGGTCCTGCAAAAAGACAGAGTCTGTACATATTCTTAACGAATACGTCAAGATTCGACTCTCCGTCCTACTCTTTTCCTGGAACTTATATTTCTAATGACAGGTTTAACTTGAAAAGATCCGAGGTTGGGTTACAAACACGTCCTCAAACACACCGACCTCTGGAATACCAGGACGGGTGGTGACCGTTCGAGAGACGAGAGAGACGGAGGTCACCCTTCTTCTTGCCCTCCCAGTTTCCCCACTTCTGTCGAAATCCGACAGTCCACTCGCTCAACCACGTCAGGGTCCCGTCTCCTTCGACTCAGGTTCCCTTTCCGATCAACTTCGGCATTATGAAATACTGAATGATTACTTAAGGTAAAATATCGGGTTGAGGGAATTCAACAGAGAAGGACACTAATTAAGAACAAGAGGGGCAGGGGGAATTCGTCTGCCGACAACTATCCCTCACAAGGCACAACTTACTCATTTTGCATGATTACGTACAAGAGAAGTCGGTCTCTATTGGAACGAAATTTGTACTACCTACGTTGAAAATGTTCCCCTCTATAGTAGTCCTTTCCCCGGAACTTCGAATACGTAGTCTGGGAGCCCCTATTTGAGTGACAGGTCGTCGTAGAGTTAGAGAGAGGGCTAGTAAAGCTTATTGAACTAGACAGACAGTCACAGGGAGTTTACTTCACTAGGTAACTACATTTATTGGGTTGGTGCCCCAGTAAGACCTAAATTAGTTGGAAAAAATAGGGAGAGAGGGACTTTTTATAAGGTGTGGAAAAAGAAAGAGCCAATTGTTGTTCTGTTTCTTCGTTCCAAAGACGCTACCAGTACCTCGAATTTTCAGTGATTTACCGTGTTATAATCTTCCCTGAGGAAAACCCCTGGTCTCTTCAAATCGAGAGGGTTATGTGCAAACACACATCTCAACGTTTGTAAATCTCTTTCTTGTCTCTCCAAAACGACCACTCCTAATCCGTAAATCATTAAAGTTGAGTTCAGTGGAGTTAGTCTCTGAAGAATTAAAACTGGACGAGGTGGTTTATATGTCTTATTTCGGTGACCACTAGTAATAAATGTCCCTACACAGGTCCTGACTCTTTCGAGATCTATTTTCCCTTCCTGCCTCTCTTCCCTCGACTCGACCGTTTGACCGACCCTAAGGATCCTCCTCCACGAGTGTCCTATGTCCACGGATGAACTTTCGTCTTTCTTTTTCGTTTCGTTTTCATAGGACCACACGTGTTTAATAAATGTACAGGTCAAAGAAAGTCGAGAATACTTCCTAGAGAAGGTGCGACCGTCTTCTGAAATCAAATTTCTTCTTCTTTTTTTAAGAAAGAGCGTCTTGACTATTGGTTTATTTTATGACAATATAAAAGACAGATTATTCGTGTTCTTCAAGGTATTGAGGGAACTAATTCGCATAATAGGAAAACGTCTTTCAGTTGAACTAAATACGTTTTTCGCTAAACCTGTATGAAAGAGGCCGGTACCTCTAAAGTATTAAGGACCACATACAGACCTTTTAGAGGAGAGCAGCACTCAGGTTTGGTTTAATTACAGAAGGTCTCACTGGACTCCTTAATTACTCCAAAAACGACAGTCAAGATGGGTAGGTCCCAGTTCATTTAGTAAACGACCGAGAGCCCGGCGACAAAAAAAAAACGACGGAGAGACTGAGGTGCAAGTTACTATTGTTGTAACGTCTACGGAAACTTTATGCCGTAACGGCTGTGAGAGACAGGTAGACGACCCTGTATAAAATCCGAGACGAAGAGAAAGACGACATTTGAGCCGGAAATTACCTCAGCCATTAACAACTATTTACCCCATAGTTACTTCAGTCGCATGACCTCCAAAGGGGTAAGAAAAGTCGACTACATACGATAAATTTAGAGGAGACTGCACTGAATCTTAATAACACACGGGTTGACCACAAGAACCGACTTCTGAACTTAATAAAAAAGGGAAAGAAGAAAAGTCTGTTTGATTTCGACCAGCCATTCTCCGAAAGAACCCCCACGAAACAAGAAAAAGGGTTTTCTTCAAGGTGGTGGACGACATTACAGCACTGGTGTCTTACTCCACCTCAGAAGTCCTGAAAGGACAGGGAGAGGATGGTAGTGATCTCCCGATCCTGGTGGTCTAGAGGACCCTTAGATTCGATACTTTATTCACCTTCGAAAGGTTTCGAAACTTTCACTGAGTAAACCATAGAAACATGACTTTCAGACTTTAACACAAAAGAGTGATTTGAAGAGTGACAAAAAGGGAAATAAAGAAGTTGACAAATATTAGTTCGTAATTTTCGTCTTCGTTACTAGGAGAGGGAAGATCAGAGGAGTAAGATAAATTAAAAAGTAAAGAGTATTTATACACGAGTTAAACACCGACGGTTACTCTTTTGTTGGGTCGACCTGACCATTTACAAAAAAGTTTTGAAAAGTAAAACATAACCTCATATCGGCTACGCGCACATGTCGTTTCCCTGAGCCATGAATGTGCATGATAAGAGGGGGTTTGAGGGGAGGGTAGGTCCGACGGCGTATTGTTAACTCGTTTCAGGGGACACAATCACTTAAAAATATACCTAAGAATCGGTAGACCAGTCTCCCGGACCCCCGGACGACAAATGGTAAAAAGTTTTATCTTCATCTTAAAATCTTTATCTTTATCTTAAAGACAAAAGAAAGTTTTATGTTTTTGGATGATTTCCATGGATGGTTGGTGACCAAAAGACGAGGTTTAGTCAGTATACCTATATTTGTACAAGGATGTTCCTCACTTTGCAATTTCGAAGTTTTCGTCAGACTTAGAGGGACTGGAAGGTTTGGAGTCAAAAGAGTCGATGTTTTATCTCTGTAGGAATGGACAGTAAATCCTGGACCCTTGGGACACCACCGACGGTAACCGATTTAAAAAAATATGAATGATATATGATACAGTGAATTAGGAGTGGTAGTAAGAAACTCCGTTCATGATAAGTTGTCGTAGTAGAATGACTATCCCTTTATCTGTGGTTATTTTGTTACTCCGAATTTTTGTTCAAAATATCCCAGAAGGGACCACCAGATCACCAATTCTTAGGTGGACCGAACTAGGGACTAACCCTTCCAGAGCGCGCGAAACCCCGTTGATTCGGACACACGGTGTCGCCGACTTCGGAAGCGAGCATCTCGGGTACGAAAGGGTTGTTCTTTCCGGTGACGTTACTCTTCGAGTACGTTCCGTTGATCTCTCCTCGGGGCCGAGTGGCGTCGATCTCTTTCGGGTCCCCGGTGGCGTTTCTGGGTCTCGTCGGGTCTTATTTATTTAAGTTTTTTGTTTTTGGTTTGTTATTTCCAAAATACCGAGAATTACAAAAGTTTTCTGAAAAGGGATACAATAAGGTAGAAGAGAGGAGTTTTCGAGACAATCCATAAATAATACTACAAGGGAAGTGACCTTATATGTCTCTTCTGTTCTCCGGAAAAGTTCCAGTGTGTTCGGCCCTTCCCGTTGCATTACTGAACTTTCTCTGTGTCATTAATATTTGTACGGAGTTCTTTTTTTTTTTCAAACTTATTATATTAACCTACGGATTAACAGGACCGACACTATACTAGGTAAACACGGACTCACCTCTTGTCGGAACTGTGTGAGTATAAAATCTAATCTGGTATTTTGGTTGTTTGTTATTCGGTTTGATAACACTCGTTCACACACTATTGACTCCTTTCTACTCCACCCCGACTCCTCTTCTACACCTTCTTTAAAGTCACTCGATTTACTCCTTGAAGTCCCTTAAACCACTTTTAATCCAACCTCAAACTCTCCTTTGAGACTACTTAAAACGATTTTGGGACTTTTACAGTCCGGCCGATTGCGGAAACTCAGGAAGAGTAGGTAAAGACTAAAACAAGTCGACCCTTTATGGAGTCTTCAAAAGGGAGTCGACAAGCAAAAGACTGACAACCTTCACCCACACACCACAGATATCGGCAAAGGGAAATTTTATTTGGTTTTTCATCTTCTTTGCAATCTTACTTGAAATCCCTTGTCTTAACCCTTTACAAGGGAAACTTAACATCTCTCACCGAAAAAACAAAGGGATCTTCCGAAATAAAAAGATTTACTCTCACCCCCTGAAGGGACCACCAGATCACCAATTCTTAGGTGGACGGTTGCGTCCCCTGTGTTCGACTAAGAAACGAGGTCCTTCTACCTACGGTGTTCGGCTCCCAGTCGCTTCTGGCACGCGGCGTCGGCGACTCGGGTTCGTGCACCCCGGGTTCACGGTGTCGATGACTTTGGGTACACGGGGCCTCGGAGACGAGACGTTATTCTTGTCGTTGACGTCACTCTTCGGACGTGTGACTTTGGTGAACGGGGTTTACCTCTCTCGGACACGTGGTCACTTCTGGGTCGTGTTTGTTTTTACTCGCTTACCTACTTACTTACCCCAACCGATCCTCGTTCATATCCAAGACCCCCACGTCACACTTATTCTCGGAGACTTTATTGTGGGTGTCCTAGTGACGTACCCACCTCTGACCTGATCTACGAGTTCGTCTGACGAAACACTCCTTCGGGACACAAACTTTGAGAGAATGACAATGTTGGGATCGTTCAGTCACGTATGAATTCGGAGTTAGAACTCACCCCCTTCGATTCTGGATCAAGTGTCCTGATAATCTACCCCATTTTATATGCAGTCCAAACGTTTGACACTTCGTCATCGTTGAAGGAGATAACGAGAAATAATTCCTAGGAGAGGGGTTGTAAATTTTTACATAAAAATTAAAAATATGTTAAAACTTCCCATTGAAAGGTGAATGTCAATAATATTTTATAACCGATATACGGAGTACAACACGTAGGAACTCGGACAGAATGTGGGTTGTCAAACATGGAGGGAGAGAGAGTGGGGATAGAGGGGGACCTTTGGTGATCAAACAAGAGATATAGACACTCAGACTATGAAAAGTTTAAAAAAAATAATATAAGTGAACATAAAAATTTTGATGAGTGTATTCACTCTAGTATACCATAAACGCAAAGAGACAGACTGAATAAAGTGAATCTCATCGTGGGAGGTGCGGGTAGGTGCAGGTAGGTCGGTTAAAACGGGTTTACCGTTTTAAAGTAAAAGAAAAATTACAGACTCATCATAAGAGGAGGGGATATAAAATTACACACTTTAATTCACTTCTAAATTTAGTTCCCGGGGGAACTTTGGCATTGATCCAGTCGTTTTCACACCCCCTACATCCCAACTACCACCACCCAACATTAAACTTCCCCGTCTACCTAAGACTGAACTAGTAAACACACAAACCTCAAACCGTTTTGGAGAGTGACCTCGGAGGTAGAAGAGAGGATGACTGAAGGAGGGATGGAGTTGCGGGTTTATACCCAGGACGTTTACACACCAGTACTCGGTCAACAAAGAGGTATAAAATGTCGGTTCTACGCATAGAAGTCCTAGATTCACGATCGGTCGTTTTTCGTTATATGTCAAACCGAAATGGACCAAAGGGTGACTCGTGACGTCACATAGTAATTTATCTTTACTTTACTTTGTGAACCTTTAAAGACTACGTGGACGGCATTCGACAGTAGATAGGAGGAGTGGGTCGAAGTGAGACCTCTCAAGAGAACGTCTCCGACGACACTGGGAGGACAAACATAGAAGTCCGGTGGGTCCACGACTACGAGAGACTACGAGAGTCGTCCGTCCATTGGAATGGGGTGGAAACTGTTATTGGATTGGTCGGGACTGAACGGTTCAAGACTCTTTCTCCAGAGGGTCGGGGAGAAGAGTGTAGTCAATCACAAATCAAACATTTTGACGACCCGTTCTTATGTCAGAACGTGTCCTATTCCTCCTTCTTCGGTACACAATACTTTCAAGCTAGAGTAGAGACCACCGAAACTCCCCGATTACTCAGGGGGTAACGACACAGTGTCAGTAAGGGTGGCCTACCTTTGTCACTACGAGTAGGACACTATAACAACACGCTTACACGACATTACCGAATTCCGTAATTTATGTGTACCAAAACTCTTGTACTCTCGGGGGACGAGGATCAGGTCCCGGACCGAGTCCGAGGTGACCGAACTACTTACGTAGAACTTATTCACTTATTTATTCACCTGTTTAACACTTCAACGGAAACCAGTCACTGGTCCCTTCGTTGCACAAAGACCTACCCGTCGTCTTACAGACATTCCGAACATAGGTACCCTCCTCTTGGTAATAGTGAAGTCAAAACAGACTCTTTCGACTATCACAAAGACGGACCTCCTACGAAGGTAACTGTCTTACCTCCAGTACACCTGAGTTGTGTCCTTAACCCCCGTCTTTGGTCGTCCACTCCGTCCCCCGTCTCCCGGACCTTCGGCCCATCCGTCACACCCGAGGTAGGATTTCCGTTCCTCTTCCGTCACATGTCAAAAAGGAAAATAATAAATAATAATAATAAAAAAATGAAATGTTATGACATAACCAAAACGGTATGTAGTTGTACTTAGACGGTGTCCACATGTGCACAAGGGGTAGGACTTAGGGGGAGGGTGGAGGGAGGGGTATGGTAGGGAGACCCAGTAGGGTCACGTGGTCGGGGTTCGTAGGACATAGTACGCAGCTTGGACCTGACCGCTAAGCAAAGAATATACTATAACATGTACAAAGTTACGGTAAGAGGGTTTAGTAGGGTGGGAGCGGGAGAGGGTGTCTCAGGTTTTCTGACAAGATATGNAAAAGGACAGAACGTATGTCCCAATAGCAATGGTAGAAAGATTTAAAGTATATATACGCGATCATATGACATAACCACAAAAAGAAAGACCGAATGAAGTAAGACATATTAGCCGAGGTCAAAGTAGGTGGAGTAATCTTGACTAAGTTTACATAAGAAAACTTACCGACTGATTATGAGGTAACACATGTACATGGTGTCGAAAGACTAGGTAAGTAGACGACTACCTGTAGATCCAACAAAGGTACAGGACCGATAATATTTGTCACGACGTCACTTGTAACCCCATGTACACAGAGAAAGTTAAGACCAAAGGAGCCACACATACGGGTCGTCACCCTAACGACCCAGTATTCCGTCAAGATAAACGTCAAAAAATTCCTTAGAGGTGTGACAAGAGGTATCACCGACATGATCAAACGTAAGGGTGGCTCTCACATTCTCCCAAGGGAAAAGAGGTGTGGGAGAGGTCGTAAATAACGAACATCTGAAAACCTAGTGTCGGTAAGACTGACCGCACTTTACCATGGAGTAACACCAGAACTAAACGTAAAGAGACTATTACTCACTACAACTCGTAGAAAAGTACACAAACGATCGGTAGACATACAGAAGAAACCTCTTTACAGATAAATCAAGAAACCGGGTAAAAAACTAACCCAGCAAATAAAAGGACCTTAACTCGAAGTCCCCAAAGAACATATAAAAACTCTAATCAACAAACAGTCAACGAAGTAAACGATAATAAAAGAGGGTAAAACTTCCGACAGAAAAGTGGAACGAATATCAAAGGAAACAACACGTCTTCGAAAATTAAAATTAATCTAGGGTAAACAAATAAAAACGAAAATAAAGGTCATAAGACCCTCCACCTAGTATCTCCTAGGACGACACTACATACAACCTCTCACAAAACGGATTCAAGAGGAGATCCTCAAAATATCAAAGACTAGAATGCAAATCTAGAAATTAGGTAAAACTCAAATAAAAACACATACCACAATATTTCACTAGATCAAAGTAAGAAAATGTTCACCAACTGGTCAAAAGGGTCGTGGTTAACAATTTCTCTAACAGAAATTAGGTAACATATAAGAACGGAGGAAACACCTTCTATTCCACAGGTATCCACACACCTAAATAGAGACCCGAAAGATAAAACAAGGTAACTAGATATAAAGACAGAAACACGGTCATGGTATGACAGAACTACTGACACCGAAACATCATCTCGGACTTCAGTCCGTTCACATGTAAAAAAAAAGTCGGTTTTACACTACACCTACGTCCATAGATTTAGATAGAGAGGTAGATAGAACCCGAAGAGTCCACCGAGTCACCACTTCTTAGAGGGACGGTTACGTCCTCTGAGATCAAGTTATGGACTCAGGGGACCTCTTCCCCTGACCTCTTCCCCTTCCTTCTAGGGGACCTCTTCCTGTACCGTTGGGTGAGGTCGTAAGAACGGACCCTTTAGGGTACCTGTCTCCTCGGACCACCACATATCAGGTACCCCAAAGTCTCTCAGTCCGTGTTGAATCATTGACTTGTACGTGTGTAGATAGATAGATAGATAAGTAGGTAGAAGGTAAATAGATAAATACATAGGAAGATAGATAGACTCTTACTCTGTGTATCCTTCTCACTCTCTCTCACTCACTCTCTCTCTCTTTAGTTAGTCGGTCAAGACGTCTGGGGTAGTCATTGACCGTTCTTACCATTATATCGCAATACACCCCGTCAGACCGTCACCCACCTCTATCACCTAGTAGGGAACCTCTAACTTTCTCTCTCAAAGAGGGGTCTCTTTGACACCCACCGAGGGTGAGATTTTGGAACCGAAAGTCATACAAGAACCCGAGTGACGTAGGGGTTGTCGTACTTATCTCCCCTTTAAGTATAATACCCTATTTGAAAGGTCCACCGACGATCTTCACTGACAGGAGTCTACCCAACGGTCCCTGCCCCCGTCGTTCCCCGTTCACATCGACACAGGTGCTACCCTACTCGTCCCCACACTAGTCGGTTGTACCCAGAAACATGTCTTGAGTCCACATTCCTACAAGTTAGGTGTGGATGTCACGTAGACATAAAAGAAACGTAGAACAGTGTAGGATTACTCGACACACGATTCAGTGAAGTCAGTACTGACTTAGAAACGCTGGAGTACCTGACATCGGACGGTCCGAGGAGCCAGGTACCCTAAGAGGTCCTTTCTTATGACCTCACCCAACGGTACGGGAGAAGGTCCCCTAGAAGGGTTGGACACTTTATCGTTCACGTATTTTCCAAATGATTAAACCATTCCCTTACAAACCATTGTTGTCGCTGGAAAACACTATAACGAATACGCATACACTTAAGAGAGTAGTAACACATTAGACCAAAGTGTCGACAAATCGGTCAATCTCTGATCTTTCTACTCTAAATTTATAATGACACGTCGAGTACTTTATTGACTTATGATCACCCGGAACTCACATTTCCGTGTCACCGAATGACCATCCACAAATTTTATGTTGGGGTGAAGGTAGGAGTGAACCTTGGGGAAGGAGGAGGAGGAAGGAAGACAGGGTCTCTTTTTGTGAGAAGTAACGACCAACAATCAGGATGCACCGAGAGGTACACCGATCTACTCATTTTCTGAGACATAAAATAATTACCTGAAGGGATTTCCGAGTCACCATTTCTTAGACGGACGGTTGCGTCCTCTGCACCTAAGTCAGAGACCCAACCCTTCTAGGGGACCTCTTCCTTTACCGTTGGGTGAGGTCATAAGAACGGACCTTTTAGGGTGCCTATCTCCTCGGGCCACCCGATGTCAGATACCCCAGTGTTTTCTAACCCTGTGTTAAACCACTGATTGGTCGTTTGTTGAACATAATTGCGGACTATTATGACTCAGGGAAGGGTCTTCTAAAGTTTTATTCTCTTGACCTACTCTTTTCGTCAACGATACATATGTATCGGATCCTACACGAACAGTGGTACGGCACAGGAGAATACGTAAAAGCAGAAAGGACGGTTAACAGTGACATCATAATAAGGTAAATAACTCTCTTAGTAATCTTTCTTGGTTAACGGATAATCCTGTCATTCCTCGACATACACTTATGGACGACCTATTCCGACTCGTCCTCTACCGTCCGTACCCGACTATTAGGAGACCGGACCCTTCTTCTACTAACCTCGTTTGACTCCGGTCATCAACCTTATCCACCGTTGACCGTCCATGGCCCTTACCATTGTCTCCTGGTAACCGAACTCTTGGTGAAGGAAGTAGGACTTTGTTAGAGGAAACCAGAGACGGAAAGTGTGAGGACCAAGAGGAGTGTCGAAAGGTTGAGGTCAAAGAAGTCAAAACGTTAGAGAGATTAAGGAAAGGTCATCGGATAGGTCACTTCTTCCTTTACTGTTGGGTGAGGTCATAAGGACGGACCTGTTAAGGTACCTGTCTCCTCGGACCGTCCGATATCAGGTACCCCAGCGTTTCTCATCCTATGTTGACTTACTGATTCGTGTCGGACAGGTCTTTCTTGACTCGAGATGGGTAAAATAGTCCACCGATAATAATATATTGTTCAGTGAGGGTTTAAATCACCGTAATTTGCCGTTAGTAACTAAATCGAGTGCTCAGACACCCAGTCGACTCGTCGAGACGACTAGACCCAGTCCGAGACGACTAGAACCGATCTGAGGGGTAGATGGACGTCAGTCGTCAACCCTCGACCGACCCCATCCCACCGGGGTCAACCGTACTGAACAGAAACGAGGAGATAGGAAATCGTCCACCACCGTCGGAAGGTTCTCTTGGTCGTCCCACACGTTCCGAAAGATCTTGGATCTGAACCTGGAACATAAAGACGATTTCACAGTGAAGGCGACGTAAAATGACTTACTTCGTTCGGTGCTCCCGTCAGGTTTAAGTTTCTCACACCTTGATTTACGAAAGAGAGGTACCTTCCTCTACGTGTCAGTCTCACGTTTCCCAACCTCACTTTCCTCACCTCTTACCTCTGGTAAAAAGGTTTACAAGACAGTGTGAACCTATGACGGAAACCAACAAGTGCATAGAGGGGTCCACTTAGGTTGGGTACAGTACTACAGTAGTATATAACAGTAGTATATAGGTTGAGTATGGGGCACTACAGTATAAAACAGAAGATATTTTAAACTAAACAGAAGACAGTCTAACTTCTAACACAAAAACAGTAAGGAAAATTCCCTGACTTTTAGGGGGTCGTCGCGTACCGTGTTAAACCACTTTCCGTACACTTACTCCCCGTCACCGTCTCCGACGAGGAACAGGTGAGTTTGGTTAGGAGAGAAAGCAAAAAAAAAAGAAAAGACCGATACGACCCAGGAGTAACTTCACGTACCCGAGACAACGTCAAGTGTCCAAACAGATCAGTATCATGCAGCCGAATCAACGGGGTGTTGTACAACCTAGAATCAAGGAACTGGTCCCTAGACGTAAGGAACGTAACGTTCCGTGTAAGGAATGGTCACCCGGTGGTTTCTTCAGGGGAGAAAAATTTTTGGGAAGACAAGAAATGATCATCTTGACGACGAACTACCGTCCGTAAACAAACTCTCATATAGAGGTCCGAAAGAACGTTGAAACCAGTCCGGTGCACTTGATGAAAACCGGTTACCCTACACCTATCTTATTTTGTACGGTCCCTCTCTGGACTCAAAAGGACGGAAAAGAAGAGAAAGGGCCACCAACCTTCTACCACCCTCGACCTCGTCAATTGAAGTTAGGTCTCTGACTTCAGTGAACCTCCTACCGTCTCAGTGTGACATTCGTGACCTGAGATGAACCCTTGACGTTTTGCTCCCCTGAAGAGGAGCAGGTCATCAATTCTAACACAAAGATGACGTCCCTCGTACCCAAATTAGAACCACCCCCTTGCTTTTAGGGTGTACGGTGTGTCGCACCTGTTTTGTTTTGATTTTCTTTAAATGACGTTTTACTCTTTTATTTTTCGTCGAGGTTAGAATAAATTGGAAATAAAAACACTCACGAAAACAATACCGTCGAATTGGGTACGGAACCGTTTATACCACTACCCTCTCCCTTCGCCTTACTACCTCACATTGTTACCGTTTCGGTCCGACCCTATAGAAACAAAAAAAAAGAAGAGGAGGAAGAGGTTCCGTAAAAGGAACAAGAGAAAAAACAAAGTGTAAAGACATGCCACACCGTCCTTTAGAGATTTCTGGGACCGGAATCCTCTCCTTTAATCGTTAGTGTATCTCCACTTACTATGATATAACCTACATTCTTTTGGCGAGCACGGATACGATGGACGAACCGTGGGAGGAGGATGGACCTGCCGCTCGGGCCTCTTCGGGACCGAGGCTCGAGTAACGACGCCTCTCGGAGTTTTTTGCTTTCTTTCACCTTTCTATCATAACTCTCAAAAGATACTGGAAGTATGTCGAAGGAGATTACAATTGTAGAATGTATTACTACCATGAAAATAGTTTTAATTCTTCAATCGTAGTCATGTCATTGTCATCGGTTTAATATCTGAAGTAAGTTAAAAAAGTCAAACAGATTATTACTAAAAGACAAGGTCCTAGATCAGGTCCGATGGTATAACGTAAATCAGCAGTATTGAGGAAACAGAGAAACTTAGATACTATCGAAGAACAAGAAAGGAACAGAGACGACTGCAACTATCAAACCCAGTTCACAAACCATCTGCTGAGGATTTGAACGTAAATAGACTACAAAGAATACTAATCTGACTCCAATACCTACTGACCCTTCTTGTATGGTCTTCGGTCCATGTGTTATAGTCGTACTGAACAAAAGAAATAAAAACGACCAACATAATCGGAGTTAATCAACCAGTTCCAACACAGACGGTTCAAAGAGGGGACGTTTAAACGTTCAAAAGGGAAAAGTGTGAGATAAACAATCTTCACTCAGCTATAAAAGTCGGGTAACCTAAGTTCCCCTCCTGTTAATTCGAGAAAGAACCTTCATCCTCATAGTTTCTAAAACTACATACAATTTTGGTGGTGTCATTAATTATAAAAAGTTTCCATGAAACTTCAAGACACGATAACAGAGTGATTAAAAATTGTACGGAGTCACCTAGAATGTACGGTATTAATAACGATACAAAATCACTACTAAAAGATAAAAAGAGTAAGTAAGATGGAATGACTAACCCGGAGTAGACAGTCCTTCTAAACAGGAATAAAAGAAAGTAAATAAATGAATTCGTAAATACAGATAGTTCATACCTAAATACCTATAAATAAAATAAAAATCGAACATTGGGTTGCATTAACAATAGAACAACGAGTCTAACAAACGCCAAACAAATAACCCTCGAGAAACTCCACAGAAAAACTATACGGGAGTAGGAAAACAAAAGTATATTAAAAAATTTCGTGAAGAAATGAAAAAACCTTGAAATTCTGTGAAACCCAAGTGTAAAAGAGATGGGTCGAATTCTCAGTCGGTAAAGAGATTCCTAAGGACCAAGAAAACCACCTATTACCATAAATCTTTAGTTTTAGACCCGTCATCCCTACAAATAACGAGAATCCCACAGTGACGAAGATCATGGAGACTTGTCTCTCTCGAACCTTTATGTGTATATATATATATAGGAGTGAGTACTCGGTGTTCAGATATAAATAAATACAATCAACGAGTCAGTACAGGCGGAGGAAAACTGGGTACTTGATATCGAGAGGATAGAGGAAACAGGTACCTTAAAAGGTCGTTCTTATGACCTCACCCAACGCTAAAGAATCAGGTCCCTTAGAGGGACTGGGACCTTCTAGGGAACCACAGAGGACCTAACAAGTGTCTAAGAAACGGTGACGTGGTGACGAATTCGTACACACGTATAACTGTAGAGACCAAGACTAGGTCAGTCATGGTGTCCTAGATAAGACCTGAAGGAAAACAATAAACATCGAAGAAAGGGACTGTCACTCACTAGACTTAGAGTAACCAATAGTTCATAAACGAATCAACAAGTTGGGCTCTTATGTACATTTCGTCAAAGTCTTAACAAATGGACCGGTAGGGGGAGGGGGTACTCTTTATCGATCTCATCTCACGATTTTATGTCAAGGAAAAACGGAAATCGGAACGTTATACCCCGGTTTTTTGACAAAAGGTTTCAAAGATTCAATCTCAGGGAAAAAGAGATCAGAAAATTCATTTCGAACAGTAAATAAACATTATATCAATTTAAATAAAAAGTATCAGACGGAATTAATACGGACTCAAAAGGACTTATGGGACCATCTAAAAATCTTTTGAAAGTGTACCACTTTAAATAGAAACACAACATTATAAAATACCCTAAACTATTTAAGTATCTCAGTAAATGAGTGGAGGTTTCATGGTACTTCTTGTCAAGGTCATGGGATTTTAAGACGACATACCGAGGAAACATCAGTAGTGAGGGGACGGATTATTAGTGACTAGAGAAAGGGTAGGAATATCAAACGGTAAAGGTCTTACGGTATTCATCTTAGTATATTATGTGTCGTAAACCTTTAACCGAAGGAGTGATTTTTTTTTTTTACGTAAAATTTAATAAGCACCTTAATATACTTAATTTAAAAAAAGAAAATTAACAACTCATCATAGCTTAACATACCTATATGGTGTCAAATGAAATAGACAAGTGAAGATCGTATGCCTTAACACTCAAAGTAAAGCACACACACAAATGCACACGGTTAGAAAATACAAACACTACCATAGAGTAACACAAAAATTGGACGTAAAGAGATTACTATTAACCCAACAAATAAAAGAATAACAATTCAAAATTCAAGGAAATTTTTCATAAGTCCTATGTTCAAAAAAAAATTTCAGGGAAATTTTTCATAAGTCCTATGTTCAACAAAAAAAAAAAAAGAGACTAAACACAAGACTTTTATATAAAAGTCGAGACACCAAACAAAAATGTAAAGGAATTGTCACAGTAAACGTGTCGTTTACAAAGATTAAAACTATCAGAATAAATGAGCGAAAGAAAAAAAGTCCTTAACACGAAAATCATACGATACAATCTGAAAATTACAAATATTATCAAATTGTAAATATTATGTTATAAGTATAAAGACAAACACAAGATTAAGAAGTACCTAATCTTAAGGAGTAGGATTATGTTTGATCTATAACGATGAGTACAGAGAAATCTTTCATAAATATAATTAAATCGAGTACAAAACTTCCCACCACTCAAACTCACCCAAACCCCTGTCTTCCTCTTAATCCGGTCCACCCACAACCCAGACGGAACTGACCGAGACCATTGACCTTATTAGTAAAGTTGGGGGGCGGGGGACGGCGGTCCAGGATCAAAAAAGTGGATAGGATATGTATAAACAAATAACAATTTTGTTTGAATTCATCTAAGGTATATTTCCATAAGAGAGGAAAGATTTTTTTCATTTAGATAGGGGTCTGAACAGGTACTATGCACTCTTCTTCTTAGTCACTTCCTTTATCTCTTATGATCTGTTAAGAGGGAATACACTCTTAATTCTTGTGATGTTATCTTCTTAGACACAGGGCCTGTAACCTCGTAAGAACCCGGACCGGTGTGGGGTCAAGGAGTTCCTACCCGTGACCAGAACGGACTGACCTTCCAATACATTCTATCTAGCACTATTTGTCGTTTGGACCCCGGGTCAACCATTGGGACGGCTGATAGTGGTAAAAGTGAATAGTAGTATTTGATCGTTTTCTATCTCCGGTGATTCAAGTTCCGAAAAGAACTTAACAAGTTGAAATAGGACAGTGAATTTTAAGATTTTTAGTACCTTACAATAAAGACCTTCCCTGAAAAGTTATGTGTTGACCAGTGGGTGAGGAGGGACACGAAAAATGGGTGATCGAAACTGGGACCATCCCGAGGAGTAGACTCTAAGATGGAAACTATTTAAAAGAGGAGGACGACTTAAAGAAGTTATGGGTCAAGTTTACAGAGGATCGGACAGAGTATAAGGTAGACTAAGAGGAGGGTGGTGGGGATGGTTTTACTTAGTGAACAGACTCAACTGTATCGTGAAAGTATCGACAAAACTGTACGTTAATTTCCGAACGAAGACACGTACAAAAACAACATATGTTCATACACATGAGCATACAGAACAAACGATTTCGTACTCGTGGACCTCCTTTTCTTCCCACGAATAAAGGTAGGGTACCCAACCACATGTCTACCGAAAGGACTTACAAACAACGAACCCTAGATTGAAGTACGGAAATAAAATTTCCACTCCCTTGACTATTCACTGAACATAGTAAGGAAAAAGTTTTTAAGAGAAGGGAATTCCTAACTATCTAGATATAAGTCATAAGGACCCTCAACTACCAGAAGCGACTGAATAAAGAATATTAAGAAAAATCGTGTTTCTTGAGTGTCAAGGAGAAACATATTCGATATTCTCGTTTATGAGTCCTGAATTCATTCGTCTGATACCTCGTTTATCAAGTGTCAGAAGTCCCTACGTGTTTGTTAAGACGAAGACCATTCGGGTCGACTGTTTTGATGTCCTCCGGGGCTATATCTAACAGACCCTAAAAGGACACACCCTGCCTGTGTTAATCTAGACGTCTTGTAGACTAGGACACTTTGTTTCCGACTGTCTTGCTACTTATCGGACGATGATGTAAAAGTAGTCACAAGGATGTTTGTCTGTCTGTGTAAGAGAGTAAGTGACACAAGTCTTTCGGTTTTAAATATCTAGAGAAGGAAACGTTTTTGAGGATTTGGACCAAATAAAGGTACCTGAACTGGAGACCGCAAGTCTGAAAGAGGGGTGACCGTCTGGACCCCAGGTAAAAAAGGACGTCTGCCGGTAAAACCGTCAGAGGAATTGTCGGACTCCTTTCTTGGTCTTCAAGATGTATACCTCTGGAGTAGGAGGCAACGGATTACCTAAGTTTTCTGTAGGACTTATAAGTAGTAAAGAGGAAAATACTCATGGAACCGTTAAGGGAGGTTTCCACTTCCGACGTCATTTAAGTCCTCACGGTAAATCACTTATGGTTAAATAAGAGTTAAGTTCAGATCAAAAAAAGGACAAGGTGCCGTCTCGTAACCTCGAGGACTCTAGAGACACTTACGTCCCGTAACAGAGTCGAGACTCCTCCGTCCTAACAAACACGTTTAGACTTCGGACTTCTGCAACAGACGAGGCGTCGGATGAACGAATTTGTGACACAAGAATGAGACGTAAGAGGAGGTTAAGGGAGTGCCCTCTTCGACCTTTACTGGAACCCCCTTTATACTTTCAGTACGATCTTACGAACAGAACCACTGCCCCGAAAATTAATTATCAACATTTAATCGTTTATAATAAAAAGTCGAGACGCGTGTTCTGGAATGGGAAACCACAGGATCCCTAGGTAATGTTACAAGGAGTTCTCATAAAGGTCCTAGGACAACGCCTGTCAACATGTGTATTACCTACGTCTAAGTCTCTCTCTGTCCGTGAGAGTCCTGAAAACAAGTAAACTAGTCAAGACAGACCAACTTGGGCTCATCACTACTCCCCTCCCCCCCTCGACCCCCTGCACCCGAGACTGTGATAGATGGCACCCCAGACGAGACAGAGGGAGGTCCCAGATACGACGTTTGACAGGAAAGCGGGAGTAAAGTGTAGTGATAGGGGGTCGTACAGGGAGTAGTTAAAGGGTGGTAAAAGGAAAGAAAGGTCCATTTTGACCCTGGACTTTAGAGTCGGGGTAAACGAAAACGTGGAAAAATGACATCTTATTCGTGCACATGAATAATAAATAGATAAGTGCGACCATCCGAGAAATTTATTCCGAAGGTTAAGATAGAGGATTGAATAAGATTCCTCTAATAAAGAACGTGTTTCACCTTGCTAACAGTTAGGTTTTCCGGACCCGGGTGGTCACGACCGACGAACGGGTCCCAAAGGGATCCCTGGATGGAAAGGAGGGGCGTCCAACAATTTGGAGGTAGACTTCGGTCCTCCGATACGGTAAAGAGAAAGGAGGAAATACATGGGGTTGACAGAATCACTTAAATTTATCAAGAAGTCGGATAGTACGTCCAACGTGTGGCTCCGAGTGTCCGGTGTAAACCAGGTACCTGTACAAAAGAAACCGGAAGTGTAACAAAACTTTACAAAAATTAATCAACAGTTACAAATGTTTAACCCTATAAAGTGTAATTTTATAGGACTGAAACCCTCGGAGTACTTTTTAGATTACTAGACTCATGAGGTCTGGACGTAAAGATAAATTGTTGACCGACCTTGACTTCTCTACCCGTACAACACTCCCGACACGTACGCGAATGGTCAAATGGTGTTAGGGGTGGTGAGAGTCATAAAGTAGTGATCGGGACGAGCGAACGTGACTAGATAGACCGGAGACATCCGTAAAGCCAAACACTCCAGACCAGATTACTTTCTACCTTTCAGACGGATCCTCCTAAGATAAAGAACTAAACAACGGGGAGAAGGGGTTAAATAAGAAGAGTATCCTTTTTTTCCCTGAGTTTCCTCTTAGCACTGAAAGTGGTTTAACCCTCCCACCACCCACCTTGAGAACCGTGAGCGGTCCCACTTCTCCTGTCTACCCAGAGTGTGTCAATTAATTATAATAAAAAAAAAAGCGTGAGTTTCCGTCGTTTATCTGAATCAGAACTTAAACCCCCAAGACGTTAAGAGATCATCCTTAAAATTTCGTGTAACGAATTTCGTCCTTATCTAAGATTTATTTTATGACACCCTTACGTTGGCTCTTCATTAGTTGGCTTGTCTGATCCTTTACCATATCTAGAGTAGATCTCGACTTGTGTTACTTTTCGTTACCTTAATAACGGTTAGTGGTCCCCTCTCTTTTCTATTTACCCCGGTTAATAGGGTCGTCTTTTCTAATTCGTACAATTTGACGAAAACTTTGAGTCCCACGAAATATTTTCGTTTCCTAGTAACTGGAACAAGAAACGAAATCTCTACCAACCGTTTCTCACACGAGGGAACTAACTTGTCACTCACCATCTCTTTCAACTTGGGAGAAGATATAGGACGTTTCTCTTGGTTCATGGTACGATCCAGTATCGACTCGTACCACCTGTCCTCACTCTTAGTTGCCACGAGTGTTTATTTGAAGAAGTTTTAAAATGAACAAGAATCCTACAAGAAGACAATTTCGTTTTTTACATAACCCCAGGGGATCAAACATAGTTATCCCTTGACGACTCCCTCATCGTTCGGAGGAAGGTCTAGGATCTAAGGTCATAGGAGACTTCATCTCTTACAGTGGAGAGGACGATGACTCGAGATGTAGTAGATACTTAATTTCTCAACAACAACAAGTCAACGATTCAACACAGATTGAGACGTTGGGGTACATGGCATCGTACGGTCCGAAGGGACAGTACGTGGTAGAGGGCCTCAAACGAGTTTGAGGACAGGTAACTCAGTCACTACGGTAGGTTGGTAGAGTAGGAGACAGTAGGGGAAGAGAAGAACGGGAGTCAGAAAGGGTCGTAGTCCCAGAAAAGAGACTCAGTCGAAAAACGTAGTCCACCGGTTTCATAACCTCAAAGTTGACATCGTAGTCAGGAAGGTTACTTATAAGTCCCAACTAAAGGAAATCCTAACTGACCAAACTAGACGAACGACAGGTTCCCTGAGAATTCTCAGAAGAGGTCGTGGTGTCGTTATAAAACCCAGAGAAAACCGCCGTCTACTGTTAACTCGTCAGGTAGACTCGAGGTAAAAAAAAAAAAAAAGGTGAAACACGATAGGTTTAGACATACGACACTCCAGTACAAAATTTGTGTCCGGTTGAAGGACGAAAGACATAAACCCTTATAAGACTACTAGTCTGGGTGTAAGAGACATCCTATGAATCTGAAGACTGAGGGGTTTGAGGATTAAAAACCTTCACGAAGTACTGAGAACGAAGACGAAGAGTAAGTCTCGGTACCACACCAGGGAGAACCGAAAACTACAATTCACGGGATGAACATTAGGCAAGTCCGACTCTCTTTTGACTCTTTAGCCTTCATAAAATACAAGTCCGACACCCGGAATACTCCACTACTGTTGCAAGATATCCCTATAGACAAGACGAAAAGGATAACTTTACCCCTCTTCTTGACCTCGTCTCACGAATTGTCCCCGTCTCTCGTGTACTTTAACGGAAACTCCATTTCGACTCTTACACCACTACCAGACATAGTCGACCCGAGTTCCTCCACTCCACGATTCTCGTCCACCCCCTCCTTCCCTCCTTTACTTCCGAAGACATGTGTAGATACGTCTTCTTTTTCAGTTTCCCCGGTTATTTAATGTCTTTAATATTAATGAAACTTATTGAAAATAACATTTGTAGGTTTCTACCTGGAAAAACTTATTTTCCTTCACTGACTACCGGTGTCACCGCACCCAGCTAACGGTTCCCGACCCCGAGACGGAGACCGACCTATCGGTCAGTGACCCGAACACCCGTCCCCACTTAAAGAATGAGTCCAATAACGGTTCCAACAACGACAAATCAACGAGTCAGTACAGGCTGAGAAACTCTGGGGTACCTGACATCGGTCGGTCCGAGGAGATAGGTTCCCTAAAGGGTCCTTCCTTATGACCTCACCCATCGGTAAAGGAAGAGGTCCCCTAGAAGGGTTGGGTACCTATCTTGGGCGTAAAGGACATAGAGACCGTGACCGTCCGTCTAAGAAACGGTGACTCGGTGTTCCATGGACTACAGTTAAGGTCCCGGAGAAACCTGAAGGATAAACGTTTTGTTTGGGAAAGAAAGGAACTTTCTTTCTATGGTCTTTTTTAACACCTATGGATAAAACCAAGAAAATAAAGAGAGGAAAACATTAATGAAACAAAGACATCTGTTAGTATTAATTATTGTACAGTAAAACAAGTCTTCGGGGGACATATCAAAATCTCACCTTAAAGTAGGAAAAGTAATAATTATACAATATAAAAATATACTTCAAGACCTACATGGTTCCATGACACCCATATCATTTCATGATCCTCTCTCAGTTATTGACATAACATAAGACCAACTTTTAGTCGGACAGAAATACTACTAAATCGTAATTAACAATAACCGAAACTGTCATTTACTTCCTCAACCAGTGCTGACTCGTTGAAGTGAAAATGAAAAGTGAAAGTACGTAACCTCTCCCTTTACCGTCGGGTGAGGTCTCAAAAACGGACCTCTTAGGGTCCCTGTCTCCTCGAACCACCCGACGGCAGATACCCCAGTGTGTCTCATCCTGTGCTGACTTCTCTGAATCGTCGTCGTCGTCGTCTTCGATAAAACTCCAATTAAATTTGTTCGAAATTCAAGGTGTCTCCTACCTTAAAATGCATCACGTAGAAATATTTGCAAACGGGTAACCTTGTAAGTAGACATCAGTTATTTAGATGGGATACAGTTCTGGACCCGAGACCCCCATGTAATCCCTTAGAGAACAAGAGGACCTCGAATTTTAACATTAAAACTTTAATATTTAATCATAGAAATAAACCCTACATTTTGTTTTAGGGTACACAGTCCTGAACCGTCACGGCTATGTTTTCTCTACAAAGAACTGTACACACCTGAATACTCAATTGGGTGGTCTTGAACCTACTCAGACGTTCTCAACTCAAAGACAAACAACCAAAGGTAAGAGGGAAGAAATCAAGGAAAGGGGTGGCAATACTGAAGACGGATGGTCAACGAGAAGTACTAAACGTGTCAGTAAATCTGGTGAAATCTTATCATTGTCACCGACAGAACCAAGGGTCACAAGACCGACCTTAAAAAAGAGATTGTACTGGTTCAAGTCGTAAAGTCGGACGACATCCGTTGTGGAGGTATGGAGTAGGAACTGCACGGACGAGGTCCGAACTCGAAATGACACCCGCACTTAGTGAATGATGAAGTCGAGATCGGAACAGAAGGATGAATCGACACAGTCCCGGTCAAGACGATTAAAATTCAGTAAAAGTATACTGAGCAAATAAGAAAACCCAATCGTTAAACACAAATAAGAGATAGGGAACCATTGAACCTACCATTTCTTAGACGGACGTTACATCCTCTGGGTCCAAACTAGAGACCCACTCCATCTAGGGGACGTCTTCCTTTACCGATGGAAGAGGTCATAAGAACGGACCTCTTAAGGTACCTGTCTCTTCGGACCACCCGATGTCCGGTACCTCAACGTTTCTCAACCTGTGCTGAAAGTAAAATCTCCGAAGGGACAATCGAGTCTACCATTTCTTAGACGGACGTTACGTCCTCTGGACTCAAACTAGGGACCCAGTCTTTCTAGGGAACCTCTTCCCTTACCAATGGGTGAGATCATAAGAAAGAACCTCTTAATGAACTTGTCTCCTCGGACCGTCCGATGTCAGGTACCCTAACGTTTCTCAGTCTGTGTTGACTCGCTGATTACGAAAGAAAAAAAAGGAATCATCCAAAATAGATCGAAGGAGAAAAGAGTGGGGATGAAGACAGAGTTATGGTAATTTAGATACCGTCATAAAAAAAGATTCAAAAAAAAAAAAAAAAAATTACACCTGGCAAAATTTTCTCAAAAACGACTTAAACAATGTTATAACGAAGACAAAAGACAAAAACCAAAAGACTGGTTCTTCGTACACTTTAGAATTGAGGGGCTGGTCCCTAGCTTGGACGCAAGGGACGTAACCTTCCTCTCCATAATTGGTGACCTGACGGTCCCTTCAGGAATACGGCCATAAAACTTGTGGGGACCGACAGTGTCATGTAATAATTGAATACACCGTAGGTCGACATTATTTATGGACAGACACCAGAAATTTTTTTATGTCCCTTTAATTAACCACTATTTTTAAAACAATTACGGGGTTTCTTCGAACCTAGACAATAAAAGCAAATTGGTACCACCACCAAATCAACGATTCAGTACAGTTACGGTTCAGAAGACTCTGGGGTACCTGACATCGGGTGGTCCAAGGAGACAGGTACTTTAAAAGGTCTAAAATGGTTCACAGACAATGAATTAATTTTTATAATACTCCGTGAACTGACTCCGTGGTTGATCGACTGACCTGTTATAAAAAGTCACTAAAGTGAAACCAATACATGAATCGTCTATTTAGCAAAAACACTGTCAAATATTCTCTTTTATACACAACTTACTTTAAAATAAGTAAACATGAACAAACGACCGGAAAAGAAAGGAGTCATCAATGACTCTAACATAGAAGGGTTTAAGGATCGTAACTATACGAATCCAAAATTTTTTTTGATAATATATTTTCTTAATACTTAATAAAATTAATTCGGTAAACGATTTGTTTACTTTGATTCAAATTGAAGTCCCACTCTATTTTAAAGAGGTAGTCACAAAGACAATCTCTCTAATGGACTACTTTTTACTAGGACAGAAATAGTCTTCCACAACGGGAGGGTGGAAAGGTTCGTCCTTATTTTTGAGTCGGAATTTAGGGGTGTTTACCTATTTCTTTTTTTTTTTTCTAAAGGTATATCGGACCGAAAAACACATTAGGAAATGAAGGGAAACCTCCTTCCAGAACAAGTAACTGACCAGGGTCGTTCTCTGTGTAAATTAACGATTAAGAAAAAGGAAAAAAATCACAATATAAATACTAATGTTTTCCAACAAATTCCGTAATACCGATTTTTTTTTTTTTACATCAGTTTGGATGACCTCGAGAATTCCTTGAAATTATCCGATAGTTTTTTGTCACTTCTAAATAAATTACAGAGGGAAGGTCCTCCTATATAACAATCAAGTCGACGTTGAAGAATTGAAGTAGTATAAAATATATGAAACCGGTAGTGTCTAACGGTGTTCCGGACAATGTACCACACTAAATCTTACACAAGACTAATTCATATGTCTTCACTAGGACAAGGGGTTACCTCCTTCCCTTCCTTGTAGTATTTATATGTAACAAATTCACATTTAAGATGAAGCGTGAGTGTCCAATATAACATGAACGTACAAAATACGAGACAACCATGAAATTTTTTTAAGTAAATCCCCGTAAAGGTCCCTAGTTTAGTTCTCGGTCCGTCACCCCTGGATGAATCTTAAGAGAGAATCTTAAGTACCACCCTCGTCTTATTCCATTCACGTCCTTCATTCAGACATCTTATTTTGAGAGGGTAGATTAATGCGTTTAGAGTCAGATGGTCGAGGTTACCTGTTCCTATATGTGAAAAAAAAAGAATATAGTTACAAGGGTCAAACGGTCTCTTCATTTTTAAGGTAAGTAACTACCTGAGAAAAGAAAAAAAGTTTCTCCAGGGTTCTTAGATCCTCCGGTACTTTCCGATCCTTTTACCCATTTTCAAAAGAATAGAGACCTAAGAGAACAAGAGTAACTGAAGGAACACGAGTTTGGTAGTTCACAGGAACTATACATGAATAAGTGACAACCCACATTCAAAGTCCCTAAAGACGACTCGGACCCTAGGGTTTGACCCTTTAGCTCCATTCATGACAAAGAGGTTTGACATTCATGTCAAAGAGGTCTTGACACACATTGGGTATCTTTGTCAAGCACACTACTTTCGTCATGTTATTTGCTTCTAACTTACTTTATTTCCTTTAACATCTCCCGTCCCTTTGCTTCTGTTGAGAAAAAAAAAAATTAGAAAACCCGTTACCAACGAATTATTCATAACCGATCAACAAGGGTAGTGTTCTCTCAGGTCTCGGGGAAACCTGAGAACGTATCATAAATTCATGTCGGTTTCAGGATTAGAATTTGAGGATCTCTGGTCTACAAAAACCCAAAACAGTCAATAATGTTTCTATTATGTCACGTATATGGAACATGATGTATTGTGAAAGACACACCGGTTCCCATTGTGAAAAATTGTTTGTCATAAAGAACTTGTTTATATTTCACACTTATAAAAAGAATTCACTTTAGTCATTTCTGATGTTTATCACAGTGGAGGTAAGTACAGTCCAAAACAACAGTAAATTTAACTTTACGTCCAGTCTAGAATACCAGTTTAGTAATGTTTTTTTAAAGTCACAAGTCCCCAAAACATAAAACTTTAACGTGTACTCATAAAACCTAAAATTCACTCTTATTTTTCGACAGGGAGTGACCAGTTCTTCTCTCTTACTTTACAGGAGACACGTATTTGACAGGTGTGGTTAAATCTGTACGCCATCCTTATAGTAGAAAGAAGAAGTACGATTGAATAATCAAAGAATTTACATATCCCTTTTTTTGGTATGTAAAAACCGTAATACGGTCAATTGTAATTTTTTAAAAAAATTCACTCGACCTTCGGAATCAGAAAGAGTAAGATGAGTAAGATGTTACTTACCCCTAGATGAGACATACTTCTTGGCTGGACTCACAACTCCTACGTTTCAGGTACTTCTACCAAACACGGAAGTAGTACAAGGTGTATACCACCCTCTCTTACCCTTTATTCACCCATCCCTATTACGTCTGCTACACCGTTTACGAGCTAATCCTCTTTCGTGTCCTACGATACCCATGTCCTTTTCTTTCGGTCGAGTGTGCCTCCCAGTCCCACTCTCACTCAAACGTACTTGTTCCCTCCTCTATCGAGACTCCAGTCAGAACTCACTATAGATCCGTAATGGTCTACTTACCTCCGTTTTTACTACCACCTTCCTTCCACCGTTTCCTTACAAGGTCTGTCTACCTCGGTGTATACGTTTCCGTCGTAATATCTTATAGTCGAACCCTCTCTCTCCTCGTCACCCCTACCGTCACTCCCCGGTCCCGGTCGAACACTTCCTGTTGAACCAGACTATTAGACCTAGTAGATGGGGACACCGAGTGTCTACTTTTTGAACGAGGAAACACTTTTCGTACCACCCTCGTAGACAAGTACTCGATGATGGTTCTCGAGTAGACCAAACTAATTTCTAGACAATAAGTACAGTCTTCGTTTTCTAATCCGTGACGGGGCAACATTTGTGATTCTTCCTATTTTTTAGACCTTGTGTATACCCTTCTTCGTCAGATTTCTAGTGTGAACATCTTAGTTGAAGATCGTTGTTGACTTGTTAACGGGGGTTAGGAAAAGGTCTCTTCTTCTCTTCCAGAATCTCTGTATCGAAGATTGTCTGGTCAAAAAATGCATATTTTCCAGAGAAACTCTTTTTTCGTTTTTATTTGTTTATCTTGATCTAATTTGAATTTTTGAAAGTGTGTACTTTCTTCTGTTAGTCGTCTCGCTTTCCGTCGTACACTTTACCCTCTTTTATAAACGTTTAGTATGTATTCCCTAGATGTAGGTCCCATAAACATTCTTTGAGGATGTTGTTGTTGTTGTTTGGGTTGATTAAGTTGATTTTACACCCGTTTCAATATTAGTTTTTCTATGTACGTAGGGTTACAAGTGACGTTGTGATAAATGTTACGGGTCCTCACCTTCATTGGATTTATAGGTAGATGTCCCTATTTCTTCTACATCGTGTATGTACCTCTTCCGGTACCGTCGGGTGAGGTCATGAGAACGGACCTTTTAGGGTACCTGCCTCCTCGGACCACCCGACGTCAGGTACCCCAGTGCTTCTCAGCCTATGAATGACTCACTGAAGTGAAAGTGAAAAGTGAAAGGACGTAACCTCTTCCGTTACCGTTGGGTGAGGTCACAAGAACGGACCTCTTAGAGTCGCTGCCCCCTCGGACCACCCGACGGCAGAGACCCCAGTGTCTCAGCCTGTGCTGACTTCACTGAATCGTCGTCGTCGTCGTGCATATATGTTACCGTATAATGTGTCGTTATTTTGTCACTTTATTGTCGTTGTACCTACCGAGATCTCTAATAGTATGATTCACTTCATCCGGTTTCTGGTTATAGTATACAGTGAGTTTTCACCTTAGATTCTTTTGCTATGTTTACTTGAATAAAGAGTTTGTCTTTAACTGAGTGTCTGTATCTTTTTTTTGAATACCAATGGTTTCCCCTTCCCCTCTCCCTATTTAGTCTTCAAAGTCTGATTTAGTACGTGTGATGATACATATTCCATCTATTGGTTGTTCCCGGGTGACATCTCGTGTCCCTTGAGATGAGCTGTAGAGCTTTATTGGATGTTACTTTCTCTTACAATTTTTTCTTATATACATTATATTTTAACATTACAATATTAATAATATTACAATTTTTTACACAAAGATATGTGTATACATATATACATGAGTCAATATATATATGTATATCCGAAGACTCCACCGTCATCACCATTTCTTAGACGGACGGTTACGTCCTCTGTATTCTCCGTACCCAAGTTAGGCACCCAGTCCATCTAGGAGACCTCCTCCAGTACCGTTGGATGAGATCATAAGAACGGACCTCTTAGGATATCTCTCTCCTCGGACTACCTGATGTCAGGTGTCCCAGTGTCTTTCAACCTGCGTTGACTTCACAGAATCGTACGTCCGTATATACATATTTTGACTTAGTGAGACGACATGTGGACTTTGATTGTGTTATAACATTTAGTTGAGAGGTTATTTTAAAATTTTTTATACCCGTTTCCTGCACTTTTCCATTAAGAGGTTTCTTCTATACATTTTCTGGTTTTTTGTATTCTTTTCTACGAGTCCTAGTGATTAGTATTCTCTTTACGTTTAGTTTAGGTGTTTAGTCTCTTTGACCTTGGGAACACATGAGAACCATTTACATTTAACCTTGTCGGTGATACTTTTTACCGTACCCCCGAAGAGTTCTTTAATTTTTATCTTGGACGACACACAAGGTCCTAAGAGTAAAGGCCCATATATGAGTTTTCTTAAGTTCGACGTAGAACTTCCCTATAAACGTGTGGGTACAAGTAACGTCGTAATAAGTGTTATCGGTTTTCCACCTTCGTTTGGTTTACGAATGACTACCTACTTACCAATATCTTTTACACCGTGTATGTACGTCACTTTATAATGCATCGGAAGTTTTCTTCCTTTAAGAGAGTGTACGACGTTGTGACTATTTGGAGTTCTTGTAAAACGATTCAGGACATTCGTTAAGTGTTTACTGACATGCCATACTAAGGTGAGTACTTTATAGTGTCTTTGACTTTCATCTTTTACTAACGGTTCCCGACCCCGTCCTCTCCCTCCTTTAGTCACACGTTACCTCTCAAAGACAAAACGTTCTACTTTTTCAAGATCTGTAATTTGTTACAGCTCAATGAGTTGTCAATTGACATGCGAATTTTACCCACTTCTATCAGTTACATTATATACAAATAAAAAAATGATTTCTATTATAAAGTAACTTATCGTTCCAAGACTACCAACACCTCCGAAGGATTCCCAAACCTTTCTCCAACATGTCCTTTCCCCAACCGTAAGATTCGGTGTCGTTGGAATTCCCGTGGTTACACACCTATCGTACATCTGGTCCGTTTCTCTCGACCTCCGACTTGTTCAAGACCCGTCGACATCTGAAACGTCGCAGGAGAAACGGGAGAAAAGGATGGAAAAGGAGGAAAAAGACTCGACGACGGCACAATGAAGGTCAAGAATCTCGACTACTTAATACCTACCACCAGAAAGGGGTTCACGTCCCGTAAGAAGGAATTAATCTAACCAAGTATTATAATGTCACGTCTGGACGATCAGCCTGTAAACCGTGGTCCCGTCCATATTTAGAGAGCCGGTCGAGGGGCGTGTGGTAAGGATCCTACATTGTGTATGAAATGGTGGTGGGTCTCTAGCGGCAGACCGATACACATGACGGAGACGGGGAGAGGCGAGTGCACGGGATTCCTAAGTCTGGAAACACTACGACAAAAAAAAAAAAAAACCGGTCAGAGTCGATGTCAAAATACAAGGTGTTTTTTTTTTTTTTTTTTTCTCTTTCTTTTTATTAGAACAAGGGTAAAGTGGGATCCTTCATCCAAAGAGTCTTCCTTATAGCACAGGAAAAATACATAGAATACATACATAAATTTATACATAAATCCCCAAAGGATTCTGTTGATTACTGGATCAAATTGTGAAAGTCGACTATAAACGTTAATCCTTTTTGACTGTCTTTTTTGGTGTACAGCGAACACCTTGGCCCGTTATCATCCTTGTTATAAAGAATGTCTATAAGTCCTTAGAGAACAAACGTCACACTAGGACTGTCTTATCACATGTCTAACTTTGTCAAAGAAAGGTTGGAAGAGAGGGAACCTTCAGACCTGAGATCTATAGGTCCTACCAACACAATACCCTACCGAAAGGTCTCAAGAAGTATCAGAAACATGAATAGGATTGAAAAGAGGAAGGAAGGGATCGTTTTGTCCAGATACCACCTTACTATGGGATCTTTCTCAAACGATAGTTTTATATCGAAATTCCAATGTCAAGTTTGTTCAAGTATAATTGTCCCTTAGTGGTCCCCGGTACCGTTGACTCATCCTCGTTATTAATCTCCCGTCACAAGCATCTAAGGGTGGTATGTCACAGGTAGACGAGGGTGGAAGAGATGGAAGGACGGAGAGTGGTATTTACTCGAGAGAGACCAGAAGAGACTTTAGTCACACAGGTGAAGACGTGCCAGTGGAGTACACTTTAGTTCCACAGCGAAGATGTCAAAAGAGATGACATAGTGGTAAGCAAGAGAAAAGGTCTAATAAAAATGGTCAAATAATTGTGAATAATTTTTAGGATGAAACTCCTGAAAGGACCACTAGGTCACCAATTTCGAAGGTCACGTCCTCCCCACCCAAACTAGAGACCAACCCTTCCCTTCTCGGGTGTACTGAACGTCAGTTTTTTTCACCCCTAGAGTATGTTAAGACACCGAAATTTATGTTGTCTTCGTTAAAACATTGTGTAAGTTATTTCTGAAGTTTTTACCAGGTGTAATTTTTTTTTAACCATTTTTTTCTTTAAGTATGAGAACTGGGGGAGGAGGTAGGGGAGGAGGTTGATCGTAGGGTTTAGAAACGGGAGGAATCGTCTTTTAGAAGATGTTTGAGAAAGAGAGGAACGACGAAGGTCAAGAAAAGAGAGGTAAGGTTAGTCTTGAAAGGGGGAAGTGACGAAAACAGTTCCAGTGATCACTGAAAATAAAACAATTTAGGCTACTGGATAGTCTTGACAAATTGTGACCTTTATGAAGGAATAGAGACCTATGGTGAAAGAGAGAACCAAAACCGGTTTAAAGTGACCGATGAGGATGAATCAGAGGAAACTTGCAAACGGGAGAAGAGAAACTGAAGATTTGTAACCTGAGTCAAGAACCTAGGAAAAAGAAGAGACGTATGTTGGTCACGAACCTTCGAGTATACTAAGACACGAAAATTTATGTTGTGTCCGAATCCTTATGGTCAAAAAAAATACAGGTGAAGTCAGGAGAAAGGACTTAGAAGTCCACGGATATGGGTTTGACGGATGATCTCAGAGATGAACCTTCAGTCAGCATATAAAATTTGAATGTACGGGTTCCAACTTGATCATTAAAATAGGAGGTCAAGAGTCAGAAGTAGTCACCTAAGAGAAGTTTAGGAGTACGTCGAAAGGGGTAGAGTCCGGTTTTTATAACTGTAGTTTAGACGAGGAGAAAAAGAGTGTAAGGTATAGGTTTTTGGTAATTCTTTAGAACTTCCGAGATAAACGTTTTATTATGAGTCCTAGGTTCGTGAAAAGTGGTAGAGGAATCGACAAAAAAAAAAAAAAGAAAACCAGGTTCGTGACTGTAGAGAATAGACATAAGTTATCTAAGGATTGAACAGAGAGACGAAGGAGGGAAGGTCAGAAAATATTTGTTTCTTCGGTGTCAATAGAAATATTTGATGTATCAATCGAGTACAGCTATAAGACACGTTTCAAGGGGTAGAATCCTACTGTTGGTTTTAGAAATGTTATCATTCCCCAGGAGTACCAAATACGAGAAGACTGAAAATAAAGGTGCCAAAGGAGTGGATGACATGGGGAGGGGGGTCAAGAGTGAGACGACGTTGGAGTAGCCGGGGGAACAACCAAGAGTTACAGTCTTCGCGAAGGAAAAAACCTAGATATACAGACCCTTGGAGGAGGACTCAAAAGATGGACTAACTGAAGTAGCCAAAAGAGTCCAGAAACGAGTCTACAGTGGAAAAATTACTTCGGACGGAACTGGTAAGATAAAGGGTAACAGTGAAACAAAGTAAACGACAAATCGACGATTCGCACAGATTGAGAAAACACTGGAATACCTGACATCGGGTGGTCCGAGGGGACGGGTACCCTAAAGGGTCCGTTCTCATGACCTCACCCAACGATAAAAGAAGAGGTTCCCTAGGACTAGGTCCCTAGTTTGGACGTAGAGACGTGACCGTCCGTCCAAGAAATGGTGACTCGGAATGGGTGGAGTACCCATGAGGGTAAAGGAGAGTCACGTGACACTAAAAAGGATTTCATGAATAGAAGAACATTAGACATTAAATGAATGTATAACATAAATAATATTAAAAACAAATGGTGGTTGGAGAGAGTTCTTATGTTCGAGATATCCCTGTCAAAATTTTCTTTATAAAATAAGTGACAATTCAAGGTTCGTGAATACAATAATAGAGTAAATCCACGACACACACAATCAACGAGTCATCTCAGGATGAAAAACACTGGGGTACCCCACATCGGACGGTCCGACGAGGTAGGTAACCTAAAAGGTCCGTTCTTATAACCTCACCCAACGGTAACGGAAGAGGTTCCCTAGAAGGACTGGGTCCCTATCTTGGGTCCAGAGAACGTAAAGTCCGTCTGAGAAACGGTAGAATTGGTGGTCCAATTCTATTTTACGATTGTATAGAGTTATCCAATTCTATTCTATGATTGTATAGAGTCAATCCACGACACATAGAATTATTTAAGAATAAACTTACTTGTGTTTACTTGTGTAATCGGATTATAGAATGTTTCATACCAGTGTATAATAGGAGAAATTAAGAGTGTTGTCATGATAACACTCACGTCATAATATAATAGTAATAATAAATGACTCTTCGATTTGTCAATAGTTTCTAGTTCGTCGGTTATCTATCGACTACATAACCATACACCTTGACCTAACAATTTTTGTTTAGAGGAGGTTGAACAACTGTCCATCGGACACCTACTTGAAATATACTTTATTTGTATGGACGGGAGAGTACAGGAATACTTACAGACGTTTATGACATTAGACACGGGAACCATCGAAAACGAAACCACTGTCCAAAACTCTGGGTCTTGGAGTAATTCCCAACCGGACCTACCGGGTTGTACGTTACCCTTTACTGGTACCGAGGTAAGTAAAGATTACCTCTCACAAAGAACTTCAGTAAACGTTTGAAGGGGCACTACTTTAAGGGTTCTTACAAGAATATCTGAAAAGTAAAGGAACTCGTGATGTGTACGAAAGGACTCTTATTCCCTCAAAGGGACCTCCTAGAACGGACTACTGAAAGAGACATATAACCAAGAGTCATAAGACATCTGCTCAGAGGGTCCGTACGAGTACGAAGGAAAACTTCGTCCTTCACGAGTAAAGAACGTCATTATTTAGACGTATACTATAATTTTAATTAAGGAAACTCTGGTCAATCCTCCATGACGGAGTTCCGTGGAAAATCAACTCAGGAACCCAACGATACTCGTCAAAGACCCTGTTCCACCAACGTTATCGCAGTTTCCTGAGACAACTACCTCTTTATTTTAGGGATCCCTCTAGCAACTCAACACTCAGTGACGAACTCTGACCCGGTCTCTTTCAGGGGGTAGAGACAGAAGACTAGAAATGAAAGTTCCCAGACGACCTGGCTCACGGTCCTTTACAGGAGTCTTTAATGTTTGGACTGATACCCAGTTTATCTCTTGAGTCCGTGGTCTGTGAGGGGAACTGAAGACCCTCTTTTTTCTTTAAATAGAACGAGATTTGTTATTGACTAACCACTTTCAAACTCTCCGGTCACCCCTTTCTTTAGTGTCTCTATTTGAATGTACTTCATCTGTCGAAATTGTTTGAATTGAACCCTCTGAATAATTTTGAGACTTCGTCCCTCTGTACCTCCCATTAACACAGAACTGTCCGGTGAGAGTCACCTCACAACACCCATCTCCTTGAAGTAGACTTCCTTGTCAACCGGAAACCCCTTCGTGAATTTCCTGATGGGTCTTTTTAAGAGACGGGAGATAAAAGTCCCGTACGAAAGATTACAGGACATTGAGATAGGAAACCTAAATTCGGAAAAGAATAAAGTCACCTAGAACTCAGTAAAATCTCTGATAGAATCTTTAATAGATCGGACTGAGGGAATTGAAAGTTTTCTCTTTTATCTCTGAGTAAATATTGAACGAGTGGGTCATAGATACTGTTGCTTCCGTCGTCGACAGTACTGTCACTGTTATTAGTGACGGTAGTGACGTTGGAGGTCGTGGTAGATGAGTCGCAGATGGTTGTGCGAACATTATAATTTTTACGTGACACCAGAAGTAAGGTAATGAAGATCTCTAATTCGATACTTCATTTCACAAGGATTAAAGTACCTCTTCTTTAATGTCGACCATTTAATAATGAAACGGTTGTTTCCAGGTAGATCAGTTTCGATATCAAAAGGGCTATCAATACATACCTACACTCTGGACCTTGTATTTTTTCCGACTCGTGACTTGTTAGCTACGAAAACTTAACACAACCTCTTCTGAGAACTCTTAGGGCACCTAACGTTCCTCTAGTTTCGTCAGTTAGAATTTCCTTTAGTCAGGACTTATAAGTAACCTTCCTGACTGCGACTTCGACTTCGAGGTTATGAAACCGGTGGACTACGTTTCTCGACTAAGTAATCTTTTCTGGGACTACGACCCTTTCTAACTTCCGTCCTCCTCTTCCCCTGTTGTCTCCTACTCTACCAACCTACCGTAGTGCCTGAGTCACCTATACTCAAACTCGCCCGAAGTCCTCTACCACATCCTGTCCCTTCGGACCATACGACATCAGGTACCCCAGTGTTTCTCGACCTGTACTGACTCGCTGACTTGTCGTTGTTGTTTTAATGAACAGGTTCAATATGTCAACTACAGACCCATTCTAAAGCTTCAGTCATCAGACCGAAGTTCTGGATACGAGTACTCTTGGAGTACTTGACATCGGGTGGTCCGACGAAATAGGTACCTTAAGAGGTCCGTTCTTATGACCTCACCCATCAATAAAGGAAGAGGTCCCCTAGGAGGGCTGAGTCCCTAACTCATGTATAGAGGACGTAAACGTCCAGTCAAGAAATGGTGACTCAGTGGTCGCTCCACACCATACCGTCTCTCTTCAGAAATTTTTTCTTTATCTCCACACTGTGAGGAGACTAAGTTTTGAAGACTCCCAAGAGGTGACGGAAGTCTTGTTTGTTGTCTGAAGGATGGGACCTAGTGGTGTGGGATATTCTAAACGTGGAAGAGACTCAAGGGAAAAAGTAGTTGAAAGAAAACCAGTTTAGAGGAAAGGAAGAATCCCTGAAACACATCAGGAAGGACATCGAAGTCTATGAGAGGGTCCTTTGAGTGTGTCGACGGGGAAGATCGTCACAAACAGATCGAATTAACGGTCAAGGATTGTCACAGTCTGAAATATCAAAACCCGAGGTTTTAGTGACGTCTACCACTGACGTCGTTCCTTTAATTTTCTGTGAGGAACCTTCCTTCCAATACTGGTTAGATCTAACGTATAAGTTTTCGTCTCTATAATGAAACGGTTGTTTCCAGGTAGATCAGTTCCGATACTAAAACGGTCACCAGTACATACCTACACTCTCAACCTGACACTTCTTTCGACTCGCGACTTCTTAACTACGAAAACTTGACACCACAACCTCTTCTGATAACTCTCAGGGAACCTGACGTTCCTCTAGGTTGGTCAGGTAAGATTTCCTCTGGTCAGGACCCACAAGTAACCTTCCTGACTATGACTCCGACTTTGAGGTTATGTAACCAGTGGAGTACGCTTCTCAACTGAGCAACCTTTTCTGGGACTACGACCCTCCCTAACTCCCGTCCTCCTCTTCCCCTGCTGTCTCCTACTCTACCGACCTACCGTAGTGACTGAGCTACGTGTACTTAAACCCACTTGAGGCCCTCAACCCCTACCTGTCCCTCCGGACCGCACGACACTAAGTACCCCAGCGTTTCTCAGTCTGTACTGACTCGCTGACTTGACTTGACTAGAACTGAGGTGGTGGGAGTACCTGTTATCGGTGGTCAGAGACTCTAGAATAAAATGAAGAGGGATACCATTAATGATAACGGACTATAAAAAGAGAAACCAGACTTCCGAACAAACAAAGAAGAGACGAAGACGGATAGTTTTACTCTACATGCCTGGGGAAGAGATAGATCACGGATTTCCACGGACCGTTTATCTTGTACGACCTCTTAATAAACAACCGGTTCACTTACTTTTCATGTCTACCCGTCTATCTTCGAAACCCAAGTATATAAATAATTGGATAATCAAATAGACCACAAACTGGAATCGAGACACAATTAAAATACTGGAACCATTAAATGGGTTCGTTTACATGGGGTCGAAAGAGTATACAACATACTTGTATTTTTCAGGATCATTTAGTTGATATGAAATTTATTTATTTATCAGAGTGAAGAGCCTCAACAATGACTCAAGTTCGAGGGAGACGAATGACATATCCGGTTAGTTAACCCTCTCTATAACTCCGTTCCTTATCACTGAAATAAGTCTTTCTGATGTCTGACTCTTCCGCCGTCTACTTACAGAGCTTTATTGACAGAATACACCCCCAGACCTACGGTCAAAGAAAACTTCTTAGTCTCTCTTTCTCTACCACTGCTTCATTTCATTTTTCCAGCAAATAGAACATTTTGTAGAACGAACCGACAATAGAAACCCCTCTCTTATACAATTAAAGAAGAAAGGACGTTGTAAGTGTCCACCCGTCTCAGTCTAACAGAGGGACCCTCGACTTGTTTCCGTGAAATCAACTTGATAAGTCCGTCTCCCCGTCTCAAGGGACTCCGTCCGACGATACAAACTAATATTATTGTTTTCGTTACTCTTCGTTTTTAATTTCAGTTTCTTTGTTTGGGTTTCACCCCAGTCCAAAACGTGAAGGGAGAATGTCTTAACGACATTTCACTCTTACTCTACCGAACACAGTCAAAGACTACTCACTTACGTTTATCGGTCAACCCCACACACCGGTTAACCCACACAACCGAATAATGACATGTGAGTCGAGGAGAATAATTATCCACTTACTTGATGACAAACAAAAGTACGGGAGGAGTTGGTTGTGGTAAATTATGTCTTATCAAATAATCGAGTCGGAGACCGACGAAATGTCTCCAGTCTCGACAACGAGTCAGTGATTTAGAACAGGTTGAGAACACGTAAGGGTACCCGACATCGGGAGGTCCGAGGAGACTGGTACCCTAAAAGGTTCATTCTTACGACCTCACTCAACGGTAAAGAGGTCCCCTAGAAGGGTCTAGTCCCTAACTTGGACACAGATGACGTAACCGTCCGTCTAAGAGATAGTGATTCGGTGATCCCTTCGTAACTCCCTTTGTCTCTCTCTTCCATATAAAGGACACCATTGTACCTGTCCTCATCGCCAAACGTCAACCCCTACTTCCCGACCCACACGGACCCGAAAGACGTAACTATGTACAATTCCGTCTTTTCGAATCCCACGATATTACAAAAACTCCTCTTTCAACAACTTCACAGGTAAAATGGACGAACCTCTTACATAGGAACCGTGAAGTACACCGTCTTTCTCAAGACAGGGATCTGTCGAACACCAAAACAGCGGACCTCACCTTATCTTACTGAGAACTCTCGTCCGTGATACCAAGACCCGATGAACCCAAACTTAGACACCGGAACCCGTTAATGAATTGTAGAAACATGGAGTAAAGGAGAGTGAATATTTTACCTCTTTTATGATCAGAGATGGAGGTGTCCTAATGATACTTTTCATATAGGTAGTCTTCCCCGAATCTGGTCTCGGACCTCGTGTAAATTCACAATCCACCGATAATCGACAATGTGATCGACGTAATAGAAACATAGAGATCGAAAACCTAGGTATTTGGTTACAAGTATTACGGACTGATTATCTAAACAACGTCTCTCATATATTGTTGAAATTTTGAACAACTTTTCACTGACCAGGTATCATCCGTGATGATACGTAATCAGGAGTAAGACCAAAGGAAAGGAAGAGAAGGGGAACAATAAAAGTTGAATCACGTAATTTTCCGTCAACTAACAAGAAACGTCGTGACAAATGTTGCCGATCCTGTGCCTTCGTTGGATCTACGGGTAGCCGTCTACTTACCTATTCCTTCTACGCCATGTATGTGTGTTACTTTATAATGAGTCGATATCTTTCCTCGTGTAAACTCAGTTAAGACTACTCGATCTACTTTGACCTCGGATAATATCTCTCAATTCGTTCAGTCTTTCTCTTTCTGTTTATGTCATATAATTACGCATATATATACGTTAAATCTTTCTGTCATTACTGATAGGATGTACGTCCCTTCGTTTTCTCTGTGTATATATTTCTTGTCTGAAAACTTGAGACACCCTCTTCCACTCCCACCCTACTACTCCATCGTGACTTTGTACATATAGTGGTATACATTTTGTCTCCTGGTGTCATTCAAACTACGTACTTCGTCCCGTGGGTTTCGGTCACCAGACCCTGTTGGGTCTCCCTATATCAACTCTCTCTCTACCCTCTTCCCAAGTGTGTACATGTGGACACCGACTAAGTACAGCTACATAACGTTTTTGGTAGTATTATAACATTTCATTAATAGTAGGTTAATGTTATTTATTTAGGAGTTTTCTTTTTTTTTTTTCCGTCAACCAGGTGCTTAGACGGAGTTCTCAGTTCGTTCTACGAGTACACACACGAGACCGACGCCGTCCACATCACTACCAGGACATACAGTCCACACTACAACGGCACGTTACTCGGTCCATCGGTAGGAGTCCCATGTTAGTGACGAAGTAGTTCCACCGTAGCTCGGTCTTTTTGAGTAAAGACCTACGTACTTCTTCGAAAGGAAAAGGAGAAAAAAAAAAAAAAAAAACGACTTTAAACTTACTTCCTCTCCGAATGTTTAAAATCAGAGAAGAAATACAAGAGGGAACTCTGAAGTCTTTGTTAAAATTAAGGGAACTGGTGCAGTGTCCTGTTTTGACTAACGGAAAGTTTATCGACTAAGGTAGTACTTGTCCTGAACTTTTCGTTAACATTCCTTCAATAAAAACAATTTCCCTTCCCTTCCTTCCCCTATCTGTACACCTTGTGTTTTCTTCTTCACAACTCATCCCTGAAGATAGGACATGGTATTTCGATCTCCCCTCTCGTACGAAAACTCAACGGATAGATGGTACATGGTAGTCCCTTTATGTCTTGGGAGGCTTAGTGAGTTGGGTTCCGTGTCCCACAACAATTTCCGGGTGCCGATCTACATTCCTACTCCGAACACACCTGGAGCAACCGAGAGAGAAACGAAATGTGCGACACCTACGCAAGTAACTGGGGTCTGGTCGAGACGGTGAATTGGACGGGAACGAGGTGGCGGTACCATCAAAAACGTACCCTTGCCCATGGGAGACGAAGAGACGTGTTAGAACATAAGAGAGTCCCTTTCAGCACACCACTCGATCACCACTTCACTCTCCCTTTATACATGTGTGTCCTGGGTCGACTTTTACTGAAATCGTGTCTCAAATAAATTATGTAGGAGGTTTAACATAAAACTTCGGAGACAATTGTTCTTTGGTGAGAGAAAAACTCGTCGCCCTCACAAAATATTTACCTTAAACGTCTGGCCGTTACGAGGGGTAATTAAAAGGGACAGATGTTAATGATAGTAATGTAAGAATTTCGTGAAAATTTTATTTGATGTGGTACTACATTACACGTGCGAGACTCGAGGTCGCTACCCCGGCGTGCCGTCGTCGTAGACCTAAAACCTGACGATAGAAGATCCCTTGTAGAACTACCGATATTAATGACAGTACAATACCCTTGAACTTTTTTTTTTTCCGCGGTCTCAAGGTTTATTTTGTATTTTACCGAAACTATATTATTTACAATGATAGTAACAAATTTTTACAACACTGGGCAGACGATGTCAAAGACTCTTTCTATAAAAGGTCGTGAACTATAAAAGGGAGAGAGAGAGAAAGTATAAGATAATTGACTTCTATTCCTACTTCTTTTAGGAATCCTGTCTGAATCCAAATTTAGTCACATTGTGTTACGGTCGTAACAGAGAGAAGTTCTACTTGAAAATTTAATTTAAACCGTACTCGAAACGGTCTTGAGGTTCGTCGAAACGAGGTCTCTGTGAAATAGGTGGGATAATTCCTCGTAATTATTAAGTCTACAATACCAACACCGATTAACGCAAGTAATCCTATTCCGTTCCCAACTTCGTAAAACGATATCCTGTGCGAACGTAGGAAAGTGGTACTCGGTTTCATAGGTCTTGTCAAACCCAAGTCCGGTCTCCTTTACCCTGATGTGTTTTACGTGTATGCCACATTTACAATAGTAGGGTACCCTTGGTCAAAACCTTCTCAAGTACTACTTGGACCTGGGACAATAACCTGGTTAAAGACAAATTTCAATACCCCTAAGTAATATATACCTTCTTCAGTAATAACACCCATGACTATGTGTCACTACAAGTAAGTCAAAGGATTCTTTCAAAACAATACACTTTATGTAAATTGGAACACTTCAGATTCAATAACAAATTATTACTCATAATCGTTGAGTTTCCTTCGGGTACGTAGAATGACTCCGTTAACTAATCTAAACTGTTATCACACATTGTCTTGGGTTTACTAGTAAAAAGAAAGGACCAAACAACTATTGTAGAAAGTCAAACTCCTACCTGGGAGACTACGTTCTTAACCCTGAATGGGTCCTTTTTAAATAAACTGGACTAGACCGAAAGTAGTATAAGTCGCTCAGACGTCTCGTTAGAAGAATCCAAACAATGTACTAACTGATCGACAGAGATGTACAAGAGAACCCCTCTGAAGAAAAATAGACTAAACTATAGGAGGAACAGAGTTTGAAACAGGTATACAGGAGGACCACCGATTAATGGTCATTCAATCCGGTGTTGTAACTCCTTCTGTTTCCAAGTCAGAGGTCCATATTCAAAAAAGTCGGAGTGACATGAATGACCCCATTCAAAGACGTCGCCAGTCGTGACCAGTCGAGGGATCTGTTTTCGTATTCTCTAGTAGGTTCCGCTTCGGTCCACCCCTCACGTCGACCAGAACTATCGGGTAGAATGAAGACCTTGTAGGTTAGGTGTAACTCTAAGACGACAATTGTCTATTCTCCTGAAAGAAACCAGTATCTAGTCTCACGTAGTAATTGCAGACCCAAAAATTTGAATGACACACCTCCTAGAAGATAAGTGATCTATAAAAAGTTCCGGACGAGAAAGAGTCTTCAACCTGAATTAATAGTGTGAAGTGTCATATCCAACTTCTTTTTATAAACAAACGTTCCTACATTCCGGTTAACTACTTATGACAGGTTTTCAATCCAAAATTAAAACGAAATCACTATGTCAAAGTTTTTGCGAGTCAAGAAACGAAACAAAGTATTTATACGAAGACGGGAAACTTTTTGTCAAGGTAGAAACAGGACGAGTAACGTTGGGAATTAAAAAAAAGTCATACCGAGAATTCATGACTTATGAGTTATTCCTAATTAACTACCAACATTATAAGGTTTCTTATAAAACACAATTCACTAGAAAGATCTTTTGTTTACCTCGGAAGAATAATTTTGTTATAATGTGGTAAAGAAATTCATCATGAAGTATTTTTCTGAAGTCGTTGTGCTTGACTTGTAAGTTAGGTGAAACAAACAACTTCGCAAATACCGAAAATAAGTTCTGTTCTCTTTATTGTTCCCTTCTTTACTGAGACTTATGTCTTGTAAAATAATGTGTTTATTTTTTTTACTCTTGTATAGACAATCGAGAACGGTTGAAAACTTTATACCTAAGGTAAACAGAAATAATACCAGATAAGGGTGTCACGGAAAAGGGATAAATAATTAAAAACATACAATGACAATGTATTTCTATACACGGATGACCTTTATCAGTTCCGATAAAATTCTTTGTACTTTTTTACCCTTTATGTAGTTGAATAGAAAAATGATTAGACAGTTATTTACTTCTCCGTACGTTAATAACATCGAATATAGGAAAAAAAAAAAAAAAAACTTAGTGTACGGAGTAGTACGACTTCACAGGATAGTTTAGACATTACCAGTACTACTGAGTATCTATACACTAAGGGGAATAATTCTTTTTTTCCTGTCCTTTAGGTTATATTTACTTGACAAAAGGAGTCATCACATTATTTTGAACCTATGATCAACATACTCAAAAACTAATATAGTAGGTGACTATTAGAGACCCAAGTAAAGGAGGGCCCCTTCTGAACCAGAGGAAGGAAGGGACTGGTCGGGGGAAACCGATGATTGTAAAATCGTTAGGGGGAGGGAGTCGCCGTCTCCCCCGGAGAGTTAATATCGGTAGTGTCAGATCATATAAAATTCCCCACATTTAAAAGTGACAGTCTAAACTCGGTCCCCACAATTCGAGGTCTTCTATGTGTAGACGAAGGATGAGTTTACCAGAAAACAACACAAAGAACCATCTCCCTCTCAGCAGTACGGTGTTCTTATTTAGGGTTGTCTCCTTCCGATTTGATATCACAAAGTTCTTCTTTACGAGTACTGATGTTTATATTGGTCGGAACTAAGACAAGAATTTAAGACATAAAGAAAAGCCTCAAGGTACTATTAAAAAATAACGAGAGGTTACTTGTCTCACTCAGTAATAATTTAAAGATTTCTCTTTTTTTTAGACAGAAGATGAAGAACCAAACGTAGTGACATCGAAGGGACTATCGAGTCGACCATTTCTTAGGTGGACGTTACACCCTCTGGACCCAAACTAGGGACCCAACCCTTCTTAGGGGTAACCAATCTCCTCGGACCACCCGATGTCAAGTACCCCAGCGTTTCTCCACCTGTACTGTCACTCATTCGTGTCGTGTGTCCTATAACCACGAGGTTCAAGGTTAAACCCTCTGGTTCTTGTGTAAACAGAAACGGAATACGAACATCAGTCGGCGTCTCGGTTCTTCGATCTAGAGACACTGTACCCCACTACCTCCCCGACGTCCGGACAGACTCCCGTCACTGACGACACACCCTTGGCACTTCCACCCCTCGCCGTCAGGACTCACCTCTCCCGAAACTCCCACAATGTACAACCCACAGACACCCCCCTCCTACACTTTACGTACGGAAGGGACTCTCACTCTGGATCACCTTAACAGGAATACCACTTGTCGACATCCCCTTCCCATCCTCGATTTCTAAAACAACGACAACAAGTCAGTGATTCAACACAGGGTGAGACGTTGGGGAACCTGACGTCCCACGGTTCGAAGAGACAAGAGATGAGAGAGGGTCTTAAACGAGTTTAAGTACAGGTGACTCAGTCACTACGATATATTGATAGAATAGGAGACGACGGGTGAAGAGGAAAACGGAAGTTAGAAAGGACCTTAGTCCCAAAAAAGGTTACTTGTCCGAGAAGCGTAGTACATCGGTTTCATAACCTCGAAGTCGAAGTCGTAGTCAGGAAGGTTACTGATAAGTCCCAACTAAAGAAAATCCTAACTGACCAAACTTGAGGAACGTCAGGTTCCCTGAGAGTTCTCAGAAGAGATCGTGACGTAAACTTTCGTAGTAAAGAAACCGTGAGTCGGAAGAACTACCAGGTTGAGTGTATAGGTATGGACTGATGACCTTTTAGGTATCGAAACTGATTTGTCTGGAAACAACCGTTTCACTATAGAGACGAAAAATTATGTGACAGTGTCGAAAGGAAGGTTTCTCGTTCGCAAAAAATTAAAGTACCTACGTCAGTGACAGACGTCACTAAAACCTCGGGTTCTTTTATTTTGTACAGTGACGAAGGTGAAAAGGGGGAAGATAAGTGTTACTTCATTACCCTGACCTACGGTACTATAATCAAAAAATTACAACTCAAAGTTCGGTCTAAAAGATGAGAGGAGAAAGTGACAGTAATTTTCCGAGATCAAGGAGAAGTAAAAGACGGTAATCTTACCATAGTAGACGCATAGACTATGGTTTTTATAGACACGACTATAAAGAGGACCGTTAGAACTAAGGTCGAATACTAAGTAAGTCGGGACGTAAAGTATACTACATGAGACGTATATTGAATTCATTCATCCCACTGTTGTATTCGGACATGAGGAAAGAGTTAAAACTTAGTCAGGGAACAAGTTACAGACTAAGATTGAAAACGAAGAACTGGACGTAGACACAAAGAGTCCTCTGATGATGTCTATATCCAATTGTTTTTCGACTAAGAATGGTCAGTGGTACGATACTAGTGAGTTTTTTGGTACAAAAGTCTTTCGTACTCTCACTTCAGATTTGAGAAGACGTCTCGTCTTTTTTTCGAATAGTATACAACCAAGAATCGTCGAAGTAGAGAATGATGATAGAGCGGTATAAAGGAGGATAACCTTACGACAGGGACAGAGGAAGTGTCTGGGTAGGGAGACGAAAGTAAGGAGGTACGAAGAGTGTACACTGAAGTAGATAATACTTATAAGACGTAGGAAAAGGAGTCTTTAGAAGGATTTAGTGGGTCGGGTTTACGGTGAAGGAGGTATTCCAGAGACCGTCACGGGAGACTGTTTCATCATAGTGGGAGTCACTAGAAAAATTTTATTTTATTACGTCGAACTTTGACGTTTATTGTAGAAGATAGGGAAGACCTGATCCTCAAAATTCGTGTACCTCCACGACCAACTAAACCTAAAAGGGTTAAGAATGGGTCGTGTCACGAACGGGTACCATTCATGAGTCCCAACGAATAACTATTTGGGAACGGATTGAATTTTCAATCAACATTTTTGATAAAGTCCTTTCTTCCGTGATTCAAAATGACTGGATCTGGAGAAGACCCGTCCTATTTCTGGTAGGCGGACCTAAAAAAAACCGTCCATATTATTCCCTCTCACGGATTTACGATAATGTTAAAAATACAATTCTTCAATGTGTCTAAAGACCTCGATATACAAAAGTCACTATGACGTGTCGGTCTTACTGAGTTCTGGGAGTTGAATTCGTAGACCATCTCAATTAAAACAAACACCCTTTTGAGACACAGTAGAGAGGACTTTTTTCTTGGGATAGACTCCAAAACCGGTCTCCTACATAAAGTATTTATATATTGCATTTACTTCAAGAAACCCTTGTAATTGAAAAGACATTACAGCGAACTACTCAACCTTTCATAAATAGTACTGTACCTCGGTTAAGGTTTCACTTCGAGTCTCTTAAAAGAAAAGACTCGAGAACCTTGTACCGATACCAGTCACTGTGAACAGAGACTCCTACTGAGCCACCGTCCTTCACTGTGACCTACTCGGAACCAAGACTTGTTGTGAACTCCCCTCCCTCCTCGTCTCTTCTGACTTTAGGACACACCAAAAAACCCACAGAAGTGATACTACTAACGGAAGAAAGAAAGAAAGACTCAGGTCTGTGAGAGTCACTTTACCTTCTCGGGACATTCATAGTAAGCCCAAAGACCGTGGTCTGGATGCCGAAGAAAATCCCGATACAATTTGAGTCCTTTTGACGTAATCACCATAGGATTTTTAAAACGAAAATGTGTCGCTTAATCTCTTAACGTCGTTCTTCTCCTGACGTGTATTGTAATCCTCTGATCAAAGGTGGAAGTCTAAAAGATGAATGCAGAGTTACTGAGGTTCTTTCACAGTAAATTGGAAAAGTTCAGATTACTGGAGTAGTCACTTTATTCCTACTATGATGTACCACTAAGTGACCCGTGAACGATACAATGTCCATGACGAACTGTACCAAAAAGAGAAGGCAGGAGTACTACATCCATACTAACAATAAGTGACCTACCTATTCCTTTAACTCCAAATGTCTCTGACGTATGGTATGGTACCTCTTTCCCCATCTCGACCCCAAGTTTCGGTTCAGAAAGACTTGGACAATACTCCAGAATTGATGACGAAATTTGTAAAGTGAATTATTTGAGTTTTAAAACTGCATTTTCATCAAAATAGTCCATGATTCAAGAAGAACTAACACACGCACGGTTCAGTGAAGTCACTGAGACACTAGGATACCTGACATCGGGTGGTCCAAGGAGACGGACACCTTAAGAGGTCCGTTCTTATGACCTCACCCAACAGTAAAGGAAGAGGTCCCCTAGAAGGGCTGGGTCCCTACCTTGGGCGCAGAGAATGTAGAGGTCGTGACCGTCCACTTAAGGTGTGGTGATCACGGTGGACCCTTCGGGAAACTAATAGTAATGAGTCACAATGAAGAGGAGTCGAAGGAAGACAGAAAGAGGGTGACTTAGACCCTGTAGAGAGATTCAGTGTGATTCACTCTTAAGTTACTCAATGAAAAGAAAAAAGGACGAAAAAGTTCATCGTTGCCCGGTACTCACTCAGACTGACCCTACACTTTATACTGTAAGAATTCCTCTAGGTCTCCTTCCTTGGGGCTCCTCTCCCAGGAACTTCATAGTGGGCTGTGTCTTCACGGTAACGTTTTCATCGAGATTTTATATCATGTATAAAGGTCACTTTTTCATCGTACAGATGAATCTTTACCTTTGAAACCTTTTGTGTCTTATTCGTTTTTAAAATTTAGTGGGTATCATGGAGTTAAATCTTTATGGGTAAACTATAAAACGATTCATAGTTATAAAGAAATTGTTTTATTATAGTACGTATAATAAACTCGACTGTATTAATAAAACCCCCTCCATCCGTACCTTTTGGTACTCTTTTGTCTCCTTCCCGTCCGACGGTGTCCTGTCACGTACACCCGTACAAATTTGTTCAAAACAAAGGATGACTCAAAGTTTAAAATGTACAAAAAAAAAAAAAAGATGAGAGGTAGAAAAGGTGGAGTATAGATGAGAAGAGAAAGGTAGTTGATTATTAAAGAAATTAAAAGAAAAATTAGTTTCCTTGTATTAAATAATTATCTATAGTTGTTTAGTTGTTCCAGGTGACCTGACTCCCTTCTGTAATCAATTAATTTGTAATCGATTAATCACTTTTTCGACCGAACTTTGAATTGTAAGTCTTTGGATCCTAGTACCGTAGACCATAGCAGTCAAGTACCTTTATCTTCCCCTTTTTTACCTTCATCACTGTATAAAATAAAAGAACCCGAGGTTTTAGTGATGTCTGTCACTGACGTAGGTACTTTAATTTTTTACGAACGAGGAACCTTCCTTTCGACACTGTCACATAATTTTTCGTCTCTATAGTGAAACGGTTGTTTCCAGACAAATCAGTTTCGATACCTAAAAGGTCATCAGTACATACCTATACACTCAACCTGGTAGTTCTTCCGACTCACGGTTTCTTTACCACGAAAGATTAACGCCACGACCTTTTCTGAGGACTCTTAGGGAACCTGACGTTCCTCAAGTTTGGTCAGTTAGGATTTTCTTTAGTTGGGACTTATCAGTAACCTTCCTGACTACCACTTCGACTTCGAGGTCATGAAACCGTGGACTACATTTCTCGGACAAGTAACCTTTTCTGGGACTAAGACCCTTTCTGACTTCCGTTTTCCTCTTCACCCGTCGTCTCCTATTCTATCAGTCGTAGTGACTGAGTCACCTACACTTAGACTCGTTTGACGTCCTTTATCGCCTCCTGTTTACTCGGACCACACGATGGTACGTACCCCAACGGTTCTCAGTCTGTACCGAATCGTTGACTTGTTGCTGTTAATCTATTAGGTTCACCAGGTTCACCATCAGTCAAGTCCTAATGTTCTTCCAACGGGACGAGTCTAATGGACTACTGTTCTTATGGTCGATTAAATACCCAGTAAAGAGGAGTCGTTGTACCCGTTCGTACCCGTTAGTACCAGGACAAATTAGAGTCTTGTTCCGGAAAGAGAACTCGTCGAAGTCCCAAATGTGTTTGAACATCCCTGTATTTTATGAAACGAAGGTCAGGAATCACAACATAACAACCAGTACCAATTCTAAGTTGTTCTTTCACCTCTACTGAGTAACGTTACGTGGTGGTGGTAGTGATGTTTTATTGAGGACCGTACACAACGACCATCACCTGATTTTACACTCAACTAGTTTGTGTAGAGACAACCGAAGACCGGTTACATCCCGAATGTATGAAGAAACTGTAGATTACTAGATTAATTCAAGAAATATCTCTAGTTTATTTGAGGTCGTAACGGTTACTGGTGAAGGATACTCACAAGGAGTCCTAATCCTTCTCTAAAAGAAAAATGTTGTGGTCGAGATTTATTTACGAACGGGTACAACGACTCCTCTTTACTGAGTATTTAATCAACCATAAGAACAGTAGCCCATTAGACTCGTTCCGTTGGGAGAACATTAGGACTATCTCGTCATGTATTCTTGTTTTGATCTGACCTTAAAAGGACACTAACTCACTTCTCAATTTTCAAAGACTCTCTATTCCCTCTCACCTCGACACGAATTACGAACTCAGTAAAAAAGTACCTCTTATAACTACACCTTTTACTTCTATAAGGACTCTTTTCTTCCCCTATCTCTCAAGAGAAGACCCATCTCAACGGTATAAATCATTCATTTGTATATCCTGGGTACGGTAGAAACCCTGTAGGAATCCGATTTTGTAAGTAAGTGACAGATAAACTTTAAATTTCTATTGTATCACAGGAAAAAGAGGTAGACTATTAAGAAAGACCCACTACTTAGTTTAATTGTTTCATCATCCCTGTATTTTATGAAACGTAAAGAGAACCCGGAAGTTTAGAAAACTTCGTCTCGAAGAGGGGTCGAAAGGAGTCGACAAGGAGTGTTTAGTGGTAAAGGAGAGTCGACATACAAAGTAGAAAGAAAAACCGAAAGAGACTGAGGACTCCTACCTTCCTCAGTCCAAGTCCTTCAATACAAGACCTCTAGAAAGGAATCCTTTTTTTTTTCTTTGGTGGTTATTAGGGGATTGACCTCTCTAAGACCTCGCTATCCCACTTCTCCTCTTCCTCCACTTTCGTGACCCTCTAACTGTCCTTCAAGTGCCTACCGGTCTACGTCAAGACCTAACTGCAGGAACTGAGTCGAGTCTAAAAACCTGAACCTTGTAGTATAGGTCTTCTGGATCATAAGTGTCCTCTCCAAAAGGTAGACGAACCCCAAATTACTTCCTATGGTCTGGTGGACTGGACGGAGAACTCTTTGGATATACGTCCAGTCCTTCGTTGTCAATCTTGACCTGTACCTTGTTGTCTGACCAAGGTTTATCCTTTTCCTCATGTAGTTCCGACATATAACAGTGGGACGAATAAATTGAATATACGTCTCATGTAGTACTCTTTGCGACCCGACCTTCTTCGTGTTCGACCTTAGTTCTAACGGCCCTCTTTATAGTTATTGGAGTCTATATGTCTACTGTGGTGGGAATACCGTCTTTAACATCTCCTTGATTTTTCGGAGAAAAAAAAACTTTAAAAAAAACAAAAACAAAAACTTAAAATAAAATAAATAAAAAAATAAATTTAAAATAAAAAAAATGAAATGTTATGACATAACCAAAACGGTATATAACTGTACTTAGGTGGTGTCCACATGTACTCAAGGGTTGGGACTTGGGGGGAGGGTGGTGGGAGGGGTATAGTAGAGAGACCCAGCAGGGTCACGTGGTCGGGGTTGGTAGGACATAGGACATAGCTTGGATTTTTTGGAGAACTACTTTCACTTTCACCTCTCACTTTTTCAACCGAATTTCGAGTTGTAAGTCTTTTACTTCTAGTACCGCAGACCAGGGTAGTGGAGTACCTTTTATCTACCCCTTTGTCATCTTTGTCACAGTTTGAAATGAAAAAACCCGAGGTTTTAGTGACGTCTACCACTGTCGTTAGTACTTTAATTTTCTACGAATGAGGAACCTTCCTTTCAATACTGGTTGGATCTATCGATCGTATAAGTTTTCGTCTCTGTAATGAAACGGTTGTTTCCAGGTAGATCAGTTCCGATACCAAAAAGGACACCAGTACATACCTACACTCTCAACCAGACACTTCTTTTGACTCACGACTGCTTGACTACGAAAACTTGGCACCACAACCTCTTCTGAGAACACTCAGGGAACCTGACGTTCCTCTAGGTTGGTCAGGTAAGACTTCCTCTAGTCGGGACCCTAAAGAAACCTCCCTTACTACGATTTCGATTTTGAGGTCATGAAACCGATGGAGTACGCTTCTCAACTGAGCAACCTTTTCTGAGACTACGCCCCTCCCTAACCCCCGTCCTCCTCTTCCCCTGCTGTCTCCTACTCTACCGACCTACCGTAGTGACTGAGCTACCTGCACTCAGACTCACTTGAGGCCCTCAACCACTACCTGTCCCTCCGGACCGCACGACCCTAAGTACCCCAGTGTTTTTCAACCTGTGCTGACTCGCTGACTTGACTTGACTTGACTTGACTACGTGGGTCACACTCGGTCCTTGGCCCCTATTGGATTCTTCCGGTCATACATTACTGTAGAGGAAAGCCGAGACCCAAACTACACCCGGGACGACGACGGAGGTCCCCAGACAACTCACCTACACTTCCAGTCTCGAACCGGGGAGTCTCACATTGTCGTCCTAATAAGTCACACTTATTCTTATGCAATTAGAACCTGTTGTGTTTAGAAAGAAGAATTCCTTGTCGGTCCAGGTATTATCCCGACCGAAAAGAACTAGCTCCTTTTGACCTTCGTACCTCAATCTAAATTCCTAAAGCGTAAATTATCCTTTCGAATAAAGGAAACATGCACTAAAACCCAAAAGGAAATAAAAAAGTTATTCCTTTACTTAAAATGAGTAAAATTATCCAATTTAGTGAGGTCCTCCAATTTTTTATTAAAAAAAAGAAATGAGAAAGGTTTATTTTGGACAATCAGACTACAGAGTTACAATTGTCGTAGATCATATAATAAAGGTAAAAAGAGATCTGAGTACGTCTGTACGTTTGTATACAGAGAGTCCCAAGTATACATAGGGGTTGAACGGTAAATACTAAAAAACTGAAATTCTACCACACTTTCGGTATATGTATAAGACATCTTTGACATGAAACTTAAAAATTAAAAGTAGAAAAGATACCGATCACCATACCGTATACTATGAGAAACCATTAGACCTGTCGACAGAGTTTGGTGTCGAGGGTCAGTCGGTACCATGATGTTTCCACTTGTTCGTTATGTGACTGTCGGTAGCACATGGGTATGTTGGTAAGACAAAAGTGAAGATGATATCATAAATTATTTAATACTCTGTACTTTGGGAAATAATACTTCATCTGAAACACAATCTACTAAAACAGATTGACATCCGATTACATTCACAAAACTCGTGTAAATTCAATCCGATCCGATTTGATATTTCGTACTATCGAATCCACATAATTTACGTAAAAACTGATTCCTATAAAAGTTGAATCCAAATAGTACTCATTGGGGTGACATTCAACTCCTTCTAGACATATATACATATATATGTGACTTATACATATGTAAAAAACTTCTTTTATCATGTACAAAGATTTTTTTCATCTTAATAATTAATATAATGAACTCTTGAAGGAAAGAGTATATTATAGTCTCTGTCAAGATATCAGTTATTTCTGATGTAAGGAAAAATTATAGAATTGTAAAAGGTAACACCTTTGTCTACTTTAAACAAGTTGGTCGAGACATGACTACTATAAAATCAAAAAAGAAAAAAAACAGTAATTTGGATCCGTTAGTAATCGTAATTTTCCATGGGAATATATTTACATCAAAATTAAAATGTCGTCACTCAAGTTTGTTATTTTACCAACCCAGTTTCTATACATATATGTATATAATTTTTTAACAAATAAATAAACCGACACGACCCAGAATCGACGTCGGACAGTTTAGATCAAGGGACTGGTCCCTGGTTTGGACCCGAAGGACGTAACCATCGTACCTCAGAACCGATAAACTGGTGGTCTCTGCAGGGTCCTGTACATACAAAATTTAAAACCATCAATAGTGTGTTAATGAAAGGTTTTACCAACACCGTTAAATGTGAGGAGAGGAGGTGGGAACATGGGTCGTTATATACCATCTCAAGTAAAGGAACGTAGGAGTAATTATAACTGACAAAAATTAAAAACAGTTTGACTACTTATTTTTATTACATAATAGAATCAAATGTAAAGGGATTGGTAAACACTTCAACTTATATAGGAGTGAAAACCTTTAAGTGAAGAGACTTAACGGACAAGTACAAGAAATGGTAAAAAAGGTAATTTGAATAAAAAGAGGTTAATTAAAAATCCGTGAAGTACATATAATCCTCAATATAGTACAAGAGGCACCATTTTAATCAAAAAGAGGATTAGGTAATAAACAGAAAACTAAAACACATACCATAAAAAAACGGTACATTTTAAAAGCACAGTAGTATATAAAAATAAAAATTTACAAAAATAATCCCTTTTTTATACAGAAGTACCATTTTCAGACTTACTATGTTTTTCCACATTTTACTTTTCACTTCCAGTAGAATAAAAGTCTAAAGAATCCGATTAAGGGATTTCGACTAGTACAATTATCAAAAGAGGAATGTTAAAACTTAAAAGATACACATACATTCATAGAGAGTAAGAGATAGATTTTAACGATTGTTAATGTCTTGTGAATTATACATGAAGGGACCACCGAGTCTACCATTTCTCACGAACGTTATGCCCTCTGGACCCAAGTTAGGGACCCAACCGTTCTACGGGACCTCTTCCTTTACCGTTGGGTGAAGTCATAAGAACGGACCCTTTAAGGTACCTGTCTCCTCGGACCATCCGATATCAGGTGTCCCAACGTCTCTCAGCCTCTGCTGACTCACTGATTATAACCTGATTATGATAATGTATGATCCCTGACGAGGTCCGTTTTAAGGACGGATACCTCGAGTTTCAGGTCCCAACCCTCTTTCATTATTTGTTTATTTGGTGATCTCTTTTATAAAGTCAATGACTATTTAAAACATTTTATCATCAAAGTCCCGTGTCTTTCCTTACCCTTCCTCCTGTAATAAAATCTGTCTCACTGACTCTTCATAGATTCTTACACTTTAGATTAATCTCTAGACTATCTACAATTATAATATGTCATAAAAAAATAATGACATATGGTAAAAGTGAATTTTACCCTTTAAAAACGAATCAATACATCTAAATGAATATCCCTATTTAATTCAAATTGACTATATTCAAAGTTAAAATACACCTGTTACACTTTCGTACAGATAGAAGGACAGACATGAAGAAAGTCATTGTCTTGCGTACATCTCAAGTAAGTGAACTAGTGAACCTCCCCCTAAGATATGTACTAGTTAAGAGAAGTGATTGATTTTTTCCTTCATACCTTCAATAAACCCCTTCCCCTGAGTGGTTTCTTCCCTCCTTCATCTAGAGGATATTCTGGAAATAAATACTCCCGTATACTACTTCCTGTCTGAGTACACTCCGACTCCGACTCCGACAGATATCGAGAATAAAGAGGTCAAATAAACGTCGGGGGTACTCGTACGTCCAGATTCTCCCCTACTAGAGGTCCGACTTTCGAGTTCCAAACTTAATAAAAGAAAAGAAAGTCCATAACGGTTGGTAAAACTTTTATGTCTTCGAGGACACCACTATTTCCCCTAGTTAAACGATTTACCGGTAGAGAAACAACACCAAATCACAAGATTCACATCAAAGACCCTTTGATCCGTTACACCTTCACTTTCTCTAAGATACGGGGTGTACGAATCGGTGGTGACTCGATAGTTTGTGTTTGTTTTATGTAACGGACAAATTTCCTCTTCAGATTCTGACTTCAGTTCGAACCGTAAATAAAGACCTAAGGACAGTAGACAAGACAAGGACTAGACGAGACGTCACCCAACAACTCCCGACCAAACGACTGAGTTTGTTTGTCTGTTTGTTTACTAAATACCCTTCAATGACTCAGTACGGAACAGGGTATCGATGGAAAAAGGACGAGAGTATTTCGAGTTTCAATAATAATAAACCGTTCTTTATGGACGTCCCCGGACATATGTACTGTCTAAGAACGTCCCTCTCCACTGACACGACACCTTCACACAATACTAAGGAGACGAGGAACCGCTTGAGTCTACCCGGGTACCTGTGAAACCCATCGGTTCTAAGAGTACATGGTAGATTCAATGACATTAATCTACTCGTTTTACTGTTTGTAAATCCCGAGAACCTCGTTACTAAACGTTTACATATGTGAGTGAGGAAACCTATTATGTTGTACAAGTTTAAGGTTCTTTAGAATTAAATCCACTTTCTCCTGAACGGTAGTGGAAGTCCTAGTTAGGTATCATTCGGGAGTGACCAAAATGGACCAAGACATCCAGAATCATATCCAATCTGGTCAATCACCTTGTATAGTTATCTCGTAGATGATTTACGTTCCAGAGATGATATTCAAGACTCTACCTTCCCAATTCCTAAGTATGCCCTATTAAATCTCTCATACAGTCTCTTTATACTTTTGATGTTTTGTTTTTGACTCTTTGACGTAGTCTCTTTGTCTACTGTACCAAGTATTGAACACTTATTTATGTGAAAACCATTTAGATTCGTCTATACGTATATCACGTATGATACCTGTATACGTAAAATTTCTCACCAAACGACATATTACTCAATTAGACGTACTCAGTCCTAACCAAGCCCTTTTGTAGGGTTCTTTCACTTCTTCACCTCCTTCTACAACTATAAAGACATACCCTGACTCAACGTATCCGTCTGATCTCACGCGTACTTTACTATTAACCAATGATCACTCCCCCGTCCCAATCCCTTCCATCCCTATAAAAGGTCACTTACTAAGATTCACCACAAAGGAATGTGGAGATAACGATGACAAGTTTCAATCGATATTCTGTTCCGGTAACTAGAAAAATATTATTGGATAAGTCAAACGGATTCTTAGAGTAGTTTCATGATTATTGGTTGTAGGGACCCGTGAATCTTACGGATTTCACAACCCACCCAGTAGAGTAAACTAGAAGCCTCTTGGTGACCCACAACGACCCATAATAATAGTAGTAGGAGTGAAAAAATCTGTTCCTTACATAGTCTTCCCTACTCAATCCAATATTATACATCGTTTGTCGAGAGGTCAGAGTTACCAAATTTTACATGTACAACGGTACCCAATTTAAGATGTACCTCACCGTCTCCTCCGATCTGAGTGACTTTAGAATGTCCCTATGTCCGACTGTCTCTAGGGTTGAACTTTATGTAAAGACACTAGAGACCTCTTCTTTTGCCGTTAGACCACTTGACGAAGAAAAAGAAACCTTCACTACGTACCATAAAGATGATTGTAAAGTAATCTGTTTCAATCAGTATACGGATACAGATTGAATTTTCCTCCATCTTTTCCTTTTAAGATCGTACATTAACGCCCATCTCTCTTCATTATTAACGTGTATCACCACTATTGATAGACATTACTTTGATTCCGTGTGTGTGTGTGTTTTTTCTTTGATTCCGTATTTCTTCCCCTGGTTAAACGGATTCAAAAGCGTCGTCCATACCAAGGTATCGGAAGATAAGACGTCTTGTATGTAAAACGGAATGTACTTTTGATTCCTCTTCGTCTTCCGTATGACCTTAATCGCTACTTTAAATGAAGACTTTAATCCCTAATTTAAGGAACTAGAGTCAAAGATCTATCATCCCTGGTCTTATCTTATAAACTTTTGTATTAAAATGACATATTAAAACCGGTTCCACCTTTCGTCTCCCTCCTTCTCTAAGTTTCACATCTCTTACGACTTTGACATAAGTTTCTCAGTTGAATCAACAGTCTTTCTGACATCTAAACAACACGAACCAAAACCACTCTTGAACCTCCTCGACTTTTCGTGAGTAATTTTCTATTGTCTACTTAAAAATGGTCTCAACCGGAGGAAACTAGGAATTCTGTAAACTTTTTAATCCTTCTGATAAGACGAAGAACAAATAAAACCAGTAGAACTACGAGCTTAATCTCAACGGTGCTTCACTAAGGTAAACAACGACCCCGATACTATCTCCTTTGGTAAATACCCTTATTTTTCTCTTTCTCAGTCTTTCTTTCCGAGATTCCCCTTATCCCCCTCTCTTTCCGGGTGTTTCTCTTCCTTTACTAACCTCTTTTTCTTACCTCTCGTAACCTGTTCCCCCATCTCACTCCCCTCCATCTCCCCTCCTCCCTCCCCTTTCTCGTTCATACTTCACTCATCCGGGTGGGTGTAAGTATAAAAGATAAGGTCTTTTTAGTTTAAAGACCCTATATCCTAGTTTTTATTTTGTAGGAGATGTTTCTCCGACAATTTAGGTGTCCGGGGCAGTTCTTACACTCGTGAAGACACTAGAAGGGACGGAACAACCCCAACCGTCCGGGGAAAAGACTTCGTGTACTGTAGTCTTTCAGAAGACGACTCACTGACTTCACAGTCCCCGGTCCCTTTTCACGTTAGACCTCTTAAAATAGGACCGAAGACTCTCTCCGTGTGTGTCCGAGTACACCAAAAGACACCTGACTCCGAGTACCTAGGGGACGACAGATTGTATCGTGGTTTTTATCGTAAAACTTGACGATTCCCATTTCTTGATTAGAAACAAGATTCTTAATTATTAAACAATATACATCCTAGACCTCAACCCAGGAAAAGTTTGTACCATAATTTTAGATTTTAAATTCCGTTTTAGTTGTGATATGATTTGAATTTTTTTAAATTTAATACTATTTTTTGACCGATAAACCATATTTTGACAGTCTAAAATGGGTGAAAAATTTTTAAAGAACCCTTATATAACGTCTCTATACTAGTCTAATTAAGATAACAGTGTGTAAATTTAAGATTTAAATTTTTATTTAGACATTTTATGACTTTCAACAATCAAGTTGATTGAATTTAAATTTACTTTCATTAATATTAATTTCGTTGTTTATTATATCATTAGTTTTTTAAATTCTAACCTCATCTCCTTTAGGTGTGTGTCTTAGTCAACGAAAGGTTTGTGATTGTTTCATCGAGTTTTTTTCTTTTGTTGTAGTAAATGTTATTGTATTTTTTTTATGATTTCTTTTTTAAATCAGTTGCTCCACTTTCTAGACACGTGACTTTCGTTATTCTGAAACTACTTTCTTTGACTTCTTTCGTGTTACTTACTTTTCGATGGAGTATAAGTACCTAGTCTTCTTATTTGTCACAATTTTACAATTATGATGGGTCTTAATGGATATCTAATTTTCATTAGGGATAGTTTTAAACTTACCATAAGAAGTGTCTTTATCAAAAACTCACCTTATTAATTTTAACAGAGACATATTCTAGTATAGTAGACATTTTTCTCTATTAATATGAAGAAGTAAGTACTCCTTGCCACCCGACCTTCTTCATGTTCGACCTTAGTTCTTACGACCCTCTTTATAGTTATTGGAGTTTATACGTCTACTGTGGTGGGGATACCGTCTTTCTCTTCTTGATTTCTCGGAAAACTACTTTCACTTTCTCCTCTCACTTTTTCAACCGAATTTCGAGTTGTAAGTCTTTTGCTTCTAGTACCGTAGACCAGGATAGTGAAGTACCGTTTATCTACCCCTTTGTTACCTTTGTCACTGTCTGAAATAAAAACCCCCCGAAGTTTTAGTGACGTCTACCATCAACGTCGGTACTTTAATTTTCTACGAACGACGAACCTTTTTTTCAATACTGGTTGGATCTATGGTATAAGTTTTCGTCTCTGTAATGAAACGGTTGATTCCAAGTAGATCAGTTCCGATGCTAAAAAGGTCACCAGTCCATACCTACACTCTCAACCTGACACTTCTTTCGACTCACGGTTTCTTAACTACGAAAACTTAACACCACAACCTCTTTTGAGAACTCTCAGGGAACCTGATGTTCCTCTAGGTTGGTCAGTCAAGATTTCCGTTAGTCAGGACTCATAAGTAACCTTCCTAACTACGACTTCGACTTTGAGGTTATGAAACCGGTGGACTACCCTTCTTGACTGAATACACTTTTCTGGGACTACGACCCTTTCTAACTTCCGTCCTCCTCTTCCCCTACTGTCTCCTACTCTACCAACTTACCGTAGTGGCTGAGTTACATGTACTCAAACTCACTTGAGACCCTCAACCACTACCTGTCCCTCCGGACCATACGACGTCAGGTACCCCAGAGTTTCTCAACCTGTACTGACTCACTGACTTGACTTGACTAAAGACTAATCGTACGAAAGATAAAGAAAAAGAACGAGTTAACGAGACCGATCTTGAAGATCACGATACAACTTATTCCTCGTGTGATCAGAACAAGGACTAGAATCTCCATTTCGAAAGTTGGAAAGTGGCAGCTCATACTACAATCAACACCCGAACAGTGTATACTTGAAATAATACAACTCTATATAAGGAAGGTATGTGGTTTATAACTTTTACAAAGTACTGTTTTCCTATAGCTTAAAACAGTGTAAAGCTGTTTACTAAAAATACATAGGAAAACTCTATTAGTATACTAAAAATAGAAAGTAAGATACTTGTACTACATCGTGTAACTAAACATATACCACATGTAAGAACGTAAGATCCCTATTTAGGATGAAATGGTACCACACACTAGGAAAGTTACAAGACAACTTAAATCAAACGATCAGAAAACAACACCTCTTCCGTTACCGTTGGGTGAGGTCGTGAGAACGGACCTTTTAGGGTACCTGCCTCCTCGGACCATCCGACGTCAGGTACCTCACCAATTCTCAGTCTGTACTGACTCACTGTAGTGAAAGTGAAAAGTGAAAGTACGTAACCTCTTCCTTTACCGTTTGGTGAGGTCACAAGAACGGACCTCTTAGGGCCCCTGCCCCCTCGGACAACCCGACGACAGATACCCCAACGTGTCTCAGCCTGTGCTGACTTCGTTGAATCGTCGTCGTCGTCGTCAGAAAACGACGCTTAAAAATGAAGATATAAGTATCGGACATAAAAAGAAAAAGAAAATCACAGGATTAAATTCACACCATAATCCTAATGTGACCGGAACATTTTACTCAAACCCACATGAGAAAACATAAGTTATAAAAACTTCACAAAATCTTCCTGACTGGAATTAAGAAGAAATTTACGAACCATCTATATCTCACTTTAGTCGGTCAGGTCCCGAAAAGAAACAACCCTCCCAAAATAATTAAGTTAGAGAAATGAGTATTATTCAGACAAATTTAAAAGATAAAGAAATACTAAGTCGGAACTATGTAACTCACAAAGATCCTTGAATAAGTAAAAAAAAGATGCAATAAACTAAACAACCAAATACTAACAAGTATCGTCGAAGAACATTAAGAAACATAAAGACACCATAGTCTCCATTACAGAGGAGAAGTAAAAACCAAAATAAATAGACTCAGAAGAGAAAAAAAGGAAACAATCAAAAATAGATACAAACAATCGATTTCCTAACAGTTAAATTATTTTTTTTTGTCAAGACTTAAAATGACTATAAAAGATAACAAAAAGACCAGAGATAAAGTAAATAAAGACGAGACTAGGAACAATATAAAAAGGAAGACGATTAAAACCCGAATTAAATAAGAATGAAAAGATCAAGGAACTACACTTTTCGATAAACTTTAAAAAAAAGGGATTTACTCCCGTAAATAGTGATGTTTGTAGGGAGAATCTTGACGAAAAGGGCGTTCAAAACTATACAACACAAAGGTGAAAATAAACAAAACTCTAAATTTTTTAAGGGAAAAATATAAAAGAAACTGGGTAACCAACAAGTCCTCGTACAAACAAATTAAAGGTAGATGAGTATTTACAAGACCAAAAGAGGACAATAAATAAAGATCAAAGTACAATAATACAAACCCTTTCTATGAACCTTAATAAAGTTGAAAGAGTCTGAAAAATTCCCAACTAACACTGGATTATATACTGGATAAGACCTCTTACAAGTTCACATAAACTCCTTCTACACTTAAGACATCAACAGTATACCTCACAAGACATACACAGACAATCTGTAAACCAGATTTGATATCAGGTTCAGGTGACAAATGAATAACTAAAACACATATACTAGATGAGTAACAACTTTCACCCCATAACTTCAAGGGATGATAATAACATAACAAATGAAGAAGGAAGTCTAAACAATCATAAAGAAATTATATGAAGTCAGTCAAGTCAAGTCAAGTCAAGTCAGTGAGTCAGCACAGGTTGAGAAACGCTGGGGTACTTAGCGTCGTGCGGTCCGGAGGGACAGGTAGTGGTTGAGGACCTCAAGTGAGTCTGAGTGCAGGTAACTCAGCCACTACGGTAGGTCGGTACAGTAGGAGACAGCATGGGAAGAGGAGGACGGGTGTTAGGGAGGGTCGTAGTCTCAGAAAAGGTTACTCAGTTGAGAAACGTGTTCCACCGGTTTCATGACCTCAAAGTCGAAATCGTAGTCAGGAAGGTTTCTTGTGGGTCCTGACTAGAGGAAATCTTACCTGACCAACCTAGAGGAACGTCAGGTTCCCTGAGAGTTCTCAGAAGAGGTTGTGGTGTCAAGTTTTCGTAGTTAAGAAGCCGTGAGTCGAAAGAAATGTCAGGTTGAGAGTGTAGGTATGTACTGGTGTCCTTTTTGGTATCGGAGCTGATCTACCTGGAATCAACCGTTTCATTACAGAGACGAAAACTTATACGATAGATCCAACCAGTATTGAAAGGAAGGTTCCTCATTCGCAGAAAATTAAAGTACCGGCGTTAGTGGTAGACGTCACTAAAACCTCGGGTTTTTTCATTTCAAACTGTGACAAAGATGACAAAGGGGTAGATAAAGGGTACTCAACTACCCTGGTCTACGGTACTAGAAGCAAAAGACTTACAACTCGAAATTCGGTTGAAAAAGTGAGAGGAGAAAGTGAAAGTAGTTCTCCGAAAAATCAAGGAGAAGTGAAAGACGGTATTTCCACCACAGTAGACGTATAGACTCCAATAACTATAAAGAGGGTCGTTAGAACTAAGGTCGAACACGAAGAAGGTCGGGTCGCAAAGAGTACTACATGAGACGTATATTTAATTTATTCGTCCCACTGTTATATATCGGAACTACATGAGGAAAAGGATAAACCTTGGTCAGACAGTAAGGTACAGGTCAAGATTGACAACGAAGGACTCGACGTATATCCAAAGAGTTCTCCGTCCAGTCAACCAGACGATAAGGGCAGAGGAAGTCTTAAAAGGTGTCAAATAACACTACATGTGTCAGTATCCGAAACCGTATCTGTCATTCGTCTTTATCTACAAAAAGACCTTGAGAGAACGAATCCACGAGACTTTAGTACATGCAAATATAAATGTTAACAATATATAAGAACTACTTAACTGATGAAATAGTTATATATTACTGGAAGAAACAGAGAACAACATCAAAAACTCAATTTCGGATAAAATAGATTCATATCTATGGGAATGAGAGGAAACCAAAGGTGAACGTACCTTATAGAAAAAGATAAGAAAGTGAAACTTGGATACACACAGAAATTTCGACTTGACTCAGACAACGTCCGTCGGACATCAACCTAAAAAAAAAAGTGAAAACTAACCTTTTACATTAAATAAATGTGAACCTCAAATGTCATACTCAACTTACGAATTTTTTTTAAAAAAAAAACTAACCACTTACATGAAACAATTGTGAATTTCACTAATCATACCGGAAGGGACGACCGAGTCTCTCATTTCTTAGGTGGACGTTGCGTTCTCTGGGTCCAAATCAGTGACCCAGCCCTTCTAGGGGACCTCTTCCCTTACCAATAGGTGAGGTCAAAAGAACCGACCTCTTAGAGTATCTACCTCCTCAGACCACCCTATGTCAGGTACCTCAGTGTTTCTCTACCTGTGTAGCGTTTCCGATAACAGGTATCCCAGTGTTTCTCAGTCTATGCTGATTTCTCTGAATCGTACGTGTGTACGTACTTGAGATTACCTTCTATTCTGTAGAAGTTTGTGTGTCCTTTATTAATAAACCTGTAATTTCTCTTCTCATTAGGGTCTCTGACCTTATGAAATCGCATACGCTTAGTACGTCTTCTAACATAAAAAACGTTGAAAGACACAAATGAATTGAAATGTGACACTTGTAGAAATATCCAATCACATATTCCTCGATGGAATAAAAATTCGTCGACGCATAGTAAGAATTTCTATTGAATTAAATTGGTAAAACAGTAATATTCATCTACGATGAACAATCGTAAAAAACCAACAACGATAACAATAGATATCTCAACGTTAATTGTAGGAACTTCTATTTAGAAACGTTTATATAAGACCATAAAGACATTTTACGTAAATTCACCCTAACGACTCATCGCCAACTTGAAAATTATTTAAGATTTTTTAAGGGGAGATTTTTTGAACATTAATAAATGTGAGTGATGTTTGTTGTCGCAGATTTTTACAGGTAAAGTTCCACAAGAGTGTTTGACACTGACAATATTTTAAAAAAAGGTCAGACTATTCACTTTTACCATGGAGTAAAAAAGTTGTATGTAAATAAAATAACGATCCCTCTGATTATTAGAAAAGTATCATGTTAATAACTGTATATAAAGAAGATACTGAAACGGAACAATTAAAAAGAAAACCCGTCAAACGAATAAAGGGGTTATATCCCCTAAAAGAATAAGATACTTATAATGTAAATCAAACAATGTACATAATTTTATGAAGGAGGATCAAGGAAAAAAGAAAGAAAATTTTAAAAAAAGTCGAAAGGAAACCTCAAAAAGTTGTATATCTTTAAAATTTGTAAATACTTCAATTTGGGTTAATAACGGAAATATTGATGACTCAAAATCCGTTAGAATTTTTTCGGAAAGAATGGGGTTCTTGTCTTATAATAGAACTATAAAAGAACATTTTAATATTTTAAACATAAACAAATCGCGAATGTAAGTGCCTCGGATGAATGTTCAGATTTCACCCGTCCCACTTTCTCAGACAAAAAGAATCTAGTAGGGTTATAAATGATTAGATGTAAAAAGGGGACTGAATTAAAAATATTTTATAATTTAATGATATAAAAACAGAAGATCTTACAAACAGAATGAGTTAATGAACGAATAAGATTCTATAATCAATTTAGTCAAAATATCATAGAAATACCATGGAAAACTAAATACCATTTGATTCGTCAGGGAGTAATCTCTTCCGTTACCGTGGGGTGAGGTCATGAGAACGGACCTTTTAGGGTACCTACCTCCTCGGACCATCCGACGTTAGGTACCCCAGCGATTCTCAACCTGTCCTGGCTCGCTGAAGTGAAAGTGAAAAGTGAAAGTACGTAACCTCTTCCTTTACCGTTGGGTGAGGTCACAAGAACGGACCTCTTAGGGTCCTTACCCCCTCGGACCACCCGACGACAGATACCTCAGCGTGTCTCAGCCTGTGCTGAGTTCACTGAATCGTCGTCGCCGTCGTCGTTCGTCAGGGAGTATTAAGAAAAATTTTTTTAACACAACGGATATAAGTAATTTGAAAAAAAAAATCTTTTTTTATCTTAATTGTACTCTCGATGTAGAGGTGGTTTTTAAGATCTCTAAATTTTTACTCTTATTATATCTTAAATAACTGATTATACCTCTTTCATCCGGAGAAATTGGGTGACTCCAACGTAGTTATCGTTGTACTATACATGAAGTAATTAAATCCAGAAAACACGAGTTAAATCATATAAAATACCAAAAGAAATTCGCAGTGTGTAAAGAACAATGTAAACAAGGATTCATAAAGTATGGAAATCAACTATGACACTTAGTCTAAAAATTTTACTTAAGAAAATAAACCAATAGCAACTTTTGTCCTTTCATCCACTAGAAACATAAATTTAAAACACAGTTTGGTACAAACGATAAAATTTAAGTGTTTCTACACATTATGTTCTTCTCGAGATTCTTATAGTATTTATTTACGAAGAGATACCTACGACTTTGACAAAAAAAAATCGATCGACTATTAAGTTGGATTCGTAATACATTTTCATATTTCATAAACTTAATACCTAAATTTTTTATATTAAACTAAAGTTTTTATTATGAATAATTAAATGTACCAAAAATTTTATATCTTTCTACCTTTAAATTTTTTTTAGGTATTGAGAGGTTCGGATGAGTGAGTAAGTTGAGAAATCCATGTGAAGAGGATAGATAGATGAATGGATAAGTAGATAGACAAGTAGATAATTATATAGACAAATAGAAATACTTACATACACACATTCATAGTTGTAAACACAGGAACCTTAGTACTAAGTATAAGATAGAACATCGGATGAAAAAGTGTGTTCTTATACAACGCTTACAAAGAAATATAATAATTCTTACTATTCGATTTGAAAATCTTGACTGACGAATAAAACTATAGTAAATAGACAGACGAATCAACGAGTCAGTACAGACTGAGAAACGTTGGGGTACCTGATATCAGACGGTCGGAAGAAACAGGTACCCTAAGAGGTCCGTCCTTATGACCTCACCCAACGGTACGGGAGGAGGTCTCCTAGGAGGGTTGAGTCCCTAGTTTGGGTCCAGAGGACTTAACGTCCGTCTAAGAAATGGTAGACTCGGTGGTGCCTTCGGGAACTATAGTAAATCTGTATCGAATTTTGTGAGTCTTAAATTCACCAAAAAGGTGATAACTATTTAGAATAAATGAATTATAATTATAAAATCTTTAAGGGAGTTGGATTATACTTAAAGACAAACTCTCTTTTACCTTATTTATATGAAAAGGAATGAGGAGAACAATTCATGTTAATTTTTGAGACTCGTTACACATATATTGTGTTTGTATTTTCACAACACTTTCGTAATCAGAGAGTCAACACAGGCTGAGAAACGTTGTACCTGACATCGGGAGTCCCGAGGAGACAGGGACCTTAAGAGGTCCGTTATGATGATCACACCCAACGGTAAAGGAATAGGTCCCTAGAAGGACTAGGTCCTTAGTCTGGACCAAGAGGACGTAACGTCCGTCTAAGAAATGGTTGACTCTGTGGTTCCTTCGGTTGTCCCTTTGTGTTCGTATTCTTTTGAGATTTCCACTTCTCGTCTTCCGCCTACAGATCCCTGGAACCTTGAGTTCCTTGCCACGTCATTACCTAAGAACACAAGAAAAAAAAAAAGGGGAAAGTATATAGAGTTTGAACTTTGTTTATTTCGGTCGTTGGACCTTTACTATTATCCTCGTATGTCTTTACGTGGGGGGTTTTTGGATCAGAGAGATCAGTTTCCTGGTCCTTTCTTCGTCAGGTCTTTCTGTCCTTTGAAACTATTATTAACGAGATGAGGTTCACCGGTGTCTTTTATTGACACTGAGGTTGAGGTGGGTGTGGTCGGTCCCGATTTCCCTTTTGGATCTAAAGATGGGAAGTCTTCGATATTACTACATGGTGTTGGGTAGATGTGGTCTCACAACGATCTCTTTAGACTCATACCTAGATCCTGAGAGTAGGGGTGTCCCACTATTACTCTGAGAAAGGTTAGGGGACTTGAGGGGTGGACTCCACAGTCATCTATGATGAACCCTCTCAGATCTAAAGATGAGTGTGGTCGACCAACCCATCATAGTCTCCTCCGGACCACCCAGTCGTGAAAGTAGTGTTGTATACCAGTGGAGGAAGACCATAGACACCCGTCCTCATTGAGGATGGAAACAAGTTGTCATCGTTCCCCGAAAGAGGGAGTTGGAAGGAGGTCATACAGTTACCAAGAACTCACCCTTGACCCTCTAGATGAAAACGAACCACCATTATTTTAACCACAGTGAGAAAAGGACGGTCTTGACATAGTATTCTACAATCGGTTTTATCCAAATTTATTCTTGTTCGGAGTATTCTCTTATAGGTTTGAGACAAAACTTGTTTTTAGTGAGTAATATGACTCTTTCTAGAGTTTCACTTATGAGTTTCGATTTTTCTTTTTCTCTTAGTTATCTACGGTTGTGGTTCAATTACCTCTATAATCTTACTAGACTGTTCCTAAAATTTCGTTGAAAGTATTTTTACGAAGTTAGTCGTTAATGTTTGTAATGTTTTAAATGTTTTCAGTGTTTATTTTTATCTTTCGTAACTGTTTTTATCTTTCAGAGTAATTATAAAAATTTTTAATTCTTGATTTACCTTTAAAATCTTGACTTTTATGTGATTGGTTTTATTGTTTTTGAGTCACCTCCTGGATTTCTCGTAGTCCTTTCCCCATCTCTTTTCTTATGTGATTGACCTTCTTTCGTGTCATCTTTATTTCCAGTTGACCTTGTTTTTCTCTTTTCTTATTGACTTTTTTCCCTTATCTCAGAGTCTCTGGATCCTCTCGTTGTTTTCTAAAGTGTAAACACAGTAGTCTCTGAACCGTCCTCTCTTCTTTCTTTCTCCCCAAATTTTTAAAGAGTTTCTTTATTCCCAGTCTTTGTAGAGATTAAATTGTTTTCTATAATTATATATTTGGATGCTTAAGTTCTTCGACTTACTTATGATTTCTACTATTTAGGTTTCTGTAGGTACAGTTTTGCATAGTGTCAGTTTGAACTTTTGATTTCTGTTTTTTTACTTAGAACGTTCGTCGTTCTCTCTTTGTTACGGGATAGTTATCTCTCTCTCTCTCTCTTCTTCTTTTTTTTGTGTTAATCTTAACGTGGTTTATAGAGTGGTCTTAAATGTCTCTAATCTTCCTTCACTTGTTGTAAAAAGTTCACGACTTTCTTTTCTTGGTAGTTGGGTCTTAGGTTATAGGTCACTTTCATAGGAAGTCTTTAGTTTCTCTTTAGTTCCGTAAGAATCTGTTTGATTCTTAAACTTTTCCTACCGAATTCCTTAGAGAAATTTACCTATTCTTTACAATCTTCTTCTTAAGAACCTTATAGTCCTTCTTTCTTACTTGTACCAGTCGTTTTAATGACCATTTATAATTATAAAGGAGACTACCACTATTACTTCCACGAATTAAATCTAGTTCGTAACTTCGTTTATTTATTCAGATGTAATATCCTTGAGAAGAGAAATAAAAAAAAGAGGAAGGAAGAAGGGAAGGAGGGAAGGAAAAGAAAGTCTTGGTAACCTCTCATTCAACGTTAATGTGACGGGAGAGGGATTTTTATATTAAGTTATATATAAAGGATTCCTGTTTCGATAAGAGTTATTGGTGTTATGTTACTGATCTAAATCCGTTTAATTATAAATCTATTATAACAATGGATTTTCTGTCGGGCTAAGTTTCAATGAACAAAAGTTTTTTATTTTATTACCGATGAATTTTTTTACCTTATTCAATTATCCTTCCCTACGGAAGATCTTCAAAATTGTAGGAAAGAGGAAATGGAGAGAGAAAGTCTACGACCATGGACGTAGTAGAGTATAGGAGGGACCGGTCAAGACAAGTGGCAGTTATGAGTGTTTGAAAGGGAACAGTAAAGTTCCGAACTCAAAAATGTCAGACTATGGACACTTATTACCACTACCAAATGATACTAGGGTCAAAGTTCTCCGGTAATCGTTAAAAAAGTTGTCAGAAGTCCTTACACACATGAATACTTCTCGAGACCCCAGGTCTTCTTCATAAAACTTCCTTCTCTTAATAACCACAGTGGAGTGGGATAACATCATACAAAGATAGATAGATTCGTTGATACTTCTTAAATTTCGAAAGACTGTAAGTTAATCAAAAATGGTTCAAACTCCTCGGTCATAAAAGTTACCCAAGTATTGCAAGACGATACCTTTTTTCGATTTTTCGTTTTTTGGTTGAATGACTCATTACAAATACCTTAATTGAGTAACGGGATTTATATCGAAGAGATTATATACTTATATACGAATATATTCGTATCTCTTTTCTTATCCTATGTGTGGTTTAATAATAGGTAGTTTAATAATTGGACTTAATGGTATCCCTCTACCCTAACCGAAAAAGAAATACGTAGAGATACTGGAAACTGAATGTGTCTTACATATAAGAAAAACATTAGTGATTTTTATTACAAGAACTTTTGTTTCATATGTCTCTTTAGTGTGTCTGGGCTAAATTATACTTCCATAGTTTATCGTTTTCTCTTCCGGGTGACTACCGTGGATTCAGGACGTGACTCAAGTAACGAACCGTACATCACTAATTGAAGGTTTACTTATTTACTTACTACACCCTAATGGGTGCGACTTAAACTTTCTTGATAGAAAATATTTTTAAAAAAAAAAAAAAAAAACAAGGACCTTTTTAACAAGACCATAAGAAGTTACGATCCAGTTCAAAACGACTAGACTCCTCTCCTCGTCTAACCTTCCTTCATTCTAAAGTAAAACCTCTTTATTTTGAACTTTTCCGATAAAAGTTATTCCCTTTACTCCAAAAGATCAAGTGAGGGTTCTTTCCGTAGTCGTGCACGAGACACCCAAAATATATACCAACACAGGGTCACAGGAGAACCAGAACACTAAGGACCTGAACTAGGTCAGTGGAGACCGTCTTAGGAGAAAGGAGATTTCTGTGAAATATCCGGTCCCCGTAGTAGGATTCGACAATTTTTTACAAGGTTATCGGTGTGGAAAACAAGTAGAGAAGTCTCGTGACTGAGGTCTTTTAGTCGAAATAAAAGGGTGACTTACCAAACTGAGAGAACTGGGGTACATCCTGGATACTTCTGGATTGAAAAGGGAATTTCTTCGGGTGACAAACCTAAGGTAATCGGAGGTTTTCCCGGATGAAAGACAGACCGTAGACCAGAAACTTCGTAGACTGAATTTGAAGGAAATTTAGGATCAATTTACTTCACCTTTACTGAAGAAAAGAGGAGAAAGGAGAGGAGTAGGAGTTGACACAACGACAAGGTGAAGAGTGACATTGTCAAGAACCTTCAGTCGAGCGGTCCCGTGAGCGTGGTTCCTCCTCTGTGCAACGGTAAAGTCTTCGGAGTTCGGGTGTTTGGAGGTCCCCCTTGCTACTCACGGACTTGGGGTGAGCGGAGACCGAGGACCCCGCCGGGACGGGTAGTGGAATCTGGTCCGTGTGTGGACTTTCCTTTTTACATTCGGTAGGGTGAAGAATGGAAGTGTTTACGAAATTTGTGTCCGAACCTTTTAGACGCCCAAGGATTGTGCAAGAGTCTATATACGGAAACGCGGACCGCCTCCACTTGACTATGCCACGAGTCACCTTCCTTAAGCCGAGGACGGTCCTCTGTCACTCCCCGACACCTCGGTATATTGGTCCCCGTTTGTCACTTGCGAGAGAGAGGAACCTTTGAGGCTGGTGGGGCTCGGAGTCTCTTCAAACCGAGTCGACGTAGCGGACAATCGGATTGCTAGGTGGCCCCTGCGACCATGTAGGCACCGACCTCGGAACAATAACCTAACACTCGTAACGTTACCTACTCCGTGTTCCGGTCGTTGGCCCACCGTAACTGTTCCGAACCGGGGTCATCCATGTCACACACCTCCGACTTGTTTAGAGTTGGAATAAAAAAAGATAGTGAGGTAACTATCTAGCGTTTTTTGACGGCCGTATGGAAACGAATGGGGACGGGGGAAGCGTTAGCTCCCGTTTGGATAACTTCTTATTTCTCATTTTATTAGTGGTATTATCCCTACTCTTTTACCGTGTGATTACTAGGCTGCAATTTCATATTACATTATTTTTGTTGAAATGGAGTACATGAAAGTTATGTAAAGTATATGGTGTGTCGTTAAATGACCCTGTACCCAAAATTGTGTGTTGTGATTACCGTTCTATTCTTAATGGTCCGAATTACACCCAAGTGATTTATACGACTTTGGGAAAATATCACACCTCAGACTCGTCGTCCCGATTGTGGGAGAAATACCCGTGTGACTCTCCTTAAAATAAAAATGACATACACCAATACAAAGTTCGCTACACTAAAGTGACCATCGACACGGTTTAAAAACGTTATTGTTCTAAGATGACATAAAGATAAAAAAAGTGGTGTTAGAGTACGTAATTTCAAATAAACTTTTTTCTTTGTGTGGTCTTTTCTTTCTTAAAGTCGGTTTAGGTCGATGAATCCTAAATTTAATATTAGGTCATATTTCTAATAGGGTTGACAAGCGAAGAGAAGAAGTAGAATTCACAAATAGCAGAATCCATCTACAATAACGATCGTATAAGGGGTTCTCTTCAGTTACCCTAAATTAATTAAAAAGGACGGTGACGGATCTGGAAATATCACACACACACTCTCTCTCTCTCTCTCTTCCTCCCTTCCTCTCTTAACCTTATATAACCATTATAAAAGACTATGGATAATTAAATTTAATGGACTGGGAGTACTCGTAGAAAAAAAAACAGGTAAATCTTGTCTGGTAATTGTCTAATGACATAAAATAGGTGGTATATGAAAAACCCGAAGGGTCCACCACGTCACCATTTCTTAGACGAACGGTTAAGTCCTCTACGACCAAGTCAGAAATCCAGTCCTTCTAGGGGACCTCATCCTTTACAGTTGGGTGAGGTCATAAGAACGGACCCTTTAAGGTACCTGTCTTCTCGGACCACCCAATGTCAGGTACCCAGTGTTTCTCAACCTGTACTGACTCGTGTTCGAGTGTATGAAAAACCCGAAGGGTCCACCACGATCACCATTTCTTAGGTAGACGGTTATTTCCTCTATGTGCTCAACGTCAAAACTAGGGACCCAGTCCTTCTAGGGGACCTCATCCTTTACCGTTGGAAGAGGTCATAAGAACGAAGCTTTTAAGGTACCTGTCTCCTCGGACCTCCTGACATCAGGTACCCTGATGTCTGTCAGTCTGTGTTGACTTACTGACTCGTATGAAAAGTTTTTATTTGGTGATTCTTGTCCTTTTTGGGTAGACAGCAGATACTTATTGTGTGGTATGTACCTCTTGTACAAGTTTGGGACTCGATTGACATCCCCACTTTAATCGATGTCAGAGACACTTCTACATGTTTGGAAGATCTTTCTACTCATTTTCCCTCTTAGGTAACAGTCATTCTGCTAGAATTGAACATTCTGACTTTAATCACAAACCTCGGTTTAGGACTTGATGGGTATCGAAGGAGGAAGGAAACTACTATAATACTGAGGATTGATTTTTTTTTTTAGTGTAACTTTTCGTTGGATAAATTAGTTACGAAGTCTGATGACCAGATGTAATACAAGTTGTAGTTATATAAACTGACTCAAGAAACAGAAACCTTATCTATGTACGTCTGCAGACATAAGGTGACCTCTCTACCTTTGACTATCCCATTATGTCTGTTAAACTTTAAGTGGGTTGGTAGCCAGGAAGTGGAGTGGTCAGTAGGGTCAAAGTAGAAAAGGTAGTTCACAGTCGACTCGTGACTGACATTTGATAGACAACTAAGTAGGTAGTGAGAAGGAAATCCTGACACGGGAGTAGAACCAAAGAAGTGATCTAGTACCTGTCTTAATTTTTGTTCAGTACATGACGGTCTATTTCTAGTATAAATACTAACGAAGTAATGTTAAGACCGAATGGTATTTTCCTATCGAATAAGTATAGGTCTATGTAACTATGGAACTATCGTGCCCTCTACGTTATTATTTGTTGTCAGCGAGACCTGAAATACTTGGTTCTTGTGGGGTGGCCAATACTTTACCGGACTTACCTGGTCACGGAGGTCAACACCCTTTTGACAGGACCGGAATAAGCCGCGTCTCCTCTGGCGTAACAGTCACCTATTGTACTAAACAAGAGTGAAAGGTCGACTGACGTAAACACGATAACAACTGTGACAGCACCAGTAGACTCACAACCTACCACTTGTGTGAACGGTTCGTAGAGGAAATGGTGGAAGAACAACTTTGGAACGAACCAAAGAATCCTCATCGAGGAAAATTGGGTTGCCTGTTCCTTCACCTAACTATCGACAAAAAAAAAAAAAAAAAACTTCACATGTAAAATTACCTTTTTACTCCATAAAAGGTAACACCATTTCACAGAAAAAAAGTTAGTATTTTAACGAGTTTTCTCCTTCGTTTTTCTCCTTGTACACAAGTAAACAAAATTGAACTCAAACATTTTTACTCAAGAATTCTTTCAATCGTCGGTGGATAAAGCTTCTTATTACTGAAAAAACTGTAGATTTACAACATAGTAAAGGTCTCATATTAATAGAGGGTATCATTAGACTTAAACATCTATACTGATATCTAGTCTTTGATCACGAAGAAACACCTCCCCTGTTGTATACTCTCCCTTCCCCCCCCCGCCATTAAACTTACACTGATAAGTTTACTATTTTAGTCTCTGACAATTCTCTTTCTGGCCCGGAAAGAAAAACATTGGTCAATTTACTTCAATCTCCCCATAACATCGACCATTCACTGTCTCTGTATAAAAATTTGTACCACAAAGAATTGTTAGTCAGGGACTATCAGGTCTGGACACATACTGACGAACACAACTTCAAGTAGACTCGTAGTCCTATCGTAGTCTGAACAATAAGTCTTTCGGGAAGACACAAGGGTCATGACGGATCAATCCCTGGATGAAACTGATGTCTAATAAGTAGTGTCGAGAAGGTACATCTCGTCTATCGATTCGAAACTCAATGGTTTATAACGTTTGGTGACATCTCTTCGGTGGATGTCGGAGGTTGGTTGTGGAACGGTGGTCGTCAACATCTTTTTCGTCTTTCCTCCGTCTACACCAACAACGGGTCCACCTTTAAGACCATGATTGTGCCGAAGGTCACTCCGGGTACCATCCTCACACCACAAACAATACGAGAGGGACTTCAAGATAAGACTCGAGAGGGTCGGGACCGACCTCTGACAAAACAAAAGGTACAATTGACAGGTGACACTGTCACTGACACCGTCACAGTTATTGTTGTGGCGTCGTCGGAAAACCTTTCACCTATGGAAGAAAAGTGTGGGTTTGGAAAGACGGACCCTCTAAAGCGAGAGAAAGGGAAAAGGGATCGTCTAAGAAGAGACCCACACTGAGATTCTCTTCTCTCGGTTCCGAAAGATCCAACGAGCATCATGTTTTCGTCTCCACCCGTGAGGAAATTTTTCGGCTCTTACCTGACAGTCACCGTAATCCTTGGGAGACTACTCAACCGAAAGGGATTACCATCTATTATAGTCCGAGGAGGCAGGTACTCTAAAAGGTCCGTTCTCACGACCTCACCTAACGGTAAAGGAGGAGGTCCCCTAGAAGGGCTGGGTCCTTAGCTTGGGCCCAGAGGACGTATCGTCCGTCTACGAAATGCCAGACTCGGTGGTCCCTTCGGGGTTACTATCTAGAGATAGTACACATCCCTTGAGTTTCCTTCCGGTTGAGTAGTCTCCGTGGCCGCGAGTCGAATGAGATCTTTACTTGAACAGTGTCCTATTCATTGTATCTAACTCGAGAAAGAGTCACGATCTAAGAAGAAAGTGGCGGTCAAATTCAGGTTTGTCGTAAAGTCACTTCTCTTACACTCGTTACTCTTTTATTCGTCTAACTCTTGTCCTTGAACGTAAATGAACACATGTACCCCGAGAACCGTACAAACGAAAAACTTACTACATTAGTTACAATAGGAATGTCCACTTATTTGTCTCCAAATCCCTCTGTCATATGAGACGGGTTATTTAAGTGGGTCAATCTATCACCGTCTTGTCCTTTAGTAAGGACCCCTCGAAAATACACCAACCCTCAACAATCGGGATCTCACCTCAACCTGTGTTCTCAGTAAACGGCCTCTAAACCTTTCACCTTAACTTCACAGTCGGTAGTACAAGTCTCCCACCCGCATCCCAGTATGTACCGTAACGACTAGACGACCAACTAGAACCGTCACACCCTGTCACCAGCCCAGACGTCGTAAAGATCAAGGGTCACTGAGAGGAGGAGGAAGTCCAAGAAACTCAGGACTCGAAACACAAACTCGAAACACCGAGTCTCACAGACGAAGAAGACATCGAACACAACGGTCCAAACCTCCGACACACTTCGTTTATACCGAAGGTCCGGTATAAACAGAGGGACGAAGTACAGGTCGGATAACGACAGACGTGACTGGATGTCGTAGAAGTCCCGGTGATGGCCTTCATCTTCAGAGGGTCTCTTAAGAAGTGGTCGAGGGCGTTAATACAGACCAGATTAGGGATATTATCTGAGAAACAAAGCTTAGTGTATGTCTCCAGACGAAGGACGTAGTTTGGAATCGACAATGTAAGGTAGTCTGAGGTTGAAAGATCATGTGAGTGATCCCTCCCACCCCCACTCCCCTGTTCGACCACAGTCACCCCAAGTTTGGAAAACAAAGACCCTTCGAGCTCTGAAGGAGTTAGTCTACAAGTCTCTTGTTTCCGTCCCCTACATGACCTACGTTTCGTCTTTTTAATTCTTCAGTAAAGTCACAAAAACAAATCACTTTGCGTCTCGATCAATAAAGTACCGATCAAAACAAAAATTCTATTCGATTTTTATTTACCTACTTTTATATAAAGCCACCAATAAACATCAGATACATTTTCCTGTAAAAAGACTAAAGAGTTAGTTTCGAAAAGTTATAGGAACTCTTCCTATAACTCTGACGGAATTCCACGGTGTGCAGACACACGTTTCGTTCACAAAAAACAATAATGGCTCTACTTTGTAGACCTCCTACCATAAAGGAGTGAAAAATAAGTAAGCCACAGTGTATCTAGGTCCGTAGTTGTACACAGAGACAAGAGAATGCAAAAAACTTTCGTAATAAATAAAAAGTTACACAAAGAAAAAAGACCTTTTGTTAAAAGGTTCCACGTTCGATAAGTCTACTTCACGACTTTAGAACCGACATTCTTTTCGATTCGTTTTGGTTGGTTGTGAGGGAAGCTCGGGGCTGAAGTTATGAAGACTCCAAATGGGAGACGGTAAATCGTGCAAGAGAAACGACAGACGGACGTGTGGTGCATGGGACCCTGAAAGGACCCAAAGAGATGGAAGACGAAAACCCCATTATAACCAAATTGGTGGTCTTGTTGTCGTAATCTTTCTAGATTAAAAGAAGGTACCCTCGTTCTCAAAGATATGTTAGGTCACGGAGTGGACTAAAGATCTTCGGAAGTCGGGGTGTTAAGGTGATGGGCAAGAAAGAAAGTATACAAGAAGCAGGGGGAATCCACCCTTTTATACGAGTATCTAACGAGGAGGGAACAAGATACACCTAATCCAAATGGTCTATTTTATGTCCTACGGATCGATTTAAACTTAAAGTAAATTTGTTGTTTCTTGAGAACTCCGTATGAAAATGATTCTTTTTCTTAACATTCCGACTATTTCATCGCTCCGTAGGACTGAAAATTTTCGAGGTCCACCCTCCCCCCAAGTACAAACCCTTGCGTACATTCTTAATTTCTAAAATTTTAAATTTTTTAATTTTTTTTTTAAAATTCGTTTTTTTTTTTTTTTATTTTTATTTTCGAGGTAGACTGTCAGAACATAGGGTTTAGGGGGTTCTGAGGGTGAAAGGTTTGGGACATGTAGTTGTCCTAGTGCCAATCGGTTCGAGACGTGTCAAAGGGTCTCATAGGAACTCTTACATAAACGGAAGATCGTAAACCTACCCAAGGAATCAAGACGGTGGTTTTGTTTTATAATTATCAAGTAAACAACATTAAGACTAAAAGAATTACCGTGACACTTGGTAGGACTTTCACCGACGACAGAAAGACTTTACGTCACGAACGAGTATCTGAATTGTGCATCGAATTGAGAGAGACCCAACGTGTCGAAAAGAAAAAAAAATTAAAAATAAATAAATAAATTTTTAAAAATAAAAACGAAATAAAATGAAATGTTATGACATAACCAAAACGGTATGTAACTGTACTTAGGTGGTACCCACATGTACGGAAGGGTTTGAAGGAGAAGAAAAGTTTCAACGAACAGGAGAAATAATATTTTTATTACGGGAAGAGGTAAGTTTCAACTTGACCCAGACTGTAAATAAGTAGTCCTAAAACGTTGGGTCTTCACTGGGAGGCTGCTCAGGTACTGACCCTATATCTAAGAATAATGACTCCAGTGTGTTATGGTTGTCTCCGTCTAAACGTTTCTTGAACCCTTCATTACTATGCCTGGTTCCAAATATTGACGAAAAACTTTAAACAGCCTTTTATCGCAAATAGTCGGAGAAGGTCTAAGTTTTGATTGAGTACAAGTACATTTTTTTTTTTACGTTTGTATGTTTTCGTGTTCTTATTTTAATGTTTTTTATTGAATATTTGGACTATAGGTCTATACTATTATAAAATTATCTATAGATTATAAAAAGAAATTCTTGCTAAATCAAATGTTTTCGTCGTACGGTGTGTTTATGTGGGATTGAAAAACAACAATAACAAATTGTTGGTTAACACTTATCAAAAAGTCACAGTTCAAAGGAACATATAGTAATTACGAGTTACCAAACCCCCGATGTCTAGAGTAAGTTTTTTCATGACTCTCTAAATTCTAAAGAAGGACCTTTTCGATGAAGATGACCATGGGTCTTGTAAAATCTAGTTTAAAGTCTGAGATCTTACGAAGACATCTAGGGTGTTCATTTCTCTCTTTTGTAGTGCCGACAAGATTTTGTAAAATTAAATTTTGAGTAAAATTAAACATGGACGTGTACTTATAAAACTCACTATTAAATGGGTCATTTTTGAATAAGACATATTCCCTTACCCCTGTTAAAAGATGAAACTTTAGAGTCCATCTATCCAAAAGTGAAAACAATAACAAAAGAATCTTAGATCTAAATCCAGTTTCATTTCTCCTTGGTAATTGTTTAAATGTCTAACGGGAAGACAAATGTACAGTCAAGATTTCTAACAACTCGACTACCCAGAAGGGAACCAATGTTCGGTTACGTCAGTGCTAGCTCTTTGGAACCAACCTAAAGTGTTCTTGAAACAGTGTTCAGAACGCAAAGGACATCCTTTCGACTTAAGTGGTCACACGAAATGACACTCATTATGATGTTGAGACGAGAGTCGTCCTCTGAAAACGACTACTATTTTTAATTAGGAACTACCTTTACGTTTTAATTAGTTATCAATAACTAACGATTTCTGTAGAAAATTGACAAGAAGATATACATTGAAAGTCAGATACGGATATCAGTCTCTTATCTCTTCTGTTGAACCCTTTCGGGTTCTTTACATCAGGAGGCACAGTCCCTAAGGGTTTGGGAACCTGGTGTCTGTTCATGGCCAGGGGAAGATAATCGTGTCGTCCCAGTCATCCGTTCCCTCACTCACCTCGTTTTAGAGTAAACTTAAATGTTGGCGAGGGGTAGAGAACATAATAACGGACTCTAGGTGGAGGACAGTCTAGTCTCCGCCGTAGTCAAAGAGTGACCTCGTACTTGAGATGACACGTGACGTGCGTCCTCCCTAGGTCCAAAACGTGAGGAATATTCTTAGTGGGAACGGGTACCAGGTACCTTTTTAACAGAAGGTGTTTTGACTGGGAACCGTAGTTTTAACCCTTGGGACGAGGTGTACTCCTACACACCCGGATGACAGGGGGACGTCCTGACCGGTCCTTACCCTGACCCACCTATAGACACCGGGTATCCTTCGTCGTAGTCCCGACGATTATAGATAATGATAACAATAATTGATGTCACTATTATCAACGATAAATAACCCAGGGGTAATATACGACCGGTGACTTGATACACGAAATGGATGTACTGAAATTTAAGACCGGTGATACATTTTCTCCATACTAAAAAGAGAATCCACCCTTTCCGTTACTACGGCTTACCGTCTCTCATGTCTGAGTCCGTGGAGTGTTAGATCTAAGTCATAAACAACCGGTACACTCGAGTCTATTCAAGGAAACTCGAGAACACGAAGTCAAGACAGTAGACATTTTACCCCCATTTTATCCCTAAACTTAAGTTTAACCGGTCTGAGAAATAGGATGTCTATGAAGTTTCCAAGTTTTCAGTCTCTCTATAAAAATAAGAATTCCTACACTTTTGGAAAACACATTTATGTTTCCATCAGTTGCCCTGAAGGGACCCCCGGGTCACCAATTCTGAGACGGCAGGTTACGTGCCCTGTTCCCAAACTAGGGACCAACCCTTTGATTCTAAGGTGTACGGAGTCCCGTTGATTCGGAAGTACGGTGTTGATCTCTCTTTTGGCGGACGACATTACTTCTCGGTCACTTCGTTTTTTATTTTTATAATGATTATTTTTTCCATCGGTTTATATTGTCTTTTTAGGACTTTATCCATCAATCTCCTGTTCCCAAACTCAGGCGCGAGTCAAAGATTAATCGATACACTGAAAACTGTTTACTTGATTAGAGAGACTCGGAGATGAATAAGTAGACCTTTTCCCCACACTACAAAAGGACCGACCTATGAAACGTCCTAATAACCCCCATAATTTACTCTATTACTTCCACTTTAACGAGTATGTCTATCGTTAACAATATACAAAACAACAATGGGAAAGATTGATCTAAGTAACAAACGGAAACCGTCCTTCCTTTTGAACAATTTAAGATGAGACACGGTCTGAGACCCGATTCAAACCGTATTTATAGTAGAATATGTTACGACGTCGTTAGGACCCGGAACTTTCCCAGCTACGAAACGGTTTCCGTGATACCAATCCTCGCCTCGACCAGTAACGTTTCGTTGTGATACGGGATAACACACCGATACTTTGTCGAGAAATAACGTAAGTAATATTTTATGTAATAAAAGTATTAAATAGTAGAAACTTTTGACCAATAATAGGTTCTTGACTACGTTTATTAAAAGTTCCTATGGAATTGTAAAGTAAAACGTACATCAAAAGAAAAGTATCCATGTGTGAGTAAAAATACTATTTTTTCTTAGGTCTAATCAAATTTTCGTGAGAAGGTACTCATACTCTATCCTCAATCTTCACTATTCTTTTGTTAAACTGTGACAAATTGACCCTCGTTAAAAAAGAAAGAAAACCCATACATTTTGTTTCCACGTAGAATGTTACTTGTCATACAATCTAATTTACTGTATATCACTAATAATAAATTATTCACAGATCATTCACACTCTATGAAGTGTAGAGATTAGATGAGTCTAATTCATCTATTAAAATAACAAGCATAAAATGTCTACTCCTTTGACTCCAACTCTGTACCATTTTAAACAGGGTCCGGTGTGTCGATCATGTATTTTCTTGATCTTTATTTTACTTTGAGTGCACCGATGTTTCAGTACGAGAAAAATTAAACGGTATAACTAAAAACGAAGGTCTCCCTTATAGTTAAACCATTTCCTCAGTTCATGACTGAACAAATCATAGACCGAGACGTAATTGGTCACTGGTATATACTTTGGTTTTTAACAATAGACGTTGGACTATCGATACCATATAAACCTGTTGACCTTCACTATAAAACCTATCCTTAGGTTCTAAAGTATAATACCCAGGATATAAAGGAGTGAATAGGAGTGAAGGTTGATATAAACTTTTTTTTTTTTTTTTTGTTGTTGTGTCCTAAAAGAACTTACTCGGTTCATCCGACATGACGACTTCTCTCTCCTCCACCTTCGACATACATACCAGCGATTTCAGTACTTGTCTTCACCCGGAACCTAAGAGGTCGTGAAATATGATGTTGACGTCGATAACGACCTTGATCCGGAACCCTAAAAACTCCAAGACGTCTTGTCTTCGAAAAAAGTAGTACTTCTGGTATCGATACAGTTGGACCTCGAACAGTATTTTGATAACCATAATTGTCCTCTAAAGACTCCGATGAGACCACAAGGCCACTAATTCTTAAGTGGAAAGTTTCGTCCCCTGAACCCAAGTTAAGAACCGACCCCTTTATTCTAGGGTGTACAGTACCCCGTTGATTCGGGTGTATGGTGTTCCTTCTTGGGTACTCGACGTCACTTCTAGGTCACGTTGGTTTTATTATGTTATTTTAAATTTTTTGAGGTCTTCTAAGACTTTTCGTACATTGAAAGTGGTGGTATCCTCCGGTTAGTACTTCAACAACCATGTCTTAGTTCTTAAGAACCTTACACCCACGTCCGGTGTAACAGATGTTTGTCAATAACTTTCAGTTGACACATAACCCGTACCCCGTAGATTTTCCGGTCAGACTCCACTGGAACGGGAGTTTCTCAAGCGTAGATCACTTCGTTTCTCTATCTCAAGAAATACACCAATTGTCTATTACGTCGGTCCTTCTCGACCCACTTCTTCTCTTACTAAGATCATCCCGAAGAGTTTCAGTTTCAGTAACACGTTCCGATCTAAACCCCACCCTTATGGTTTTGACTTCAATAAATAACTTCATATCGACTAAATGTTATCGTGAAATCAAAGTCCACATGTCGTTTCACCTAGTCATTACACGTGTATATAAAAAAGTCCAATAAAAGGTAATATTCAATAATGTTCTATAAATTATGTCAAGGGATACAATATTTCTTTGAGAAACAACTAAAATACATATCATAAAACATATACAATTAGGGTATGAAGATTAAATAGGGAGGGGTGCAGGGAAAGGGAAAACCATTGGTATTCAAACGTTTTCGATTTAAAACGACTTTAAAGAGAGGGATCATAAGTTTTAGTGTAACGTGTGTGTGGAACTAACTCTTCTTTGTACTTATTCTTTATTCTGTAACAAGTACGGGAGTTTATTAACGTTAGAACATTCGGAAGTAATATTAAAGAGTTTATTATAGAACTCTCACTTCGCCTGTTGGTTCCTTTCTGATCATGGACTCAACCAAGAGTCAAGGTAAGATTTCCAGAATATAAGGAACGACATAGAGGGAAAAAGGAGAGGAAAGAGGAGTGTTGAACGGAAGAAGAACACTATCTACGGAAGGAAATTGTGATACTCCTTTCGATACTTTCTCCTCATGTACCATACTACCCTGGTAGTCTCGTTTCTATAAGAATCCTCAGGTTTCAGAGTCGTTATGTCTCGGATTATCTTTCTGCAGAATTTGACCGCGTCCTTCGATTTCCTCTATGAACTACCGTTCAAGAACGAATCACGAGGGGGTTTAGAGTGTCACACCCTTCGTCATGGATGAAAAGGAATTTAATCGACCCGAAACTCAGACCTTCTTTTAATACAAAGGTCGGAAGCTAAATTCTAGAATTATAAAGAAGTGATACAAACGTGATTGAACGGTGTAAACTCGGGGTTGTCATCCATTCTGTCAAGAGCAAAAAGGGACGTAATCGGGTGTCGTCAGCCTGAACGTCTGTCACAGGAAATGAAGGGAAAGTACTTCGCCCATCCTCCTCTTATCCGACTTATCATTAAAATTTGTAGACCGTCAACGAAATACTAAACCAGTACAAGTTCAAGAACCTTTCGAAAGGTAATCAGAGTCAATTATAGAAAGTTTAATACAAACGAAACTGTAAATGGGACACGGTAATCGAAGAGTTGTACGGAGGACCTAGGTAGGGTACGTAGGCCCCCAACTACTTTTCAAAGGATCCTTCCGATCCTAGTGACGACAACGACGAGACAGTTACCTCTTTCCGTCGATTGTCGAGGGTTCCGGTTCGTATGTTGACGAGTCTACACCTCCTTTTGCTCTTATACCTACAGAAAGACGGTATATGAAACCGAAAATAAAGTAAACTCTTAAGGTACTTCTTATACGGTTATCACGAGAAGTACTGTGACTTCACTACTAGAAGTACTGTAGAGGACTTGAATTCTGTACCGTACATCAACCCGGTGATTACCTTTGGACAGTAAGTACTCTTTCTTAACAGACTGATTGTTATGTTGATCGAACAGATGTTATTAGACGGGTACTTGGAGTCAGGTATATAACTTTCTAATCTGGACTTTACTCCCTTTTCACAGACTTGATTTTTTGTGACTAACAAAAGTAAGTTATCCCTTCATCTCAAGAAAAAGAAATTAACTCGTTGATTATATATTATAAGTCTAGTCAAGTCAGAGAGCCAGCACAAGCTGAGAAACACTGAGGTACTTAACGTCGTGTGGTCCGGAGGGACAGGTAGTGGTTGAGGGTCTCAAGTGATTCTGAGTACATGCAGCTCAGCCACTACGGTAAGTCGGTAGAGTAGGAGACAACATGGGAAGAGGAGTACGGGGGTTAGGAAGGGTCGTAGTCTCAGAAAAGGTTACTCAGTTGAGAAACGTGCTCCACCGGTTTCATGACCTCAAAGTCGAAATCGTAGTCAGGAAGGTTTCTTGTGGGTCCTGACTAGAGGAAATCTTACCTGACCAACCTAGAGGAACGTCAGGTTCCCTGAGCGTTTTCAGAAGAGGTTGTGGTGTGAAGTTTTCGTAGTTAAGAAGCCGTGAGTCGAAAGAAGTGTCAGGTTGAGAGTGTAGGCATATACTGGTGACTTTTTTGGTATCGGAACTGATCTGCCTGGAAACAACCGTTTCATTACAGAGACGAAAACTTATACATAGATCTAACCAGTATCGAAAGGAAGGTTCCTCATTCGCAGAAAATTAAAGTACCGACGTTAGTGGTAGACGTCACTAAAACTTCGGGGGGTTTTATTTCAGACTGTGACAAAGGTGGCAAAGGGGAAGATAAAGGGTACTTCACTACCCTGGTCTACGGTACTAGAAGTAAAAGACTTACAACTCGAAATTCGGTTGGAAAAGTGAGAGGAGAAAGTGAAAGTAGTTCTCCGAAAAATCAAGGAGAAGTGAAAGACGGTATTTCCACCACAGTAGACGTATAGACTCCAATAACTATAAAGAGGGCCGTTAGAACTAAGGTCGAACACGAAGAAGGTCGGGTCGGAAAGAGTACTACATGAGACGTATAGTCAATTTATTCGTCCTTCTGTTATATGTCGGAACTGCATGAGGAAGAGGATAAACCTTGGTCAGACAACAAGGTACAGGTCAAGATTGAAACGAAGGACTGGACGTATATCCAAAGAGTTCTCCGTCCAGTCCACCAGACCATAAGGGTGGAGAAAGTCTTAAAAGGTGTCAAATAACACTAGGTGTGTCAGTTTCCGAAACTGTATCAGTTATTTCGTCTTTATCTATAAAAAGACCTTGAGAGAACGAAAAAGCTACTAGGTTGCCTATAACCTTTAAACTAGAGACCAAGGAGACGGAAAAGATTTTGGTCGAACCTGTAGACCTTCAAGTGTCAAATACATAACAACTTCGGACCGAACTTCTTAAAACTCGCAATGAAATGATCGTACACTCTACTCACGGTAACACGCTATCAAACTCGTAAGAAACCGTAGCGGAAAGAAACCCTAACCTTACTTTTGACTGTAAAAGATCAGGACACCGGTGGCGACTCAAAAGGTTTAAACGACCGTATAACTCATGTCGTGAAAGTGTTGTAGTAGAAAGTCCTAAAGTTTATCGAGGTGACCTTAAAGTAGTGGAGGTGATTGTAACAAGTATCACTACGAAAGATTCCGGGTGAACTGAAGTGTAAGGTCCTACAGACCAAGATGTACTCACTAGTGTGGTAACACTAATAGAACCAGCACTTCTAGAAAAAACATATCAAGAAGACACATAAGAACGGTGGAGAAGAATTATAGAAGACGAAGACAATCCAGGTATACTAAAGACAGGAAATAGTTCGGGTAGAAACGTACTTTGTAAGGGAACCATAGAGATTAAAAGAACTTCTCTAGAGATCAGAAAGGGTAAGACAACAAAAGGAGATAAAGAAACGTAACTAACGACTCCTTCCGAAAGAATAGAGAAGAACGATAAGAAACCTTGAGACGTAAGTGTACGAATTTAGAAAGGACAAGAGGAGACGAAAAGTGAAGACAAGAAAAGTGTCGATAAACATTCGGAAGGGGTCTGCCAGTAAAACGAAAAAACGTACAGAAAAGGTGCCCCTACTAGAACTAGGAATAGAGGACATGTTACAGTACTTAGAGTCAGGTAGCAAGTAGTCCGTGAGATAGATAGTCTAGATCAGGAATTTAGATAAAGAGTGAAGGTGACGTATTAGTATTCCCTAAAGCAAATCCAGTATCGACTTACCAGATCACCAAAAGGGATGAAAGAAGTTAAATTCAGACGTAAACCGTTATTCCTCAAGTACTAGACTCGGTGTCAGTCGAGGGGCAGAACAAAAACGACTGACATATCTCGAAGAGGTAGAAACCGACGTTTCTTATATTAGTTAGACTAAAACCACAACTGGCAGACCACTACAGGTACAAATCTCAGAAGAGAACACAACAACCTTCTCCCACAAACGATACTGGTCACGTAAAAGAACCGTTTTGAGATAATCGGAAACGGGACGAAGTCAGACACAAGGTTCCGGTTTAAACGGACAATGAGGTCCACAAAGAACTGAAGGATGAAAAAGTAAGGTCAGGGGATATTACTTTTCCTGTAGAAAAAACCCACAAACAATCAAGATTTTCCAGACATCCAGAAGTATCTTGGTAAGTTGAAGTCGAAGAAGTCGTAATGACCAACCCAGTATCTGAACCTAATGACATTATAACCTACCAAACGGAACCTTTACTTGTCTCTAGTAAGACAGTAAAAACTCTAACGTAGGTTCATGACGTAAAGCCTGAGAAAACAACTGGTAGAACCGATGAGGTAAAGAAGATTCCGTAAGGACGGGTGTCATCATCTATATTACCAGTAGACTCAATTTAAGTGAGTAAGGTCAGATAAAATCAAACGACTAAGGATCTTACAGTCACAAGTGAGAACGGTAGAGGGTAAACTGGTGAAGGTTAAACGGAACTAAGTACCTCGATTGTAAGGTTCAAGGATACGTTATAACGAGAAATATCGTAACCTGGAACGAAGATAGTGGTCAGTGTAGGTGTTGACCATAACAAAAGCAAAACCCAGGTAGGGAAGTAAGAAAGACCTCAATAAAGAGGTGACAAGATGTCATCGTATAACCCGTGGATGGCTGGACCCTCAAGGAGAAAGTCATAGGATAGTAAAACGGAAAAGTATGACAAGTACCCCAAGAGTTCCGTTCTTATGACTTCACCAAAAGGTAAGGGAAGAGGTCACCTGGTGTAAGACAGTCTGGAGAGGTGGCACTGGGAGGGCAGGACCCACCGGGGTGTCCCGTACCGAATCAAAGTGACTCAATCTGTTCCGACACCAGGTACACTGATCTAACTGATCAAAGAACTAATACCAAAGTCACACAGACGAGAGACTACGGGAGAGTGTTGTGGATGGTAGAATGAACTCAAAGAGAAGGGAACCTGTACCACATAGAGAAGTGCCGACGAGGTCGTTACGTGTCGACGACGAGGAATGGAACCTACTCCCCATAGAGGAGTGTCGGCGGGGAGGACTGGAACTTGCACCTCATCGAGGAGAGTCGGGAGGACGTGGACACGTCGGTGGTGAGGAACCTGCACCCCAACGAGGTATAAATCCAGTGACTTCTTACTTCACCCGTCTCACCACATATACTGTAACGGAGGGAGGAGTTTTGGTATCTCTACTCAACTTTTCAGGTCCTATACTATTTTTGAAGTACGTTTTAGCACTATTAATATCTTTTATTTGGTATATGTACTTTAGTAACTGTTTCTATAGAGAACTTCCTTTGAAAATTAAACATAAACCATTGTAAAATTTTTCGCCTTGTCAAAACCTAGTCAAGATGAATAGACAAAAAAACATAAAAGGTCACTTTTTAACAATTGTTAAATTTTATTAGCCGGTTAATTTTTTGGTTAGGTCAAATTTTTATTTATTCATTAATATGTTCCTCATGAGATGGATGACGCTTTTACTGAGAAGGAGTATCCAAGCTCTTCCTTATTCTACGGGATCCCGATTATTATCGTCCTTTCAGAGGGTACTACCAAGTCCTTGATAAAGGGTTTCCTTCGTGTCTGTTCTTACTAACTATCATTTTCCCCCAAACTCCTGTCGTTTAACTAGTAACTTCAATCGTTACTCTAGATTTACGATGAGAGTTTAGTGGTGGTCACCAGGTGTCGAAAAAAAAAAAAATTACCACCATGAGTTTTGTTCATAGGAAAAAATTTCCACCCTTTACCCTCTTTCTTTCTTTTGGAACTCCAATCTCCTATTTGTTCGGGTGTAAGAACACCCAATTTTTTCGTGTCTTTTTCAGTCAAAGGACCTTCCTCTCTAAAAACTTTAATTAAGAACCAGTGTGACTCCATTTCGAACACTTTGACCTGGACGGAGTCTCCATCGCTTCGACTGGAGACTCCTTAGTACCTTCGTCACTACAAGTCGAAACGGTGTCCGTGACAAAGAAACTGGGAAAGATTTAAACCACAAGAACTCAAAACTACTATTTGTAGTCCCAGAAACCTCGGACGTATTATTTGAAAGGTCTAAAAGTATGTATCATACCATGACTACCGTTCTCAAGTTCACAGAGAAAAATTCAAACTATATTTATTTTACGGTTCTTATAATTGAGTTTTCTTTGTCTTGTCACACACACGTATTTGTATATACATGTGTGTGTGTATATGTGCCCGAAGGGTCTACCGCGATCACCATTTCTTAGACGGACGGTCACACCCTCTGTATTCTCTGTGCCCAAACTAGGGACCCAACCCTTCTGGAGGACCTCCTCCCGTACCTTTAGGTGAGGTCATAAACACGGACCTCTTAAGATACCGCTCTCCTCGGACCATCCGATGTCAGGTACACCAGTGTTTCTCCACCTATACTGACTTTGCTGACTCGTACTTGTTCTTTTATGTGTGTGTACACATATAGGATAACCTATATATAAAAATATATTTGATAGGTAAATATATTTATTCAATATCATTAGTATATATATATAAATAAACTTTCTTAACTAAGTACAGCCCCGACGGTTTAGACTGTCGACGTTTCGTCCGACCGTTCACCTGTACGCAACTACGAAATCAGTACTTAGACTTCCTACGGACCTTCGTCTTAGGGGAGGAAAAGACCCCTGTAGTTAGAAAAGAAAACTACGGAAGCTAACAACCTACACCGAGTGAGTTCAATACCTCCCATTGGACAAATGAGTCACAAATGACTGAATTTACAATTAGTGTGGATCTTTTTGAAGTGTCGTCGTACATCTGACTACAAACCGGTTCATTAACTGACGTTATCTGACCAGTCTGACTATTCATTTCTCTTGGTAGTGTGGTTCGTTACGATCCAGTCACGAGGGAAGGACTATCACGTTGGGGAAAGGTACCTTTAAGGAAATGATAGGATGAGGATATAACTTACAAGAAAACAAAGACGACCAAAGATATATATAGTCAAGTCAAGTCAAGTCAGTGAGTCAACACAGGCTGAGAAACACTGAGGTACCTAACGTACGTCGGGTGGTCCGAAGGGACAGGTAGTGATTGAGGGTTTCGAATGAGTTTGGGTACAGGTAACTCAACCACTACGGTCGGTTGGTAGAGTAGGAGACAGCAGGGAAAGAGGAGGTTCGAAATTAAAAAGGTTCGTGGTCCCAGAAAAGATTACTTAACTAAGAAGGGTAGTCCACCGGTTTCCTAACCTCAAAGTCGAAGTCGTAGTCAGGAAGGTTACTTATAAATCCTGACTAAAGGAAATCCTAACTGACCAAACTAGAGGAACGTCAGGTTCCTCGAGAGTTCTCAGAAGAGGTTGTGGTGTCAAGTTTTCGTAGTTAAGAAGTCACGAGTCGAAAGAAATATCAGGTTGAGAGTCTAGGTATGTACTGATGACCTTTTTAGTATCGAAACTTATTTACCTGGAAACAACCGTTTCGTTACAGAGACGAAAAATTATACGACAGATCTAACCAGTACTGAAAAGAAGGTTCCTCGTTCACAGAAAATTAAAGCACCGACGCCAGTGGTAGACGTCACTAAAACCTCGAGCTTTTTTATTTCAGACAGTGACAAAGGTAACAAAGGGGTAGATAAACGATACTTCACTACCTTGGTCTACGTTACTAGAATCAAGAGATTTACAACTCAAAATTCGGTCGAAAAAGTGAGAGGAGAAAGTGAAAATAGTTCTCCAAGAAATCAAGAAGAAGAGAAAGACGGTATTCACACCACAGTAGACGTATAGACTTCAATAACTATAAAGAGAGCTGTTAGAATTAAGGTCGAACACGAAGTATGTCGAGCCGTAAAACGTACTACATGAGACGTATTTTCAATTTATTCGTCCCACTGTTATATATCGGAACTGCATGGGGAAAAGGACAAACCTTGGTCAGACAACAAGGTACAGGTCAAGATTGGCAACGAAGAACTGGACGTATGTCTAAAGAGTTTTCCGTCCAGTCCACCAGACCATAAGGGAAAAGAAATTCTTAAAAGGTGTCAAACAAGACTAGGTGTGTCAGTTTTCGAAACCGTATCAGTTATTTCGTCTTTATCTACTAAAAGACCTTGAGAGAACTAAAAAGACACTAGGTTACCTACAACCGTTAAACTATAGACCAAGGAGACGGAAAAGATTTAGATCGAACTTGTAGACCTTCAAGTGCCAAGTACACGATATACTTCGGTACGAAATATATACACACACACACATATATATATATATATTTAGAGAAAATACATATAGAGAAAAGTATAGAGAGACTCTGTGTTTATTGTCGACAAGTTCGGGGAAAGGGACATGAGGGAGGTAAGAACATAAAGAACTAAGGTCCGACGTCTGACTCAAGTTCTAAAGAGGAACACGTAACTAGGATCCGAAACCTACTTCTACACTATAAATAAGTTTCGTCTAAGAAGAGTACTTTCTACTGACCTTGTGTTTTTGATTCGGAATGCTTCTGTGAATTCCCTAGATCAGTGTAGCATCGACGAGTATAAGGTAACCGGTTTCGTTCACCATACAGTTCCAGGTTTCAGTCCCCTCGTAAACATAGACCAGGTTCCGTCGATCAAACGATTTGTTTGTTAGTATATATGTGTGTGTAAGTACGTATTTGTGTTCAATATTTCGTAAATATGGATGTTCGGAAATTCCTAATTTATATAAAGCAAACCGTCTAAACCCGGTATTTATAATAGACATGAACAAACATTTTCCTGTTCTCTCTCATCATTAAAGACGTAAAATTAAATGTACTACCATTACTATTTCTAATGAAAAATAGTTTCACCACGACAACCGAGACGAAGAGTAATAAATACTTCTTACTGACCTGAGGTAAACGAAAGACTTTTGACAAAGAGAATTCAACCTAAGACTAGGTGATAATATAGAAACATAAGTAATTTAACTCATTTCTTAGTAAAGGTAATGAACTCGTCATGGTAAAAGGAAGTTCTTTGTACTTGATCTCGGTTACTTGTGTAGGTAAATACCCTTTTTTTGGGGATGATTCCAATAACATCCACCGTACCACCCCTTATGGGTCGGTCGACGGAAGGAGACCTCCAGAACAACCTTTTAAACCGAGTCTAATGATCACCTTTATACAGATCACCAGAGTAGGAGAAGAGTTTGCAGACAAGGGAAGTGATTTGGTGACGGATAGAACCGTGTCACAGGAGTGAAGACCCCTCTCCGGGGGTCTTACCATACTCTATATAAGACATACAATCCCTACTCCACACACCCCTTCTGAAGTATCGCGGACAGATGTAGTTAAAAAGTCTTTTCTCATATAATTTCAGGTAAGGAAAACTGAAATACTTAAGAACTAACTTTAACCTGTTAAATGGAGTAGAACCTTATCAGTACGGTCTTAACTGACCGAACATAGAACCTGAGATGGATTCTTGACAGGTTGAATTCTTCACTTTTCTTGTAGAAGTCGTGAAGAGTCAATTGTCTCTGTCAAAACATAAATACACCATATACAGACAAACACTCCTCTAATCCGAAATTAGGACACCCCACTTCGGGATTCGTATGTCTTTTGTGTGTGTATGTGGGACACCTTATTCCTTGTATGGTTTCAAATACTCGTACCCCTAAATTAAGACCCTTTGGAACAGAAAACCGTAGACGGTCACATAGGAGACCTTAAATAATACACGGGCGTTGTAGAGAGGTTGGTCGGTAAGAAGGGACAAAGGTGTCAGGGATCGAATTAAAATCGGGAACAGTAGAGTGTGGACATAATATTTTTCCGAATCAGGAAACAGAGAAATCGAGGTTAGAAGGGGTCAAAGTTGAGTCTAGAGCCCGACTGCCTTATTCTGAGATTCTGTAACACGAATAGTACACTGAGGGAGGAGGTGGAGACGACTTCCTGGGGCAGTGAATGAGTGAGTTTTCTTCAACAACTTGTGTGTAGTAAAATGGTCCGGGAAGGCCCTCCGTCTTTCACTGGCGTCATACAACTTAGTAATCTTAAAGGACCCTTCTATAATTCTTTACGTACAAGGACCGAGGAAAGGTAACTACCCTGATTCCTTCGGTGCAAATTTTTTTTTGTGTTGTGTAAAGTAACTTCATACTACATGTACATCTTTACACGTGTTCGGTACTGAACTTCGTGTAAAATGGTGTTTATAAGACTATACAGACCGTGGGTCTAGTATCTTATCTTTCCATTATCGTTTTTTCTATCGGTGGTAGAACTGAAGACTACATAGTCTTATAAACACCATTTTACACGAAGTTCAATATATATATAAAATTTCGAAGGGTCCAATAATCGACACAAACCCCCGTTCAGTAACAAAATATTCCCAATTTTTCTTAATCGAACACCAGAACTTTAATTAAAGTTGAAATGTGTGTGTGTGTGTGTGTGCTATGTTAAAACAGGTTGATTAACCATCCAAAACTTCTAGTTCTTAAGGAGAAAATAAATAAAATTTAAATAAAGTAATAAGAAAGGACCTTATATGGTAAAGTTTTACAGGAACAAAAACAACTCAATTAACTCTGTATGACACTAATAACATTTAATGAAGGTTTGGACCGTACGACGTTAAGTACCCCAGCGTTTTTCAGCCTGTGCTGACTCACTGACTTGACTTGACTTGTCATAACTATGTAGATAAGAATACGTATGAACTAAGTACAAATTGTTTAACTTAATAAAACAGAAAAAAGAGGTGTAGGATTAATTACCTATTCCTCTCCCTCCTTGTTTCTCCTACTACGGTGTCGACACTCAATCCCTGTCAGTACAGAGTGTCGACACTCAATCTTTGGAGACTTAGATTCCGATTCGAAGGACCTTGATCCTAAAAAAGGAGTGTAAAACCCGACGTTATAATAAGGAACTTTTTTAAAAATTTCATCTACTTTACACTGTAGCCGTCTTACGACCCGTTACCATATGTTACTTAGGTTTAAACAATTTGACTCTTTTAAACTCTCTCGACTTACTACTTTTAAGTAATAGAGATCAACAATTCTTGGGATGTGTGTCAAGGGACTTATTACAAAATAATTGTCTTTCCACGTTGGGTTATTGTAATGACGAAGTTTACTATTGACGGTAAATGTTGGATTGACCAAAAGGTTGAGTCGAACGATAATGCCACGTACCGTCACTACTTTGGTAAACGAAGGTCCTAAGATAAGAAAGACTACAGAAACCTTTCACCGGTAAAGAAGAAACTCTGTAGTATTAAAACGGTAGTCCCTGATACGTGTTTTACCATTGAACCGGTTTTTTATCTTAAGTACCAAAATCGACAGAGACATTACATTTGATTCTTTGTGATAAGATTTTTAGAACACCGTCCATGGAAAAATATATTCTGATTGTCATGACAAGACCAAGTCCACAAATATTCTCGATTCATATTCTGTGTCAGGAACTACTCCATTGTCTTCTACTTACTACTCACTGAACATTCAAATTCCTTCGGTCTCTGACCTTTGTAGCAGAGACCGACCTTTCCTGTCCCGCCGTAGTACCCCTTCTACTATAGACTTTACCTAGAACTTCCTATGACTTCGTAAACTGTCCACCACTGACCCCGGTTTCGTTTCTGTTTCTGCACTCTTTCATGTCCGGTTAAAACCACCTCTCGAACCGACCTCGTCTTCTGGGTGTCCTCGGTAGTTCCATCTACTTAGACTACTCCCTCCTTCCTTCGTCTGACGTCTCCCACACCTTACGACCCGGTTTTTCAATCCTTCAAAAGTCTCATGGATCCACACTTTAATCATTACTAGACTTAATTCTATGTGGTCACTTCAACTTTCTTCAAATAAAATCTCGTTGACTAAATCTTTTTAAAGTCGTTCAACCACTGTATTCGTCGCTCCCTCTACTTCATAATTTCTATTGATCCAAAACTCGTACCCACTGATCATGTCAGTTAGTTGGGAGGCAAAAAAAAAAAAAAAAAAAAGACGTGTCGGTATGAAGATCTTGTCATTCGAGATAGGTGATAGAAGAGAAAGTAGAGTTGAATAACGAACTAGACGACATAGACAGGAGGGAGAACAACTAAGGATAGGTTAGGTGGTCACCGACAGTGTAGATTACAAAGTCAAAAGGTCGTAGTTATGGGAAATGACGTGGTACATAGTAAGTGAAACGCTTTGAGAGTAAGGGTGACCAAATAGTAAGGAAAGAGTCGTCCTTTTTATAAAAATTTTCTTGTTCTTCGACCGTCTCTTTAGTCTCTAGAAATCGTAGTATTATCTCGGTTCGTGTCACGTGAGAGGTGTCCTACATTTGGTAAAAGACAGAGTTCGTAATGTCGTTTTCTTCAGAAACGAGAAAGCAAAGAAATGTACTAATTACTCCTACCATTCCTATTCGGACTAAAACGTCTATACTGTTACAGATTAATTACTTAGAGGGATTTCTCTCTAGTCTTACATATTCCACGATTTATTATAACAAGTACATCTCGAAGTTAAACTGGTTCACTAAATAATCTGTTCTGATTGTTCACTATAGTAACCGAGTTCCCTGATCTTAACCTAACCAAATATTCTAGTGAACTTGAAACTCGGTAACTAAACATCTATAAATGACAACATAATTGACGTCTCTGGGTCTCATCGAAAGTCCAAAGGTTTGAAACCTTACACTGTAAATAATCCGGACATTGAGGTAGTTTTCACCAACTTCGATAATTTGATAACACCGATTTCCTCACTCGCATTTGTCTACAATGGAAGACATCCAAAATAACCCGACACCAAAACATGTGTTTAAACTACGAAACCGTGTCGGGCACAAATAATAAAGGAAATTACTAACAATATATTGTAAAAGGGTTAAACGTCCAAGTTCGTGTTGAGAAGGGTACCGTCAGTGTAATCTAAGGTGTACCCTGAAGTTTGGGACGACCTCAGAAAGAGAGGTAAAGTCAACGGTAACATCGTTATTCATTGTCAGGTCAATTTCAACCTCTAGAGTCACGAGGGTTATACCGTCTTTTAGAGAGAGAGAAGGAAAGTGAGGGCGAGAACGAAGTGTTTCTGTCTGTACGACCAGTCTCCTCTATTTGAGAAGAACCTAACGGAATTATTTATTCACTGGAGTCCTCGGTGACACGTCACCCTGTCAGTTGGTCCCTCTGTCAAAATCCTTGACAAACTCTTTATACGAAGGAGAATGTTTGTAAAACCGAAGTCAGACCTCCTCTTACCTATGTACACATACATACCGACTCAAGGAAACGACAGGTGGACTTCGATAGTGTAGAATAAAACATAACATAAAGTTATGTTTTATTTTTCTAAAAATTTTTTTAGGACTAAAGTAAAGGAAAACTATATATAGGTCTTTACTCTCATGATCTAATGTACCATCAGGATAAAAATTTTAACAAAAACCTTTGAGGTATGACAAAAAGTATTACCGATATGTTTAATTGTAAGGGTGGTTGTCATATGTTTCTAAGGGAAAAGAAGTATAGAAATGGTTATAAACTTTTTTTTTAAAAAAAAACCGACTACCGGTAGGATTGTCCATACTCCGTCATAGAGTAACACCAAAACTAAACGTAAACCAACTACTAATCACTACCACTCGGGGAAGAACACATGATCAATCGGTAAACATACAGAAACAAACTCTTTATAAATGAGTTCAAGAAACGGTTAAAATTTTGGTCTAATAAACAAAAGAACGATAACTCAACAGGTCAAAGAATATATAAAACCTATAATTTGAGAATAGTTTATATACAGAGCTTTTCTAAAAGAGGGTAAGAGATCCAAAAAAGAAGTGAGACAACAAAGGAAACGACACTACTTCGAATATTCGAACTAAATCAGGACAATCAAATAAAAACGACGGACACGAAACTCCCAGTTTCGGTTTTTTAGGAACGGATCTGGGTAACCTCTTCCTTTACCGTTGGGTGAGGTCACAAGAACGGACCTCTTAGGGTCCCTACCCCCTCGGACCACCCGACGGCAGATACCCCAGCGTGTCTCAGCCTGTGCTGACTTCGCTGAGTCGTCGTCGTCGTCGTCTGGGTACAGTTCTTTGAAAAAGAAATATAAAAGAAGATCCGTAAAATGTCAACGTCCAGAATGTCAATTCAAAAATCGTGTAAAACTGAACTAAAAACATATGCAACACTCCATTCCCGGGTTAAAGTAAGAAGTATGTACTTCTAGTTAAAAGGACGACGGCAAATAATTTCTCTGGTAGGAGAAAAGGTAACACTCAAGAATCGTTCTTCGAGTGTCAAATACCATCCAAACAGGAAACAAAAGTTCTAAAACGTTTCATTTTACAGATTGTGTGTCTGAAAATCCTCTCCATCATCAAAGTTATGATTCTGCAATGTTAATTTAATTTTGTGGGTGAGGTCATAAGAACGGACCCCTTAGAGTCCCTAGCCCCTCGGACCACCTGAGGGCAGATACCCCAGCGTGTCTCAGTCTGTGTTGACTTCACTGAATCGTCGTCGTCGTCGTCGTCGTCACACGACCCCTCGGACTTGGTATACCTGAGTTTAATAATTGGAACGAACGTTAAGGTAAACTGATCTCGACTCACTAGAGTTTCTCTCAACCTTGGTAAGTCTTTAGTGAGACCCTAAGTCACATGTGAGGTATTTACGAATGAATTTGTGTCTCGTCTGGGAAGGTCTGTAAACCTACTTGTTATTTAAAATCGTAAACTAACACAAACTCCAGTCTTTTTCGATCCAAGACACTGAATAAAAATAAGTTTATTATCCGAATGACTACTGACCCCGACTAAACTCATCTAATCTCTCTTGTTGGTCACAACACCTGTGTCACAAAAGAACACATTAATTATTTCCTACAAACTACTAACTTTTACAAATACCTCGGTAAGTATTAAAATTTTAACGAAAGAGTTAGGACCGGAATAAGTAAAGAATGTCTATGGGATATCCAACAGCCGATGTAACGACTTCAGTCTATCATGATCCCTACCTAGTCGAGAAGTTGTTAATAACCAATACACTATACTTTGTTTACTAATTTGAGAGGACTTAAAATCAATAGAAGTATATATTTAATTTCACCATTATCAATAGTACCCCGAAAGGTCCACCGTGATCACCATTTCTTGTGTGGGCGGTTACGTCCTCTGTATGCGTTACACCAAAGCTAGGGACCCAACCCTTCTAGAGGACCTCCTCCCGTACCGTTGGGTAAGGTCATAAGAACGGACCTCTTAGGGTACCTGTCTCCTCGGACCTCCCGATATCTGGTATCACAACGTCTCTCAATCTGTACTGACTACACTGTATCGTGTATGCGTGTATCGGACGACACATTAATACTGACGGTTCCTAACTTTGAACAATCAATAACGGGACCCTACCTGCTAGTTTAGTAGACCTTTACTCCTTGATAGTACATCATCGTTCAAAAAGGAAGAAACTGTTTTTTTAAACATAAAGAGGGTTGTAAGAGAATTCTAGTCTAAAAACTTTAGAATGTTGGATCCTTTCCACTATTTATCAACATCAATAAGTGAATGAGGGCTACTTTTCTTTCGGAAGAATAAATAAATAAATAGTAATAAAAAAAATTAAAAATAAAAATGAAATAAAATGAAATGTTATGACATAACCAAAACGGTATGTAACTGTACTTAGGTGGTGCCCTTCTTTCGAAAGAAATATGTTAGAATCTATACACAGCTCTCTCCACCATATGAAAAAGATAGTATATTTGGTAACCAAACTTAGGTATTTATAAAATCCGAACGAAAGGACTTATTGATTTATACTTTCCTTCTACCAAAACAGGTGAGTAAAGTTATTTTATAGTTCTTTAATCTAAGATTACACGAGTCAACTAGTCAGCACAGGTTTAGAAAACACTGGGGTACCTTATATCGGGAGTACCCTAAAAGGTCCGTTTTTACGACCTTACCCAACGGTGAAGGATGAGGTTCCCTAGATGGACTGAGTCCTTAACTTGGAAGTAGAGAACGCACAGGAAATAACCATCCACCTAAGAAATGGCGATTGTGGTTGACTCCTCGGGATCTAAGATTATCAAGGGGTTAAAACGGAGTCTCTTGAATTTTAAAAATATAGTCTGTCGAATAAAACTTTCAAGATCATCTACACCATCAGAAAGAGACTACAAACGGAGAAAAGGAGATTCCCTAGACAATAATTACTATTATCTTTTGTATAAGGTGAATGATTAATCAACAAAAAGTATGTTGTCTATAAAAGTTCACCAGTGATTCGTCACCACGCGTCATTCGGATGAGAAACCTTGTCTTCCGGATCTACACGTCGTAAACACTAAAGGACGGACCCATGGAAGGAGGCACTGACTAAAGTTCGAGAACCACATTACAGTGGCTTGTGTCTCAACCTTTCTCCATTCGGATGGCACTGGCATAGATACACAGTCTATGGAACCTCTGTGTGTGTGTGTGTGTGTACGTGCGGATATTATCATGGTCCACTTTTACCTTTTTCAGTCGATTTACAGTCTTTTTCGATTCCAATCTCAATAAAAAATAAGTCCAGAAAACGTGCATGAAAAGGTACTTTATAGACGAGAACAGGAAACGGATATATTACGGAAGAATCTCAAAATTTTAAGAAATAGATCACTCTCATATATTAAGTCGAGTATGAACCACGTTTATAAAAGGAGTCTAATGAGAAAAATATGACTAATAGTACGGAAACACTAGTATACTTTTAATTACATGAACAATTTTAGTAGAAATATAAAAGGAAAACAGTAAAGAAGACAACTTAAATTCGAATCGTTCAAGAAGAGACCTCTTCCGTTACCGTAGGGTGAAGTCACGAGAACGGACCTTTTAGGGTACCTACCTCCTCGGACCACCCGACGTCAGGTACCCCAGCGACCCTCACCCTGTACTGACTCGCTGAAGTGAAAGTGAAAAGTGAAAGTACGTAACCTCTTCCTTTGCCGTTGGTGAGGTCACAAGAACGGACCTCTTAGGGTCCCTGCCCCCTTGGACCACCCGAGCGCGTCTCAGCCTGTGCTGACTTCGCTGAATCGTCGTCGTCGTCGTCGTTCAAGAAGAGGTAAGTCTTACCTATTTACAAATGGATAAAAAGAAAACTAAAAACACTAAAATTAGAAAATTATAAGCTCAGAAACAACTCAGAAAGTTACATATTTGTATTAAATTCCTCTTATAAATTGTTTAACTTCGGGTCCACCACGTTACCGTTTCTTAGACGGACGGCTACGTCCACTACGGAACTTTTAACTACTTCTTTATGTAATCTTCTTTGAAAGACAACCTTAAAACTAATAGTCACACAATTCGAATATATAATTAAACCCTTCTAAACAGTCTCATTGTATAATGAAATGGTATTTACTGTCGATTTAAGAAATGGAATGTTCAGTTATGTTTTCCTTTTGGTTTTCAATTCCTTATCTTCCCCGGTGTCTCCTGAGACTTTCCCGTAGTTGTTAAACTTGAACCTAGTTTAGAGTGAATAAATAATCGACATTTACGGATTGGTTCAGGGACTTCTAAAAAATTTGTATAAGAGAGTAGACATTTTACCCTTATTACGTGACGAACGAATGGAACATCCCAACAACACTTCTAGTTCTTTCTCATCCTAATAGTTATGGAAAGTCTTGTAATAAAATTGGAAAAATTTAAAAAGAGAAAACCGGTATGACCCGTCATGCACCCTAGAATCAAGGGGTTCCTAGTTTGTGGTGTTAGGGACGTAATCGTCACATCTCAAAATTGTTGACCTACCGGTCCCTTCAGGGACAATATATATATGTATATATAGAGAATTTTCAACTTAACAAAACTAGGGATATCTTTAGTTATAAGGGAAGTGTCCCTATGTAGTTCTAGACTTAGACTTTTGATATTGACTAAAAGCAAAGGAAGTTGACCCTTTAAAGAGTTAATACAAGTGGTAGACGGATCAGGAAAATTTTTAGTTTAACAAGTAAAAAAGGAGGAGGAAAGAGTGACGTCTACGTCAAATAAATGTTTCTGGTTTTGAAAATTATGACTTTTCTTACAGAAGCATAAAATATTCGTCCTCGGGACAGTTTGTTTAACGAGAACCGTCCTTTCGTCTAGTATATAGAACTCGAATAGATGGAGGAGATCCGTCGTAGGTCAGGACTAGTGGAAACCTATACGTGTCCCTCGAAACCGTCTGTGTGAGACCGAAGACCCGACCCCGACGGACCGGGTTCCGTAAACTTCTCCCGAGTGAGAGAGGGGTCGGACACCAAATCATTCGAGTCGAAGAAGGGGAGTTCACTACGGAGAGACGACAGTAAAAGTTCGTTGGATGATGACAAATAGACCTTAGATTTGTAGACCCTTCAAATTTTCTGGTTTAAACAACTCCCGTGGCAGACGTGAGACTAAAATACACGTACTCTATGTACTGTTCATTTGTACAACTATCGTCCTAAATAATTCTACATTGAAGACGTTATAGTAGATCCCGGTCCTTCTTACGCAAGTTAGGAGGCGCCGTGGTAAGTAAAATCTAGACCTTCTCTGAACTTACTAGTGGTCGAATTGGGAAAGTAAAACGCTTTTTCCGATTAAGACTCTCTACTACTTAAAAGATCCGTTGTACCGGTTACCGTCTCTACCCTCGTCTTTTCTTAAATTGGAGGATCTAAGAGAGGTAATTCTGAGACAATGACGTAGTAAGACTTATCCTGCGACCACGTTATGTTTCACATTGTCTCCCACGACCCGTCAAGCCCTTCCTTTTTAATGACTGACACGGTCCTATAGGATTTTTCTAGACCGTGTGTTACATGAAGCTTACGGACTTTCTTCGTTATTATAACCCTTTTAGTAGAAACGTGGAACTTCTCGGAAGAACCTTGAATCTATAGGAGGAAGAGTAAATAACCCGAAGGGACCATCGGGTCGACTATTTCTTAGGTGGACGTTACGTCCTCTGGGACCAGACTAAGGACCCAACCCTTCTGGACGACCGCTTCCCTATCCAATGGGTAAGGTCCTAAGAACCCGAAGGGACCACCGAGTTGACCACTTCTTAGACGGACGTTACGTCCTCTGGACCCAAATTAGGGACACAACCCTTCTAGGGGACCTCTTCCCTTGTCGATGGTTGAGGTCATAACGCCGGACCTCTTAAGGTGTCTGATATATCAGGTACCCCACTATTTCTCAGCCTGTGTTGACTCACTGAAAGTGAAAGAGTAATCTTTTATAACTTATACGTATTTACAAAGATGAATCCGAACAACTTTCTAGGGGACCTCTTCCTTTACCGTTGGGTGAAGTCATAAGAATGGACCTTTTAGGGTACCTACCTTCTCGGACCACCCGATGTGGAGTATCCCAACGTTTCTCACCCTGTGTTGACTCACTGATTGTGTGTGTATCCGAACATCATCTTTTATGATGTAAACTAGTGTTAGGTCAAAAGTTTTTATACTTACAGATCTAAACTAATACAGGAGTCGGTCAGTCTAGTCGTGATGTCTGACCAAAAATGATCTTGACCCCCGTTTTTAGAAGGTCGACTTTAGGGAAACCGACCGAAAGACCTCAGAAGAATCTAACGGAGGAAGACTAAATCGTTGAAATCAAAGGTGTGTCCTTGAGACGAAAATTACCTGAATTAAGGTCGAAACATTTCAGAAAATCTGAAACTATTAAAACCAGAAGTTCACAAAAAAAAGTACGAAGAGGAAAAGAACCTTGTTGAGTGACGAAAAAGAGTGTCAAAATCAATTGAGACCAGAAACGATCCAGAGATGATGGTCCCAGGTGCAGCGTGACTAAGGATGTGGAAGACTGGAACTGACAGGTTACTTTTTCCTATCTCTTACGGATTAAAAGGAGTACTCCCAGGGGCTTCAGTGAGTCAATAACGTCACAAGTACTTAATTGACTTTTCTTTTTTCATGTCAACTTACACCCCCTTCCCTCTCTCAGTTTAGTTTTTCGACGAAAATAAAGAACAGTGTATGGAACGAGGTCAGTCCGGGCTGTACCGAAAACATAAATAAGAAAATGAAAAAATCTAAACCCGGTAAAATTTCAGTAATGACTTAACGGAGAAAAGACACTAAACAAAAAGACCGACTCTCCGCACGCCCTAGGGTCGAGGGACTGGTCCCCAACTTGGACGTGGGGGACGTAACCTCCCTCTTCAGAATTGGTGACCTGGCGGTCCCTTCAGGGAGATAACTAAGAACTTAAGAGTAGTGGTGTTCACTTTACTGTCAGGAATCCCACAAGAGTAAAGGGCTTAAAAAGACCGAAATAAAGTATCACAGAAAGGAGACTTACTGGAACAAAGAGAAACTCAGTACCGTTATTATGAAACGAAATACACACATATATATATAGGGGGAGTTTATCAAAGTCTATAAACGAAAGTTTTAGACATTCCTGATAGTATTCTTTTTATTTAATCCGTCTGTCCGACACCGAACTTCCTTTATAAACGGTCTCCGTTTGGGTTTTACGGAGAAGAGCTTCGAATATTAAAAGTCACTGTATAGAGATAGTATTGGTCAGTAGAACATAATAGTACTACACACAGACATAAAGGAAGAGAGTTAGAAGACACTCGAGTCGAAATAAATGAAAAAACACGACTTATAGATTATATGGCAGACCTCCACCATTCATTTCTTTAAAATCTAAATTCTTTTTGTCATTACATTATTCTCTATTTTAGTTAATTTTTTATTTTAGAAATCAAAAAGAAAATAAAAAAGGGGAAGTAATAGTCTTTTTTACTACCAGACCTGTGGAGTCTGTTGTTTTACTGTAGGAGGAAGGGGTGGAATGTTGGAGGTTCGGAGGGAACTTATAATGGAGTTGAACAATACACCTCAACACTCGTAGACAGGAAAGATAAATTCCAACACACATTGGTAAAAGACAATACTTTTTTTTTTTTTTTTTCCAGTTGAGAACGTCGTTACCAAACGACTTCGACCACTTTACCTAACCAAAACAACTGTTTAGTAGAGCCAGACTTAACGACTGTAAAGAGTCGGGAGACGACCTAACGTGTTGTAACACGTTGAAATACACCTTTATTTACTCAAATAATCGTTACTCAACACACGAACGCCGACACAGGCACACACTAGTATTTGTAGAAGACACCCATGAATGTCGTTATTACTGTGGTGAAAAAAAAGTCAAGTGGGAAATAGTATTTGATACGGTAATAAGTAAAGTCACCCGCGTAGACTGGAGTTTCTTACAATACTCTCATCGAACGACTCTGTCTCATTACCTGTCATCTGAGACTCATTAGGAGGGGACCGTCCCGGTACACTATCGACTCGTCTACCGGAGAAGATACAACCACCAGACATTCTAGAGAAGTGATTTGGTAAGTGTACCTTGTGTGATCTGGGTCCGCAAAAGTCACTGAATTTTGTCGTCACAAAAGACCTGATCAGTCGGAACCAGTAACACCCCACTTGGACACGGAGGTCCCACACGAAGGTCTCCTCTGAGTCGACTTACCTCCAAGGATGGGATTGTCTCGTGTGGCGGGAGTCTCTTGACCTGTTCGGCTCCTTCACGAGCTGGGGAGTTCACCGTCCTCAGGTTTTTGTTCGTGTCTCGATTGTCGATTTGAGTTCCTACTGGTCCTACCAACGACACACCCCTACTTCACTGAATCCGTTCTAATCGTCCCTTTCGAACCTCCCTCTGGTCGTAACCTGATCACCTTTATCCAATACCAGTTGTTTTTCCTCGACCCTCTTACAAGATCAAACGGACCCCATCCAGTAAACCCTTCAATCCTCCTTCCTCAACACTCGATACCCTATACCTTCCCTTTACTTTGACAATATATTCATCCGGTTGATTTTAAGGGAGTCCCTTTTTTTTTCAGTGATGTTAGACTTAGTGATTTTCAAAATTCATTCTGTGATTTTGTCTTCGTCTTAGACCCGAGGTAAGTCGTTTATAAATAGTACACAAACGATAGTCGTCCCGTAACCTGAACGGCAACCTCCTGTTTCCACTCATTCCTTACCAGACGGGACCTCCTAGAATCAGACCAGTCTCTACTCGACACTTACCGAATAAAGTTGTACGACACGGTTCACGAAGTGCTTTCGACAAGGGTCCCGTGCTCCCTTCGTGTCTCCCCCTCGTGGGTTCAACTGAAACTCTTCTTAACTCCTCTTCCACAACGACACCAACACCTGTCCACTTATAATCTTCTCGGTCTCCTGATTAAGGTTGTTTCTGCGTGCACACACCACCTCCTCACCTTTCCAACCCTTTCTAAGACAATCCATCTTTCCCATCAACCTCCTTTTCAGAGGTGTGTACTTTGTGAGTACCATAAACGACTTCGACGAATAACTCAAATTTGACGACCCAGTAGTCGAAACTCAACTCCAACTCACCCACCACCCTCTATGTAGACCCTGGTCTCCGATCCCGACACAAAGGTAGTGTCGAATCAAAACTTACTACTCTTCTCGAACACTCCACAAACTTGTGCCCGTGACCTCACCACCCCGAAATCTTAGTAGGGAGACTATTCACACTCCTTCCCACCCACTCCCACGACCCACAATTGTCAATTCTCTGACAAACTCAACCTCCAAGACTCGTGGACTGATCCCACTACCGTCACTCTAACCTTTCCTCACTGTCCATGTCCTTTCTTAAAAGTACACTTCCAGACTCCCACGACCTTAATAATCCAGTGCTTCCCTACCTCTCTCCTTAGACCCTAGTGACCCTCTAAGGACCGAAACTACCGACTCAAGAACCACGACGGAGGTTGAGGGGACCCCAAACTGTCCACCTCCTCGGAGCCACCTTAGATCACATTTTCTTCTGACCTGCACTTAGTCGAAATAAGGTCAGTGATCATCAACGTGACTGTCTCTTGACCTCAAAATAACGATCAAGACCGAGGTAGGGCAGGACCACCAAGGCAGTGGTGTTCGCTCATTCCCTTGGAGCACGTTGAAGACGAACCAGTAGACGTCCACTGGTAGTGGACACTACAGACGGGGTCTCCTCCCGACACTCCTAGAGAGACCTCCACCTGCCCTCCCTGGGTCTCGTGACCACCTGGTGTTACAAGGTCTCTACCGAGAGGCAGGTACAAGAGACGAGCCGACACAAAAACCTCACACCCCTTTATCACCTCGAGACGGGTTCTTAGGGGGGGAATGGTGCTTACGATTGCCTCGTCTGTGAGTTCTGGTCGTCTCTACTGAGTCGTAAAAACTCCCAAACACCCAAATTGAAACTCAGTTGCAATAAGATTGTGAAATTGAAGTGAATTATAAATGTCACTCATCATAAACCATCTACCCCCGTGTCTCGACCCTCCCCGAAGTCCCGGTTGTCTTAGGAAAGAGCCGTCGAGATCCTTTAGGTCTTACTATAAAAAAAAGGGTGGACCGTTAAAATAACATTATCAACTTTTTAAACTCGTCTAAATTTACAAACAACAATTTTTTACTTTTCTTATCCTCCGGTGTGTCTGAGTAGTCCTTTCTACGGTCAACGTCAAGACTTATACACTTTTATTTTTTCTCCACTTCATAGAGACTTAGAAGGACGGTGTTGGGAGGGACGGGGGGTCTGGTTGAAACAGTATTCGGTGGTGCCAAGTCTCAAGTGTCTGTCCTTTCTTTGTCTAGTTAACCACCTCAAGGACTTCCACGGGACACTGACTGTGACCAAGGATAACCGTCGACAACTGTCGGTCACGACCCAATTCGACCGTAACCAAGAAGGTCTTCTCGGTCTTCCAAAGTGTACTTAAAAAAAAAAGAATCTCAACCTTTTTGGTCAGTCCTCTTTTTTTTTCAAGAGGTGGGGTGGGGGGAACAAAATTATAGCGAAAGTCATCGTGTTACGTAAATTTCATTCCGTATCAAAGGAGTCTCATTATACCGGAGTCCTGTACTAAATCTACCTTTTAAATTCATTCTAATTACGTTAAATAATAGGCTGTCCTATAGGGATGTTCGGTGTGATAAACCGACTTAAAATCTAAGGGTTAGATTATAAAGTCTACTCTAAAGGTCTACCCACAGAATAAGGAGATAATCAAATCAGTCCCACTATATCTCAAACATTTTGCCCTCTCCAATTTGATCAAAATTGTGAACTAATTAGTAACTTTAATGAAACACTAACAAAATTAAGTAACTGAAAACAAATAATTCATTGAGGGATTTTAAGTTTCGGTTGTGTTTGACCCCCGTGTAAAGGTCGAAACGATTAAATAAACTACTGAAGAAGTTTCCCTTAAATTTTTTTTCATCATTTAAATGTCAATGTAACTTTCCGACGAGTTACGAACGAGGAACGGAAAGCTTTCTCTTCTCACACCCAAACATTCTGACTCCAGTGTGTGTGTGTGTGTGTGTGGGTGGGGTCTGGGTGTAAGATTAAAGGACCTTGTAAAACCCCGTCTATTTAGATACTTTGTTTAACCTACTTATTAATAGTCTCGAAACCGTTGAAGGTAGTTCTTTGTCCTATCTTGTCTTTGCCAAACTCCACTGTTTGGTGTGCATATAAGACAGTAAATTATTTTGTGACCACTCAAACAATTCCCTCTACTTAAGGCCTCGTGTGTCACCCCGACAAGAGTCACCTCCTACTCGAGGCTCCTCTATTGTATCTGTTACCTTGCGCGATCTCTCGTTCTCGAGAATCGTGTCTCCCTTTACCCTCCCCCGACTAAGTCTTTCACCTGTTTCGAGGTTTGGTCTTGAAGAAAGTCCCTATACTTTTAAAGGACTTCAGACCCAAACCATTTAACTAATGTTAGAGAAAAGTCTCGGGATAGTCCTCTTTTCATCACTCGACTTCTGTATTTAAACTTAAGGTCTCAGAGGCTGATTGGGTTGAGTATTTACTTAAGGATTTACGACTGACTCGGTCTTCTGGGTCGAAACCTTTTGGTGAACCGTCCTTAGTAATCAAAGTTTTACTCTACTTGACGAGATAAATCGAGAGTAAGTTTTGAAATGTCTTTACGGTCTAAAGGTATTTGTGTCCAAAGGAACTTAAAGGTCCCGAAACTAATTGACCATCAACTCCCACAGAGTGTTTATGTCTAAACATACGTTATAAGTCGAACCTACTGTAACCCTCGACCTTCGGTTTTGTTTCATAAGGGAGAAGAAAGATTCTACAATTGAGAAGGGAACAAAAAGTCTTTCGAGAAAAACAATACTCCTCAAACCTCTTAATTTTTAATCAGATACCAAATTTTGACCGATATCTAGTATAAGAACAGACAATATAGTAGTAAGTGATTCGAAAGGCACTGGCTAGCTGTCGGATGACGAAATATCACACCAAAATTACGGGGTTTCCTTATTCTCTTAATTTTTTATGTGACGACAGAGACGACTTTTTCGGTATTTCAACACCGAAGATGATTCATTTCTCTAACGAACGTTTCTCTATAAAAGAACAAAATTACACAAAAGTAAAAAGGAGAATACTGATAAAAAGAGGTAAGTATGACCACGTAATCCGTCTCATGGATTTTAACGATGTTACATCTGTTTTCAATTTTTAACTTCACCAACGAACAAAACCGAAACATAGGTCCAGTTATTTTTGTTTTATTTAAACCTCCCATTTATCAGTTAAAAGACACAAGACTTTTCGACAAAGGAAAAGTTCCTCGGGTCGTGACTGGACTCAATACTATACCTAAGGTAACGGAAACACCCGAAAAGGGTACATAGAAAGTTAAGGACAATAAACAGGTGTCCCAAAATTTGTAGTCACTAATACATTCTTCTTTCATAATCAATTCGATCAATCCGACGGAGTTGGTCCGACTTAGAAAATACAAACCACCTTCCCGAATTTTCCATGGGCCACTGGTCCAAATGATTCACATCCTACTTCGAATCGAATGTTCTCTCATTTTTGTGGGTGTCTGTAGTTGTGTAAGTCGAAGTCAAAATTGTAAAAAGACCCATCATCCTTGAGTGTCAGAACAGATTTACTTGACTTAAAATGTCCACCAAAAGGTTTTCAAGTCGGAGGTCAATTTCTGCCCTATATCTTCCCCTATATCTTCAGTTGGATCTTTTCCGTAGACACTCTGTCAAAACGAGGTCCGGCGTCCTGACGTACTCGTAAGATCTTTAGCCTTGTACCCTCCAACGGGTTCTTACTGAGCCTTCAGGGAAATCATCAAAAAAGTTTTCTCTGTCAAAGTTACAAAAGTAGTCTCTAAACAGTACTATTATTGGGAGAATGAGTCTGAAACGAACGTCATGGACCATTCGTCGGACCTTATTGCGATACCACTCCAAACATCTACCTATGGACAACAGTACCAGTAGGTGGAGGAAAGGAAGTAGACGGAGAAGAAGTAGCACTAATAGTAGTAGTGGTAGTCTTAGTGGGAATCACTGAATCTGTAACTGGTTCTACTTTGAATTAAATCGGATAAAGTGATAAAGAAGAGTAGGAAGAAGGAAGAGAAAAAGGGGGAGAAAGTTCCTGGTTTTAGTTTTTCCATCCTAAAGAGGTTATCATAGATATCTTACAGTGTGTTTACACGTATACACTCCTCGTACCAAGGACTCCCTATTCGTCTACGTCTTGATTAATCGTTCATGAGGACTAGACTGATGGAATACCCTAAAGACCCGAATCAGGGACCTCGGAGACTGGTATGTCACGTTTCCAGGACTCTTTAAGCCAAGGAAGTATTCTGTCTTACTCTACGGGGTCTTGACTCCTAAAACACATTCCCTTTTTTCCAGACCCCTGTGACCCGCTGTTTCATTTCCTCATTTCATTTACTGATTCTTATTTTCTTCTGTCACCTTAGGTGAGTTACTATTCAGACTAAAGGTAAAGTGTGTTATCCGTTCAAAGTAAAGTAATACTCTTGTCCCCTGAAACGATTGTCTTTGGAACCCAACACACAAGTACGTCTCGTCCATTCAACGATAGACCTACATGAAAGACAGTGAACCGTTAAAAAGACAACCCAGGTCCTTCGGAGACTTCAGGGTAGAAGAGAAAGAGAACCCCACGGACCAGTGGACGACGGAAAACCGAGGACCTCCTACGGGCAGACGTGATAACGACGAGCGCCACAGAAGGCACTTCCTTAACAATCGGACGTGTGTTCCACCAAGAAAAATGAAAGTCGGTAAATGACTTTTACGAAATAAAAAGTAAAAAACAACGTCCAAAAAACATAAGATCCGTCACCGGATCCGTGTTCCTTATGTTACCTTAAACATTAGACGTCTCCTCTGACTGTAATTCGTCCAGTAGGATTTCTTTACAATTAGTATTCCCTCCGTTTAAGAAACTTCCATTTGACGTGTCGAAGGGACCACCGAGTCTACCATTTCTTAGACGGACGTTGTACCCTCTGGACCCAAACTAGGGAAACAGCCCTTCTAGGGGACCTCTTCCCTTACCGTTAGGTGAGGTCAAAAGAACGGACCTCTTAAGATACCTGTCTGCTCGAAACACCCGATGTACCCCAGCGTTTCTAAGCCCGTACTGACTCGCTGATTGTGTGTGTGTCTGAAGTACCGTATGGTAGTGAGTAAACCGACCCTACACTGTTAACGTGACTCAGATTTCACACTCGATCTACTTCTCCACTTACCTCTTTGAAGACCAATCCCTCGGTCCAACACGTTTTCATACACGAGAGCGTCGGTTTTGGTACGACACCAGACACACGCCTCCACGTCACCCCCACCTCTCTCAAACGGAAAGTAGCGAAGACTCAACTTTAAACAGTGGACCCAGAACCTTAGTTAAGACGGTGGACACGAGGTTCAGGGTATACCGGAGAATCCATTTTCCCGGGAAATAAAAGACCTAGATTAGGGAATTATACGAGATGAGAATTTTTCTTCTTTTTAGTCACATTCTCATGATCCCCATTCCGCCCTTGTGTGTATTTCGGTCGTCCGTGTAGAGACAAAGTGAAGAAGGCACAGTAGTCCCACATTTAGAGACAGGAAGGAAGTCTGTGTGGTCGTCGTCGTCGTCGTCGTCGTCGTCGTCGTCGTGGGTAGTACGTACAGCAAAGTCAGATACCTTTTCACCTGGGGAGTCCACTCAAACGGAAATCCCCGTGGTTGTGCAATTGGATCTCACTGGAGAAAGACTTTACTATGGACGGAGGCGACATCTTGGATGGTATAAGGTGGAAGAAACAAAATTAAGGAACTGAAATTCTAGACCGGATAGAATAATAAAGTAATATCTAAGTCGAGGAAATTTTAAGACTGAAGAGTCTACCGATTGTTTGTGTACTTTTCTACGAGTTGTAGCGAGCAATAGTCTCTTTACGTTTAGTTCTGGTGTTACTCCATGGTAAAGTGCGGTCAGTCTTACCGACGTTAGGGTTTCAGATGTTCGTTATTTACGACCTCTCCCACACCTCTTTTCCCTTGGGAGAATGTGAGAACCACCCTTACGTTTGATCATGTCGGTGATACCTCTTGTCACACCTCTCAGGAATTTTTTGACGTTTATCTTGACGGAATACTGGGTCGTTAGGGTGACGACCCGTATGTGTAACTCCTTTGGTCTTAACTTTCTCTGTGCACATGGGGTTACAAGTAACGTCGTGACAAATATTATCGGTCCTGTACCTTCGTTGGATCTACAGGTAGTCGTCTACTTACCTAGTCTTTCGACACCATGTATATGTGTTACCTCATAATGAGTCGGTAATTCTTCTTATGTAAACTTAGTCAAGATTACTCCACCTACTTTGACCTCGGCTAATATGTCTCACTTCATTCGGTCTTTCTTTTTATGGTTATGTCGTATGATTGTGTATATATACCTTAAATCTTTCTACCATTACTATTGGGACATACGCTCTGTCGTTTTCTCTGTGTCTACATATCTTGTCTGAAAACCTGAGACACCCTCTCCCTCTCCCACCCTACTAAACCCTCTTACCGTAACTTTGTACATACTATAGTACATTCTTTGCTTAGTGGTCAGATCCAAACTACGTCCTATGTCCTACGAACCCCGACCACGTGACCCTACTGGGTCTCTCTACTATACCCCTCCCTCCACCCTCCCCCCGAGTCCTAACCCTTGAGTACATGTGGGTACCACCTAAGTACAACTACATACCGTTTTGGTTATGTCATAACATTTCATTTTATCTCATTTTTTTTTTTTTAAGCTGAAGAGTGGGGTCCTGTGTACAGCACATAGGAACTCATTTAAAGGGGGTGAAACTAGGTAACAGGACTTGGGAAAACAGGGACCTCCAACAAGACTTTTATCGTGTGAGGACCCAGTAGAGGTAGGACCCCTAGGTAGAGAAACATACCACTAGGAGTTTAGTATGACGATACTTTTCGTCGACACAACAGTTGGTAAAAAATTACTCCAAAACAACAACAAGATCAAAAATTTTACCGTGTATGATCGAAAGCTTCTAACGTTTATGTCTTCTTTGTATTTTTCTGGTGTGTATATCTTTACTGATCATGTTTATAGCTCAAAAGTATAACTGAAGAAAGACGGAATAACCGATAAAGAAAACATGTGATAACAACTTATTAAACAGTTAAAAGTTAACTGAGTATTACGGAAAATTTTTCAATATATAATACAAGAATGTTTGTGGTTTTAAAACAACCACCTGGTAAATACCACCAGGTAGATATAAATTCCGACAAAGATTCAGCTATATATATTATCCTAAACCTAAGATACGATACACAAAGAAAATCAGTGTGTATCTGTCCATCGATGATATAGTAATTGTAGTGAAAACTAATATGTCTTCTCATTCTATATTATGGAAAGACTTAATAAATATTATACCTAAATGTATAACTGTCGATGGTAGATAACTCGGAAGAGTTCAGGATCCGTGAAAACATAAAAGAAACGTGTTTAGATACGTTATCTATGATATTAGGAAGTATCTTTTCAATTAATAATAAAAATATAATACAAATTTACAAAAAGTTTTAAAAGTCGAAAGTAAAGATTATACCATTTATAACTATCTGTTTTGTGTGTTTGTGTGTTTTGTGTGTGTTTTGTGTGTTTAATTTTAGGGTTTTCTAAAATTAAATTAAAATTCTTGTATTTTCCTACGACTCTAAAATTTTCTAACTATTTACGACTAGATTGAGTATTATCCGAGATATATTAATAATCCATAATTATAATAATTTAAAACTTAAAAATAAGTCAACATTAACCATATGTTATTTGACGTATAACTCACATATTGAGTTACTCAAACTGTATACTTATAAGGGTACTTTGGTAACGGTATTAATTCTATTATTTGTATAAGTAATGAGGGTCTCACGTGACATTAAGTATGGAGGGAGGGATCCCATGGGTATCAATCGTCTGGGTGACCAGACGAAAGACAGTCACAATTCACAACCGTAAAAGATCTCAAAATAAATTTACCTTAGTGTGTCGTACATAAGAAAATATTGACGTAAATAAGTTGTATCGTACTAATTCTATATAGGTAGATACGACAAGACATATAGTTCTCGATGAAGTGAAAATATCGTCTCTTCATGAGATAACATACGTACATGGTTATATAAATAGGTAAGTCACCAATTATCTATAAAACCAACAAAGGTCAAACCCCGATTATACTTGTAAGTACATGTTCAGAAACACACCTATAGACAAAAATAAAGAAAATGTATTTACGGATCCTCATCTTAGAGACCCATTACTCTCAAATTGACAAATTCTTTGATGGTTTTATAAAAGGCTTCACTATCATGTTAAAACATAAAGGATTTAAGGATAATTCACGTACTTTCAAAGTCAAGGTGGTGTATGAACGATTATGAACCATACCACTTAAATTTTTTTAAACTTCAATAAAATCACCTACACATCACCACAGAGTAACACTAAAATTAAACGGAAAAGTATACAAATAATCGGTGAGTATATAGAAGGAATCACCATATAGACAAGTTTAGAAAACGGGTATTTTAACCCCGAAACGTAAAAATAATAACTTATTACTTAAGAAATATACCGGATCTATAGTCAGAAAATAACCTGTATTCTAAATATTTAGAACAGAGGGTCAGATATCGAATGAACTATAAAAGAATTATCACAGAAAACTTCTTCATATCAAAAATTAAAAATCCTTCAGACTGAATAATATACAATATTTAATACAATATCTATTGATAATAATATCTACAGAAAATACGAATAAAATATTTAGAATCGGTTTAGATTGCAGTAGGACCTAAAAGAGTAAACAAAAGAAGACCTTTTAAATATCAAACCCGAAAGTGTAGATCAAGAAATTGAGTAAAACTGAATTAAAAATATTACCACACGGTTATCTGGCTAATATACATATAAGACTGGAGATAAAATAGATAATCAACTACGTTTATAGTACGGCAGAAGTAAGGAGATATAAATATGAATCAGAATTTTATTCCACCATATTCATAAGGTTGAAACAAGGAAAACAAAGTTTTGAAACTAAATAAGATCCAGGAAATTTAAAGACATGTGTAAAATCTTAGTCGAACAGTTAAACATGTGTCACCAACGACCTTAAAACTAACACTAATACAACAAGGATCAGTAATTATTTCCTTCTTAAACGTAAAAATTTAATAAAAGAGAAAACGGTCACTTGTACAAGAATAATAAAACATCCTAGATATCACTACATCTATAAACAGACAAAGATTATAACCATGAAATATAAAAGAGTACGAAAAGGGTCTCCAAGTAGTCTAAACAAATAGTAGGGTTTCTTGGTCTAAACTAAATTAATTAAAATTATAATAAAAAGACAAAAGACGAAGTGACTAAAGACAAAAAATAATAATAAAAACATAAACAAGAAGAAAAGAGACAGGAAATCACCTGTAATCCTTTCATTCCTTTCATTCACGAGTCAACACAGGCTGAGAAACGCTGGGGTATCTGACGTCGGACGGTCCGAGGGGACAGGTACCCTAAAAGGTCCGTTATCATGACCTCACCTAACGGTAAAGGAAGAGACCCCGTAGAAGGGTTGGGTTCCGAGCTTGGACTCAGAGGGCGTAACATCTGTCTCCGAAATGACAGACTCGGTGGTCCCTTCAGAATCACCCGTAATCCTAGTAGTTAAATTCTGAAGAAAAGATTATACTCGTAAATTTCGACACGTGAAAATAAATAATAAAGTCAACAAAGGACCGTTTAAACCTATACAGAACAAAAGTAAAAATAAGGTAAGTTTTATGAATGATTGAAAGACAACTAAGGAGTAAACTGGACACCCAATAAATTTTCATGTAACAAATCAAAAGTTTATACCCCTCTAAAACGTTTCTAGAAAGATAATGAGTATAAATTAATGGAAGGTAATATCAGTCTCTTGTATGAAATAATCTAAACTTATAAAAATTTAACGCCTCTGAATGGAATACTGAATCTTATACTAACTGCCACTATTTACACGACCCACGAGAACTTTTCTTTCATAAAACGACTACAACCTATGACAAAATGTTTGCAGTGAATCCATTTCAACAAACTATTACAACAAACAGAAGGTATAGGAGTGAGTAAACAAAAACAAGATAGTAAAACTCTGTCCACAATTTAATAGATACAAACACTTAATTTTTTAAAAAAAAAGTAAAGAGACTCAAAGGCGAAGTACTTAAAACTTAGAGACAGTGATCGATGTACTTGGAAATCCTAACTATACATAAAAACTATTTAACTGACGAAAGAATGTTATTTTATTGACAGAAATAAAGAATATTATAAAGAATGGTCTTTAGACGAGACAGACTATAATTATATCTCTGAGGGTAAAAGAAATTATGATCTTACTACCTAGTAAAAGACAATAAAAATGTAGATTGGATAGACACAGAAATACAAATTAAAGTAGAGAACGTCAATCGTTCGTCAGGACGAAAGAAAAAAACAACAACCAAAAGAAATGTAGACAAACGAATAAAAGGTTGGACCACTGGAGACGGAAAAGTAACAATACAACGTTTACGTCAGTGTGAACGCCAGGACCCCAATCCTGAATTCGTACACCTATAACCTCCCCTGTGTCAAATAGGGCATCCCTTCAAAAAGGTGAGATCGACCATCTTGGTGATAGATCAGGATCAAAACACACTCGAGACCCCTAACAAGACGGATAAGAAAGGAACCGGAGCTCGAAAAGGAGTTTTTAAAAGCATTTGGTTAGGAGTCAGTTTCTGAGTTCCCCTTAGACGTCCATAAGCCCCACGAGAAAAAGACTTGTTATAAAAGGGAAAGAAACCATAAGAAGAGACACTTAAGATCGGTGAAACCGGAGGAGATTGAACTTTCGAACAGAACAGTTGAGTCACGTGGTGATCCGAGACAAACTGAAAAAAGAGGAACTTAGTGTGGAACCTTCGAGGGATCTGCGTTATAAGACCTCGTGGATATCCCAAGTGGATAAACAAAGGGAAGAGGGTCTATAGTGATATACATGACGGATAATGGACTTTTACTAATAAAGAACATATAAAGGTGAATAAATTCAACCCTTCTAGTGAAGATTAAACAATGAAAGAATATGGTCTTGAACTTCAGTCGTTTCGACATAAATAATAATGTGATAATAATACGTACATATTATTAAAAAGACGAATATTAAACATTTGGAAATGACTCAAGAATTACGAGTTTTAAGAAGTTCGGTCCGAAGTCGTTATGCACTTGGCACTTGAAGGTCTACAAGTTCAACCAAAATTTTTTCCGTCTCCTTGGTCTCTAGTTTAACGTTTGTAGGTGACCTAGTAGTTTTTTCGTTCTCTCAAGGTCTTTTTGTAGATAAAGACGAAATGACTGATACGGTTTTGGAAACTGACACACCTAGTGTTATTTGACACCTTTTAAGACCTTCTCTACCCTTATGGTCTGGTGCACTGGACAGAAGACTCTTTGAATATACGTCCAGTCCTTCGTTGTCAATCTTGACCTGTACCTTGTTGTCTGACCAAGGTTTATCCTTTTCCTCATGTAGTTCCGACATATAACAGTGGGACGAATAAATTGAAGATACGTCTCATGTAGTACTCTTTCCGACCCGACCTTCTTCGTGTTCGACCTTAGTTCTAAAGACCCTCTTTATAGTTAGTGGAGTCTATACGTCTGCTGTGGTGGGAATACCGTCTTTCACTTCTCCTTGATTTTTCAGAGAACTACTTTCACTTGCACCTCTCACTTTTTCAACCGAATTTCGAGTTGTAAGTCTTTTGCTTCTAGTACCGTAGACCAGGGTAGTGAAGGACCCTTTATCTACCCCTTTGTCACCTTTGTCACAATCTGAAATAAAACCCCCCGAGGTTTTAGTGACGTCCACCACTAAAGTCGGTACTTTAATTTTCTACGAATGAGGAACCTTCCTTTCAATACTGGTTGGATCTATCGTATAACTTTTCGTCTCTGTAATGAAACGGTTGTTTCCAGGTAGATCAGTTCCGATACCAAAAAGGTCACCCGTACATACCTACACTCTCAACCAGACACTTCTTTCGACTCGTGGCTTCTTGACTACGAAAACTTGACACCACAACCTCTTCTGAGAACTCTCAGGGAACCCGACGTTCCTCTAGGTTGGTCAGGTAGGATTTCCTCTGGTCACGACCCACAAGAAACCTTCCTGACTACGACTTTGACTTTGAGGTTATGAAACCGGTGGAGTTCACTTCTCAACTGAGTAACCTTTTCTGAGACCACAACCCTCCCTAACCCCCGTACTCCTCTTCCCCTACTGTCTCCTACTCTACCGACCTACCGTAGTGACTGATCTACCTGCACTCAGACTCACTTGAGGCCCTCGACCTCTACCTGTCCCTCCGGACGGCACGACGTTAAGTACCCCAGCGTCTCAGCCTGTGTTGACTCACTGACTTGACTTGACTACGTCACATATCGGTATCTTTCATTACACGTAACTCGTAGTCCACAACCGTACTTTTTGTGTAAGTAGTTTATAGTGACTATAGTTGATAAGGATTCTCACCTCGTTGACGTCTTTAAAGACCCTTCTTCATTTAACCGTAAAAAAAGTTGTGAAAAGACATATTGTTTGGTGAGGTATAAAATCGTCGAATACTTTTTGATAAAAAAAGGTGTCAAGACACCCAACCAACCCTATGGTAAAACGATTAGAGAAGATTTACCACAGGACTTCGACGTAAGTTGACCTTTCGGACGACACGACCGGTTACGATTACCAAAACTGACCTCTAGAACCAAGAGGAGACACACTAGAGGTAGGAGGTAGTCCGGAGGACGACAGGAATGTATCTCCAGAGTTTTATCGTAAGGTTCTCCCGTTTACATCTTTGACGTTCCAGAGGACACCGAGTCTGACGTTTTGAGTGTGTTATAGTAAAGGTGAAGTCTTAAGATCGAGTCTAAAATTCCTGTACCTCTTTTCACCGTTTCATTTAACACTTCTCTGTACGTATGACCCTATTCTTAGTCACCGGTAATTTTTTTAGATAGTCTCGAATTAAAACATTTACGGTGACGACGACGATTCAGCGAAGTCAGCACCGGCTGAGACACGCTGAGGTATCTGCCGTCGAGTGGTCCGAGGAGGCAGGGACCCTAAGAGGTCCGTTCTTGTGACCTCACCCAACGGTAAAGGAAGAGGTTACGTACTCTCACTTTTCACTTTCACTTCAACGAGTCAACACAGGCCGAGAATTGCTGGGGTACCTGACGTCGGGTGGTCCGAGGAGACAGGTACCCTAAAAGGTCCGTTCTCATGACCTCACCCCACATATATTTAAAAGGAACACTGATGCGACTGTTAGAGAAATTCCGTCCATTCTACAGAATAATTGACAAACGTCACTGATTATATCTCTGATTACATCTCAGATCCTGTCCCGTCAAGTCAAGTCAAGTCAGAAGTCAGCACAAGTTGAGAAACACTGGTGTACTTAACGTCGTGTGGTCCGGAGAGACAGGTAGTGGTTGAGGGTCTTAAGTGAGTCTGAGTGGAGGTAGTTCAGTCACTACGGTAGGTCGGTAGAGTAGGAGACAGTAGGGGAAGAGGAGGGTCGTAGTCTCAGAAAAGGTTACTCAGCTGAGAAGCGTACTCCACCGGTTTCATGACCTCAAAGTCGAAGTCATAGTAAGAAAGGTTTCTTTAGGGTCCCGACTAGAGGAAGTCTTACCTGACAAACCTAGAAGAACGTCAGGTTCCCTGAGAGTTCTCAGAAGAGGTTGTGGTGTCAAGTTTTCGTAGTTAAGAAGCCGCGAGTCGAAAGAAGTGTCTGGTTGAGAGTGTAGGTATGTACGGGTGACCTTTTGGTATCGGAGCTGATCTACCTGAAAACAACCGTTTCATTACAGAGACGAAAAGTTATACGATAGATCCAACNTTCGTCTTTATCTACAAAAAGACCTTGAGAGAACGAAAAAACTACTAGGTCACCTACAAACGTTAAACTAGAGACCAAGGAGACGGAAAAAATTTTGGTTGAACTTGTAGACCTTCAAGTGCCAAGTGTATAACAACTTCGGACCGAACCTCTTAAACCTCGTAATAAAATGATCTCACACTCTACTCACGTTAACACGCCATCAAACTCGTAAGAAACCGTAGCGGAAAGAAACCCTAGCCTTACTTTTGACTGGAAAAGATCAGGACACCGGTGGTGACTCAAAAGGTTTACACGACCGTATAACTCACGTCGTGAAAGTGTCGTAGTAGAAAGTCCTAACCTTTATCGAGGTGACCTTAAGGTAGTGGAGGTGATCGAAACAAGCATCACTACGAAGGATTCCGGGTGAACTGAAGTGTAAGGTCCTACACACCGAGATCCACTCACTAGTGTGGTAGTACTAATAGAACCAGCACTTCTAGAAAAAACATGTCAAGAAGACACATAAGAACGGTGGAGAAGAATTATAGAAGACGAAGACAATCCAGGTATGCCAAAGACAGGAAATAGCTCGGGTAGAAACGTACTTTACAAGGGAACCATAGAGATTAAAAGAATTTCTCTAGAGATCAGAAAAGGTAAGATAACAAAAGGAGATAAAGAAACGTGACTAATGACTCCTCCCAAAGAATAGAGAGGAACGATAAGAAACCTTGAGACGTAAGTCTACGAATATGGAAAGGAAAAGAAGAAACGGAAATCAAAACGTATCAACAAGATAATACACAGCAACTGATTTAGCCTTCGAGTTCCCGTCTCATCAAAAGAATTTAACGTAAAGGTTACGAAACCATCCTTACTATCAAGTTTCTTTATAAATTACTATAACTATGTTTATAAAATATGTTCAGTGTGAAGTCATTCGGACATTTAATAGGATCCATTGAAACAAGTTGTCTAAGATATTTATGAAGTCTTCTAGGATACTTCACAATCCGTGACACGAGAGTCTTTCAAATAACAACGACAATAATCATTTTAATAATAACAAATTCACCAGTGTCGTTGACATTCTCAATCATGAGAGTAAAACATGAATCTCACAGACTCAGAGTCTCTTCATTTTCGGACTAAGATCGTGTATGTTAAGTGTTCACCGTCTTTACTTTCGAGTCAATAGAGTTGAGGTTCTTATCTCGAAAAGATCTTGAAAGAGTCTTTATCCGTCTATTGTGAATTCTCGACACGGACCCCGTCGTCTGACCCTGTTCTCGTGGGTGTCCCGGGGGAAAGAAGTCTCCGGAACCACCCTTCTTAGAGTATCCTTTACACTTAAGCGTATCCCATCGGTTCATCACCTGCTACACTTTCGTGTAGCGAAAGTCCGTCGTCCGAGAGGGGTCGAAAGGGTCAGACGGAAGGGGTCCTCCTCTTCTCAACCCGACTTTAACAGGAGCTGGTGAACTGAACAAAAAATGACTTGGGGACACCGGATCAGAGTCTGTCGTCACTGGGTCCCAGTGGGTCACTTTGTGAAAAATCGGTTAAGTCGTTCTGGTAAACACCCATTTTTACTATTGACCCACCTTTTTGGACCGTAGAAAACATTAAGTTCATCAACTAAATGTTACGACCCAATCAAAGTCCACATGTCGTGTCACTTAGTATACATATATATATATACATATATGTATATTCCCCGAAGGGACCACCGAGTCTCCAAGTTCGCAGACGGACGTTACGTCCTCTGGGCCCAAACTGGGGACCCAGCCCTTCTAGGGGACCTCTTCCTTTACCGTTGGGTAAGGTCATAAGAACGGATCCTTTAGGGTACCTACGTCCTCGGACCACCGGATATCAGGTGCTCCAGCGTTTCTCAGCCTGTACTGACTCGCTGAAGTGAAGTGAAGTATGTATGTATGTACATATTTAGTGTACAAGAAATAGGTAAGTAGATAACTACCTATGAATTCAACGAAGACTCAGAACCGATAACACTTATTACGACTATACTTATAACCCCACGTACATAGTAAAACTTAATGTCAAAAGAAGTATAAATGCGGGTCCGTCCTCACCCTAACGTCATAGTGTGCCCTCGAGATGAAAATCAAAGAATTCCTTAGAGACATGACCGACTGTCTAAATGTAAGGTGGTCGTCATATCCTACCAAGGGAAAAGAGGTGTGGAGGTCGTAAATAATAAACATTTGCAAAACTGCTACCGGTTAGACTGACCACACTCTACTATGGATTGACATCAAAACCGAACGTAAAGAGTTTATTAATCGCTACAACTCGAAGAAAAGTACACGGAAACGGGTAGATATACACAAACCTCTTTATAGATAAATCTAGAAAGGTAAAAAAATTTGTCCAATAAAAACTACATCACAAAACCCACGAGAACTACGTCAACATCAGACTTATACTTCGAAGTCTCTGGAAGACCCTTTTTTTCGTTAAATCTAGTTTGGGTACTGGTATACTCGAAGGGACTATCGAGTCAACCATTTCTTAGGTGGACGTTATGTCCTCTGGGGTCAAACTAAGGACCCAGTCCTTCTAGGCGACCTCTTACCTATCCGATGGGTGAGGTCATAAGACCCGAAGGGAACACCGAGTCGACCATTTCCTAGACGGACGTTACACCCCCTGGACCCAAACTAAGGACCCAACCCCTCTAGGGGACCTCTTCCCTTTCCGATGGGCGAGGTAATAAGACCGGACCTCTTAAGGTACCTGAAATATCAGGTACCCGAGTGTTTCTCAACCTGTGTTGACTCACTGAAAGTGAAGTGTACTGGTATATACCGACACTCTTCTTAGGTTGTAGTTTTACTGTCTTTCTATATACCTAACGAAAGGAATAACAACAAGGAAATCTTTCTTAGGTCCTAGGAAATACCATGTATACCTTTGTTCAGATTCTCTTTTTAACCTTTTGTACCCCCTTCCTCTCACCAATACCGAAAGTTGTGTACTTTTTAAATCAACACTCCTACAACTTTCTGACTAAATAAGTTAATTACTACTCCTTCATTATTACAATTAATATCGATTACGTATCATTTTTGATTGAAATACTGTCTTAGACACCTAAGATACATTTTAGGACACAATTTATCACCACTTTAAAATTTTTTACCTACTAAAACGAGTACTTTAAACGTTAGATTACTTCCTAAAAATTTGTTTATTCGTGTGTTTTACTTATATACTAAATAAATACTCGACGCTTCCTTTTTGTCCTACGATACCATAATACGATAATACGATTTTATTATTCTTTACACTTTTAGTCTAATCTCCAGTCCTTCCGTACTCTAGACTATACTTGGAACCTCACGTCCTTTGATCTGGGTCACCTTTCTCAGATCCACACACCACCCGTATCCTTTTCTTTTCCTATAATTTACATACCTCTATTTCAAGACGACTTCAAGAGTTTACCGGCCAATCCCTCGACGGTCGAACCCTTCTTAATAGTTTTTACTCTTGTGACAAATGAGTACACTTCAGTTTTTCGATCTTTAATAAAAGAGTTCTAAGAGGTCTCGACCCTCAGGAGACAGGTCGTACACGTCAGTCCCCGTCCATGTTTCAGAAATACCTCCTCCCCCCACGGTACTAGTAGAGGTTGTACCGGAATGCGTTCTGATATGCACTGAACTTACTGTCTTAAGTATAAAGGACACTTTATTCGGATTTAAGGGTTTGTAGACTTTTTATACAGGAGGTTCTTGGTAAAATACTTGGTGGTCTCTTGAGACTAGTCGGAGTCTCTGGTGTCTAGCCGACCGACACGATACTCAGTGACTGGAGGTCCTAAGTGACTGGGGGAAGTCTCCTCGCCCCTGTCGGTACCGTTTGACGAGGGTCTCTTGGAGTAGTACTTGCCAAGACGTCTTCCACAGTGAGACAAAGACTCTCTCAAGTGCGAGAAACCGTAACCTCACTTTCTAGTCACCCCCTGTCCGACCACCGTCAGACCTCACTGACAGTCACCCTTGGCCGGGTCGTATATTAATATAGTACTCAGTTCGAGAGAGGTCCCTACATTCTACTGATCTCCTTTTACTTTATTGTAATATAGGGTGTACTTATCTCCGTGACCACCTCTTTCGACTGAGGACTCTTTCTTATGAGCCCGATTCTTCAAAGGGTCGTGAATTTACAGAATACTAAACAGGGACACGGGGAAGAGAATTTTTATTTCTCTATTATACCTGTGTTTCGTACGGAGGCGGAATTTGGGCCTCTGTGTTTACTGGTCTATTAGGTGAATCTATCTATTGGAACTACTGTTTTTTCAGTAAATCGACCTTTTGAAGAACAGAGTATATCAAGGTTGTCTCGTGACAAATAAGTCCTTCTGTAATATGACTGTTTACAACACCATCCTTAATTTTTTATAAAAAAAGGAGCGATTTGGTGAAGGTTTCCATATAAAAATACCTAGGTCCTTATCGTCGGACAAACAGAACGAGTACAACCAAAAGGGAGAACAAAGAAAAACCAGTTGTAGGTTTCTTAATCGGAGAAACGTCTCACCACGACATCATACTTACCACGGACGAAGGGTCTACTATATTAATCGATCCCCTGAAAACTAGTCAAGTGGTTTCTTTTTGTCAATACCCCGTCGAACCCAATACACCAATCTCTGTAGTTTTATTCTCACTGTGGGAAAATTTCTACTGAAAGTTTATCCCAATAAAATCTGTCTTTGACGTCTTTGTTCCTTTACGACACTCACCCTTTCTTATTTAACTAAAAATATAAATGGACGGGAATGAGTAATCGTTACCGGTGTTCTCTTTGTTCGTCATTGTATTTTAAACACCGTCTTAGACCCTCTAGTCACTTTCATGCTTCACCTCCGATAGGATATCAGAAGACCTGTAGTCAGTTGTATTCAAAAAAAGACAAGTCACAAGTTAAATTTGTAATTTCGTGAAATGAGTCCCCAACTGCATCTTTCTCCTCTTTATAAATTTTCTCTGAGACTTAAAACGAAAGTATAAATGGAGACCCTCCACAAACAGGAATGACCGTTAAAAAAGAAAATTTATCTTTGCTTCTTAGGAGGACGGTTACGTCCTCTGCGTTCTATACACCTAAACTAGGGACCCAGTCCTTCTAAGGGCCCTCCTCCCGTACCGTTGGGTAGGTTATAAGAACGGACCTTTTAAGGAAACTGTCTCCTCGGACCACCCGATGTCAGGAACCCCAGTGTTTCTCGGTCGGTGTTGACTTGTTCACATTATCCTAATTTCTCTTGTGTGGATGTATAGCAGTAGTAGTCTTTGTTTCTACCTTCACTAACCGTAACTATAGTAAGGACACGATCATAAGGACTTTACTACCATGGTTTCGTCAGTCAGTTGTAAAGTCAAGTCAAGTCATCGAGTCAGCACAGGCTGAGAAACGCTGGGGTACTTAGCGTCGTGAGGTCCGGAGAGACAAGTAGTGGTTGAGGGCCTCAAGTGAGTCTGAGTGCAGGTAGTTCAGGCACTACGGTAGGTCGTCAGTTGTAAATGACCAACGGATAACTATAAATACACAAATGAGACTCACCCTTGGTCTCGGAACATCTTTAAGTTTTACTTCCCGGAACATTCTTCTTCAGACCAGCTACATGTCACAAGATAAAGGACTACGTTCCGAGACCGTCACCGTCCATACTTGTCAAGAGGAAGAGGGAAGGAATGAGGATAAGTTGAGTGACTTTTGGAGGAGGCACTACCAGCCACACAAAGCTTACACAGCGACTGACCAGATTTACCCAGTAGTTCACCCTGAGGTAGCAAGGGTGGTAGAGAGTACCTAGAATTATCAAAATTAAATTAAGATCGGTAATCTCTAAATCAAGAAACTGATAACGTCCTTAAAGAGTCAAAAGTTTCAGTAGATAACGGTATAAAGAAGATGCTGTTAAACAAAAACCGTAAACTGTAAAGACTTTAATTCTATATAGAACTTTAATTTGACTGACTACACGCACATTGGACTTTCACGAAAGGAGGGGGAATTTGTCCAATCCTTACTTACTTTAACTAAATTATAACTCCTTTGTCCATTGATTCAGCTACTCTATTTCCCGGAACGTCACACAATACTTGACTGAACACGGAGAGGTTCTAAACATTGAACTTCAGAATTAGGGGTCCTGGAGTCGTATACTGATACGAACTTTTAAGTCCATCCGTGATTAGGTCCTACTGACCAAACGAATATTATGATCCTATGTCTGTGTGTGTCTCCCTTTGGGTATATTTCTGTGTCCTTTTTCCACCGGTAGATGTTTGATTCTTCATACACAATAAGGGAGACAGTACAGTCTGAGGATCGTTAGGGTGCCTAACACCGGGCGGTCCGTGGAGACAGGTACCTTAAGAGATCCGTTCTTATGACCGTACCTATCGGTAAGAGAAGAGGTCCTCTAGAAGGGTTGGAGCCCAGATTTGAACATAGAAACCATAACGTCCGTCTAAGAAATGATAGACTCGGTGGTCCCTTCAGATTTGACTCTTCTCCCCACGGTACTTTTCTTATGTGAGGGTCCTTAAGGGATCGTCAGGTCACCTATCCTGGGACTCGTACGAGACTGTTCCCGTACCCAAGTTATCGACCAGTCCCTTGATTTTAGTAAGTCCAGTACACCGTACCGGTTTTGTTTTTGTTTTGTTTTGTTTTGTTTTTTTTTTGGGAATGAGGACGACTGTGAAACTAGAACCTGAAGATCAGAGGTCTTTGTACTCGTTTCCGTAACGATAACAAACTTGGTGTGTCAGAAGCCATGAAACAACACCAGAAGGACTGTCCACTTATATTACACAATAGTCAATTTCCGGTTTTGCTTCTCTCGAACTATCTATTCACTTCGGCACCCTTCTCTGAGTACCCTAGTCCTTCTGTGTCTCCCTCTTACTTCCTCTTAAAGTCTATAAGACATAAATTTATAATTTCTGACTGGTAGAGGGTCTTTTGTCTAAAAATATTTTTCAAGGACAAGATTGAAATATTTACTGTCGTTTCATATCATGGACCTGTTAATAGGAATCAAAATAGTAAAACGAAAAAGTAGTTTTTAGTCGGGAGAGTTCTCCGGAAGAGGTAGAGATCTTGAAACAAGACTGACCAGTCAAAAGAGGAAGGGGAAAGTGGAATAACACCGACAAAGATATATTTCGATTTTATTATCTAGTCAGGACAGTTCAGTCAACCCTTTTTATCTATTGAGTCTAACCAACCATTGTAGGTCCGTGTTAGTCTCTGTGACAGGACTTTTTTCAGAACTAAAGTAAAGGAAAAAGGTTCTAAAAAAAGGGGAATTATAATAGAAAATTTATAACAGTTTCGTAATAAATATCCTAGAGACGTTTTATCGAAATCTACGAAAACCACCTCCTCTACACCATCCCTTAGTTTAATCTAACCCAGTGTTCCCTTTCACAGACATTCTTTATACTTACCCTGGGTCCCCTTTACTTTTAACTTCTCTTTGGTCTGAACTCAACGTTTAAGAGATAAAACGGTTTAACCTGAACCTAATACAGTAGTATACGTTAAAGTTCCTTACCCGTTTCGTTCAACCTATTTTCTTTTCACTAGACTAAGTAAAGGGTTTCGTATTTAACTTGGTCTCCCTCTTAAAAGAACCTACGTTTTAATTACAAGGATTATAGAAAAAGGGGTTAATAAGTAAGAGTACTCGGAATAACGAAAATTAAGATTTACTCTACGTTTTACGACCTTAATGGATTTCTATTAGTAAAGATCCAATATGTATTAAGGAGTGTGGAACCACAATTATAATAAAATAATGTAAGTTGATTACCAACTTAGTAATTAGAGGAACAATTATCAACGTCATATATATGGTATACAGACATATAAAAGAAGAGTGAATGTTAATATAAAATTTAAAAAAGACACGAAGGATTTTCCGTATCGTGTCAGGACTCATGAAACATCTACATAGTCAAACTATAACGACACATCGTTTGGTGAACTTTCACTCATGAAAATTTTGTTATTTTTTAATAAATCGAGTCCTAAGACACTTAATCGTTAAATCCGACCCGAGAGAACCACCATGAGAAATAGCACGATCCGTTCCCACTAGCTGCGACCCCAAGTAAGCACGAAGACGACAGTTGTCAAATTTAACGACTCCCGACGGACTAACAACCGGCTCAACGGAGTCAAGAGGGACACCAGGGAATTGGTCGTCCCGACTGACCGGAACAAGGGTGCTATGGACCCAAGGTTCTCGTCTTTTCGAAGTCACGTGTCCGCGAAAAGTACTGAAACGAACGTAGTGGAAATGATTGTAGGATAGTTGGTATTCTTCAGTGAACCGATTCGGGTCTCAGTCAATTTTTCTCGTCACCGTTTCCCGTACCTGTGTCCTCTCCCTATTTTAACCCCGATAATGAGGTATTCATCCGTAAGTTTTTTTAGTAATCGTAGAGGTTGAGACCTATCCTTAAACTCAGTTGAGACCCTCTGTCACCTCCTGTCTCCTCGGACCGCACGAGGTCAGTTGCCCCAGCGTTTCTCGACCTCTGCCGAATCACTGACTTGTTGTCGCTTCATAACTCTCAGGATCAAAAAGGATGAAAGGATTAAGTCATACGTCTGTTTATATCATTGAGAACGGTAGTAAGTTTACTAAGTAAAAAGAAGACTCTCGTTCTTTATTGTCCTTTGAACCATACCCAATTTACAAACCCAGGGATAAGGGGGAACGGAGGTGGGACGGGGGGCATGGACACAACTTTGGAACTGAGGGTCACTCCGACAGAAACTTCTACCCAGGAAATTCCTTCATTAATTTTAATTGTTTCCCACCCCGGAAAAGGACGATCTTAAGGACAGGAATATTCTTCTCTGTCGTCTCGTACGTCAGTGTATCGTGTTTCCGTTGTGTTTTCGGTCCTTCTCTCGAGAGTCATCTTTGGTTTAAACGACGGTTTATCTAGTGCCTAAAGATCGGAGGTCTTCACACTCCCTTTTTTTTACAGACGACAAACAGTGGGTCAGTCACCATAAAATAATACCGTCGAAAAAGTGACAACAACAAGTCAACGATTCAACACAGGTTAAGAAACACTGGGGTTCCTGACGTCGTACGGTCCGAGGAGACAGGAAATGGTAGAGACCCTCAAACGAGTTTAAGTACAGGTGACTGAACCGCTACGACAGACTGGTAGAGTAGGAGACGGTGGGGCAGGGGAAAACGGAAGTTTCTTAGTTCTCAGACTTCTTCGTAGTCTCGGACCAGTCCTTTACCGTAAAGATGACCTCACGAAGGACGAGAAGAATGGATTTGAGATGAAAAGGGAAAGATCAGGTCGAAGAAATCTATTGGTTTAAGTAGTGGAGGTCCGTTTAAGTAACGGAGGTCCGGACCACGAACCAGATCGACTACTTCTCAAACTGTTCACGTCTCACACATGCCGGTCCATCTTTCAATTTATAAGAAAAAAAAAAAAATTGGTTTTACTGTTCCTCCGCGACGACTTTTGACATGACGTGTGTAGATCCTCGAAAATTAGGTGCACCTTCCGTAAACAACAACAAGTCATCGACAGCATAGGATGAGAAACATTGGGGTACCTGACGTCGCGTGGTCCGAAGGGACAGGAAGTGATAGAGGGTCGCAAACGAGGCTAAGTACAGGTAACTCAGTCACTACGGTAGGTTAGTAGAAAAGGAGACAGTGACGGAAGAGGAGAACGGGAGTCAGAAAGGGTTGTAGTCCCAGAAAAAGTTACTTAACTGAGAAACATAGTCCATCGGTTTCATAACCTCGAAGTATAAGTCGTAGTCAGGAAGGTTACTTATAACTCCCAATTAAAGAAAATCCTAACTAACTAAACTAGAGGAACAAAGAGGTCGTGGTGTCAAACTTTCGTAGTCAAGAATCCACGAGTCTGAAGAAATACCAGGTTGAGAGTGTAGGCATATATTCATGACCTTTTTAGTATTGAAACTGATATGTCTGGAAAACAACCGTTTCATTACAGAGATAAAAAAGTACACGATAGATCCAAACAGTATCGAAAAGAAGGTTCCTCGTTCACAAAAAATTTAAAGAACCGACGTCAGTGTGCCTTCCGTAAATCCTCCCGACTCGTTTCCTTCTTCGAAACTGAGTCCTACTTATGTTATTTGGTTCATCGTAAAGACTCTCACCTACCAGTAATCCCCGTAGATCCAAGTTTCCAGTCCCAACCCCCCCACCCCCACCTAAAGTCCTGAAAATTTCCAGAATGAACACTATAATAGTTAACGGACTCTGTGAAGTTGGACCAGGAAATGTAAGAGACACTTAGATTTGGTCACACTTAAGAGACTAAAGAACTCATTTCCCATGTGTTACTCTCCTTTAAATGTAATAATTTTGTACGCTTGTGGGGTTTGTGAACTGTGATACACCTTTTCTTCGGAGGTAATACGTTTATTAGTCTCAGAAACAGAGTAGACTTACTTAAATAAACTTCTCTCAAACCTAATTCTCCTACACCCTTCAGATTTTCCTGTGTAGTAACAAACGAGAAATCTCCTTTCTCAGGTCTCGTTAATGGTTTCGGTGGTCCCGTTAATCTCTGGGACTCCCTTGAGACCATTGTAAAAAACCGAAATCATCTCTCACTGACCTTTTTTACTCAGGTCGTCCCGATCAGGTCCTTTAAAGTCTAGTGAAACGGAAACCCATAGAGAGTGGGCACATGGTTTGTTACCACAGAGTCTCAGACATACACCGATACTTCGCTGTAGTAAAAGAGGTTCAGGACCACTTCGGATCCTTGACATAATACGTCCCCCTTATCGGGACCCTACCTTGTGGTCAAACTTTCTATACATCGCCCTTTTTTATTTCCGAGTAGACTGAAACCCGTAACACTTAGGGTTTAACACCGGGTATCGGATACCTCCACCATAGTTGACCCGTAGACCGAATCACTCGAGGAATCTCGGCCTCCGAGTACCTAAGTCACCGTGACCGATCTCAGGACAATTTAAATAAAAGGAAGAGTGTCCCTTTGTAAGGGAAGTCCCCAAGTTCCGGTAGTACGACACTCATAGACAGGTACAGTGACCCGTTCTCACACTAACCAGTCGTCTTCGGTCTCAGCGCCGACAGTCCACTCGAGCGACCTTACAGAGACCCCCACTAAACCGACCTAGTGGTGTTTAGGTCTTCTCCTGACTTTCGTTTCCTTTGGGTCAGTGAAGAACTACTGAAGTTGTCGACACCTATGTGTCAAACCTATTAAGTTCAAGTCTGAGAAAAGGAATGATCAACTAGAAAGAGTACTTATTGAATCTATTACTGGGAGAAACTGAATTAGAAAAAGATTCATACCCGTATCGAACAAAATAACACGAAATGAAAAATACGAAGGGTCTATAACGTAAAACAAAAAATTGTTTAATTTCTAAACACCACTAAGACGTACCTCGTTCACATTTCCGCGGTGAAAAAGGTTGTCGCAACTGAGTAAAGCACAGAGACATAGTGTAAAACCATTAAGGTTGTTATAAAGTCTGAAAAAGTAATAATGACAAAACCACTAGACACTAGTCTCTATAAACCACAATGATGACACCGGGTGACTTCCGAGTCTACTACCGTTCGTAAAAATTGTTTTTTATAAAAAAATTCAGACATACAACAAAAAGTTTGCATTACGATAACGTAGTAATCATCTGTTATCACAGCATGTTTGTACTGGAAATATACACGACCCTTTGTTTTTCTTTAAATACACTGAGTGAAATAACGTTATAAACGAAATAAAGACACCAGACCTTGAATTGGACGTTGTAGAGACTCCAGACAGTATCAGTAATCCTACTTAGATTTACATAGTTCAGTTTCTGAAGGGACCACCATGTCACCTATTCTTAGGCGGACGGTTACGTCCTCTGTTCCCAAGTTAGGGACCAGACCCTTCTAAGGTGTAAGGATCCTCGTTGATTCAGATCCACAGTGTCGATGATTCGGACACGAGATCTCAAGAGTTCGGTGTTGATGACTTCGGACACACGGACCTCGGACACGAGAGGTTGTTCTCTCCGGAGACGTTATTCTACAAGTTCGTGGATTTACTTCGTATCAGGGACGAACGGCGTTGATTTCTTTTGGACGTCCGTCGTTGCTTCTGGGTCACGTCGGCATTTATTTATTCTTCCACAACTCAGTCCATTATTTAGATAGTGAACGTAAACTAGAGATATTTGTTCACAAAGTCATACGGGGTTATATTTTGGGTGAGTAATATAAAAAATAAGTACAATGAGAAAAAATATTCATTTGATACTAAATCTTGTCAAAATCTAAAAATCTTTTTAAAATTTTTATCTTGTCTCTGGATGGTATTTAGGAGATGGATTAAAGGGGATAATAACTGTAGATTGTTATACCAAGTGAACAATTGTTACTTACTTACTTACTTACTTATAACTATCTACTGATAATTGATTTTGGGAATCAAAAGACTCTACAGGACACAAAAATTAATGATAGGAAAAAGACGGGTCATGTGGTGTAACACAAGTCTATAGTACAGAGGAAACAGAGGGGAGTCTTCACTGTCGAAGAGTCCGAAAAGAACATAAACTACTGGAACTACCGAAACTCCTTCTGAACGGATGAACAAAACATCTTACCGGGAGGTAATGTTAAACCGACTTCAAAAGTGAGGACTCCTGAATAACGACAACGATATTCAGGAACTAATAGACCGACTCCACTACAAACAATCCCAAGAAACAACGTTTCAATAGGAAAAAGGGGAGAAAATGTATGACATGTAAAACCTTCCATCAGAAATACGAGAGGGAGGAACTCTCACCTCATAGGTGTTTTTAACCCCATAAAGTACCCTCTAAACAAAGGAGAGAAAATAGATAAATAAATATGAATGAATAAATTGGGAAATAAATATAATCGTACCTGAGATTTTTAGATAAAAGATGAAAACCAATATTAAATAACAATAAAGTAAATAAGACAAGGAATTTAATAGAGTCATAACCTATGATGTATGGGGACTAAAAAACTCGTCAAGAAATGGTAGACGATATTTACGAAATAAAAGAACCCGAGGTTTTAGTGACGTCTACCACTGACGTTGGTACTTTAATTTTTTACGAACGAGGAACCTTCCTTTCGATACTGGTCGGATCTGTCGTGTAAATTTTCATCTCTGTAGTGAAACGGCTGTTTACAGGTATATTAGTCTGAATACCAAAAAGGTCATCAGTACATTCCTATACTCTCAACCCGGTATTTCTTCCGACTAACGACTTCTTGACTACGAAAACTTGACACGACAACCTCTTCTGAGCACTCTCAGGGAACCTGTCGTTTCTCTAGTTTGGTCAGGAAGAATTACCTTGGGTCAGGACTTATAAGTAACCTTCCTGACTATGACTTCGACAGGTTATGAAACCCGTGGACTACGTTTCTTGACTGAGTAACCTTTTCTGGGACGATCACCCTTTAAAACTCCCGGCCTCCTCTACTCCCGTTGTCTTCTACTCCACCAACCTACCGTAGTGGTTAAGTTGTCTGTACTCAAACTCGTTTGAGACCCTCTATTACTTCCTGTCCCTTCGGACCACACGACGTCAGGTACCCCAACGTTTCTTAGACTGTGCTGACTCACTGACTTTTTGTTATTTACGAAGTCCTAGTAGAAGATATAAAGGACAGAGTCAGGATTTTACTTGGTAAAGAACCTCCTCGTGACCAAGGAAAATAACGTCTTACTATTATCTTTAGTCTTAGACCCTCGACCCGTATAAGGAACAATAGTCTGTAGAAACGAAGAACCGAGAGAGTCGATTTCTCATTCCTTTATCTACATACACTTAAGATTGGGTACATATCTGTGTGTGGATATTTATAAAGAGACACATTGGTGAACATAAATATAATTCGATTTAAACTCGAGTGTGACTACGAAAGCTACGATTAGTAATGGTGTCTCTGAAAAGATCGAAGAGAGGAATGAATAGGTATTTTAGGGTGAAGTTGTCAATCTATGGATAAGAGGTGGTAGGTGGTGGGTAAAAGAATTAACAAGTCAAGGTCATATGTGTCTATTTTTATAGTCCAAACATCTAAATATGGGAGAACCGTTTGTTGCAATAAATTATCTTAAGTCACTAATATACGGTAGGGAAAACAGAGAGTAGAATACCTGAGTTTAGTAAAGGTCTAAATGAATCCAGTCGTGGTAAAAAGGGGTAGGACATGGCACTCCAACACAGAACGTAAACATTAAGTCAAACAAAGAGAATGGTGTCAGAACGTCGGGAAAGATCCTATAGGTTAGAACATTTCTTAATTTTTTTTTAAACGCATGTAATTTCAAATGAGACACGATACTTCAAGGTATCCAAAACCGTTTACAGTCACAGTATATAGGTGTTAATGTCACATCGAATATTAATGAAGCAACGGGATTTTGTTGGACCCAAAGTGACTAAGTTGATAGAATGGAGGGGGGTTTGAAAAAAGTTGACGACGTTAAAAATAACATATATTAAAATGGAAAAGATTTTACAATGTATACACCTTAGTACACCGTACATCGGAAAAGTCTAACGGAAGAACATTAATCGTTAAATTTAAATTCCAAGTAGGTACATAAAAGCATCGAATTAAAGTGACTTATTGTAAGGTAAAATACTTATATGGTGTCAAACAGGTAAACAGATAACTTCCCATAGAACAAAGGAAGGTTAAACCCTACCAATACTTGGACCATATTGTAAGTATACGTCCAAAAGGACACTTATATTAGACGTTTAGACAACTCATTTATGGAACCTTGAACCAACAACCTAGTAAACAATTCTGATACAAATCAGAACATTCTTTGTCGGTTTGACAGAAGTTTTCACCGACGTAGGAAGATCGTTGTTTACTCTCAAGAACAACAAGGTGTAGGACGGTCGTTGACTATGACAGTAGGAAAATCTAACATCAGTATAAGTCTCATTATAAAGTAACAACAAAATTAAACGTTAAGAGGTTAATGTCTACTACAACTCGTAGAAAAACATACAAAAAAAAAAACGGTATACGTATATGAGAAATCAGTATATGATCTAAGAAACGGAAAATTTTTTAAACCAAAGGACAAAAGGATAAAAAAATTCTTAAACACACACACACGTACATACACACACAAATAAAATCTATTTAAGAAAATAGAGTCTCTAGGGGTTGGAAAAACCGTAGTCTCTGACCAAAATACTTTCTGTTGAGAAGTGAAGGACGAAATATCGGTCCAAGGATTGTCCTGTACCTGACCATGACCAGACACCGGGTCCCCAACACCTGGGAACAAAATAGTCTATATATACGATGTTTATAAAAGAGATTTAGACACCAACAAAAAAGTTATGAAAGATCTTCAAAACGTTAAAACTTAATATGCGAATCAAAAAACTAAGTAAAACTCAATTAAAGATACTTTTCACATCCTAGATGTAGATCTACAATTAAAAAAACAAAAAACCATATACCTACAGATAAACAATGTCGAGGTGAACAACTTTTACATTAGAAAAGAGATGACTTAAAGAAACGAAAAAGACAGTTTCTAGTTAACTGACATAAACACACCCATATAAAGACCCGAAAGATAAGAGAAGGTACCTACAGTTATAGAGTAAAAAACAATTGTGGTGCAATAGAACTAACCACCATCACCACTACTAAATCATCGATTCAGTGTAGACTGAGAACACTGGGGTACCTGACATACATCGGGTGGTCCAAGAAGACAGGTACCGTGAAAGGTTCGTTCTTATGTCCTCACTTAACGGTGAGGAAGAGGTCCCCTAGAAGGACTGGGTCTCTAGTCTGACTCCAGAGGACGTAACCTCCGGTAGACGTGACGTTCGCCTAAGAAATGATTGACTCGGTGGTCCCTTCGGGTGATAGAACTAATATAATCAATCTAAACTCACAACTTATTGGTACCATATAGTCCCTATTTAACGTGAATCAACATTAAGAAAAATGTGTAACAATCAAAGTTAAACGATTATAAAACAACTCATAAAAAATAACAGTACCCTCTATAACCACACATTACAAGAACATTATGGAATTAGACTAAAAGTATAGTCTCACTGTGAACAGAGTATCTTACTTAATCATTCGTAGGACAGAGGAAGATAAAAGACCTTCTTTAACACGGATTCGATGAACACTTGTATCTTAACAAGTGTCACCAGAAAATGATAGAAAATTACAGTACATAAAAAGTAAACAATAAGAAGAAAAAGATGGAAGAGACCGAAACTGACTTGTGAAGTATACTAAGGTAAAAAAGAGAAAATCGTATAACCAAAGTGAAAAATTTTAAAATAACAAAGGGATCTCAAACGTTGTATGTAAATGTTGATTGGATTCAGGTATACGATGAAGTAGACACATCGAGTTCATGGTATTTTGTTACATTAAAGTTAAGGAGAGGGACAGGTACAGGGAATTTATAATGAAATTAAGTAAAGTGAATAGGTATACGATGTCAGTTGGTTATAAAATACTGATAATAAAATTTGTTTATAGAAAATCTTTTTAATTCTTATTCTTTCTATTTTCCTAGTTCGAGCACAGAGAATACAGACGGACGTAACTGTCCGCCCAAGAAATAGTCAGTGTGGTGGACCCTTCGGGGGTATCACATTCGAATTTAACTTAATTTAATGTATTTCGAATAAATTTCGTTTCTATAGATAGAATATACGAGTCTATAGATTTTATATTATATATATATTTCGTATCTATAGATTTTATAATATATATATACCCGAAGGGACAATTGTGTCTAACATTTCTTAGACGGACGTTACGTCCTCTGGGTCCAAACTAGGGACTCGGTCCTTATAGGGGATCTCTTCCCTTAACGATGGGTGAAGTCATAAGAAAAGACCTCTTAAGGTACCTGTCTTCTCGGATACATATCGGAAAGGTCCACCGAGAACACCATTTCTTTGACGGACGGTTACGTCCTCTACATTCTCTGCGTCCAAACTAGGGACCCAGACCTTCTAGAGGACATCCTCCCGTACCGTTGGGTAAGGTCATAAGAAAGGATCTGTTAGGGTACCTGTCTCCTCGGACCGTCCGATATCAGGTATCCCAGCGTTTCTCGACCTGAACTGATTCCACTGAATCGTGTGTGTGTACGTATATATATACATATACATATACATATACATATACATATACATATACATATACATATACATATAGACACACACTAGATAGACACACACTAGACAGACGGACACACACACACCATCAACGAGTCAGATCCGATATATATCGTTTCTATAGATTTTATATTTTGATCTGTAGATGTAATATATGACTATAGGTCCAGTCTCCCCAGTTCTGGTCTCAATCCTAGAGTCAATCTTTATCTCATCGGAATTATACAAAAGGAAGAAGATACGAATAAGATCCAAAAGGGAATGAACGAACCGGTGCCGTGACTGGGAATTTTTTTCTGGTGTAACTGGTTTTCTTCCCTCATTTTTCTCTTCTTATTCCCCTTCTTTCCAGACACTTTTCACAAGAAAAAGTGGGTGTTTCTTCTCTCTTTTCAACGAACCTTTATGTTGAGAGAAGTGAGAACTTAGATAAAACTACTACAGAATCCCATGAGAACTTTTTTTGTTTACTGTACATTTACTAGTGGAGGAAGTACCCCTATACCTATATATAAACCAGAGATGTCAGTTATCTATATCGGTAGAGACCACAGTCTGACAGACTTCAAGTAGGACCGTGGTAGTAGATGGACGACATACTGAAACCCATTTAACTAGGTTACGATACACGGAGTTTAGAAAGTACCCATTTTATAGGGAGTTTTATAATAACATACCAAATCTACTTATATCACCACCACCAAACCAACGATTTAGTGCAAATTGAGAACGCTAGGGTATCTGACATTGGGAGGTCTAACAGACAGGTACCCTAAAGGGTCCGTTCCTATGACCTAACCTAACGGTAAAGGAAGAGGTCCCCTGGAAGGACTGGGTCCCTACCTTAGGTGTAGACAACGTCACGTCCGTCTAAGAAACGGTGACTCGGTGGTCCCTTATATAGATACAAACGATCTTGTCACGAACCGTACAGCATTCGTGAACTATTTATAATTACTAATAACGTAGGAAAGGAAAAGGTGACACATGTGAAGTCGGGATCACCATACTCCACTCAAGACACTGAAAGAGAGGTCCCGAGTAAGAGTCGAAAGGATTAGTATCTTTATGTTGTCGTCTAATCCCCTTTCCTTACTAAAAAAACCGGTCGGAATATAGAGTGAATTTGATGACCGTATATTTAAATTTAGGTTGATGTCTTAAGACTCCCAAAACGGTTAAATGACTCAGATCGTTTATCGAGGGACACGGGTCACGGATGGCTCATTCCATGTTCTACCTGGAAAGATCAAACCGTAACCGACAGGACTATTTCAGGGGGATGAAGGATGAATCAGTGGGAAGAGGATATACTTTAATATAAGAAAAAAGTAACGGAAAGTCCATTAACACCGTAAATCAAAACTTGGAAAAGGGTCTTCTGGAGGTCCAACACCCCTATAAAATTTTTAGATTATTTACTTCCCTTTATTTATATGTCTAAAATTTCATTTACCCGGTTGTGGTAAACCTCTTTTTTGGGTTTCACTGACGGACGAACGATCTTGTCCTTATTAAAATCTTGTCCAGTCATTACATTTGTTTCACTTACTTTTGTAAAACGAATCACTTATGCGACCCGCATACCAAAGTGGAAAGAGGACTCAGAAACGAAGTATTCTCCTTAGAGTGTTGGGAGAAGACCACTTATTTCACGGAGGTGGTCTTCGGTTCTTTCTAACCGAAAACGCGGTAAGTGGAGAGTCCACTGGTTCTGAGACACCGCCGACATTAAAAGAAAATGATCAAGGAAACTCTTTCCATTACACGTATAACTCAGATGTTTTTACCTCCTCGAGAGTCAGACGAATATCTGGACGGAAAGGAAACCGACCGACCCACACGGAACCACCCAAATTGAAGACAGGATTCGGGTGACAGGGAGGAACTGTATTAGTTCACCGAGGTCTTTCCGACTAGTATACTTATACGAACATAGGTCAACCGGTGAGGTCCCAGTCTTTTGTATATATGAAGAAGGAAGGAAGTAAAATGATTACCTCAATTTTTTTTCGTTTTTGTGATAGAAGAAATTATTCACCCTGACCCTTTTGACCTGTTGATGTACATTTTATTACTTTAGTCTTGTAGGAGATTATGGTATATGTTTTTATTTGGATTTTTACCAGATTTCTGTATTTACATTCTGGATTTTGGTATTTTGAGGGTCTCCTTTTGTCTGACTTGTGTAAAACTGTACTCAACATCTTTATAAAAAAAACCTGGACAAAGGATCTTGTTTTCTCTATTTTCTTTTTTTATTCACCCTGGGTTAATTCAAATTTTCGAAAACGTGTCTTTCCCTTTGATAGTTGTTTTGTCTTTCTGTCTGATGACTTACCCTCTTTTGTAAACATTTACTATACTGACTATTCCTCAATTATAGGTTTTATATGTTTGTCGAGTATGTTGAGTTATAGTTTTTTTGGATGTTGGATTAATTTTTACCTATCTTTTGGATTTCTCGGTAAAAAGGTTTCTTCTGTATGTCTACCGATTGTCCGTATACCTTTCTGGGAGTTATAGTGATTAGTAGTCAAGTCAAGTCAAGTCAACGAGTCAGCTCAGGTTGAGAAACACTAGGGTACTTAGCGTCGTGTGGTCCGGAGGGGCAGGCAGTGGTTGAGGGTGTCAAGTGAGTCTGAGTGCAGGTAGCTCAGCCACTACGGTAGGTCGGTAGAGTAGGAGACAGTAGGGGAAGAGGAGGACGGGGGTCAGGGAGGGTCGTAGTCTCAGAAAAGGTTACTCAGTTGAGAAGTGTACTCCACCGGTTTCATGACCTCAAAGTCGAAATCGTAGTAAGGAAGGTTTCATTAGGGTCCCGACTAGAGGAAGTCTTACCTGACCAACCTAGAGGAACGTCAGGTTCCCTGAGAGTTCTCAGAAGAGGTTGTGGTATCAAGTTTTCGTAGTTAAGAAGCCACGAGTCGGAAGAAGTGCCAGGTTGAGAGTATAGGTATGTACTGGTGTCCTTTTTGATCTCGGAACTGATCTACCTGGAATAAACCGTTTCATTACAGAGTCCCTTTACGTTTAGTTTTGGTGTTACTCTATAGTCGAGTGTGGACAAACTACACTGACTACATTGTCTTAGTGATATTAGTTTTTCTCGTATTTATTGTTTACAACCACTTCTACACTTCTTTTCCCTTGAGATTAAGCGACGACCTTTACATTTTAACCACGTCGAAGACACCTTTTATCGTCGAGAAACCCGACAACCTCCAAAGGTTTTTTTTCTTTTTGATTTGATTTTTATCTCGATGATATACTAGGTCGTTAAGGTAATGACCCATATATAGACTTTTTGTGTTTTGTGATTAAACTCTTCTATGTGTACGGGGTCACACGTATCGTCGTAATAAATGCTAAAGGTTCTAAACCTACTTAGAATTCACGGGTAATTGTCTACTTCCCTATATATGTGGGTATCGGTTACCTTATGATGAGTCAGTGTTTTTTCTTACTTTTAAATGGTAAACGTTATTGTACCTAATAACTCCTATAATACGATTCACTTTATTCAGTCAGTCTCTTTCTGTTTATGACATACTATAATGAATATACACACTAGATTTTTAATATTGTTTAGTGACTTATATTGTTTTTTTCTTCATATGAGAAAAACAATGATCGTTCATCTCCCTTCCCCCATCCCCTTTATATTCATCATCCCCTAATCGTTCACGTTTGACAATCCATGTTTTATTCGATGTTCCTATATAACACGTTGTATTCCTTATATCGACTACATAAAATCATTGATATTTACCTCAGAGTATATGTACACCGTACGAGTCAGCACAGTTTGAGAAACACTGAGGGCACCTGACATCGGGTGGTCCGAGGAGACAGGTGTCCTAAAAGGTCCGTTCTTATGAGTTCACCCAGCGGTAAAGGAGGAGGTCCCCTAGACGGATTTGGTCCCGAACTTTGACACAGAGGAAGTAACCGTCCGTCTAAGAAATGGTGATACGGTGGACCCTTCAGGGGGTATTTACCTCATTTTGGAATTTTTTTAACACTCAGTGATATAACATGTAAACGACAAATACATTATGACAAGTAGTTGACATTATGAAGTCATTTTCATGATAGATAGGTAGGTAAATAGATCTATCGTTTATCCTGTTTCAAATTTAATACCAGAATAACAGAATAAAGTAACCACTGGGGAGAACTCCTTATTGGCACGGAATGTAAGAGTCTCATCCCGAAGGGACCACTGAGTCACCATTTCTTAGGTGGACGTTATGCCTTTTACATCCAATCTAGGGACCCAACCTTTCTAGGGGACCTCTCCCTTTCCCGTTGGGTGAAGTCACAAGAACGGACCCTTTAGGGTTCCTGTGTCCTCGGAACACCCTATGTCAAGTTGTCCAGAGTCTTCTCAACCTGAATCACTGATTTGTTGTTGTTGTTTATAAGAATCTCATGAAACATGTATTGTTTCACAAGTGTGTACGTCAACCCGTTTCTCGGTTCTTGACTATCAATATATTGACCAAACTTGGGGTAGAAACGACCAACGATCAAGAGGTTACATTCCGTTTAGTAAATAGGTAACACTCGGAGTCTAAAAGTACACAATTTGTCTCTGGTAGCAAAATATATATATGTACCAACTGAGAATTTATTGGGAACTTGACGTATCCCAGATACATATACACCTAGATTTTTTTTTTATGTATGATGTCATGATGTGTTGGGTGTCGACCAACTTAGACTCTAACACACACTTGGTACCTGTGTCTCCACGTCGACATTTAAATAAACATCTAAAAACTGACGAACGATCAACCATGGGTATTGGAGGTGAAACAAGTTCCCAGTTGACATATCGTAGGAATTGTCTTTACACACTCCTTATATAATGTTTTACCACACTTTTATGTAACCCATAATATGTCACCATATATTTATATTTATAATGAACGCTAATTATAAAAGTTGGCATAGTAAACTATTCACTCCGTTCGTAGAAATAGGAGTAATCTTTCCCTCTTTTGATTTGTATCGTTTAAGACAAAAACAGAAAGAAAATCCCCTCTGCAATGAACGTCCACTAAGAGGACGGGAACCAGTCGAAGAATCCAGAGAGAGGTTCCCTCCCACAGGAAACTGGTAACCCGTGTCGTCTTTACGCAGTCTCAATTGTAAAGTCTTCGTTAGGGGCTACTCACTCCCTGACCTCATCCACCTAGTTGTGGCGTCGAAGGGACGGGAAACTCCCTTGTCAAGATTCGACGCTAGATATCAGAGTCCCTCTCAAGACCCACCTCACCCTTTCAAATGACACTCATTAAGGAGTGATTCATAGAGAAGGACAGGGTGAAGAGGTGATTGAGTAACACGAAGGTCCCTAGTGGGTGACGGTGAGGGTAGAGTTTATTCCTTGAACGTGGGTTTAGGAACAGAGTCTAGACTAAACTCCTACTAAATTGATTCTGTCATTCTGACTCTTAAGTTCTTAAAGTGTGTGTCAGTGTCGTGAACTCCCCGTCTCCCTCAATATTTCGTAAAAAAAAAGACGACTTTACGTGATATTAATACAATACTCTAACATGTATGTCCTAGGATTCTTTATTGAAATAAACTAAAAAAATTATCTTTTTTGTATCACTGAAAATTTCTCAAAATAGCATATAACTTCATATCAACTAAACACCCCGAAGGGACCATCAAGTCGACCATTTCTTAGGTGGACCTTAAGGTCTTCTGGGACCAAACTAAGGACCCATCCCTTCTAGTAGACCTCTTCTCTATACGATGGGTACAGTCATAAGTATCTGAAGGGACCACTAAATTTACCATTTCTTAGGTGGACTTTACACCCTCTGGACCCAAACCAGGGACCCAACCCTTCTAGGGGATCTCCTCCCGTACCGTTGGGTAGGTTATAAGAACGGACCTCTTAGGGGTACTTGTCTCCTCAGACCACCCGATATCAGGTACCCCAGTGTCTCTCAGCCTGTGCTGACTCGCTGATTCGTGTCGTGTCGTATCAACTAAACGTTACAACACAATCAAAGTTCCCATGTTCTTTCACTAAGCCAATGTCCATATAGCTAAGAAAAAGTCTAAGGAAAAGATATGTTTAATAATATCTTATAACACATCGTAAGGGACACGATGTGTCCTCCAGGAACAACTAATAATAATATATATATCATATGTACAATTATTATGTTTTGAGGTAAAAAAAGAGAGGAGAGTCAGAAATGGGAAGTCATTGGTATTAAAACTTTTTACGTCACTAATAACTAATTTGTTGGACTGAAAAAAGAAAAAAATGGAATTCTAAATATTTCCTACAAAACTTCATTGACCCTGTCTTCATATTTATAATCTACTTATCTACTTTCAATGTGTTGGTTGTGTTTCCACTAGAACCTCCGTTCCTTCCTTTTACTCAAACATAAAAAAAAATTTAAGACTTCGGTATCTTTATTTAGAATTATGTTAACAGAAATATCATTTTTCTGTTTTTATCTTTTCTTATCGTAAAGACAAACCTTTCTTACCGAACTTCAATTGGTTTCGTCTCTTTCGTCTTCACAAACTTAAAACCAAAGAGAAAGTAAAGAAAACTCCTCTTATCAAAAGTTTACTATTTTAAACCGTGAGTGAACAAACTTTAATTTAACTGTGTTCAAAATCCCTTTTCGATGTTTCTTTAGTAAATCGTCGAGTGTTACATAAGGACAGAGTCCGAATGTGTGGTGAGTTGAAACACATAACCTTTTTGATCCTCTATACTATTGTCTTAGTAAAGTTATTAATAGTTGAAAGACACTTCTGAACCCCTTTACGGTCTTCAAGACTGTGTATTTACATATTATGTCCTTGACACCCGTTTCTGGAGACTTAAAACATCTAATATTTTTAAGATTTTGCCTACTAATCTTATATCAACAAATTATTAATCTATTTCCTTAACCAGTAGTACTCCTTGATCCTTTTCAACTGATTCAATGCTAGTTGGAATAATACTAAAACACTAATGTAAGTCAAGTCAAGTCAAATCAACGAGTCACCACAGGCTGAGAAACGCTGGAACACCTGACGTCGTACGGTGCGAAGGGACAGTTAGTGGTTGAGGGTCTCAAATGACTTTGAGTACAGGTAAATCAGCCACTACGGTAGGTTGGTAGAGTAAAAGACATAAGGGAAGAGGACGGTGGAAGTTAGAAACGGTCGTAGTCCCAGAAAAGTTTACTCAGACAAGAAACGTAGTCCACCGGTTTCATAACGTCAAAGTCGAAGTTGTAGTCAGGTAAATTACTTGTAAGTCCTGACTAAAGGAAATCCTAACTGACCAACCTAGAGGAACGTCAGGTTCCCTAAGAGTTCTCAGAAGAGGTTGTGGTGTCAAGTTTTCGTAGTTTGAAGACACGAGTCGAAAGAAATATCAGGTCGAGAATGTAGGTATGTACTGGTGACCTTTTTGGTATGGAACTGATCTACCTGCAAACTACCGTTTCATGACAAAGACGAAAAATTTTTCGACAGATACAACCAGTATTGAAAAGAGGGTTCCTCGTCAAGTAAAGTCAAGTCAAGTCAGCGAGTGAGCACAGACTGAGAAACTCTGGGGTATTTAGCGTTGTGGGGTCCGGAGGGACAAGTAGTGGTTGAGGGCCTCAAGTGAGTCTGAGTGCAGGTAGCTCAGTCACTACGGTAGGTTGGTAGAGTAGGAGACAGCAGGGGAAGAGGAGCACGGGGGTTAGGGAGGGTCGTAGTCTCAGAAAAGGTTACTCAGTTGAGAAGCGTATTCCACCGGTTTCATGACCTCAAAGTCGAAATCGTAGTAAGGAAGGTTTCTTTAGGGTCCCGACTAGAGGAAGTCTTACCTAATCAACCTAGAGGAACGTCAGGTTCCCTGAGAGTTCTCAGAAGAGGTTGTGGTGTCAAGTTTTCGTAGTTAAGAAGTCGTGAGTCGAAAGACGTGTCAGGTTTAGAGTGTAGGTATGTACTGGTGACCTTTTTGGTATCGGAACTGATCTGCCTGGAAACGACTGTTTCATTACAGAGACGAAAACTTATACGATAGATCCAACCAGTATTGAAAAGAAGGTTCTTCATTCGCAGACAATTAAAATACCGACGTTAGTGGTAGGCGTCACTAAAACTTCGGGGGGTTTTATTTCAGACGGTGACAAAGGTGACAAAGGGGTAGATAAAGGGTCCTTTACTACCCTGGTCTACGGTACTAGAAGCAAAAGACTTACAACTCGAAATTCGGTTGAAAAAGTGAAAGGCGAAAGTGAAAGTAGTCCTCCGAAAAATCAAGGAGAAGTGAAAAACGGTATTCCCACCACAGCAGACGTATAGACTCCAATAACTATAAAGAGGACCGTTAGAACTAAGGTCGAACACGAAGAAGGTCGGGTCGGAAAGAATACTACATGAGACGTATCTTCAATTTAATCGTCCCACTGTTATATGTCGGAACTGTATGAGGAAAAGGATAAACGTTGGTCAGACAACAAGGTACAGGTCAAGATTGACAACGAAGGACTGGACGTATGTCTAAAGAGTCCTCCGTCCAGTCTATCAGACCATAAGGGTAGAGAAAGCCTTAAAAGGCGTCAAATAACACTAGGTGTGTCAGTTTCCGAAACCGTATCGGTTATTCCGTCTTTATCTACAAAAAGACTTTGAGAGAACGGAAAAGCTACTGGTCGCATACAACCGTTAAACTAGAGACCAAGGAGACGTAAAACATTTTGGTCGAACTTGTAGACCTTCAAGTGCCAAGTGCATAACGACTTCGGACCGAACCTCTTAAAACTCGTAATGTAATAAACGTACACTCTACTCACGTTAACACGCCATCAACCTCGTAAGAAACCGTAACGGAAAGAAACCCTAACCTTACTTTTGACTGGAAAAGGTCAGGACACCGGTGACGACTCAAAAGGTCTAAACGACTGTATAACTCACGTTGTGAAAGTGTCGTAGTAGAAAGTCCTAAAGTTTATCGAGGTGACCTTAAGGTAGTGGAGGTGATCGAAACAAGTATCACTACTAAAGATACCGGGTGAACTGAAGTGTAAGGTCCTACACACCGAGATCCACTCACTAGTGTTGTAGCACCAATAGACCCAGTACTTCTAGAAAAAACATATCAAGAAGACACATAAGGACGGTGGAGAGGGATTATAGAAGACGAAGACAATCCGGGTATGGTAAAGACAGGAAATAGTTCAGGTAGAAACGTACTTTACAAGGGAACCACAGAGATTAAAAGAACTTCTCTAGAGATCAGAAAGGGTAAGACAACAAACGGAGATTAAAGAAACGTAACTAACGACTCCTTCCGAAAGAATAGAGAAGAACGATAAGAAACCTTGAGACGTAACTCTACGAACATAGAAAGGAAAAGAGACAACGGAAAACGGAGAGAAGAAAAGTGTCGATAAACATTCCGGAGGAGTCTGTCGGTAAACGGAAAAAAACGTAAAGAAAAGGTACTCCTACCAGAACTAGGGACAGAGGACATGTTACAGTGCTTGGAGGTAGGTATTAAGTAGTCGGTGAGATAGATAGTCTAGATCAAGGAATTTAGATAAAGAGTGAAAGTGACATATTACTATTCCCTAAACTAAATCCAGCATGGACTTACCAGATCACCAAAAGGGATGAAAGAAGTTAAAGTCAGACTTAAACCGTTATTCCTCAAGTACTAGACTCGGTGTCAGTCGAGGGGTAGAACAAAAACGACTGACATATCTCGAAGAGGTAGAAACCGATGTTTCTTATCTTAGTTAGACTAAAACCACAACTGGTAGACCACTACAGGTACACATCTCAGAAGAGAACACAACAACCTTCTCCCACGAACGATACTGGTCACGCAAGAGAACCGTTTTGAGATAATCGGAAACGGGACGAAGTCAGGCATAAGGTTCCGGTTTAAACGGACAATTAGGTCCACAAAGAACTTAAGGATGAGAACGTAAGGTCAGAGGATATTACTTTTCCTATAGAAAAAACCCACAATCAAGATTTTCCAGACATCCAGAAGTATCTTGGTAAGTTGAAGTCGAAGAAGTCGTAATGACCAACCCCGTATCTGAACCTAATGACACTATGACTTACCAAACGGAACCTTTGATTGTCTCTAGTAAGACAGTAAAAACTCTAACGTAGGTTCATGACTTAAAGTCTGAGAAAGTAACTGGTACTACCGATGAGGTAAAGAAGATTCCCTAAGGACGGACGTCATCATCTATGTTACCAGTAGACTCAATTTAAGTGGGTAAGGTCAGGTCAAATGAAACGACTAAGGATCTTACAGCTACAAGTGAGGACGGTAGAGGGCAAACTGGTGAAGGTCAAACGGAACTAAGTACCTGGACTGTAAGGTTCAAGGATACGTTATAACGAGAAATGTCGTAGCCTGGAACGAAGATAGTGGTCAGTGTAGGTGTTGACTCATAACAAAAACGAAACCCAGATAGGGAAGTAAGAAAGACCTCAATAAAGAGGTGACTGGAGGTCATCGTATAACCCGTGGATGTCTGGACCCCTCAAGGAGAAAGTCATAGGATAGTAAAACGGAAAAGTGTGACAAGTACCCCAAGAGTTCCGTTCTTATGACTTCACGAAAGGTAAGGAAAGAGGTCACCTGGTGTAGAGACAGAGTTCCTCGTTCGTAGAAAATTAAAGTACTAACGTCAGTGGTAAACGTCACTAAAACCTCCGGGGTTTTATTTCAGACGGTGACGAAGGTGACAAAGGGGTAGATAAACGGTACTTCACTACCTTGGACTACGGTACTAGAATCGAAAGACTTATAACTAGAAATTCGGTTACAAAAGTGAGAGGAGAAAGTGAAAGTAGTTCTCCGAAAAACCAAGAAGAAGTGAAAGACGGTATTCCCATCATAGTAGACGTATAGACTCCAATAACTATAAAGAGGACCGTTAGATCTAAGATCGAACATGAAGTAGATTGGGTCTCAAAGAGTACTACATAAGACGTATCTTCAATTTATTCGTCCCACTGTTATATGTCGGAACTGTATGAGGAAAAGGATAAACGTTGGTCAGACAACAAGGTACAGGTCAAGATTGACAACGAAGGACTGGACGTATGTCTAAAGAGTCCTCCGTCCAGTCTATCAGACCATAAGGGTAGTGAAAGTCTTAAAAGGTGTCAAATAACACTAAGTGTGTCAGTTTCCAAAACCGTATCATTTATTTCATCTTTATCTACAAAAAGACCTTGAGTTAACGAAAAAGTTACAAGATCACCTACAACCGTTAAACTAGAGACCAAGGAGACGGAAAAGATTTTGTTCGAACTTGTTGACCTTAAAGTACCAAATACATGACAACTTCGGACCGAACCTCTTAAAACTCGTACCCTCTACTTACGTTAACACACCATCAAACTTGTAAGAAACCGTAAAGGGAAGAAACCCTAACCTTACTTTTGACCGGAAAGGGTCAGGACACCGGTGACGACTCAAAATGTTTCAACGACCGTATAACTCACGTCTCGAAAGTGTCGTAGTAGAAAATCCCAAACTTTGTCGAGTTGACCTTAATGTAGTGGAGGTGATCGAAACAAGTATCACTACGAAGGATTCCGGGTGCACTGAAGTGTAAGGTCCTACACACCGAGATCCACTCACTAGTGTGGTAACATCAATAAACCAGTACTTCTAGAAAAAACATATCAAGAAGACACATAAGACGGTGGGGAAGAATTATAGAAGACGAAGACAATCCAGGCATGATAAAGACAGGAAATAGCTCGGGTAGAAACACACTTTACAAGGGAACCATAAGATTAAAAGAACTTCTCTAGAGATCAGAAAGGGTAAGACAACAAAGGGAGATAAAGAAACGTGACTAGTGACTTCTTGCGAAAGAATAGAAAGGAACGATAAGAAAACTTAAGACGTAAGTTCATCTATCTAGAAAGAAAAAAAGGAAATGAAAAACAAAGAAAAAAAAAGTGTCGATAAACATTCTGGAGGAGTCTGTCGATAAAACGTAAAGACGTATAGGAAAAAACCCCCTACCAGAACTAGGGACAGAGGACATGTTACAGTACTTGGAGACAGGCATCAAGTAGTCCGTGAGACAGATAGTCTAGATTAGGGAACTTAGATAAACAGTGAAGATAACATATCAGTATTCCCTAAACTAAATCCAGTATGGACTTACCAGACCACCCAAACGGATGAAAGAAGATAAATTGAGACTCAAACCGTTATTTCTCAAGTACTAGACTCGGTGTCAGTCGAGGGCCAGAACAAAAACGACTGACATATCTCGAAGAGGTAGAAACCGACGCTTCTTATATTAGTTAGACTAAAGCCATAACTAGTAGACCACTACAGGTACACATCTCAGAAAAGAACAAAACAACCTTCTCCCACATACTGGTCACACAAATGTAATCGTCTACAGTTGGTCCCTGACATAATAGTCTACACAGTATTAATAACAATATGTGTCGTGACGTATACCTAAACGTGGAAACACGATTAAACGTTAAAACACATAACTGAGCCCATAATTTACTTCTTTACAGTTGACTAACCGTAAGAACGAACTACCTAAGTCTCGAGTAGTTTGTCCAAGAATCCGAATAACAAGTACCATCCTAACGATAAAAACGATAACAAATCAAAACCTTGTCACTCCAAAGATACTAAACCACAGTCCGGACTCAAACTTATGACCGAGATTATGAAAGACTCATTTAGTACTTTTAGAATCAAAGGAGTCGATGTTTTATTCTTTGGCTTGTTGAGTCGATAACATATCACAAGAAAACGACTAATCTACTTTATTTCTTGTAGTTTCTTGAAATATTCAACCTTTCAGAATATTTACTATCACTAATAACGTAAAATCGTTTTTACAAATGTAAAGGTTAGTAATACTCTTTTAACTTTACGTTTTATATAGAGACGAACGAACACAACTTTATTTTTATGTTTTGTCGGAGAGAAATCGTTCTCGGATTATGAAACGATTTATTTTTGGGTTGGGTAAAAATCTAATCCATGCGTTAATGAATCTAAAAAAAAAAGAAATTACCTTTCCGACCGTTCTGTTCCGCAACTGTTTGACGTCGGGTACCTGACTTACAGAAGATTTATTTCAACAGAACCACGTGTCGGTACAGATAAGCAACTACATAAATAAAAGACACTGACGAAGATTCGATGTTACCATCTCATCTCATGAACACTGTTCATAAATGATAGACCGGAGACTATCTTACACAAACGGTTGAAGACCGGATGTGATTTATCGCACATACATTACACTATATCGGAGACCTTCTCCCGTACCGTTGGGTGAGGTCATAAGAACGGATCTCTTAGGGTACCTGTCTCCTCGGACCACCCGATGTCAGGGATCCCAGTGTTTCTCAGTCTGTGTTGACTTCACTGACTCGTACGTGTATTACACTATATCGATAGATCAAGGTATATACATATAATAGATAGATAGATATGATACATAGACATATATATGTATGTGTGTGTGTATGTATATATGTTTGTTCGTATGTATGTATGCATGAGTGTGAGAGAATTCCCCCTATAAATTCGTTTCTATTACTTTAAGACCTCAAATGTTTAAATTCCTTATTCTTACCCTCAGGTTTATAATATCTCTCGTACATAAAAATATATAATTTTAATGATCTGTCAATAATTAAGGGATTTAAACATCAGACTCTCGTAATGTGTTTTTAGTACTGAACCTTCGTACCTAAATTTTTACAGAAACCAGAACCTTCAGTTCCTTGACCAGACTTCTTAGTGAACCCCTCTCTTTGAGTCTTCTCTTTGACTCACACGAACCTCTGACGAACCGACTCTAAAAGACCAAATTGAAACTACTTTCATGACCAGGTTACGAGAGTACTTAGGTCAGTAAACACTTTCGAATCCTTTTAGAGAGACGTGAAAGGTCGTAGAGGTTCGTAATACGATAACTTTTTCGTCGTATTAACGAACGTTATTATCAACGAAATACGATTCTCGGACCGTATGACTTGAATCACATCGTCAAGTCGAATCAGTATAAACTTTGTCCGTCAACGGAAATGATTTTATCCTTAGTCACAGTAGGAAACTGGGTTTAAATGTGATTACTTGGATTTGGAAGAAAGTCTTGAAAGTTTTATTAAGTTACGTAAAGATTTTCGTAATGGTTCTTTCGTCACATGAGACTACAGACCAAGTAACCAGTTCCAATTTACTTTTGTTATTCTATATATAAAGGATTCTAAAGACTTGAGTGATCTCTACCACCAGGATTATTACGACCTTCGAAGAGGTATTACTTCAAAGATTACCATCTAAGACGAACGTTCAATGTCTGTCGCCAACGATTTAATACTGTTATCTTTTGAGAGACTTCAAACTTAAAGGATACATAAAAACCGTTACCCATTTAGAAACTAATTAAAAAATTCATATACTAAATCACGACCACTTTTAATAGATATCCCCACAGGTCAGTGTGACGAACAACTCCACACCCTACGTGACTTAACATTCATTTTGCATTCCATTTCCTGAAGGGGCCACCGAGTCTGCCATTTCGTAGACGGATGTTGCACCCTCTGGACTCAAGCTAGGGACCCAACCCTTCTAGAGGACCTCTTCCTTTACCGTTGAGTGAGGTCATAAGAACGGACCTCTTAGGGTACCTGTCTCCTTGGACCATCCGATGTCAGGTACCCGAGTGTTTCTCAGCCTGTACTGACTCGCTAATTAAAAAATTCATATACTAAATCAGGACCACTTTTAATAGATATCCCTACAGGTCGGTGCGACGAACAACTCCACACTCTACGTCACTTAACATCCTCCTCTTATTTCTTATCGAACTTCCTCAGGTGTCTTTCGTTGTCATTAATTGGACCTCTTTGTACGCCCACGTCAAACCCTTGCAAAAAATACTAAATACAGTTATAAAGGATAAAATCGGGTTAAAACATTCACTTTTTCGACTCCTGTTACTTCGCTAAACCGATAACAGTCCGTAGATCAAAAATCTTCTCGTCTCTAATCTTAGACTGGGAGCTCAAATCGCGACAAAGGAGATGTGTTAAAAGGATTCGATTGACTCTCCCTCACACGGACACTTCCTTAAGTCAATTACCCCATACTGAACTCTTTTGGCAAAACATGATTCACTTAGACCGGTTAAGACTCCTTCGAAACTCTACCTCGTGACTCTTTTACTGTCAAAGTTTACCAAGACCCTCCTTTTAATGATGGTATAGTCTTTGTTGTACCCGTTAAAATACGGTCACTGACTAACCTCGATCTTCTAAAAAGTTTTCAGTGAACTTAATCGTTTAAGAATTGTCCGATTTCCGTTTTCATTTACAATTATTTGTACTAACTATAGGAGTCTGAACAGTTTTAGGACAATTCTTACACCGGTCACCTCGAGAACTGTCCCTCCGTCACTTACTACCTGTATCCGACTATCCATATCCTGCATTTTTTTCTTTTTTTATCTTACCTGAATAATCCTTAACTAAAAATTTATCTTCTTTTCTATATTGTCACTACTATAAACCCTAGAGACACACACGCCCACCCAACCTCATATTAGTAGTAAATTAAATTTAATAGGTAGTATAAGTATCCACTTTTTTATTAAAGTATACGAAAATATTTATCACCATTCAAACACAGATTGGATACATCCTTCTAGACGGTTCTACCGTTGGAACGGGATTTTAATTAGGACTTCTTTTCTGATATTTATCTGTCTTCTCTTTGTACTTACGGGTCTCACTTAAGTCAAGTCAAGTCAGCGAGTCAGCACAGACTGAGAAACGTTGGGGTACTTGGCATCGTACAGTCCGGAAGGACAGGAAGTGATTGAGGGTCTCAGGTGAGTTTGGGTACAGGTAGCTCAGCTACTACGGTAGGTTGGTAGAATAGGAGACAGCAGGGGAAGAGGAGGACGGGAATTAGAAAGGGTCGTAGTCCCAGAAAAGTTTACTCAGTCGAGAAGTATAGTCCACCGGTTTCATGACCTCAAAGTCGAAGTTGTAGTCAGGAAGGTTACTTGTGGTCCTGACTAGAGGAAATCCTATCTGACCAACGTAGAGGAACGTCAGGTTCTTTGAGAGTTCTCAGAAGAGGTTGTGGTATCAAGTTTTCGTAGTTAAGAAGTCGTGAGTCGAAAGAAATATCAGGTTGAGAGTGTAGGTATGTACTGGTGACCTTTTTGGTGTCGGAACTGATCTACCTGGAAACGACTGTTTCATTACAGAGACGAAAAATTATACGACAGATCCAACCAGTATTGAAAGGAAGGTTCCTCATTCAAAGAAAATTAAAGTACCGACGTCAGTGGTAGACGTCACTAAAACCTCGGGCCTTTTTATTTCAGACTGTGACAAAGGTGACAAAGGGGTAGATAAACGGTACTTCACTACCCTGGTCTACGGTACTAGAATCAAAAGACTTACAACTCGAAATTCGGTTGAAAAATTGAGAGGAGAAAGTGAAAGTAGTTGGTTGGTTAACTAAAATTCTTTAAAACTCCCTAATCTTCTGGTGAACCCAAGACCACGTCCAGTCAACGTCGGTCTCCCACTTCCACAAGACTTCATCTATCTCTTCAAAGAAGTGAAGATGAAAAATAAAAAGAGACAGAAAAGGGAATTCCGTTACCGTGGGGTGAGGTCATGAGAACGGACCTTTTAGGGTACCTACCTCCTCGGACCACCCGACGTCAGGTACCCCAGCGATTCTCAGCCTGTGCTGACTCGCTGAAGTGAAAGTGAAAAGTGAAAGTACGTAACCTCTTCCTTTACCGTTGGGTGAGGTCACAAGAACGGACCTCTTAGGGTCCCTGCCCCCTCGGACCACCCGACGGTAGATACCCCAGCGTGTCTCAGCCTGTGATGACTTCGCTGAATCGTCGTCGTCGTCTCAACTTGAGTCCATCATCGTCCCATCGTCTTGTCGTAACGACCCCCTCCTTAATTACTTTTGTACACGACTGACGGACCGAAGGTAATACGAGAAGTCTGAGTGTACAGAGTACCTAACTTTGTATCCCTTTGACAGAAGAGGGATTATGTAGAAAGAGAACTTTAAATTCCATCTTAGGACTTAAACGGACCTAAACGGAAAATTCAACCGATGTTTAGTCTCATTAAGTACCGTCATATCACCATACACCCGAAAGATTTGTCTCCGAATAAGAGAGAAGAAATTGAGTAGATTTACCCCGTGTTATCGACCATAGCAGTACCAATTTTTATTCGAGAGCCAGGGTGTATCGATCTGTAAGTTCTCGATGGACATAGGAAACTTTACATTTACAATCTTTTTCATCTGATTCTTAAATTTTATTTACACTATTTTTTATGAATTTTAATGTTCCCTTATTTGTATGGTCGAATATTAAAATTCATATAAAAAGTATAAATAAAATTTAAGAATCAGAAGAAAAAGATTATTAGACAAAGTGTCCTATGTCCATCGAGAACCTACAGATCAATAAACCCCGACTTTCGAGTAAAAAAAAAAAGGGTGCCTCTATGGTCTCTACCACTTTCTGTCCCTTGGACCCGTATGACGACATGTACCCCAGAGTTTCTCAACCTGTGTAGAACCGTTGACTTACTGTTGTTGTTTTTATATGATCGATATTCTGTTTTATTATTATTTTTGTTACCTTTATACTTCATACTCGAATTCACTTCTTTTTATGTACCCTATACATCCTCTTATCCATATTGACTTTTCATTTAATTACTTGACCTTCTCATCTAACTCTTTTAGAAGATCTTCCGTTATTGTTCCGTATCTTTAATCTTTTGTTTGTATCCTTGTTTAATTATTTTCAATTATACTTATCTTCAGTAGTATGACAGTTGTCATCATGTTCACTGTCATAGACCGTTATCCTGTGAGTCTTCTTGTTCCCTTTGTAGACCTTCCTACATTATACTTCTTCATTATTTCTATCCTGTGACAAGTGTTATCTGCGTTGGATCTACAGGTAACCGTCTACTTACCTATTCTTTTAACACGATGTATATGTGTTACCTTATAATGAGTCGATAACTTTTCTTGTGTAAACTCAAGTGGAGATTACTCCACTTACTTTCACCTCGGATAATACGTCTCACTTCATTCAGTCTTTCTTTTTGTGGTTATATCATATAATTACGTATATATACCTTAAATCTTTCTACCATTGTTCCTGACATCTACGTTCTGTCGTTTTCTCTTTGTCTACATTTCTTGTCTAAAAACCTGAGACGCCCTCTTCCGTTCCCACCCTACTAAACTCTCTTATCGTAACTTTGCACATATAATGGTATAATGGTATACGTATAATACACGTATAATGGTATACGTTTTATCTACTGGTCAGGATCAAACCACGTACTTTGTCCCATGAGTTTCGACCATGTGACTCTGTTAGGTCTCCCTACCGTACGTCTCCCTCTACCCTCTCCCCAAACCCTGTCCCCCTGTGTACATGTGGGTACCGACTAAGTACAGTCACATACCGTTTTTGGTGATGTTATAACATTTCATTAATCGGAGGTTAATTTCATTTAATAAATTAATTTTTTAATTCCTATCCTCTGAAGGGACCACCAGGTTACCAACCCTGAAGTGGGAAGGTGGCGTCCCCGACGTCCAAGGTAGGGACCACACCCTTGATTCTAGGACGTACTATGAACCACGTCGTTTTTATTTAATTATCTATTTATTTGTTTATTTTTTATGGGTGTGTATGTCCTTTTTTTTCTTTATTATCCTTATTTAATGAGTATGAATTTATGTCCCTTTTAGAGTCGAAGTTTCTCGACTACCTAACGGTTTGTATTCTCTTTTCCTTTTGGGTGTAAATGTGTATAATTTATTATATAGTCTCGTCATTCATGTTTTTTTTTTTTGTCAAAATATACATAGGTCCTTCTTTTTACTTCTAGTGGATTTTTATTTGTTCTTAGTTTGACTATAGTCTGTAAAGTTATCGTTGTAACCTAAACTCTTCTGTCACTTCATTGTAAAAATCTTGTAACTTCCTTTTATTGAAAATTACCTCTCAAAATGTAAATCGTTTTAACGGTGAGTTTATACTTCCTATTATTTTTGTAGAGGTCCGTATGTTTTGGAGTTTTCAAACAGAACACTTTTATGTGTACCTTTCATAAAAAACCTTTTCATAAATAAAGTCTCCTCTTTACGTAATTCTTCTGACACGTTCTCTATACAACTTTCATTCTTTCTCCCTCCAAGTTTTCCTTCCCCTATATACATAAGGATCCCGACTAAGTACAGCTCCAAACTGTCTTTTGTTGTTTTAAGACATTTCGTTAATAGGAAGTTATTTTTTTATTTAATTTTTTTTTTCTTTCATTTTTGTCATTGTATAGAACCCTAGGATCTGTTATAATAACACTGTTCTCTATACCAAAAATCCAGTGTTTACCCGATACACTCGGACAGTCTGATGAAACGACAAATCCTTCTTCTAAGTCTAGAACTATCCGACAAAAAATAATGAAACGGTTCTGACGGTATTGTTTTATAATGTCTGATCACCGAATTTGTTGTCTTTAAGTAAAAGAATGTTAAGACTTTCGACATTCAGAGTCTTGTTCCACAGTCGTTCAAATTAAAGAAGACTCCGGAGAAAGACTCCAATATCTACCGGTTGTAGAGATACACAGGAGTATCTCAAAAGAGAGACACACAGATACAGGATTAGAGATACAGACACAAGATTAGAGGAGAAGAATTTCTCTGTAGGTAGCCTAACCTAATCCCGGGTGAAATTACTGAAGTAAAATGGAATTAAAGGAGAAATTTCTTGGATAAAAGTTTATGTCAGTGTAAGACTCGATGACCCCCAATCCTATACTTGTATACTTGAACCCTCCGTGTGTCAAGTAGGACATTATGTCTACAAGAGGGTCGTCTATAAATATTCGTACAATTAGTTTTTAACAATAATAATCATGGTCGTAGTAATGGTCAACATATATAAAAGTTACAGTGAAGATCTATGACGTTCAAATTCTGGATTTCCGTGTATCAATGTACGTATTTTATAGTGTATTTTCTTTTTTATATTACATATCGAAAATTTTGTCTTCCTTTTTATTCACTTAGATAAATTGTCTTTCGTCCTTCTTCTTTACCTCCGGTTTTTATGTCATTTACCTTTTATACTTTACTTCCTTGTTTATATTCAAATTTTTGAGTAATTTACATTCACCAATTTTGTATAAATACCTTTATCTGAAAAACTAACCTAAAATTTTTCTAATGTAACCTAAGTTTTCTATGTAACTTTATCTTATATGTCTTTACATTTTTATGTGTTTTTCTATTTTTATTTTATTTTTCATGTAGACCTTTTATACTTAACTTTCATTAGATCTCATCTGTAGAATTATTAACCGTTTTCTTTATTTTTCCTATTTCTTCTTACTACGATACATGTCATTTGACTCGTTATTATGTCTTTCTATATCATAAAACTAGATAATACAGGGATTATTGTGTCGACATTTATTATAATTCGAGGTTCTTCGTCTTAAAGTCCTTCTTTATCTATTTAGTAGTCCACACCGATCTCTAAAATATGTGTTGAAAGTTTTTGAGTATCTAGTTCGTGTTCGTACACATGTGTGTTTGTGTGTATGTGTGTGTCGTCGTCGTCCTAATTTCCGGACTTGTTATGTTATACATCTTTACGATCATGTATCTTTATATATACATACTTAAAGATGTAGACTGGTAATAAATCAATGTTCGTGTATACCTTGTAAACGTTTTTGTCTGTTATTTAGTTAAAGTAACGGATTCAAAGGACTTAAAGTATACGTTATGTTACTTTGTAATTAACGGTTTTGTTATCGATTTGGGTAGTACATAAACCTTCGATTTATAAAGTTTTCTTAGGTATACAATTTTTACTTTAGTAATACACGGTTTTAAATACTTACGTCAATTCGTCTTTTTTAATATCGAAATTTTTATGGGACTTTGAGGTTTCTAATTTTCATTTCTTCGATTCAAAAGTCGAGTACTTCAGTCTTTTTATCGTCCCTCTTCTGGGTTTGTTCTTCCTTCCTTTACTATTTCTATTTTCATCTTTAGTTTTTTCAGTTTCTTGTCTCCTTGTTATCACTTCTACTTGTTTTGGTTTTCGACTAAGAAACTTTTCTAATTGTTTCGTCTGAGGACCGTTCTGCTTAGTTCTTTTTCCTTCTTCGTTTATTTGTTTTCATTTTACCTTTTTGACCATTATCGATATCTATCTCTAAACTTTGTCTATCTAAACTCTAAGATCTACTTTATTTAAGGATCTTTTTATATTTCACGATTTTAGTAGTGTTTTTCTCTTTTGAACTTATCTAGTTTATTTATTAACTATACCAAGAGTTTATTAATAGATTGTAGTTGTCGTTACTTGTTGTTGTTTTTGGGGTATTTTGAACTCCAAGGTTACTAATCATTGAAAATGGGTTTAAGGTTCCTTCTCATTTAAGATGTAATACGTTTAACAATGTCTTTTATAACAACTAAAAATCAACGATTCAGTACGGACTGAGAAAGTCCTGGGGTACCTGACATCGGACGGTCCGAGGACACAGGTACCCTAAAGGGTCCGTTCTTGTGACCTCACCCAACGGTAAATTGAAGAGGTCCCCTAGAAGGACTGGGTCCCTAGTTTAAGTGTAGAGGACGTAACTGTCCACCTAAAAAAAAAAAAAAAATGGTGGTTCGATGTACCTTTCGGGTGTCTTTTATAATTTCCTAGTTTTTAAGGGGTCGAGTGAAACATCGAAATGACTTCACATTAAATGGTTGGTATCTTGACTGGGTAATTTTATGTGTTCAACTACTAAAGATTATTTAAAAACGTGAAAAGATTGGTAGTAAGGTTAAAACAAGACAACGAAATATATTAAATAAGTAAGGAAAAACAACGACTCATCATAGATGTACAACATAATCAAAGAACCCTGACGACATCGCTCGTTTAACGGAAACCGAATTTGTTGTCTTTAAATGATACAGTGTCAAAACCTCTCCTCTCCAGACTTAGTTCCACAAACAGTCCGGTACTGGAGAGACTTCTGAATTCCCTTCGGAAGATAAAGAACCGAAGGCTACTGACGGTTGTGAGGAATCGTAAGGAACCAAACACCATCGTGTTGAGGTTAGAAACAAAGGTAGTAGTGTACTAACAGAAGAGAGACACAGATATAGGTTCAAAAGGACAAAATTATTCCTATAGGTAGTAACCTAATCCCAAATGGGATTCGTTCACACTGAAGAAAATTGAACCGACAGATGTTTCTAAGATCAAGGTTCATTCCAGTGTAAGTAACCAAGTCCCATCTGAACTTACATCCCCCTGTAATAAACCATACACACACACATCGTCATGAACGATCCATAAACCTAACAAAGGAGTGATAATTCTGATAAGAATATCTTCCGTCGCTAAGTATAAAATACGTTATCCTTTGTCTGTTTTACTTCACCAGATCACCAGTTGAGAAAGAACGGAGATTACAGTCAGAAGTACTTCCTTTGTTTCCATATTTCCTTTCAAATCCTTCGATGTCAGACCTTTTAAAGAAAGTTCTTAGATAGTAGTTTGAAGGGACCACCGTACCACCCATTCTCGGGTGGACGGTTTTGTCCTCTGAACTCAAGCTAGGAACCAGACCTTTCTAAGGTGTACGGTCCCTCTTTGATTCGCGTATTTGATTCGGAGGTGCGGATTTCGGATATGACGTGTTGTTCTTTTCGGTGGTGTTACTCTTCAACAGCGTGGTGTTACTTATCATCGGGGACGAACGACGCTGATCTCTTTCGGTAACGTTTCGTTGTTTCTACGTCGTGTCGGTTTTTGTTTATTTATTTCATATTTTTTTCTTATGGTAGAGTTCGTTTAGTAAAAATCTTTTACAGACTGACTGAAAACTCTGAGAAAATTTCTTTTCGCACACACAGGCTGAGAAACACTGGGGTATCTGACGTCGGGTGGTCCGAGAAGACAGGTACCCTAAAGGGTCCTTTATCTGAAACTAATAAGAGACTGGTGTATTTGAAAACTAACAACGACCAGTCCTTTACCGGTCTCTTAGTCCTTTCTACCTGTAAACAGGGAAGAAACTCACAGGAAGTAAAAGAACTACCAATGTCCCCCGGAGGTCCCTTGGTCTGACTGGGTATCTGTCCCACGGAGATCTATTCCCGTAAGAACGATCCTAAAACAGGAAGGTCCCTGTCTACTACGACAATATACGTTTTACCGTCGATGTTACCGAGAGAAAAATCCGAAGGGAGTTGAAATTTTACTAATATTAAAAGTTTGGACGTAAGGTTTCTTAAAAAAAAGTCTTTACGAAAACACGGATTGTGGAGACACTTGAGACACTGGTATGTGGGGGTAGACCTTCCAGACAAATCTCGACCGATTCGTCCGACGGTCTAAGTCAGAGACTTGTGATAGTAACGGAGAGATGTGTGTCTGTCCTGGAGATTGGACCCTTGTCTACAACCAACCTAGAGTCCTTTAGTTCGTTGTCCCCATGAAACTAGTGTCACAAGGTTCAATCTAAATCCACGTCGATCCTCGACTGACACCGAGTCTAGTACTTGATGAATAACGGTTTAAGTCTGACTTTAACTTCTTTCATCCCTTTTGGTGATCTGGTAAGTCAATACTGGATTTAGTTTAGGGAATACTAATATGTCACCTTCACTCTTTATCTAAATTCCCTGATCTAGACTATCTATCTCACGGACTGCTTGACACCTGCCTCCAAGCACTATAACATGTCCTCTGTCCCTAGTTCTGGTAGGGGTACCTTTTCTTTACGTTTTTTCGTTTTACCGACAGACTCCTCCGGAATGTTTATCGACACTTTTCTTCTCTCCGCTTTTCGTTTCCTCTTTTTCTTTCTATGTTCGTAGACTTACGTCTCAAGGTTTATTATCGTTCTTCTCTCTCTATTCTATCGGAAGGAGTCGCTAGTTACGTTTCTATATCTCCGTTTGTTGTCTTACCCTTTCTGATCTCTAGAGAAGTTCTTTTAATCTGTGGTTCCCTTGTAAAGTACTTTTCTACCCGAGCTATTTCCTGTCTTTACCATACCTGGATTATCTTCCTCTTCTATAATTCTTCTCCACCGTTCTTATGTGTCTTCTTGACATGTTTTTTCTAGAAGTGGTGGGTCTATTAGTATTACCACACTAGTGAGTGGATCTCGGTGTGTAGGACCTTACACTTCAGTTCACCCGGAATGTTTCGTAGTGATACTTGTTTCGATCACCTCCACTACCTTAAGGTCACCTCGATAAAGTTTAGAACTTTCTACTACGACACTTTTACGACGTGAGTTATACGGTCGTTTCGACCTTTTGAGTCGTCACCGGTGTCCTGATCTTTTCCGGTCAAAAGTAAGGTTAGGGTTTCTTTCCGTTACAGTTTCTTACGAGTTTGATGACGTGTTAACGTGAGTAGAGTGTACGATCATTTCATTACGAGTTTTAAGAGGTTCGGTCCGAAGTCGTTATGCACTTGGCACTTGAAGGACTACAAGTTCGACCAAAATGTTTTCCGTCTCCTTGGTCTCTAGTTTAACGTTTGTAGGCGACCTAGTAGTTTTTTCGTTCTCTCAAGGTCTTTTTGTATATAAAGACGAAATAACTGATACGGTTTCGGAAACTGACACACCTAGTGTTATTTGGCATCTTTTAAGACTTTCTCTACCCTTAGGGTCTGGTGGACTGAACGGAAAACTCTTTGAACATACGTCCAGTCCTTCGTTGTCAATCTTGACCTGTACCTTGTTGTCTGACCAAGGTTGATCCTTTTCCTCATGCAGTTCCGACATATAACAGTGGGACGAATAAATTGAATATACTTTTATGTAGTACTCTTTACGACCCGACCTTCTTCGTATTCGATCTTAGTTCTAAAGACCCTCTTTATAGTCATTGGAGTCTATACGTCTACTGTGGTGGGAATGCCGTTTTTTACCTCTCCTTGATTTTTCGGAGAACTACTTTCACTTCCTCCTCTCACTTTTTCAACCGAATTTCGAGTTGTAAGTCTTTTACTTCTAGTACCGTAGACCAGGGTAGTGAAGGACCCTTTATCTACCCCTTTGTCATCTTTGTCACAGTCTGAAATCAAAAGACCCGAGGTTTTAGTGACGTCTACCACTAACATCGGTACTTTAATTTTCTACGAATGAGGAACCTTCTTTTCAATACTGGTTGGATCTATCGTATAACTTTTCGTCTCTGTAATGAAACGGTTGTTTCCAGGCAGATCAGTTGCGATACCAAAAAGGACACCAGTAAATACCTACACTCTCAACCTGACACTTCTTTCGACTCACGGTCTCTTAACTACGAAAACTTGACACCACAACCTCTTCTGAGAACTCTCAGGGAACCTGACGTTCCTCTAGGTTGGTCAGGTAAGACTTCCTCTAGTCGGAACCCTAAAGAAACCTCCCTTACTACGACTTCGACTTTGAGGTTATGAAACCGGTGGAGTACGCTTCTCAACTGAGTAACCTTTTCTGAGACCACAACCCTCCCAAACCCCCGTGTTCCTCTTCCCCTGTTGTCTCCTACTCTACCGACCTAACGTAGTAACTGAGCTACCTGCACTCAGACTCACTTGAGACCCACAACCACTACCTGTCCCTTCGGACCGCACGACGCTAAGTGCCCCAGCGTTTCTCAGCCTAAACTGAATCGTTGACTTGACTTGACTCGACAGAACTCCTTTCGGACCCGAACAACATCACGACCGATTGTTTCCGTAACGACCTACCCAAGAGTTATCCGTAAAAGAGTGCTCCTTTCGAGAAGGACGTCATGGCAGGGCTCATTTTGACAAGACTCTAATTAGTAGTTCAAGTTTGTATTGTCAGACGTAGTGCCAGTAACATACGCCAAAGTCATATATACACCCGGTGAGAGAATTTATGATTAAATGACTTAAATTTCTCGTTAAAACAGACGAGTCATGGATACACTGTAAAAGCCCCCATGAAGGGGAAGGATTAACGTAGACCAAGATGACCAATCATCGTCACAAACAACATCGATGGGAGGTCGGGGGTTTAGGTAGGTATCGACACCGTTTATTAAGTCTAGTCCAGTTAGTACCCTTGGGTAGTTCCTACTCTAACTCTAAGTTCGTCCCGGTCTAATGAAAGGACGTAAACGTTTCTCTTCAGGTGAAAGACGACCCTCCTCCACTTAGATTCCAATGCAATATCGGCAAAAGAGACGTTGTATCATGATCAGACACCTTTCTTTGGTTGTATGTTTTCCTTCTTCGTCTACCACCTACCTCTGTTTAGAAGCTGATATAGAGAATCTAACGTCTTCCACCCGACTTCAGAATACTGACATTCGGTATAAAGTGAAAGACGGATTAGTTCTTCAAAGAGAATAAATATTCGTTTTTTACGGTGTAATCAAGTGATACAGATAATATATAGTCCATGACACAATCCACCCCCGACCACCTTCCTATTTCTACTTACTCTGTAAAAGTATTATATTGATTGTTTCGACTTTATATCTACTTTCTGAGACATATCTCTCTGACACGAAATCTTAATAACTCTCATACTCAGGACCAACAAAAATTATCTAATCGTAGTTGTTAATGGTTCTTCAGTGTAAATAATGACCTCTTAGTTAGTCCGTTGAAACGAAGTGAGTTATTCGTATGTTGAGTTTTAATCGTATACTGAACGTACTATTGTCCAGTCTATAAAAATTTTACATTCTAAAAGTGACATTTTTTCTCATTATTATTTGAAAAGTAGAAAACTAATACAACCCTAAAATTATTTGATCTAGGACCTCTGTAGAAGGTAAGTAAATTTATAAATAGTCCACAGACGAGACAACATCGGTAAGGCGACCCGTGAATCTTTTTGTAGGTCTTGTCTTACAAAACGTACTACATTATAAAATCGAAGAAGGTCTCACAATGATCATATTGACTAATTTACGAAGTCGTAGCGACTGGGAGGGTCCACTGATAATTGATCCTCGATTAATTAGTCGATATAGAATGTATTCATTAGTTTATAAATAATAAAGTAAAAAAAAGAGAAATTCTTTCTATAGAAACTTAACTTAGACCCCCTTTTAAAGAAGGGAAAACCTTTTAAACCCTTTACAGACTATATACTTACATCAGTTGAACAACCTTTTCGATAAAACTTTTAAACAAGATTGTTATGTTTTTTCTGTCAAGGTTAGGAGCTCCTAGAGTGCCAGGTCAAAATTCCCTGTTTATACATTCGAATACTGACTTCTAGGCTTGTCGTATTTTGGATACCCCGGAATTCTCGTGTCACCGACCTCAGTTTTAGACTGGACACCAAGAAGATTCAGTAAGACCTCCCTCGTTACGGGAGGGACTCAGACCCTTCCAGTGACCCTCGACCGGTCCACTACTTCCACCCTCCCATAGGTCCGTTTTCGGGTATATACAATTGACTTACTTCGTTCTTTGTTATCCTGCACGTAAATTAAAACACACCGTCTTCTTTTACACACATTTACCTCTATTTTCAAATCTTGTCTCTCCAGAGTTTCTCGGAGTGTGTTCATTGATTCCTTAAGTTGAAAGATTCCTTAAGTTTTCGAACCCGTCTCCGAGTAACCTCTTACGAGTTGTACCTTCACTAAAAATAGTGTAAATATAAAATTCTCTGACAGTGTACTCGTGATACTTATTGTCTGATTTCACCTTATCTTCGTGTCTCGAAAGATCTTTAAGTCAACTCCCCGGCTCGACCTTGGGAGTTGACTCCTCAACGATTTGGTCCCGTCATCGTCTCCCCTACCCTTTTTTTCACTAAAGTACAAACCATTTTAATTATTAGTATTTCATTAGATTTAAACACATACCATCACTTTCCCAATAATAAATAAATCTTTTTGGTAAAGGTTTTAGTAGAGGTTAGTATATTTTTAATAAAAGTTTCACATTTTTGTAAACAAAAGATTGCAACCTACAGTGACCTTAGAGAAATACAAGCACTACGTCTTCTGACCTGAGATCGTGTGATAGTCTTTACCTCGTTTCTCTGGTTTGGTCAGTTAGGATTTCCTTTAGTGGGGACTTATAAGTAACCTTTCTGATTACGACTTCAACTTCGAGGTTGTGAAACCGGTGGACTACGCTTCTCGGTCGAGTAACCTTTTCTGGGACTAAGACCCTTTCTAACTTCCGTCCTCTTCCCCTACTGTCTCCTACTCTAGCAACCTACCGTCGTAACTGAGTTACCTGTACTCAAACTGGTTTGAGACCCTCTGTCACTTCCTGTTCCTTCGGACCGTACGCTATCAAGTACCCAGAGTTTCTCAGTTTTTTGTGCAGACTTACTGACTTGTTCGTCGAGGGGACCCGAGTCTATGTCAAAACTCTCGTTCTCGGACAACACAGGGGGAAACGGAAAGTTTCATTATCTTGATAACAAAAGATGAAGTTTGTTTTGGTTCTAAACTAAACCGTGATCACGTGTCTCCGACTCGAAAACTTTAGTAAAATTGGATTCCCATATACTTATAAGTATTTCCCTGAACCCGACAGTGTTTGAAGTCAACTAACTTCATTCTTCCCAGGTCTTTCGAGTGGTAGAAGTAGGGAATCCAAGGTCGAGTAGACCACGAACTTGTGAAATCCGATTAGAAATGATAACTTTGTCTTGACCCTTAGAAATGTTCACTATACAATAGAAACGATAACAATGAAAAGAACGGACTATATTACGAAACAAGGACGTAAGAAAACAAGGGAATTCTAGGAATTAATGACTCTGGACGAGTTCTCGTCCGTGACACCAGTCTGTCTAGTGTTTTGCCGAATTCGGTTTTGACCGAAGAGAATACAGTCCTTTCGGAACAAACCCAGAAAGAGGTCTCTGAGGAAGTGGCGGAGAAATTGGAATGGTCGATTGTGAGAACGAACAAGGTGCACTCCGTAAACACACGAGAATAAACGAAAGATAACGGTTGTCAGGTATCCTGGTAACGTGAAAAGTAAGAGTATTCCGTGGAGGTCGAGTGTTTGTAAAGTACCCCCGTGAAAGGGAACAAGACCCCTGGTATTCAACTATAACGGTTCTTCTAAAGAATCCTTCATCATGAATCCCCTCGTTTCACGGTGTCTTTTTCATCCCGGAGTGTATAAATTTACACTATTGTACATACTTCGGGAAATGTCATCGACGGTGTACAATTCACAGATTATTAATCATGACAAGTCCTAACCAAATAATATCCTACCATAAATCCCTCCAACCCTTATGGAATGTGTAAACCTCTGACACTTTGAATTACGATACGACTAGATCAGTGTCCTGTAAAGTTCGAGTTGACATCCTTGTCTTTTTCTTTATACTGAAGATACAACCTTCATCCTTTTCCTTAACTGAGTGATGTTAATAGTCAGTCAAACCCCGTCTTAATGGTGGAGTAGAAAACCATCTAAAACAATTTTCGAAATATTTAGGAGAAAAGGGGAATAATGAATTTTTTTTTAATAAATCAAAATTTTTCAAAACCGACACCGTACGTCTTAGAATCAAAGAGATTAGTCCCTGGCTTGGGTGTGGGGCATGTCACCTTAGAGTCTCAGAATTGGTGACCTGGTGATCCATTCAGAGAATAAAACACACACACACACACACAAGAGTCAATTTAGGCTGAGAACACTGGGGTACCTGAGATCGGACGGTCCGAGAAGACAGGCAACCTGAAGGGTCCGTTCTTGTGATCTCGTCAAACGGTAAAAGATAAGTCTTTTCAATACTGGTTGGATCTGTCGTATAATTTTTCGTCTCCGTAACGAAACAGTTGTTTTCGGGTAGATCAGTTTCAATACCAAAATGACCATTAGTACACACCTACACTCTCAACCTGATATTTCTTTCAACTCGTGTCTTCTTAACTACGAAAACTTGACACCACAACCTCTTCTGAGAACTCTCAGGGAACTTGACGTTCCTTTAGGTTGATCAGGTAGGATTTCCTTGAGTCAGGACTTACAAGTAACCTTCCTGGCTACGACTTCGACTTTGAGGTTATGAAACCGGTGGACTTCGTTTCTTGACTGAGTAAACTTTTCTGGGACTACGACCCTTTCTAACTTCCGTCCTCCTCTTTCCCTACTGTCTCCTACTCTACCAACCTACCGTAGTGACTGAACTACCTATACTCAAACTCATTCGAAACCCTCAACTGCTACCTGTCCCTTCGGACCGTACGATGTCAGGTACCCCAGCGTTTCTCAGTCTGTACTGACTTGACTTGGTTTGACTTGACTAATGTCCCCTAGAAGGGATGGGTCCCTAGTTTGGGTACAGAGGACGTAACCTTCCACCTAAAAAATACTAACATGGTGAACCCTTCGGGGTGAAGGAATTATGAAAGTTTATTTAAATACGTGTTTACAAGATGTGGAAAAAATTTTTTTTAAATAACTGGTAGAACTCGAACAAAATTTTAATGAACTTCATCTCCGTAAAAAGAGACGAAACAAATGTACCACAAAGAAGGAAAGGACAAAAGGACAAATTTAAACACTAAAATTATATCGTGAAGAGTACCAGTCTAAACATAATGTCAAAGAATATATAACAGACGGGAAAGACTCCCTGACACCTAAGGACTTTTGGTCCTTAGTACAAACCTAGAAATGTAAAGGGTGTCTTGATCGTATCGTGGAGTATATATCGTCCGTACCAAATTACACTTTATTTAATTTTAGTTAACAGACAGGGTACTAATTCCTGATTTACGGTTAATGACAGGTCATATTCCTTTATTAAATGTTAAAATGTCCACCAGACCCCTTCTCAATCACTGTCTTTGGAGACGACTACACGACCTCGTTCAAACATACCTAAACTCTTTTGTCTAATAATTTATAAGTCCTTAAGACCCTCGGTCAACGATTTAGTAACTATTGAACTTTAACCGAGACGACCCCTTTAAATGTGGTACCTTTAGTCGTGTGTAATGTTTAGTTCCGATAAAAAAAAGGAAACTCACATTCAAACGGTCGTCAGGTGACTACGATTAACGTGACCTATGGACCACTTTTTCCATTCGGAACACCTTAACTTTATTGAAATAAATCATAACCGATATCAGTTCTTAAAACATTTTATTGGTTTGAAGTGTTATCTTTCGCTTTGTGTTCACGTTAGGTATTTAACAGGCACTCTGTTAATCTATTAAAAGATTTATCATCCCTCACTCCCGTTCATCCCGTGGTACGAATCTCTCTCACGGACGAACTTTTTGTCAAGTCCCGAAGGAGTAGTTGTTTGTTTGTTTGTTGTTGTTGTTGTTTTTCGGTCTCGTGTCGACTTCTTTCGTTCTATCGCAGAGTGTTAAAGGGTTTTATCGTTTTGAGTAAGTTCCATAAACGTCCGTGATTCTAGACATAACACTAGATAAATTTTACAGGGTATCTTTAAAATTTCAGATACCGTCACAGTTCCTCGTGAAATTTTTGACCACACAATCTTCCTTTACGATCGACATAAATCTTAATTCATTTCGTAAACGTATAAGTCATATGTAGTCTTATTTTACCTCTTTATTATTTGGTATAGAGTCAAAGATTAAAAGTCGTCTCACTTACTACGTCGAATACCCAATAAGGAGTCACTGGGAATATACGTTTCTGACAACAAGAACAATTTCATGGACGAGTAAGTCATTGTTATAAAAGTGTCTTGAAACGTAAGTAATTTTAGAAGTCTGTGTACATGGGGTTAGAAGTAACATCTTGATAAATTTTGTCGGTCCCGTACCTTCGTTCAATCTACAAGTAGACGTCTACTTACCTATTTCTTCTACAACATGTATATTTGTTACCTTATAATGAATCGGTATTTTTCTTACTTAAACTTAATCAAGGTCACTCCACCTACTTTGATCTCGGACAATATGTCTCACTTCATTCATTGTTTCTCTTTTTGTATATCACATAAGTGTGTATATGTACCTTAGATCTTTTTACCATAACTATTTGGATAAACGTCCCTTCCTTACCTCTGTGTCTACATCTCTTACCTAAACACCCGTGACACTCTTTCTCTCTCGTCCTACTTACCTCTTTCATCGTAATTGTATATATGTGATGGTTCCTATTCTACCTGTCGACCACTCTTCAAGGATACATCGTGTCTCTCGGGTCAGACCACGAGACACTACTGCATCTACCTACCCTACCCACCTCCCCTCCCTCCGATCCCTACTTCCCCTACATACATATTAATACCGAGTGAGTTCAGCATCATACCGTCTTTGGTTGTATTGTAACATTTTTAAATTATGTGTGCTTGAATTTTTCCAGAAATTTGTCCCTGAAGACACCACTAAGTCCCCAATTCTGAACTGAATGGTTGCGTCCCCCATGTCCAAACTAGAGACCAGTCCTTTGATTCTAGAGTGTATGGAGCACCGGTTTTTTGTTTGTATTTCGTCTCTGTTATAACATTGTTTAAGTTATTTAAATTTTTACCAGGTGTAGTCTTTTTTTTTAGAATTTTTTTTTGTTTGAAGTCTGTTGCTATCAGATCTCCTTCCTTGTGAGTAATTTAGGAATAAGACAAAACTCCGTCAAAATTTTCTTACTACTCTTTCGGTAAAATTCTGAAAGACTACTACTTGGTTCTATAAGAAATGTTTCATACTCTCAACATACTAGACTTATATTATTTTATGACAACCCGAATTAAAATAACTTTTTTTTTTTTTCAGAAAGTTTGAAACTCTGATGTCTTATTTAGTGCGTTCGATTCGTACTTTCATAAGGCAATATACAATTTGTTATAAAAACCGATTTTCTGAAGACCGTAGAATATTGACCAAATCCTCCAGGTGATTCCTTAATACCCTTTCGACCTCGATGCTTCAACTAAGTTTCTCGATTTCCTCACACATCGTACATCGAGCGCATAGTGTGATCACGAATGACAACTTTTCGTGGCCCGTTCCTGTGAGTTAGTGGATCGCCTCACTAGAGCCCTCTAGAAAGAGACCGAAGGATGTTCACGAGGAACGAAAAGTCGTCAGCTGACACACGTATTTTAATTGTTGTACGATGTTACTGAAGAATATAGTATTTACCTCAGGGAATTTCACTATAAGGAAGGGTGTGAAAACGTCGGAAGGCCACTCTCAATGATGGCCTGAGGTGAATAAACTTGTTTTCCACACTCAAATTTCCATACTCCTTTGTGCGACCGTTATATAATCGACAGAGGTCACTACATGCCTATCTACCCACTCACTGCGAACCCGACACAGACCGATGTCTTTGGATAAAGTCATTTACGATTTAGAAGTGGTTTTGTAGAAAACCCTCTAACTTTGATAAGACTTGTCGATAGAGATGACTTTAAAAGTCGACTTACAAAGGGAAAAGTGGACCAACAAAATCGCGGTACATCTAGGTTGTCAGTAGTGGAGGACGACACTCCCAAAAATCTCAGGTCAGGACACTGAGTGTTTCTCATCTTAGTTGATAAGGAATGGTCACTCTACAAAATTTATTCTTTTGTCTTTCGCGTGGTTTTTTTTTCAACTGCAATCAAGTCGACGAACATAGTCTAGTTAAACAGACACTTTCACCCTTCCTACTTCAATCACCACCTCAACTATCTGTAAATAAAATTTTTAAAATGAAGAATAACGTCATTCGAAAGATTTTTAATATATAAATAAACAAATAAAAACCGACGTGACCCAGAAGTGACGGCAAGCACCCGAAAGAGATCGACGGTGCTCAACCCACGAGTAAAGTCACCATAGAGTAGCGTCTTGTGTCCAAATCAATGCAGAACCGTGCATCTTCGAAAGGTTTGGTCCCTAGTTTGTCCACCGAGGACGCAATCGTCCGTCTAAGAATTGGTGACCTGGTCGTCCCTTCGAACTATTTGTAAACAACTTTCGAATGATCTCAGTGAGATCATTCAGTAAATTAGAAGTGTGTTAGGATACTCTATCCATTATAAAAATAGAGGTAAAATGTGTACCCCTCTGTCCGGTTTACTTCGTGGTACAGGTTCCAGTGTGTCGATCATTGACTATATAAGACCTAAAATTAGGGTCACTAGACTAAGGTCTCGGGTGAAGAATTGATAATCGGAAGTTATAGGTTTTACTAGTAAGGGATACCACGGAGTACCTACTGTCTTAGTCTCAGACCCCATTATACGTATATAGGAGTATTTCCATATGGACTGGTTTTCGGATTAGAGGGAAAGAAAGAACCGAAGATATAGAATGGGTTAAAGTGTATGTCTTTTAGAAAATAAACAAACTAAAAGTGTTACTTGAACAAAGGTATGAATCGTTTATTTTTATGTCTTACGGGTGTATATAAACTTAAAGTGTACTTGTTGTTTGTGAAAAACTTCATATTCACATAGGGTTTATAACGGACCATGTAATGTACTTTTTAATAATAAAGAACAAACAGACTTTAAGGTTAAAAAGACTCATAGGAAATAAAATAGGAAGTTGGGATTCATTCGGTTCAAAACTTGAACTTACAGTTTAACATTTTTAACGAGAATATAGAAAACCTATACAAACTTATTTTGGATGGAACGGAATCCAAACAGTCCAATCCCTACTTTACGACCAGTTCAAAAGGAACCCTGACGGAATCTCTCTAGTCTGTACCATAAAGACAGGTGGTGTCGAGTTAAGGACCTTCAGGAGACTCAGTACGTCTCTCAAACCCCTCCACACAATTCTCGTGTCCAATAAAATGAATATATCAACGTGTCAAAACCTATGGGTAGTGAATCTAATTTTATTTTAGGGATTTACAACTAAATTACTACACTCGGAGTGCAACGTTTACCAAGATAAACGTCACCAGAGATTTTATTTCATTAGATGGGACTACGGTAAGTCGAACCCTGTGTATTGAGTTCACTGCCAGTTAATAAAACCCCCCCTGAAATTGTGTCACCATCGGTAACAGGTGTATTACTGACACCCCAAACGTCTCGGGTGTAGTGATGTTTCCCCTGAGAACTCTCGGAGTGGACACTAATTTCCCGGTTCGGAGTAAGTAGAAACGTAGGTAGTGAATTGTGACACGGACCGTGTAAATGTTTGTGGATGACTCGTAGATGAGACCCGACCTACACCCCCAGTGTCCTCCGTTACTGTATCCAGGACGGGGATAAGATTGACTCAATTGTCAGACCTCTTCCACCAGTTTTCTATCCACTTTCTTATCAACCATGTCTCTAGGCCCGGAAACTCCTGACTTCCTAAGGAACCAATGAAATGTCTGTCTACTCCTTTGACTCCGAGGCCTTACCCCTGGTATCATCTTCAGTCTTCTGACTCCGAACTTTTGGTTTAAAGGGAAACTCGCTCAGAGATTTGCAGAGAATCCGAATCATACGAGTAACCATTTTACCTCTATTATAATGACAGATCCACTATTCTTCCTTTACTCTATTACGAGATATCTGAAGTTTCACAATACAGGAACATTTCACACTACTATTTTACGTATCTCGACCCCAACATACCAGTTTTACTTCTATCGAGTCATACTCCCTCGGTCCTACGGACCCAAATGTAAGTCCGAAAAGGTAAATGACTACACAGCAACAATAACGAATCAACGGTACAGTCTGAGAAAACGTTGAGAAACCTGACATCATGTGGTCCGGGGAGACAGGTGCCCTAAAGGGCCGTTCTTGTGACCTCACACAACGATAAAGGAAGAGGTCCCCTGGAAGGGCTGGGTCCCTAACTTAGACGTAGAGGACGTAACTGTCCGTTTAAGAAATGGTGACTCGTTAGACCCTTCGGGAATGACTATTTATTTATACTATTTAATAAATTTATACGTAGTCAAAAGAGTAGACATTTTACTTCTGTTAGTGCCATCGATGGAGTTTCCTAATAACACTCCTAATTAGTTCAATCGTGTACGTTTTTATTATTTGTAAGTTATTTAAAGTAAATATTAGTTATAAGTAACGTTATGAACCCGTACTCCCATAATTGCACAACAGAAATCCGATAATTCCGTTAATGAGTAGATTATGAGTAAGAAGGTGAAGTTGTATCTCTTGGAGACAAGTAAAATTCTTTCATCGTTTTTCTCTAATTTTAAGGTGACAGACAAAGAATTTATTAGAAGTCCAATTCTCTACAAAAATATTAGTACATGAAACTAGTCTCTGAAGACTTGTCGGGGGTTTAGTTTTATAGCCGTTACCTCTCACCTCTCTTTACCTTTTGACTAAATAAGTAAGGATCAGTTATTTCATTCGTACGTCATCGACCTGACATTTATGGGGACGTTTCACTCTAAATGTTCTGTATTATAACCTTCTGTCTAAATAGGGTCAACTTTCACGTAACGACAACTTCGTTCAAGTCACCTTAAATATTCTACTCCGGGAATTTACTCTTCTTGAATCTCTGGAACCCCTCAGTCTGAGTCCTCCAGACTCGACCCGTGTTCAACCTAAACGTAGAAGTTCTTTAAGTAAGTTTCGTAAAAGACTTTTATAACGTCTCTCTTCTCTTTTTGTTGGATTCGGTCCCCGTAGTCGAAACAAATTTTGAAGGAAAATGAGTCCTGGCAACCCAAATATTTAGTTTTAATACACAGGTCACTCCTTTACTCTTCATTTTGACAAAGGTTTTCTTTTTTCTTTTCTTTCGTTCACTAAGTAAAACCGGATTTATTAACTTTTACGTCTATCAAGTTCACAAGGACCGACGAGCCAGTACTCAAATAAACAGGAAAAACGACTACACATCGTCTGAGGTGTTACCTCCGAACCTTCTACTCAGAGCCATTTAGAAATTGGACAAACCACTTCAGTCAACCTCGGGTTAGGAATCTTTAAACGACTTAAAAGTGAAGAAGAAGTGTACCCCGTCTTGAGATGACTTCGTTACACTAATACAAACAGTCTGTTTTTCTTTTTTCTTTATTTCTCCTACATTTCTTTCCTCCCTCCTTTCTTCTTCTTTTATCCCTGCTTTCTATCAAACAGGTCTGTATGTTCCAGTCTAAAGACAGAATGCGAGTCTACACCCTGTCAACCAAGTGGAACTTCAGGCTCAGTAAAAACACAAGTCCTGGGATTCGCTGACTGGGAGTTTGGTCTACATCTTGTACTCGAAAAAATACTGAGACTTGATAGTATCGGGACTTACTACGGTGGTTAGTCTTATTCAGAATGAGTAAAAGAATCACAGATTCTTCTTGTAATCATTCTCCCTTGTAGTCCCTGGTCCTAAAGTATCAATGAGTCCTAAAAGGAAGATCCTTCGGGTTCTTGTGAATTTTTATAGATAGGAATAATATTTTTGGTCACACACGATTCAGTAAAGTCGGTACAGGTTGAGAGACACTGGGTTCCCTGACATCGGACGGTCCGAGTAGACAAGTACACTAAGAGGTCCGTTCTTATGACCTCAACCCAACGGTACGGTAAGAGGTCCCCTAGAAGGACTGTGTCCCAAGTTTGAGTACAGAGAATGTAGAGGATGTAACCGTCTTTCCAAGAAATGGTGATCGTGGTGGACCCTTCGGGTATTTTTGGTCATCTTTATTAATTTACTATATTCTTTCCCATCGTGTGACCCTCTTCTTACGTTTCCTAGAGAGAAGATCGACCCCCTTGAATCCTTCCGATGAACCACCCTCGCTGAAACTCGACTCGGGACCCTATATCATATCTTAATTGACATTAACTAGTCCTCTTCTCGGCTTCCCGGTTTCCCGATTTCCCGGCTTCTCCCTATGTCTTCTCACTTAGCCCTATTGTTTGTCGCCAATACTGTCGAATAAGTTCCCATACACACGCACGTACCCACGAGTCAGTGAAGTCAGAACAGGAGAGAAAGACTGGACTACCTGACCTCGGGTGGTCAGAGGAGACAGGTACCCTAAGAGGTCCGTTCTCATAGCCTCACCCAACAGTAAAGGAAGAGGTCCCGTAGAAGGGTTGGGTCCCTACCTTGGACACAGAGGACACTGAAGACGTGACGTCTGTCTAAGAAATGGACGACTCGGTGACCCCTTCGGGGTCTGTTCCCATATTAAGACTAATAAACGGACAAAGATTATACTCACCTCTAATTTTCAGGGAACAGGGATAGACGAATATGAACAGTATAATGATTACCTCTCATCTTGTAAAGACAAAACGGGGTTTCTACATTAACAAAATTTTAAATGTTTATTATTTGGTTATCCTACCTTTCTATTATTTCTCTAACACATTATGTAGGTAATAAAATATCTATTACATTGACTCAGTGTCTCTCTACTTCACCGACGAACTTTCTAGTGTCACGTCCCAACCTGACCGTAGGTCAAGGTGTGAGTTCTGAAAGGGGTCATGTGATGGAAGGTTACCTTCGCTCTTTAGTGAGTTATTTATTCACCTTCCTCAGAAAACATACGAATACTGGGTTTATTCCTTTGATTTTCGTCGACGTTCGGGTTATGGACCAACGTGGTGAAGTCCTGAGTCGGTTTTAACTTTTCCCTTAATTTTGTAAGTCCGAAACTGTATACGTCAAGTAGTAGCGGTTTTTCCAGAGTGAGTTATCACTTACTTTCTCTTTACTTGAACTATTTTTATCTTTTTGTACACGAAAAAACAAAAGTTTAAAATTATGGACCCTCAGTAAGTCTCTTGTCCTACCACTATTTCAAAACAATTAACTATGTCAAAACAAGAACCAATTGACCAGAGGTAGTCAAATGTCTTTGAAGGAAAGGTAAGATGGTTCTCCGGCCCTCTGGGTCAGAATTCTTAACTAAAGACCATCCTATTTAAGTTCAAACACGGACGGAAGATCCTTTCCTCCTGTGGAATTTGACGCTCAGGGGGCCCCAGTTCAATGCCTAATGACTAGAGACATAGGGGTTGTTTATTTCACAGAGTGTTGTTATTTCACGTCATTAGTTAATGTCAAGAATTTACCTATCCATATAAGCCTCTGTTAAAATAAACTTCGGGAGAGAAAGTGTTGAACGGAATAATTTTACTGCCGTTGGTTTAGGGTTGGTCTCACAACGATACCATACACTACACTAAAGGACTTTACCCGGAACACCACCTACGCAGGGGGTCGACCCAAATCCCGGGGTGACGTTATATCTAATCTATCGTAAGGAAAAAAATCTTGGCCAAATTAGTTCATGTTGAAGGGAAAAGGATCAGTCCCTGATTTGTTCAGTCTCGAAACCGGAAGATTAAATAGTCGGTCATTTAATATTGACGTTTCCAGACCACACCCGGTCCCTAAAAGGTGTGTCTCACTCCCCCTAGGACCCCCCGGTCCGTATCGTCTAATCTATACACTGAGTACCGACCCCATCGTAATGTACACTTTCACTTTTCCAGTTCGTCCCTTTTCGATAAAAGGTATTTTTATTTAATTTTTAGCTTTTCGAGAGGAAGTACTGTGACCTTAAAACTTGAGTCGATATGTTAATAATTAGTCTTCTGTAATTAAATTCATTCTGCACTTCCAATCGATTGTTTTACCCTTTAGTCCTTCTAAAATTTTCGTGTTAATCTTTTACTTCGTCTCGTGGATTTCTCTGGATTAAAAGTACGTTGAATGTCTAGAAACATGTTCCTGCACAGTAAAGAAAAGTATCAAATTATAAAAGATGGTAAAGACAATCGTCTCTTGTTATTAACACAAAGATCGACACAAGGGTAAGACTTGGATTTTGTAAACACATTAATACTACTTAATATAGTACCAATTCATGTAATTTATTCGTAGACTGAACTGAGGGTCCACACTTAATCTTCACAATTCAAATCTGTTTAAACTTTTACGATATTAAAACGTCCTTTCGTAATGTACTCTTCGATATTAATTTCTTAAGAATAAAATTTTAATATCTCCACTGTCCTACCAGAAACTTCGGGGGAAGATTAAGTCGTTTAGATTATTAAAATTTATCAGAGACCTTATGCTTGTACTTGTCTTCCTGTCAAGTATCTCAAGGATACCGAAAAACGAGAAAGGTGACCGTAAGACCTAGGTGTAAGATGAACATGTCTCGAATGATAAAGGAACGAAACGAGGGAGGTTGAACTGTCGTCGTGGAAGTTCCGTTCACGGTTCCGAAGATTGTACATCCTATTCCAAAACGTGTGTCACCCGTCTTTACTTCTAATTACCTCGTTTCTGCTACCTCAGAGACTAAACCCGATCTTCTTTACGGTTTATCCGACTGGGAATGGATACTCCAGATATTACGAAGAGAGTGTCCAGAACTTAAACTGAAGGCTGGAGTCCTCTTACTTTGTGTCTACAGATCCACTACGTCTTACCTTTCTACTTTCCTATCTCCTCGATGTGCAACAAGAGTCGAACCTTGACTGTTTTCCTCCGAGACCCGGAAAAACCTCCTTGTCCCTAACTTTATCAAAAGATAAATGAACTATTTGAAGTTCATCTAAGACTTCTCCAGGGAAGTCTACTACCCTCTGTCCTATATTCGTTACCGGTACTGTTACCCTTCCCAGGTCACTAAGTGACATCACATCCGAAATCAGAGTAAAGGAAGGGAACGGAATCCCTTTCTCTACTGCCTCGGAAGACCCCGTTAAAATGTCATTAGAGAACTAAACTTAGGATCTTACAATCATGACCTTCCGGTACCTCAACTCCTTTGTCGGGTCTCTCCTCAATGGGGTTCAACCTTTTTCTTGAGAACACATATAAGACTAGAGAAGTTAGGTCACAAAAAAAAAACGGTGTAACGAAGCATCTACGAGACAAGTAGGAATTAGAAATACGATAAACGTGAGTTAGATCCTTAGGGACAAAAAAAAGAGAGGATTTTGGCGTCTGACTGATGAGTGACTTAAAAAACTAACAAAACAAAACAGAACGAGATCGAGAAGACCCTCTATTCGAGTAAATTGAATAGACGTTAAATCTAGTACTCGTTGGTAGAGAGAATCTAATCTGTACAGAGTAGTCTCCAGTGAGGTGAGATGTAAAAGGAGGTTACTTTTATTCACGAGACTTTCCAATGGGTCGGGATCACCCTTTCTCCTTGTGTCCCCTGAGGATACTGATACTATATACTACTATAAAGACTTCTTTCAGTTTTGGTAAACCTCTGGTCCAAAACTACTTAACGTCCTTTACCGTCCAAACGTTGGTAAGGTCTTAAGGGTCCCTGACTAACAGTAACCGTTACTATTCTTAAAATTGATCGTACAATATCTTGGTTCTGGTTCCGATCGTTGGACCGTCTTACCAAGACAAACCTAGAGGACAATATCGTAGACGGGGACCCTCTCCACGAATGTTAATAAAGACGGAATGAACTCTGAGTGACGATGAACAGACGAGTCCAGTTCTTAATCGTCTTTCCTTTTTTTCGGATGGAGTTTATGAAACGATACTTCTGTCTTTTATTAGTACGGCGGGGGGTAGGGACGAGATCTCCCTGTGAAAGAGGATTCTTTGTTTAGGTGTACCATCTTAGTAATTGAACCCACGTTCCGACGGACCCTTCCCTGGTTGTAAAGAAGAGATAGTCATCCGGAGATGGGAGGTTATCGACACCGACCTAGTTCTATGTTGTGGTTGTATTTACCTGTAAGACTGTCAAAATTAGAGAACCACCCTTCGGTTGTTTGTTGTTCTACTATAAATGTGTTCTTGTTCTTGTGTGACTTGAATAACTACTATAGAAGGGTCATATCTAATACTATTGAACCAAAGTATTCTTGTCGACTCCTAGTTTCACGAGTACACTCGAGTCAGTACAGACTGAGAATTTCTGGGGCACGTGACATGGGAGGTCCGAGGAGACAGGTACCTTAGAAGGTCCGTTCTTATGGTCTCATCCAACGGTAAAGGGGGAGGTGAGTCCCTAGCTTGGACTTAGAGGACACACAGAACATAACCGTCCACCTAAGAAATGGTGACTCGGTGGACCCTTCGGGGCAACCACCAGTTCGACATTCATTTTCCTTGGTGTTTTTGTTTTCGACCCCTCAACGAACTGTGGGTCACAAGAGAGGAAGAAGTCGAGGAAACTAATCGGGTTCGGGACTTTGAGAGTAATATAGTAAAACTCCCACAACCGCTAGAGACGGTAGAGGAGATAGTTAAGAGGAGGCAGACGGAGAGATATTCGTATAAGACCTCATATATCATGTATGTGGTACCTGCAACTTTGACTAAGAAAAAAAAAAGTCTACCACTTGGGTTTCTACCCTAAAACCTCCTGTTTTACTCCAGAAGGGGAAAGTTGTGTCAATAATTTAATAAATTTCGTACTCTATAAAAATATTTTCGGACATCACAAAATTATTCCGGTCGATAAATCCTTCACCACTGTTACACGTCAGACGTCTTTCCCCTTCGGAGTCTCCACGACACCATTATTGCGTCAATGAATTTCTTGTAAATTTGATGTTTATAGAGACACCAAAAAATAAACCAAGGTGTGATGTCAGTGAGACTCTTTAAAGAGTTTGGAACCGATTAGCAAAATTTTACATTCCGAATCGTTTACTGATATGAAGGGGTTTACGAAACCCCGGAAAGTTGGGGTGGGGGACAAAACTTAAACTATTTTCATTCCTTAAACTGCGTTCATCTCGATGACTCCTTTTGCCTCTCTTAAAATTTTGTCTGTTCACCACCCCTTTCTCGACATTGAGACTTCGACGTCACTTCAAGGATGACCACTATGTCTTTTCTTGATTTGAAATCACTTTTTTTTTATTTCCTCCGTGAAGAAAACTTTCAGTTTGTAAACTAGGTAACTTTATTTTAACTGGATCAGTCACAATATCTGTTGATATAGAAACGGTAGAGTAAAATAGAAGTGTAATTGGGAGACACGAAACACACTGACCTCTCTATCCTGAATCTCCCTGGTCTCAGGATCGTAGGTCACACACGACTCAACACAATTTTCTTCGTCGACCTCCACACACACACGTGAAACACACACGTGAACACACGAAATTAGACTAAGCCTTACTGTAAGTGGGAAGAGTAAGGTTTAGTCCACTTTCGTGTGTTTACGCGTGAACGTTCGTGTGTATGTGAAGAGACCACTGAGTTTGTCATGTCTTAGACGGAGGTCACGTCCTCTGGACCTAAACTAAGCACCCATCCCTTCTAAGGGACCTCTTCCCTTACTATTGGGTGAGGTCACAAGAACGGACCTCTTAAGGTACCCGTCTCCTCGGACCACCAGGTACCCCAGAGTTTCTCAGCTCGTGTTGACTCTTTGGTTGTGTGAAAGTGGGAAGAGTCATGAAGAAATAAACCGACTAGTGACGGAATTTCACCTTTCAAAAACGTGTTGGACCACCCGCCACCACATCACTCTTGTATACCTAAACCGATTGTAAGAGTCCCTGGATCTTAATACAGGTACCCGGTTCTCTCTGTAACTACACGTGATATTCTCGCTCCTTTGATTTTGAAAGACTCAAGTGTAAACTGGACGTCTTCTCCTCGCTGGGTACTAAACGGATGAGAGTCGGTTCCAGTCGTTCTCCAATGATAAATCGACAAAGTACCCCCAATTAGAACAAATTGGTTAACCTAGTACTCAAAGACCTACCATCACCGGTACGAAATGTGAAATTTTTAACTACTGTGAAGAAATTTTTTTAGAAAAGACACGGACAGAGTCATATCTTTTTTGTGAATTCTATATGAACTACTTAATTACTTTCTGTCGAAGTCTAATCTCCGCGATATTGCATATAACAATATTTGAGTGAAGGGTTTCCTAAGTTTGAACCCACATGAGTGATACGGGAGTCCAAAAGAAGGGTCTTATGACGGAAGAGTCTACATGACTTCCCATTTAGATGGTGGATAATATCCTCTAATACGAGGACACAAATCACGTCACCGGTCACCGATCATCTAGGTTGATAGTTTTAGTCTTAGGTATAGTCCCAGGTCTTGGGACTGGACCTACCAGATACCGTGACGAATATAACTACACAACTATACACGTGTCAATTATGTAAAGATATATAGAGTAAAACCATTATTAACGTCGACTGTAAAATTCATGGATGATACGTGTTACCAGGTTTGGACGCAAAATATTATAGTGAAAAAGAATGGTACGGGAAATCCGATCCATACCTATAAAGATAAAATGTCCTTCTCTAACTCACAGTCTTTCTAATTCTTTCATTAGTTTATAAAGTATCGATCTTTCATCATCTTAGTTCTAAACTTTAGTCAAGAGGTACCGAGGTTTCCGATACAGGAACGGTAGTTTGAGTGCCGATAGGATTTTCGTTCGTTGCTTTTTATTTTGTAAGTCAAGTAGTTGTAAGTCACACACACACACACACACACACACACACACACACACGAGTCAGTACAGACTAAGGAACACTGGGGCACCTGTAAGTCACATGTAAATAATGAATTTCTCCAACTTCAAAAATTTCTTGATAAGGCCTACGAGAATATAAGTTAATAATGTAAAGGACAATAACTGAAGTCCGAAAGTCAAAATATTTGTTGAAATAGAAACGGTACAGTAAATATAGGTGTCATCGGGATACATCATATATTCCGAATTCATTAAATCTAAGGTCCGTGTCTACCATTTTTATTCCAGTATCTTTCCATATGAACGGGTTCAGGTAAGGCGACTTCTCACCGTCTGGATCATTGGAGAAAGTCCAGAAAAGTGAGAGACAATAAAGTACTTGGTGAGGGACACATTGTGTAAACCGGGTACACGGAGTTCTGACTATACTCGGGTGCCACTCGATAGTCATCGGTAGTATATTTTTTTAGTCACCTCTTCAGTAACTCCGGCAGGGTCCGGGGATGAAGACAAATACTGAAATTACACTGAGAGTCTCATAAGGGAAGAGACCCTCTGTTAAGTGCCACAGCAAGGTGTACCTATACCTCTGGTATATCAAACCCCCAAACGTCAATTTATGTGAGTCGTAAAGAGGTACAAAACGGAAATCTAAGGAAACAACCTTACTGTAGAAACTCCGTCGTTCCGTCGTCTTCCGAAGATATGTCGAACCTTATCTTCGTCCGAGGGACTGACAAAAGTGTTAACCCAGAAACGACTACTAAACGTATGGGTCGACGGTCCCTATTACTCGTCACGGGAGGGGAGGGTACAAAGGTGATGTTGAAATTTACCTTAGACCTCTCCGACGGACCTGATAACTGAAGATCAATTGTCACCCACCGTCCTTGAGTCTTCAAATTAGAGTCTGGACGATGATTAAAGGACCTACCGAAAACCAGGTAGGTAATTAGAGAGAGATAGCGGCAAGGGAAGAGACCTCCTCTATCGTTCTTATTACCCTACAAAATACGTAATTGTGTAAATACTAGGATTACACGAGACATTTTCATACCAAAAGACCTTTACGAGGTACCATCGTCCATTTAGTTTTCCTTTGGTCAAAGAAAAAGAGATTATACTGTACAACTACCCTAGATAGAAAAACACTGAAGGTATAAATCTTTGATCTTGACTCTACCTAACTTCTCGACTCACCAAATGACATACTTTTCATGACAGAGTGATTTACGAGGTAGGACTCAATAGATCATTATTAGTGTTTCCATGGAATTTCACTCCTGCTCATGTACTCCCCTAAAAGACCTTGGTCCCGATTATTTTAATTTTGGAGCATGAAAGAGTTCTCCTTGTAAAAGTAATAAGTGACCCTTACACTTCGACCCTGACCAGAGCAATCCTGAAACCGACCTTCGTGAATTAAAAAAATATATTGTCTTGTGAAGCCAATACTTAAAGTGTTTATAAAATGACGTAGTCGTACTGAATATGCTCTGGTCCCTCCTGTTTTATTTGAAGATTCTACAGTAAGACCTACTTGACGCAACGTATAAGAGACTCTTTACAGGAACGGATAAAACAGAGATATTTAAGAAGTCGGAGGATCCTTCTATACACTTTCGAGATTCCTCTTGAGTTTAGTACACACGTGACTGGAACACGTTCTATCTTAATTTTACACCAAGTCAATATTTTAACGTCAGATCAGGTCAGAATAAAAGTTTTTCATTAAGATGGTGAATTTATGTACCCGAACAAAAATGAGAAGCCGTAAAAGAAATGACTCCCTGATAACAAAAACTGTAATCTTGACCTCTTTGTTTGGTTTAGTGGTTTTAATCAAGTAAAAATTTCTTTGGTCTTTTGAGATGTCCAAAAAAGGAACACTCCATTTTAATATCACAGACGGAAAAGTCACACGTCAGTATACTCTTTTATATTAGATTCTATTTAGACTTCTTTCGGAATTCCTCTATTCAACGGGATTTTGTCCGATAAAACGTTTCACAAGTGTAACAAGAAAGAGTAACCTTTTATTAGAACTCCCAGAGATGGTTATTTTGATCTATAATGTACTCCCCACTATGTGTTACACTCTGTCTGTCATTTACGTTCTCGGAAAAACTTCAAATCAAAACCCCAAAAGGGTTAGAAAAATAGATATTCAGTGAATATTAATCACATCAGTTCACAGAGTTCATACTATGATTGTACTTGAATACCTGTTATCTGATATTTTGAAAGACTCCTCTGAACCTTATTCCGTCCTTTGTATGTCGAATCTGAGTAAATTTATCTAAAGGGTACGTTGAAGGATTAATTGTGACGGGAGAACATTTGATAAAGACCATTAACACAAGGTTTAATGAGTCTAGAACAGTTTTTATTAATTTTTACGATCTATTTTAAAAATAAACTTTTAGTAGTATTTTAGAAACTTCACGATTTCTTATTAAGGTCACATACTTTTTCGGTTATAAGTCTTTCCATCTATCTTTAACTTTGGGAGTCAACGAATATGGGAACTTTATTATCAGGTAAGTTGTGTGAACATAAAACTCAGTTACTAAGTCACCTCATTCTCCCTATCTTCATTTCGGGGTTCTGTACGACTTCTAATTCTCAAAATGCCCTATGGAAGGAATCAATTCACTTTTGTGTTTCTTAGAACATGAATCCCGACTTGGTCTTGATTTACAATTGGAGGGGAATTGTAATCCCTCACATCTTTTCTGAGACAGTCACGACTCGTCGTGTCCTCTTCTTTTCGTTTCCTCCTTTCCCCTTTTTTGAGATAGGTACTGTACCGATAACTGACCATGTCTTGACATAGGACCTGTATGTATTGGATACGCTTGGATCTCAGAGTTCGGAATTAAATTCCATCAAAGACAGATCTCCACAGGGTCTATAGACGGTCGTCATTTCGGACATACCATTCGATGAGTAGGCTCCAACGTCTAATAAAGGGTTCCCGTTACTAGTCTTACGTGCGTTTCTATTGATCCGTGGATTCTTTTGTTTGTTTGTTTTTTTATGTATTCTTGGTCGTCTTTGTTGTCCGTCGTCGTCTGTAACCCGTCATGTTCGTAGTCTAACACCTTCATGGACCTGATCCAATAGTTTGTACGAATGTTTCCAATTTATGAGTACGAAAGTTTCAAAATTACAATTTTTCGAACTTTATAGATATCCTTTATCCTTTGGGATTTTCCATTGTCATTTCTCTAAATCCCAAAGTCCTAGAATATTACATTGACTTTGGACTTTGTCTTCATCTTTGATGTAATGAAAAATAAGAGTCTCGAAGAAAGAGTTAAAACTAGTCGTTACGTTAAGAGTTATACCAGTCACAGAAACATTTGGAGTTCGTTAGTCTACTACCTTATTATTAAGGAAATAGGACAGACATTCTATCATTGTGTCGTCGAGTTACTTTTATTAACAGTAGGGAAGAGTCTATTGTGTTTGGAGGTTTTTAGGGTCTTGTTTGGATGGAGTCAAATAACGAAAGGTCGTATATCATTCATCAATATATTTACTATCTCGATATAACAAAATGCAAAGTGGGGTTGGGGCTTCCGATAACAAAAGAAAACGTACCTACTCTGTCCGAATATTCTGACAACGAAAATGTTTAGAGTGAACTTTAACGTTTCTTTCTAATTCCAATTCAAGACATGAAGACAGTAACTTGTCAAGTAGAAAACTCTTGACTGACAGTGATCTATAAAAAACCTGTAGATAGAGTCTCAGACACAAAACTCATACATATATGTACATATACATACTCACATATACATATAGACACCGTTTACACCACACACACATACATATATACATCAATATATATCCTCACCATGTACTAACACATAGTTATACATATATTACCACACACACACATACGCATGTACACACAATACATCAGACACATACGACCGTGAGAAATATAAAGACTTTACTCTGAGTCACGAAACCCCAGTATTCAGTCCTGAAGGAAGAAAAAAAAGTCAAAATTTGAATGACGACTGTCGGTGAACATCGGTTTAAAGGGGGTTGTGGGTGTGTCACTTTCTTGTTTCTAGACCTGTCAAGTCCGAATAGTCTTTATACGAGATTGAAAACTTTTTTAAAGAACTTTACCCGTACTCGGTTTCTGACCCCGACAATTTTAACTACAGATGTACCAGGTAACTATACTAGACTAGGGTCTTTACTGACACTGTTCTTATTATATCTGTCGAGTTCTTGATCGCATTACTCAGTATGGCACACACATGGACACACCATACACAGACACCACCACACACACGACACATACATGTATAAAACACGTATGTGTATGATACCACACAATCACACACACCACAACATACATACTACGATATACGACTCACCACCACCATACACACACACACACCTAACACCATACATACATACGGTATACCATACACCACCACCACCATCACCACACACACACACACACACACACACACACACACACACACACACACTGTACCATGTTTATAATGGACGTTAGAAACCTGACGTGATTCTTCATTACAGAAATCCCAAGGACTACACAGTTTAGGAAGTTTCAAGTAACAAAGGAAGTGAAAATTTGACTGAAGACAGTTGTATTGTTTATTACGACTCTAACGAAAGAATGTAGTATTTCAGTAATCACTCTTTTTGTTTGAACATTCATTTTGTCTTTCGTAACCCTGTTGTCACTCACTGAGAATGTTATCGATCTTAAAAATTTTTAACTTAAATAAAAATTTTATGTTACACTACGGAAAGTTGTTTCCCACATTTCCCCGCGAAACGATTTCCCATAAAACATAGAGGAGTTATCACGAGATTTCGACCCTAAATCGTTCAAAGACCGTGTATCACAGTCGAGTTATTTATAAAGAACTAATTTACTTACTTCTGTAGTATCGTTTCGTTATTTCTCGTACTTTGACCCTGACACCGACTTTGAGGAACCAGGATTATGTGCCCCGGGTTCAAGTTAACGACCAGTCCATGGATCTGGGGTGGGACGTTGATTTTTAGGGTGCATGGAGTCACTTTTAAGATACACGACATTGATACTGGGTCACGTCGGTTTATTTCTTTATTATTTATTTTATTTATAAAAAAATTTTCTTGTACCTCGATTAGAGTCTTTTCAATGATTTCGAGGGACACGGAGTCTAAAGAATGGACGTTTTGACCTTATTTTTATTGTAAATGGACTACGGCAGTACTCCCAATCTTCAATCGTGTCACTTTTAAGAATCATACCACAGACCGTGTATCTTTCATGTAACATTAACATCGATAACAATACCAGTACCACTAACGAGTGTAAGACATATTTATCCTCTGATTTCGTAATACCTATAAAATTAAAAGTCTAGTGTGTAGGTTAGTACAGAAACTCTTTACTAGTCCAACTGAAGCTACAATAGCTTCCCACCTTAGAGACGTCGACCCTTTTCGTACCTGCAACACAGGTGGTCAAACATAGTTTAGGACCCCAGATTCCTCTCAAAGGACCTTTCGAGAGAAGTCCAACAGAAGGGTTAAAGAGGTGATTGGGTGACACACTACCCGAGGGGATCATGGACCCTTCCTTTGTCGAAAGTGGACGGACCTTCCTCATCCACACTGGACTTGTTTAGTTCGAACGCCGACAGTCCAAGAGCGTCCCATTCTTACTAAGAAGGAGAGACGGATCGACTCAGATCGTCCGTGCCTCGTTCGTCCTAGGAGTATTCCCATTGTGAGCCCGAGACCCCACCCCCCGTCACGTCGAGGCCCGTCTCCTTGCGGTATGAAGGGAGCCGTAGCGTAACCGGAGACCGCCGGGGTCCGTCGACTGTCTGCCGAGTTAGTAAAGGAGTCCCGGTCACCCGAGGACGCAGTCGACCGAAACTGTAATCGCGCGTCTAGGACTGACTGTCCCCTGAACAGGAACCGACTCGGGACCGCCGGGTACTCGTAGGTAAGGTTCAGGAGGAAATCAGACAACTAAATGACAGGGACAACCGGTCACCAACTAGGTAAAAAGGAGAAGCAACCGAGTGTCCCGTGGGGTCTTTGGTCGGAGACCATTATATAAACCAAGTACTAAAGGACTCCTTCCTTTTGTTGGATCCGTCACGTGGACAATCTAAAATTGCACGCGCCCCGGGAAGTCGGTCCTGCCATGCCTCTCTGCCTCGGACGCCCAGGGTCCGGGTATACGCCGAGTGCAATGAGATAGTCCTAGGTTCGTCTTCGTCTGACTCCAGGGAAACTTTATATAAACGACGAAATAAATACCGAGGAAACCCCGGGACGGCGGAGATTCAGACCAAAACCGGCTCCGTGGCGACGCCTCATACTAAGGTTTACCGTTTGTAGTCACTCTGTCACTACCGGATCTTCGTCGGTCACCCACGACGTCCACCCACCCCCCGAAACGAACGGTGGTGACGACTCCGAAATTCTGGTTTCGGAAAAGGTGTAATGGATGAAAACGTGTCTGTGTTTTCCACCCAGTACCCGCGAACGGACTACGAATTCTCTGTCAGGCACCTAAACTTCCCCAGAAGACGGAGAGGATTGGTGAAATATTAGTCTGTAAGTACGTCCCACCACCCCGACGGACCTTACCTAGACGAGTACCCCACATGAAGAAAAGAAGAGATCTGACATGACAACTTCCTAACTCCTTATAAGCATACACCGTGTGTTTCGTTTGACTATGGAACATGCACGACGATATAAATTTTACCTATTGGTTGTTCCTGGATGACATATCGTGTCCCATGAGACGAGTTACAATACACCGTCGGACCCACCCTCCCCTTAAACCCCCTCTTACCTATGTACATATACATACCGACTCAGAGAAACGACATGTGGACTTTGATAGTGTTGCAACGAGTAACCTATATGAGGTCATGTTTTATTTTCAAACTTTTCCTTTTCGTTTGACTATAGACTGAAGGGACCAAGCCCACACCTAAAAATCCTAAGGTCTTAGAAAAAGAGAATGATGTCCCTCGACAGCATTTGTACCTGGGAAAAGTCGATGTTCACCCTTCGTCCACTTACACATTTCCACCTCATCGTGCACTAAAGACCCAACTTACGACTGTGGTCATCAAGAGTTTCACACCAGGGGTCTGGTTGTCGTAGTCGTAGTGGACCTTTGTACAATCTTTAAGTTTAAGTACGGGGGGTGGGGTCTGGATGACTTTGTCTTGAGACCTCCATCCCAGACCACCAGACAAAACGGTTCAGGAGAAACCCTAAGGGGGTGTGTGGGTTCGACTTCCTGGGAACGAGGTATGGTGGTTACAAAAGAATTAGTAGACAACTAAAACTACCTTTTCCTCTTGGAATCGGTCTCTCCTTTTTCACAGTAGGGTCCCGATCTACCCCTGAAAGTTGGGTCCCTACTGTTGACACTGGTCCCGCAATTTCTCCTAATTTTATTGTCTTCGTGTCTGAAACGTTTTAATGAGAAACTAGGTCCGTTTGGTTTCCACAATGAAAGAGGTAAATATTTTATATTGTTGTCGATGTGTAGATAGAAGAGGTGTGAAAATCCCTTGAGATGTTCTGAGTGGAAACTCTAGATAGGACAGCCACTACAAGGAGTTTACTTTGTTATTCCAAGTCACTTTCAGCCTATCATTTCGTAAGAACTCCGACCAGGGTCTCGTACCTATATCTCCCGTTTCACTCTTTCCCACGAAATTTAGTTTCTCGGTACGGCAGTATTGGTGACGTTCAATAGAAGATTCGACAACGTCACAAATGTGGGGTTACATTTCAACCAACATCGTCGAAGAGTTTTGTTTTGTTTCGGTGGAATTAACGACTGTTCAGAAAGTTGTCACCGTCTACAACACCTTCACCCGTAATTCTTTAAACTTGTCCTATGGAATGATATATGTCTACAAGAGTCGGGGGCCCTCAGACGAAATATTGAACCCTAATGAAATAAGTGACCCAGAAATTACCCCTCAACCCTGTTCTCCTAGGTACTCGAAGAAACTGTCACTCATTGATAGACGAAGTAAGATCTCAAAGAGTCGGTCAAGTAACGTCTTTTTACTAGAAGGACACACTCTCTACTCAGAGAAATGAGTCGACTTTTACGTTTTAACGGTAAAAAACGTCTTATAATTTAAATCCAGGACGACCAAAGTTATTTATAAATACTCTTTATCTAAGTGTTCATCAGGACCTATGGTCACAGTAGAATGACTATCAAAACACTGTCGTGCCAGTAATATCTCGTGTCATTCAGGGAATGTATACTTGTTCAAGGTAAGGTTCTCACACAAGAATTCAGGTTAAACAATTCAGGTTGTTTCAATCGGAATCCATGGGTTGATTGTGTTAACTGAGATATCGTGATACTTTCAACGAGTCAACACACATCGGGTGGTCCTAGGGGAAAGGTACCTTAAGAGGTCCATTCTTATGACGTCACCCAACGGTAAGGGAAGAGGTCTCCTAGAAGGGTTGGGTCCCTAAGTTCGATCCAGAACACGTAACGTTCGTCGAAGAAATGACAGATTCGGTGATCCCTTCGGGATAACACGACACTATCCAATTATTATGAAAAGTGTGTTTATTATGTATTTTTTGTTTGTGTTTTTTACTTTGTCAAAAGTAGAATATCGTGTCATAGAACTTTGAATGTCATCATATCATGTTGTCGACCGTATGTCCACGACCGTAGTTCACTTGTTCGTTCTTCTCAACCTCAGGATGGCTGACCTCCTCCTTCCCCTCCACCCTCTACCGTCTCGACTTCCTAGTAGTCGTTATCCTCTGTCTCCCGTTCGACGTTAAAGTGAGTACGGACGGTGACTACCTTACTTACAAGCGTAGAAACTTTCAAGTGTTGAACTACAAAGTACACATCCCCTGAAGTCAAGTCAAGTCAGGTCAGCGAGTCAGCACAGGCTGAGAGACGCTGGGGTACTTAGTGTCGTACGGTCCGGACGGACAGGTAGTGGTTGAGGTCCTCAAGTGAGTCTAAGTGCAGGTAGCTCAGTCACTACGGTAGGTCGGTAGAGTAGGAGACAGCAGGGGAAGAGGAGGACGGGTGTTAGGGAGGGTCGTAGTCTCAGAAAAGGTTACTCAGTTGAGAAGTGTACTCCACCGGTTTCATGACCTCAAAGTCGAAATCGTAGTAAGGAAGGTTTCATTAGGGTCCCGACTAGAGGAAGTCTTACCTGACCAACCTAGAGGAACGTCAGGTTCCCTGAGAGTCCTCAGAAGAGGTTGTGGTGTCAAGTTTTCGTAGTTAAGAAGCCACGAGTCGGAAGAAGTGTCAGGATGAGAGTGTAGGTATGTACTGATGACCTTTTTGGTATCGGAACTGATCTGTCTGGAAACAACCGTTTCATTATAGAGACGAAAACTTATACGATAGATCCAACTAGTATCGAAAGGAAGGTTCTTAATTCGCAGAAAATTAAAGTACCGATGACATATGATTTCTTCCCGTACGAATGTTCTCCACGAAACTAGTCTTCGGTTGAGATACACACTGCGTTATCTCCTTAATCCGATTCTTCTCCGTTCCAAAAAGAGACCCCGTCGAGATGGTTCAGTTCGAAAGAGAGTACGAAGTCCCCCTCCCCACACCTTCCGTAGACGACTCCAGAAGGGAAACCCACAGATATGTTACCGGACGTCCGTGATTAGTTGTGTGGACGTTGCAGAACAGTTACGTGTGTGTGCCTGTTGAAAATTATTAGAGGTCGACTTTACTAGGATCCAGGACCCTCTTACGACGGGGGAATTGTAGACCCTCCTTAGAGGTATCATTGTGGCCTAGGTTTCTGAGTGGGAGTCCTTTGACGGTCCACAAATCACGTAAGAACCTTCCGAGACCAGAAGAAACGGTCTCAAATTGCAACTAAGGTGTGTGGAACCATAAGGGTTAAGTCCGAATCAGAAAACTAAGAAGTATACGTCTAACGGGTTGGTACCACGTGTCAGTAGGACACTCTAAGGCAATACTTTTGATTTCGGGGATAATTCCTGTAGTCGTCCTTTTGTTTTGTTTTGTTTTTCTCAACGAGGACTTTAGTACGTCCTCTTTCTTTCTCTCTTTCTTCTTTCCTTCTCTCTTTCTTTCCTTCCTACCTTCCTCTCCCTCTCCTTTTTCTTTTATTCCTTTTATTCCTTCCTTCTATTTCTTTTTACCTTGGTACGTTGAGTCCTAATCACCCGCTCACATTGACCTGTTAAAAATGTAGAAAAGAATCCGAGTCTTCCTTTGGAGAAATTTATCAGACAAAATAAAACTTAGACGGACACTACTCACGGATGACTCTTCAACAGTCACAATCACACTCATATCTATTAAGTTCCCTTTTCAGTCCAGACGACCAGATTACAACAATGAACATAATAAAGGACCTGGATGTCATTGTTTAATGGTGTTTGACACACGGAGTTGATGTCTTTAAATGATAGACGTCCATCACAAATGTCAAGACCTCTGATTTTTAGACTCCAGTCCCACGGTCGATCCGACCAAGTAAGACTTCCGACGTTACCTCGTAGACGAATTAACAAGAGAGGGTCGAAGACGACCAAACGACCGTTAGAAGACACAGGAAACCGAACGTCCACGTGGTGGGGTTTGAGATCACAGATCAAGTGTACCACAGGAGACACACTCACACGGACAAATTACAAGTTCACAAGGTACCTAATCCCGGGTTCGATTACTGGATTAAAATTGAACTAGTAGAGAAATTTCTGAATAGAGGTTTATTCCATTATAAGACTTTATGACTCCCGATCTCGTAATTGTATATGTAAACCACCCTATGTTAAATGGGGTATTGTAATAGAAAAGTACAGCAGGACCCATTTTACATTATCAGAGTGACAGACAGAGACTAGTTAGACTCACAGACAACCCTTTCAAGATGGAGGGAATCCAAATACTACCTGATTTGATCATTGTGTGACATAAAAAGTTCCTGACCATTTCGTAGAGGAAAGGGTCTACGAGAAGACGTCATACCGTGACGGTGAAAGGTAATTCTGTTCCTTAGATTAATGGGGGAACAGTTAGTACCGGAAAGAGGCACTGAGTCATCTAACGTCGTCCTTGTAACGATACTTTGAGGACTCCAATTGAAGGTATTCCTCGAAACGTTGAAGGTGGACATGGAGAACCATCGAACCTAAAGGAGAAAGATACTCCTTCTGGTCTCGAGGTTACCCTCCACGTATACTTCCCTTTGGTTTCCTAGAAATCGACTTGAAGGTCAACTGTTTGTGACAGTTGACGGTTGGTAGACTCCCTTGGTACAACATACGGACCGGGTTGTCTCGAAAGTCCAACGTCAGGGTCGACTGTAAACCGAGTTGGTTGTGATCCTCTCTATGGTTTCTTGTCGGTACCTCGACTCAGGGTCAGTTTGACCTCTTGAAGATTCGCTATCATAAGTTAAAAACGAAGTTCGATACTACAAAACCCCCAACAAACAATGTATCGTTAGTTATCTTGTCAACCAGAACCATGAACTTCTCTCTCCCCTTCGTAAAGTTATGAAGGACCAAATTTTCTGTTAATCCTATACTAGTAAACGTAACGATCCTGCAAAGATTACAATGGTTTCCTAAATGATGACCGAAAACTTCGTTTAGAAGAATCATGTATATTTCACTTATTTTCTATTAACATGTTGACACGTGTCTAGTGAGATACCATTATATATAGAACTATTCTAATTGTGAATTTATAAAATACACTTTAACATAATTAAACAAAGAGTATTTACTGCCATCTTAAGATTCGGATTTAGGGACTTTTGGAACCTAAGTTCCAAACTTTAGGTTAGGTCTGTTACATGGGTGTAAAGAATTTTAGTCTTTACCTTTCAAAGAGAGAGAAAAATAAAAAATTTTAAAATTCTAGACGAAACATTTCCTTACTATCTAAGTTATAAAAGTTTTTCATGGTTAAAATTGATATTTTTCCTTTCGATATACTTAATTTTATGTACTTATATATAAAAACACACAGGAGTTATTAATTTATTCCTCTCTCTCTTTCTTAATTCCTTTTCATCCCTCCTCCCCGAGACCACACGCTAAGGAGACTCAAAATAGTTTCAGCTCTGTAAACCCTACCTTAATTCGTGATGGGTTGAGATTTTACGGTAAAACCATACACAGGATTCCTCCGTCTCTAAGTACCGTATGTAAATGTCTCCTTTAGGACTATGTCCTAAAGATTTAAGGACTCGACACACCACCCTCCTTAATAATCCATTAAATATGAAATCTATATCTTGTAATTAGAGTCAAAGTGTCGTCCGAATCACTTTATCATTAGGAAAAAAAAAAAAAGGTTACTTCTCCCTAAATTAAATATTAAAAAGATGGTTCTCGTAATTTTTTCACTATACATTAGTAGCTTAATACACAGATCTTTACTAACAATTATATTACGCCAGGTAGAGGACGTGACTCAGTAAGTCAACTAATGCTAAATCAGAGAAGTCGGAATTCCAAATAATTGTTTTGAGCAGTATCCTATAGAAGTATCAAAACACGTCTCCTCTCCTCTTTCTCGTTCCCCTCCTCCCACTTCCTTCTCTTTTCTTTCGTATTTTTCGCCCCGTCTCTCTCCTGCCGAAAGGGTTAACAGTCGTTAAAACATTTATCGTTTCGGGTTCTGATCTTATATATTAAGACTTAAATCAGAAACGTACATGTGTCGGGATTTTCGTCCTTTACGGTGTACTACCGATTTTGAGACGAGATTACTTCGGTCAAAAGATGAAGAGATAACTCGGTACTCGAATTTGATCAGTTTGTTGGTTGGTTCCTTTTTATTTGTGTGAGTGAATCAGTTAAATAAATATAACTCGTAATTGATTCACGGACCGTGATTCGACGCAAACCCGTCCGTTACTACTCTTTTTCCGTGTGTGTCAGAAACAGGAGGACCTCAAATGTCACAGTATCGTATTTAAAGTTTGTTAGTGTTTTTCTTTAACACTTCGACTTTGTCACTATTTATGAAACTTTCTCTGATTGTGTGTTCTCCTACAATAGGGTCCTAAAACGTCCTAGTCCCAGAACCATACGTAAGGACTCTGGTATATATTCGACAATGTAACGACAAAAAACAAATAAACATACATATTTAAAAGTCTTTTTAGTAAAACGATATCTACGGTATAATAATGGATTAAAAAATGATTTTGACAAAAAATTCTGGATAAGTAGAACGGGACATATTATACATGTTACAAATTCAGGACGTATCATAAAGTACCACTCATAAATAGTGTAAAACGAATAGGTAAGGAACTCACTATTCGGGTCAGAATCGAACAAACCCAACGATGCTATTTTTATAGTATCTGATTTAACCAATTTGTTGTTTGTAAGTGAGGAGTCTCAAGACTTCTGACCCTTTAGGTTCTAGTTCTACGATCGTTTAATCAAAAGATCATCCTCAGGTAAGGACCGGGTATCTACCGACAGAAGACCGACACGGAAGTGTACCCTCTTCCCTACTCTCTCGAAAGACCCTAAAGAAAATATTCCCGTGAGTAGAGTAAATACTCTTGAGGAGGGAGTACTGGATAATGGAGAACTTAAAACTCTTTGTACGAGTAATTCAGGTATCGTTCGGGGAGTCAAGTCAAGTCAAGTCAAAGAGTCAGCACAGGCTGAGAAACGCTGGGGTACTTAGCGTCGTGCGGTCCGGAGGGACAGGTAGTGGTTGAGGGCCTCAAGTGAGTCTGAGTACAGGTAGTTCAGGCACTACGGTAGGTCGGTAGAGTAGGAACCAGCAGGGGAAGAGGAGGACGGGTGTTAGGGAGGGTCGTAGTCTCAGAAAAGGTTACTCAGTTGAGAAGCGAACTCCACCGGTATCATGACCTCAAAGTCGAAATCGTAGTAAGGAAGGTTTCATTAGGGTCCCAACTAGAGGAAGTCTTACCTGACCAACCTAGAGGAACGTCAGGTTCCCTGAGAGTTCTCAGAAGAGGTTGTGATGTCAAGTTTTCGTAGTTAAGAAGTCACGAGTCGAAAGAAGTGTCAGGTTTAGAGTGTAGGTATGTACTGGTGTCCTTTTTGGTATCGGAACTGATCTGTCTGTAAACAACCGTTTCATTATAGAGACGAAAACTTATACGATATATCCAACTAGTATTGAAAAGAAGGTTCCTCATTCGCAGAAAATTAAAGTACCGACGTGAGTGGTAGACGTCACTAAAACCTCGGGGGGTTTTATTTCAGACTGTGACAAAGATGACAAAGGGGTAGATCTGATGGATTAATAGGGACTATGACGTTTTAGGACCCTATTGTAGGAGGAGACACTATCAGTCGTAAATTAGTCTTTTCGTCGTGGTGATCCTTCCCAATTTACTAAATGTGTACCGACAACGAAGACACAGACCATGACCCGGACTTCAGTCGTCCCGTCTGTCAACCCTTCCTTACTACCTGTCCTTCATCCCTCTCGTTCCTGTTTGATCTTGGAAATTCCCACTGACCTTGGTCGTAGTAAGAGAACGATGGAGGGTCGGAACCCACCACGTTCACCGAACGTCGTCTTCGACCTCGGGAAACAGTGTGGACCGGGTCCTAAACCTCTTCATCTTCTTCCTCTGAGTTGTTCTCAACCTCCCTGACATCCGAGTCAAAGACGGACCCTCTACGAGTAACGATCACATCCAACCTCTTCAACTCCTTCCTTTTGACCGTCCTTGTCGCCCTTTACGACCGGTTGTTCCACTCACTCGTCTATCTGTTGTTATACGTCCTTGATAATATCACAAACGACGTACCACTACTGAAGGGTTCACACTTTCTAATACGACCGACGAAGAGAAGACGGAAGGTTAAACACGTTTTATAGGGGTACTGGATCTTATTAAGTTTAATCTGGCTTTTTTCTTAAGAATCTTTTTCTTAAGAGCGAATTCCCAACAACAACAACAACTCAACGATTCAGCACAGGTTGAGAAACACTGGGGTACCTTAAGAATTCCCACAGTGCTATGTTTAAGTGTCACCTGTAGTAACACACAACACCTGGACACACACGTCGAAAAACCCCATCTAAAGAGTCTTGACTTAACGAGTGAGTATCTACCTTATACCTGGGTTAAACTGATGGGTCACGGTGTGACGGGTGGTCTTTACGTCATAGACCGATATTAAAGTGAACGTCTCCAATCTCAAAGTCAGAGAATCGTAAGTTGTTGAAGACATGAAACCAGTTAGACTTTGAAAAGACTAATGAGTTCACAAAATTGTAATAACGTTTATGACCAATTGGTAATCTTAAAGTATAAAAAACTTAACGGATAAGTATGGAAAAAGGGTAAAAAAGATGACTTCAAAGATAGTAAACGTATAACTAAAAGTCTTCCGAAAAACATAAGATTCATAATTAATATATAACGAAATTCACACCTTTTATGGAAAAAGATTTATAGAAAAGAATTAACAGTAAAAGACAATTTAAACAGTTACCATAGGAAACAATTTGTCTGTAAAATTTACAACAAAATTAGTTTATATAATTAAAAGGTGTAATATAAAAGACAAAAATCCAGTGAGTGTAAAGGAAACTAATGAGTTTAGATACCGAAGCAGAAGAAAAACTATGATAATAATTTATTAAACCTTCTTAAAGACCTTTTTAGGGGTCCTCTCTCAGCTACTTTTACTTTCTTAACATCTATTTTCTCCCTTTTCATTTATTTAAACTAAGGTAAAGTTTGATAAAAATATATCCACTTTTATAGTAAACACACATCTCTGTTAACAAAAGAAAAGACATATAAGAGATCCGTGAAACAAATGAAAAAACATGGTATAACCAAACCGATCGTGGAAGTTCTATTTTAAATTAATTTTACTACTCGTTTATAGTAATAGAATAAGGACTAGAATCCCTCCTTTGACAAGTCAGTAAATAGTAATTTATACTGAAATCGACATCCTAAAACATATACGGAAAACAATTCGACTTCCTTACTGAAAGAGAAGGATCAAACCCTTAACAACAGTACTTACCTCTGAAAAAGTTTACGAAATAAAGTTAGACAACTAATAGTACAAAAAGAATCAGATAGACATACCGGTCAGTATAACTAATTAAAAGTTTACAACGGTCGGAACGTAAAGACGACCAGGAAAAAAGATTACGGAACTAGAGTGTCTATAGAGAACAAAATTTTTGGATATCAACCCAAAAGAAATAACGATTCGATCTAATATCTCAAATAGTTCATATATCAGACTCATAAACCCCCGCACAACTCACATACACACACAAACCCACTCTCTCTACTTCCCTTCTCCTTTTTCCTCTTCCTTAAAACCTCTCGCCTCTTCCCTTTTCCCAAATACTAACCGTAAAATCTTGTGGACCACTAATTACCACAGAAAAACAATGACAAAGAAAGACTACTCCGGACCAATTTTTCCAATTTTTGAGACTAACCTTCAATCGAAGAACTCACTGAGAACTTTCAAAATAACACTAATGATACTATATTTCATCTCATTCACGAAACTTAAACGATCGTTCTCCGAATGTTTAATTCTAAAAAAAACGTTTTTTCCGTTTTCGTTTGATATATTGTTTTTGATATATATGTCAATATATATATAAGTAAAACAATATATATAAATATACAACATATACAAATATATATGTTGATAACCCTCTTACGGATGTAGATATTGTAACACCCTCTAAAATTGAGTTAAAAGAGTGTCTTACTGTCTCAGTTGATTTTTTTGTTTTGTTTTCGTATGTGTCCATCTGTCATAAACTTATTGTATTTATAGAGAAAACCTCTATATATACATTTCAGTACGTACATATAAATACATATATATATATACATATACACATATACTCTGTTCATATATTCTTCAGAGTTTGTAATTTTTTTTTTAGTGTTAAGCTATGTAAGTCTTCATTTGTGTCTTCCTATAGGTTGAGACAAAAGGGGTCTTGTAGTAAATAGATATTTAAATTTGTATAATTATTTAAGTACTCTTTTCCCTTTTAATTTTATCCTTAACATTTTACGAGTCTTGATTTTCTTTTGTTAATCTCAAAGATTATAGATACCCCCTTTTCGGTTTTACAAAGAGTCCCTTTTAAAAGATGAGATTTTACGTACATGTTTTTTTTTTCACTATTCATTTGATCCGAAAATTGAATGTTTCGATCTTTTTTATTGTTCGTTTGTTGTTTTATTTGTATTTGTGGTCACTAATTCTTCGTCTTTTCTCATTTTTATTCTTATCCTTAATTTCTCAGTTTTAACTCAACCAGTTATTGGATCTTTGATCTAGAGTCGTTTCTGACACTGTTTATACTATTTTTTCTTTTCATTATCTGATGGATTTCTTCAATTATTTTATATATATTGAGATGTGAGTTTAATTTTTTTTCTCAAATGATTTTGTTTAATATGATCATGGAAATTATAGATCTACGTAACTAGTTGAAAAATCTTTTTATGTCTGATAGTTCTGACAAGATTCCTCTTATTTTTACGATACTGGTGTTACTGGAATCTTCTTTAACTTCCTCATCAATTTCCAGATGACTAGATGGTCTAAAATTATGGAGACTCGGTTCTATCGACATACAAATTGGTTTTTAGATTTCCGGTCAATGAAAGATAGTATCTTTAGTAAATTCTCGTATCTTTCCTACCTTTGAATGAGTCAATAGAATTACTACGGTCCTACTGGCATTATGTTTCCATCCTCTTTCCCCTTTTGTTTTAATAACTAGTTAGACAATATTGATGTCCATATTTTTAGGATTTACTCTAATAATTCTTTTTCTTAGATCGTGACAAAATTATCTTGTCGGATACCAGTAATTTTAAATGGGATCCTTACATTCTCAATAAACTATAACATCATTTAATACAAATCTGAAAATTTTTTCTGGTCTAATTTCCTCTTGTGGTATATAAGTAAGGTAATCAACAATCTTTTCCGAAACTATACAACATTATGAATAAGTACGGTTTTAAAATAGTAAAATAAATGTTATAAGAATTAGATTTTTCCCACAGATGATCTTCGAATCTCATTTATAGTAGATTGTCACTTAGTAATCTTCAGGTCAATTTCGGGTCCTCTTCTTACTGTCACTTACCTACAGTACTTAATCATTTCCTACTGAAATGATTAAGTCCTAATATGATTTCCCCGGATCTGTGTACCCGTTCCCGTTATTGTTAATTTATTCTACATTTATGAATTCCTTTGTTTCTCGGTTTAAAAATAAAGTATGACATCACATACGACACCACACGAGGGGTATAGGAGGAGAAAATTTTGACCTTTTCAGTGAGAGGGCCAACGTTACTGACCACTACCTACTTCCGAGTGTCGACCAACTCAAGGGGGAGGATCACCAACCGAGAACCGACTTCTCACGACGGAATGAGTTCCAGTGTGGGACAAGGACCCACACCGAGTATACGTTTCTGACCTATTTCACTCCTAAATTTCTAGACCAGGATGACGGAGTAGAGACGTTGAGGAGTCCCGGTGGGGTCACACCTTTGAGAGACCCCCCTTTTGGGACACTGGAAACAATATTGTAGTAGTATTGTTGAGTGAGACGGGTCAGGACGATAAAAGGGAAGAAGTCGTCCCCGTTTACACCTTTGTAGAAGGATTATACGAAAGAAGTACTTTTACAGGTAGAGTCTCAGATGAAGGATCCCTTGTACGGTTCTTAAAACACTAGAGTATATTAGAAAGGGTTTAGTAATAATTCTACATAATCAATAATTCGTTTTATAATTCTACTTATTTTACCAGGTAATTTACTGGTCATCTACCTCCTCGGACCACCCGACGTTCAGGTACCCCAACGCTTCTCAGCCTGTGCTGACTCACTGAAGCGAAAGTGAAAGTAAGTAACCTCTTCCTTTACCGTTAGGTGGGGTCATAAGAACGGACCTCTTAGGGTCCCTACACCCTCGGACCACCCGACGACAGATACCTCAACGTGTCTCATCCTGTGTTGACTTCACTGAATCGTCGTCATCGTCGTCGTCCGGTTATGTTCTGGTTACATGTTTTGAGACATCGTAA